>CM023617.1:2479548-3079548 GCA_013358685.1 Antennarius maculatus | reverse complement strand
CCTCAACGTGGTGAGGATGAAAACCCCCACGCTCCCTGAACGCGACACAGTGTTCCATTCCTCTAATGGACTCTCATGTTTCCACAGGATGAGAAGAACCAGGTTTTGACCACATACGTGTGGTACAGACAGGTGAGAGTCCCACATCTCGACCCGCAGCGTGGATTTGTTGCATTTATTGTCCAACAAAAACAACTTATCCTCGTAGAAATGTTGTGTTTTAGTGTCTTCTTCTCTCGTTTCAGTCATGGACGGATGAATTCCTGGTCTGGGACCCTGAAGACTTCGACGAAGTCAAGCAGGTTTCCATCCCCACGGCCAACGTGTGGGTTCCCGACATCCTCATCAATGAGTTGTAAGAACCCGCGCCGTCTTTCATTTCGCCCCCGTCTCGGCTCCTTGACTCACCCCGTTCTCCCGTCTCTGACCTTCAGCGTGGACGTGGGGAAGTCTCCGGACATACCCTACGTCTACGTGACCCACAATGGTCTGGTGCGCAACTACAAGCCCATCCAGGTGGTGACGGCCTGCACCCTCAACATCTACAACTTCCCCTTTGACGTCCAGAAGTGCAGCCTGACCTTCCAGAGCTGGCTCCACACCAGTAAGACGTTTGAACACAGATGGTTGTAAATTTTAGCTAATTTGAACTAGCTGTCGTTGGGTTGGCCTTTTGGTGACTTTGGTGACTTTTTTGGTGAAAAGAGGTCATCCCGTTCTTGTTGCCGTGGCAGTCTGACGTTGTTCCTGTCATTGTGTTTGACCTGCAGTCAATGACATCAACATCACCCTGATGCGAAGCCCCGAGGAGCTCCGAGAAGACAAGAGCGTCTTCATGAACCAAGGAGAGTGGGAGCTGCTCCACGTCTTGTCCAACTACAAGAACTTCAGCGTGGACAACGACGACTACTACGCCGAGATGAAGTTCCACGTGAGCAGTTTTTGGTTCAAGCTTCTAAATGCACCTGGTTTTATTTGTGTTACACAACTAAAAACGACCTGCAAACGTTGCAGGTGGTGATCCGGCGCCGGCCGTTGTTCTACACGGTGAACCTGCTGCTGCCCAGCATCTTCCTGATGGTGATGGACGTGGTGGGGTTCTACCTGCCTCCGGACAGCGGCGAGAGGGTTTCCTTCAAGATCACTCTGCTGCTGGGCTACTCCGTCTTCCTCATCATTGTATCTGACACTCTTCCCGCCACCGCCATCGGAACCCCTCTGATAGGTGACCCCCTTGCATCCGCCACCAGGTCGTCACGTTCCTCCTCTTCTTCTCCTGTCATCTTTCTTTGCAGGCGTCTACTTCGTGGTCTGCATGGCCCTGCTGGTGATCAGCCTGACGGAAACCGTGCTGATCGTGCGTCTGGTGCACAAGCAGGACCTGCAGACCCCCGTGCCGGACTGGGTGAAGTACCTGGTCCTGGAGAGAGCTCCGGTCCTGTTCTGCATCCACAAGAAGCACCGTCTCTGCTCCAGGCTGTCCTCCCAGGCCTCGGATCTGGAGCACTACAAGGAGAACAGCTACGGAACCGGTGAGGAACCGTCTAACATCTGGGTGGGAGTTTCCTAAATTCCCACAGTTCATAAATGCCTCTCTTTCCCGTCCCGTAGCCCAATGCACGCTTCACCATACCTGCGAGATCGGCCGGAGGCTGAGTCAGCACGACAGGGAAGGCGGGCTGCTCGGGCTCGGTCTGCCCACCTCCAGGGATGCCACCCCGCCCGTTATGGACAACATCCTGCAGGAAGTGACGGCGATACGCCACTTCCTGGAGAAGAGGGATAAATGCCGGGAGGTGGCCAAGGAGTGGCTGCAGGTCGGCTACGTGCTGGACGTGCTCCTCTTCAGGGTGTATTTGGTCGCCATGGTGGCGTACACCATCACGCTGGGCACGCTGTGGTCTGTCTGGCAGGTGGCCTGAGTCCCGCTCCCCCCGCAATGCAACACGGGACGCTAGTTTGAATTAAAGGGGCCAGAGTTGTCGGCTGTACGCCCCGTACAGGACGGCGGGTACAGAGAAGACCGTCACGGCGAAGGAAGACTGGTGTACAAAGATGAAGCCACTATATTCCCACACACACACACACGAATACACATTTTTCAAACCCGCAGGAATCATGATATTTAGTTTAAATGATGCTGTAATAGAGAATAAAGGACAAGGATTACTTCAGGCTTTTTAAGTAGAAGAAAAAGGAAAGTATCATCACATAATTTGTGCTTTTAAAGCAGACATTCATCATCCCTGAGAAGCATAGATGTGTTTTAATGAGTTAGAATCTGACATTGATGAAAGGACGTTCTAAAGAGGGCAGGTTTATGAGCAGCAGGGTATCTGCTTCAGTGGTGAAAGAAGTGTAAAATAGCTCTGTGAATGTCTAATGTAAGTATTTACACACTTTAGTGGCTAGTAAAGATCCATAGTTATTAATGAAGAATGTGTCTGTGAGGGAAAATGTTTCACTGCATGAACTCTTATTCCATCTGAAAAACGTCTTAACGTCTATTTAAAGTTGGACAGATGAATGTTATTTATTTCCGTCCCTTGGTAAGTTGTGTTGTAGGCGTAACGTCATGTTGTAAATGACTCTTCACAGCTTAATTACACAGTAATAGATGTGTAACTTGTGCTATTCTGTAAATGTGACATGTAATATCAATAAAATAAAAATAATTGTAATTAAAATCATTTTTCAGTAAATGTATTTAAATCATCAACAAGGTTCATCTGTTTTCCGCGACTAAACAGAATATGAGCCATCAAGTCATAATTTACATAGAGCGCCCAAAGATCTTTGGTGCTCTAGCGTTGTACTGATGGGTGAGTTGGACAGAATCAAAGGTACGTCATTCAAGAAAACCCTAACCTAACCCAACCCTAACCTAAGCCTAAACATAACCCTAAGCCTAAATTTACCCTAACCCTAAAATTTACCCTAATCCTAACCCCAATTGTAACCTAACCTTAAACCTAACCCCAAAACTAAACCTAACCTTAATCCTAAACCTAACCTAACCCTTACCTTAAACCTAACCCTAAGCCTAACCATAACCTAACCCTAAACCTAACCCTAAACCCTAATCCTAAATTTAAACGTAAAAACCTAACCCCAACTCTAAACTAACAATAACCCTAATCCTAGCCATTAAAATTCCCTTTTTTTATGGCTAACCTAACCCTGACCCTAAACATAATCCCAACCATCAACCTAACCCTAACTTAACCCTAACATTAACCCAAACCTTAACCTAAGCCTAACCCTAAACTTAACCCTAACCCTAAATTTAACCCTAACCTTGGCCCTAATTTAACCTAATCCTAACCCTAAACCTAATCCCAAACCCAACTGTATCCCTAAATTTAACCCTAACCTTAGCCGTAATCTTAAATTATTTTTTTTCGGTTGGACGGTCAGTCTAAAAAATTTTTTTTCCCATCGGTCAGTCCACCTGTCTAAAAAAATGTTTTTTCGGTCAGTTGTTTTGGTCAGTCAGTCGGCCAAAAAAATGTTTTTCCCCACCGGTCGGTCAGTCGGTGGCACAACAGAAACTTCCCTGAGAGGGTTATTTGGTTATTATCTACAGCGGTACCTCTACTTACGAATGTCTCTACATATGAAATTTTCTACTCACGAAACGCCTCAACAGGAAAATATTGCCTCTAATTATGAAAGAAATTTCGAGTTAGGAAAGGTAAAAATACAGTGTGGGCTGCTACTCGCAGCTCCCACAGGTTCCTGAACGCAACATTCTCATAGCTGCTCTGCCATTGGCTATTACCTAGCATCCTGGCATCCCATTGGCTAAGAGGGACCTCTGTGTGGAGCTAGATAGGTGTCCATGCAGCGTCCTCGTCATTCAGCCCTCGACCCATGAGGTGTTCTGATAGTTTTACGTAAATATATTAACTTTTAGAGTATTCACTATGGACCCCAAGAAAGTGACGGAGAAAAGAGGAAAAGAAAAGACGAAGAAATTTTTTTTTTGTCCGCACAAACAAAGCAAGAGATGATAGAAAAGCATGAAAAAGGGATGCGTTTGGTTGATCATTTTTGTGCTTTATAAAACATGTCTGAATTTGGGGGGGGGGGGGGGGGGGGTTGGAACGGATTAGAGCATTTGCATGGAAAACGCGTCTCTACTTACGAAATTTTCTACTTACGAAATTTCTTCCAGAATCAATTAATTTTGTAAGTAGAGGTACCACTGTATTTCATAAATAGTGTGGTGGGGGTTTCGTTTTTCTTAGGACAGGCCACACTTATTATAAATACAAGATTTTTATTTGTCAATTCAAATCATGCATAGGTTGAGTAGAAGTACAATAATATCATCCATAGGTTGAGTATAAGTCCAATAATATCATCGATGATATAGACAGACAGACAAGTTCAACAAATACTCATCTTATTATAATGAGATCTCTGGACAGTCCTTAGAAGTTTTATTACAGAATATTCTGGGTACAGGAAAAACTTTCAGACGAGAGCTCCAGCGTTGTTTCAAGTACGAAATATGAAAATAATAACACATCATTTATACTCTAAAGGCGTGACTAGGGGGACGTATTAACCTCGGCTCACCTGCTTTCAACCAGTTGTTTACGGTTTTCAGTTGGTACGTCATGACCTCCAGACGTTGCCAAAAATATCAAGTTTCAGTTTCACAAAACTATTTGATGACACATGAACATTTGATGACATATTTGATGTCACGTGAACCCCGTGAGGACATATCTGCTGCAGACATTCTTTGGATGTCCCTGTGCAGAAACATACAAAAACATTCTAATTTCAAGTACAGTTTATGAAATGATCTGGCCAGCTGCTTCTGTCAGTGTCTAACTTCTTCAAAGGATACCAACAGTCATGCAAGCATTTCCAAATATGGTCAAACATTAATCATTTTCATGCAGCGTCTTCATGACCTCGAGACATCCTGGGGCCACCTTCACAAGCGCTGAAACATTTGAGAAACACAACAATCCAGACCCTTGGTTCTATGAAATGATATTATTTTATTATATTATTTTATTGTATTATTTTATAGTATTGAAAGCTTTCCACCACAATAGTGTTCTTTAACCCAAGGGTTTCCTGAAAAGGAAAACGTTTGGAGACCCCTGGGCTAAGGCTAGGTTTAAGTTAGGGTTATGTTGATGGTTGGAGCTTAAGTTGGAGCTTAAGTTTAAGTTAAGTTTAGGGTTAGCGTTAGTTTATGGTTAGGGTTAAGTTTAGGGTTAGGGTTAGCGTTAGTTTAAGTTTAGGGTTAAGTTTAAGGTTAGGGTTAGTTTATGGTTAGGGTTAAGTTTAGGGTTAGGGTTAGCGTTAGTTTATGGTTAGGGTTAAGTTTAGGGTTAGGGTTAGTGTTAGTTTAAGTTTAGGGTTAAGTTTAGGGTTAGGGTTAGTTTATGGTTATGGTTAAGTTTAGGGTTAGGGTTAGCGTTAGTTTATGGTTAGGGTTAAGTTTAGGGTTAGGGTTAGTGTTAGTTTAAGTTTAGGGTTAAGTTTAGGGTTAGGGTTAGTTTATGGTTAGGGTTAAGTTTAGGGTTAGGGTTAGCGTTAGTTTATGGTTAGGGTTAAGGTTAGGGTGATCGTTAGTTTAAGATTAGGGTTAAGTTTAGGGTTAGGGTTAGTTTATGGTTAGGATTAAGTTTAGGTTTAGGGTTAGGGTTAAGTTGGATTTGGAACCGACTAATTCACCTGAGGTGAACAGGTGGTCGGAGGTCCCGCAGGAAACCCACGCAGACACAGAGAGAACATAAATACTGAAAAGAAACCTGGAACCTTCTAGTTGTGAAGCAACAGCTCTACCCACTGCTGCCTTATTAATTCATTATTATTCAATGTTAATTATGTTACTCGAAATGTATAAATATCAATATAAACACAACAGTAAAGTTACACGCAGCTCATGTTTGCCTTTACTACTGTTAACAGGTTGGGTCAACACCTGCAGTTCACCACAGCGGCCACGAGGTGGCGCCACATACAACAGCATGAATGGGAGTCAACATCATCAAGGACATTTCCACAGATGGAAACTGAGACATGGAAAAAGATCAGGAATCACTCGTTTTTATTTACATTTACGAAGGAACGTGAAAATACAAGAAAACTGAACTTAAGTAAATCAGTTTTATTTATATTATCTTGTTTTAGATTACGCTTTTAACCCCACATAAAAAGTAATTATAGTAACTATATTATAGCAGCAGTGACATCATTGTAGGACAGAAAGAGTAGAGTTTTACTCAACTCTGTTTTTAAGCTGTTAGAAGTGAGGAACGTTAGGGTCAGCGCTTTCAAAGCAAAGTTCTGTTGGTGAGAAAATCCAGTCTCTGTGGGTCAAAGTTCAGCGCAGCAACACAAAGAATTGCCCCATTCAAACTGCCATCCTGACAAACCATTCACCAACCAACCGCTGCCCCTTCCTTCCTAAACCCCCCAAATAAGATCAAAGTCACCACAAGAAAAACATCTGACAACACCTTCACAATAAGAGTTTTTTTCTGCTCACTTCCTGTTCCGTGTCTGTTCTTATCTTAAAAAGTTAAAACACACAACAACAAACAAACCACACAACAGCATCTACTGAGTGTTATATGATACAGGTGGACGAGGGAAAATGCTGCCTCAAGGGTTTATTTTGTGATCTTCTGATCTTTTGTGTCAAACAGGAAGTGAGCAAATATGGTGGAGTTACAGGGACTCTTTTCATTGGACGTTTATTTTAGGAAGACAGAACAAAAGTAAAGAATGTAGCTAGTAAAAATGTTTAGAATTCTCTAATCATAATAATTTTAGCAGCAGTTTTTCTCAATTTTTTTTTTTTTTTTAGGGGCCTTAAAATTGATCTTAATTTACAAGTTGCTGAAAAGTTGACTCATCGATTATTGATGTTCATATTGGATATGGTACTGACATGATGTATGTATTTAGAACAACATATCCACTACCTGATGCATGTTTTTGTGTAAAAGCAGGATGTACATGAAGCGAGACGCAGAAGCCATGAAAGCCTGGACTCATCTCCAGCTTGTTCAGGTCAATCTACTCCCAACACTTTGCGTCTCGGCTCGCCTCCTCTATAATGACGTCCGACCGTGTGTGACGACGGCACGGTCTGCATATCTAATGACGGCATTTATGACCTCTGTGTTAGAACAGACAAAAGGCAGCCGTGGCGTGCAGCTACCATTAGCACGTTCCAGCCAGGTGGTAGCTGGGAACGTTTGTGGGAGCAGAAACCATCATCGCTCATTAGGAATGAGTGTTGGTGTTCAGTCAGGTGTGTGTTTGAAAGAGATGCAGAGACATAATTCATGCAGATTTTACATCAGCGTGTGTCACGAAGATGCAACAGCCAGAACCGACTGTCCCGACCTCCACATGCACGCAGATGACCCTTCATTGTTTCTCAAGGTCACCTGAACTTCCTTTGGGGCCAACAGACTGCAGCTGCAGCTCTCTGTGGAGACCCTCAGTCATCCAGGTTGCCGTAGAACTTTGGATCAAGTGAACTGGACTTCTAGGACTTCAAATAAATGCAGGTTATTTCAGTTTCAACAACTGTCCAACCTTTTACAAAGATGTCCCATCAAATCCAGACCCAAGGTTCTGGTTTCCATACCTCACCCATCAGAAACATAATGGTGGGGGGTTCTATTTGGCCCGGCTGACAGAACTCATGTTGTCCAGCAGCAGGTGTAGCAGAGATTACAGCAAACTGCCTGCAGGGATGGTGTTGAATTCCTACCAGCCGGACAGAAGCTGGGAACGCTCCGAGACATCCTGCAACTGCTTTAGAAACGCGGCGTCCAATCAGATCTGCCGCTGGCTTCCATTATGGACGGGTTAACGGACAGATGTGAGACCATTTGTCACTGGATGACAGGAAGTTTGGAGACAAAGACGTTTAAAAAAGCTTTCAAGGATTTATTTTGTTTTCTGGAGCTCTAACGACACTGTGTTGTTCAGAAGTTATAAAATTAATAATCTCATGTCATAAGTGTTATTTTAAATTTATTTTTGAAGTCAAAAGCGGCAGCAAAAATGTAAAAATTCAGATTAAACAACTTATTATTATTACTGGGTATTATATATATTTTTTGCGAATTCTTAAAAAACAAACTCAGCAAACCAAAAATGCTACGACAGACAACATGAAGTCCATTTTTTATTTTTTTTTCCTGACCGCAGATCGAAAGTATACAACTCAACATCATGGTTTGATTTTTATTATGAGACTCATAAATAAAAATACAAAAAAATTTCCACTACAAAAACAATCTACTGTTAGTCGGATGTAAAAAATAAAAAAAAAAAAGAAAAAAAAATTATATTTTCACTATCAAAGGCACAACATTGACTTTAGTGACAACATGGAGAACCTGCAGCATTAAATCTTTTATTTTTCCTTTTTATTTTTTCACACTCCATCAGAGAACACTGAAATGTTACAAAGAGAGGTGTCTTGATTCTACACGGAAAGGAACAAAACCAAAAAAAATAAAATAAAATAAAGGAACAACCTCTATATCAACAGACGGTGGCTATAGATTGGTGGCACAGCTCAACAGGAAACGTACTGCCACAGAAAACAAAACAAAAAAAAAAAGCACATTGTCGCTGGAAAAGACAAAGGACCTTTGCAAAAGCTCTAATGCAAATATTTTTTTAAAAAAATTATACAACTGACAACAATAAGAGACCAAAATAAAGAAAAAAATAATAATTGGGCACCTTCTAAGATTAGGCTAAGATTAGGTGCTGAGGTAGACAAAAACTATAACAATTCAAATCATAATAAAAACACTATTTTCTTAATACAGAGCAACTTGACTGGCGTTTGTGCTGTCACGACAATGGAGAAGTAGCACAGACGAGTCGGAGGAAAGACAGAGGAAAGCTTTGTTACATAAAAAGCTTCGTTACGCTTGGTCCAGACGGGGGCGATTGGTCCTCAGTGCTAAGATAAAAAAATATGTCTCGGTGCTTCGTTTACTCGAACGCTTTTCGTCTAGACCTCGATGGCACATGCGTCGCGACACTGCATGAAATGGCTACTTTGTTCTAGAAAACACCACACCAAAAACACAAAGAGTGCCAGTTCCAGGGATGCCATGATCCTTCTAGCCACGAATTCAACACACACACCCCCAAATAAATGCATTTGTAAAGAAAAAGCTCAGCGAAAGGAAGGAATAGGGGGGGATACCCGAGTGCCAACCCACCACTAGGAGGGTTTCTTTATTTTTCTTTTTTTTTAAGAGCAATTCATCAGCAAACCTGTTGCTGATCAAATTAAAGAAATATATATATATATATATAAAAAAAACTTTGCTTCCAGAAAAACAAATTACATTTCACTTGACAGCTCTGGATTTCAGTTAAATTTCCAGATGATTTCTTTTGTCTGCCAATTGTTGTGAACGGCCTTGAAGAACAGAATCCTGGTTGCTATTTAAATGGAATTAAAGGTTTATTGCAGTCCTTGTAGATTAAAAAAAAAAAAAAAAAAAAAAAAAAAAAGAAAATCTGGTCCTTTTTGAGTGTCATGACATCCCTAGGGTTCTGGAGACACTATTTTTTTTTAAATTTTCTTCTGAAAGTACATAAACAAAGCGGATATAGATGGATATTTTGTTTGAACAAATTCCATTTTTAGGCACAAAGATATTACGGAAACATTGGAGGAACACTGAGGGAAGAACTAGAACGATGTCGATGTATGTGTATATATATATATATTTTTCCAACATAGAGAAGAAAAAAAAGTGGCATAGAATATCATTATTTTGTATCTGATCTGATTAGTGCATTTTCCCACTAATACACACACGCACGCACACACACCCCGTTTACACACTCTTGACGCACTCGTTCGCTCGCACGAAAAAAGTAGAAAACATTCAGAGGACGATGATAGGAACGACGTGACTGGTCAGGTCTTGCATTGTGGTGGTTCAGACTGAGCCGTGACTGAGTATATTATAGTGGGTGTGTATTATATGAGGGGGGGAAAAAAAGCCCCTCAAGCTCACAGTGTTGGAGAATAAAAGACACCGCGGGACTTAACATCCCTTATTTTTTTTCTTCTTTCAAATACAAAAACAAAACAAACGCAGACAGTCAAGTTTGATTGAAAAGTCGTGAATGACGAGTACGAACGTGTCGGTCCGGCAGCGGCCCTTTCTGCCTTTCCGTGTTTTTTTTTTTTTTTTTTTTTTTAAACGTCATCACATACACACACTCGTAAAATTTGTAGATTTGATAGGTTTTAGTCCTTCACCTATGATGCGACAGACATCCAGAAAGCGACACTTATTATTATCACAACATGTTCAACACACATGTATTGGTTTTTTTTTTTTTTTTTTAAAGTCCGACAATATCAAAGAGGAGCAAGGCAAAGATGATTCACACCCAGAGAGGAAATAAAAGAAATACAAATATTTGTGCCCTGCTGTAACCCCCTCCACAAATGGGAAAAAAGGATCAACAATGAATACAAAAATATCACAATTTTTATATATCAAATCGCCTCTGGTGGCTCTTGTTTCAGGGATTCGCTCGTCTCTCAGGTGAACTTTGTGATCCGAGAGGATCTCGATTTTCAACCCTCTTGGTTTTTTTTTTTTTCTTCTTCTCTGATTACCATTTAAAGTTCCAAATTGTCCATCGCACGCTTTGCATCGCTGCAAATATGACCTGTCCTGGGGAGGGGAGGCGAGGTGAGGTGAGGGAGAGGGGGGGGCGGTTCAGCGTATGTGTTGAACCTCCTTGGTTTTTTTTTTCTTATTTTCTTCACATTACAAAACTACACTTCTATTCACATATTTTCAAGTTTAAATTCTCTTTTTTTTTTTTTAAACCCTCTTAAAAAGCAATAGTGCTCCCCTCTTTGTCTGCTGCATCACTTAAGGCTTCAAAATTGCTTTTTTTTTTTTGTCACTGCTCATCTGTGGTTGGAGGTGCAGTGGGATTGGGGGTGGGTGGGGGGGGACTATAAGAGAAGAATAAACATCCGTCTGAACGACTCATCAAATCCTATCCGCCTCTACTTTTTGTTTTCTCTTACCCTTTTATATACATCTGGCTTAAAAACAATCATAAATCAAGTTTGACAAAAAAAAAAAAAAAAAAAAAAAAAAAGCATGAGATGAAGTAGCAACGCTGAAATAACGCAAAAACAAATGCAAAAAAAAAAAAAAAAAAATGTGCTTTTGCCTCGAAAAAATTAAAAACAAACTTAGAGGTAGCTTTTATAACAAATGACCAAACTTTCTGGCTTATTAACAAACACGTTAATTTCCACCAAGTTTGGTAACAAGTAATGCACAAAAGAAATACAAAATATTAGAAAAAAAAAAAAAATCTCTTCACCGTGGCACTTAATTTCTCGGAGTACACATTGCTTCATCACGTTGTGCGACGCATCTTTTTGACGAACATAAACTAAAGAAAAAAACACCAAAAAAACCCAACAACAACGCGTACACGTGAAATAAAAGGGAAAATTAAAAATACACAAGCAACATGAGGTCACACAACAAGGTAATATTCAAGTACGATGTGTTGAGATCCAACTCAAGGTAAATAACAACAACAACAACAACAACAAGAGACGAGGGAGACGAAGCACAGGGACAAAACCACAGAGGAAGAGTCGATTTATTCTGTCGTCTCACTTGGTCGTCCCGTCAGTGATTTCCCCCTTTCCCCCACCCCTGCTGGGGTCATTTCGACCGCCCGTCTGGGGCGACACTGGTGCCGGTTTAGGTCATAACGTACCAGAACCAGCAGCGGCGTGACCCCTAGAAGGTCAGAAAACACCACGTTTCCACCTCCTACTCACCAAAACAAGCCTTTCCTTCAGCTGCACAGGATTTTTTTTTTTTTCCTCCAGGATGCAGTTTTATTAAAATATCTACACATATCTTAACAACCACAAACCGGCCCAGGATGATAAATTAGCTAAGGGCTCCTGATATTAATCCTCTCCTCGGTTTTTGTGTGCAAAAAATAGCAGCTTACTCACAGCGTTGTAATCATATTTTGCTCGGCGATGTGCGATATAACTTAACATCGTGATAATAAAGAAGCCAACTTCAGCTTTTCTCTCTGTTTCAGCCCCTTTTTTTTTTTTTTTAGTTAATTTCAAAACTAAAAATGTAGTTTTGCAGCAGGAGAAAAAAAGGCGGGTGGAGTGGAAGGTGGGAATTACAAGTTTTCTGACTTCCGGTGGGAATAACAGCGCCCCCCTGTGGTTGTTTTCGGATGCAGCCTTGTGGAACCCGGCTCACAGTCTTTCACATTCATATTTTGATGCCACGTAAACAGTCTTCGTCCTGCTTGCTGCACCGCCGCCGTCCGACACGGCGTGCGTCTAAGGCTTTTCCCAGCGCTTCATTGACATTCGCTCCAAGTCGCGGGGACTCACGCGGAAAAGCAGACCTTCGACCATGTCCCCCCTTTTTTTTTTTGTTTCGCCGCCATGCCAGCGAATTGACAGATCTGCTGCGGGTGTGTTGCTGTTTGTGTGTCAGTTTGTGCACTTCATTAATAGTGTGTGATAAGAGTCATCCGGTGAACGTTTATGGATAAAAGCAGTCCGGTTATGTATGGCTGGGTGTAATGTGACATACTGTGATATAATGAGATATAACTTTGAAGACATCGAACAGAGACTGTCGTCGTGATTCGTTGTACTTGTGCAATCAAGCCGCGATCTACTAAGTTGAACGACAGAACGAAAAGAAATAAAAATGATGAAAACTGAGGCGCGTTCGCCTTCGGCTCTCCGGAGCCGACCGTGGACGATGACTCAACTTTCTCCAGGAGATGCAGAACCAGGAAGACTATACTGAGAAAACGTCCAATGGAAAAAAAGAAAAAAGCAGCAGCAGCACTAACATCTTCCTCCTTCTCAACCAATCAGATTGCTTGGTTTGCCTACAGGCTCCGCTGCTGATTTTCAGGGGCTGTCGGATCTTGACCGAAAGGTTGTGATGGGGATTTCTTTAGTTTAGTCAGTGTCAAATGGTGAAACTTTGGGAAATATGTGTTGGTTTGTAACGTC
This sequence comes from Antennarius maculatus, assembly GCA_013358685.1. NCBI lineage: Eukaryota > Metazoa > Chordata > Actinopteri > Lophiiformes > Antennariidae > Antennarius > Antennarius maculatus. Next base: position 3,066,464 of record CM023617.1, on the reverse strand, counting down.
TAGCAGATAAAAGTTCGCAGTCGTAAAGAGAAGGATTCGTGAGGCACGATGAAGCCTCAACTGATATATTCACATTTTTGTCATGTGATCCGGACTGAGAATTAACGGATAAACCAACACGGGACAAAAACAAGACCTTCCTTGTCTTAAAAACTTACTTCCTGTCAGAAACTGGTAGGGTTAGAAAGCCCCTGGGAATCAACCAATAAGAATCCCCGAACCGCCTCTTTTCTGTGCAGCCCTCTGGCATCACGGCGCTGCATAAAACCAATAAACCAGATGTAGTGAATGACCCGGTGAATCCGAACAATGGCGGAGAATCACTCTCCAAGTCCAAGACGTCGCCGTTTAACCCCTTCGCCGCTGCATTTGCGCGAAAAGAAAAGATAAAGAAAACAAACCGTCTTGCTTTCGCGTCTTCGTCGTTAGGCGTTGCTTCAACCGATAGGTTCCCCTCCCCCTTTTTCCTCTCAACCCCATCCCCCACCCACAAAACGATCCCCGCTTCTTGTCGTCCGCCCTCCCGGCCCCTCAGACGTAGCAGAGGTACAGGTAGGTCTTCTCTATGCGCCAGTCCGGCGGGACGTCCTCGGGCTTGTGGCCCTTCATGTGCTTCTGCATGGCCGACAGGCTGGGGCAGTACTCCAGGCAGATGGTGCATTGGTAGGGCGAGGCGCCGTTGTGGGTGCGCAGGTGCTTGATCATGGCAGAGTAGTCCCTGGATCGCTGGTGGCACAGCTTGCACTCGAATGGCTTCTCACCTGCAGAATAAAAGTGGAAGACGGTGATAGTTTTAGCCGTTTCGGTGAACGCGCCGCATCCCCCCCCTGTTGAAGGCTGATGTGACTGTTAAGCAGGAAATAAATGCATTTGATTCCAGGATCAATAGAAACAGGAAGAAAAGCTGATTAGTCCTGGAGGTGTTCGCTTGAATTAAGCCGCTTTTGTCGTTCGCAGCAGGAAAACAACACGTTATTTAAATCCGATGCGTGCTTCCGTATCGTTCCGTGATCTGTTTGGGAATAAGACGACATCGGGCCGACGCCGTCGACGGCACGCGAGCGGCTGAAGGCGTCCAACAGGGAGAAGACTAGGCGAACCGTGACAGCTGTCTGGCTGTGATTTATGGTTTTCATGCCATTTTTCGACATCACACCATTTTCGATACGATAAGAAGACAAAATCACCTGTCAGCGACGACATTTTATCTATCAATAGTTGAAACTGGGATTCGAAAATGACAACGCCGTCGAGGTCGCGGCGGTGCATTTCCAACCCTTCCCTTAAAAAAGCCCGATCCAGGTTGAGGCACGTTGTGTGTCAAATATTAATAAATCACTGCCGTGTCATTAAAGTATACATAAGTGTTAGAATAAGTCACAGCATGTGAAACCTGCAGCTGAAGGTGCTGTTCTTTTTTTTTTACTTATTACTTTTTTTTTTGGTCCATGAGAATATCTGCTGTTCTTATAATTGGTCCGTGAAGAGAATAAGTGACAAGTCGAACCTCGGCGGTGTTTTCCCACCCGTCTCTAGAGGACTTCCTGCAGCAGGAAGTGCTGCGTTCACACTTAAAAGTCAATCCCTAATATGTGTAGCGTGAAAGTGCAAGAAAATAAACGTTACAATAGAATTTGCTTCTATAAAGACTCATCAAAATATTCCTCTATCGACTACCTGACGTTGAAAGGATGTAAGTTCTTTCGTTGAGATGAATCGACTTCCTTCAGGAGTCGTGACGTCTCAACACGTCGATGCTGAACCCGATCCAGGAAGCTGCTGACTCTTGAATTTCAAATACCCCGCCTCTTCCAGAATACTTTTGCGACTTTAACGTCGTCACAAATGACCGAAACGTTTGCGGAAATCTGTGAAAATACGAAGCCGTAATAAACGGAACCAGTCTTTTGATTGTGTGTGTGTGTGTGTGTGTGCGCGCACGGGAGCAAAACTTGCAGGAAATGAAATAAAATATATAACTCGTAAAACTTTATTAAGATCTAAATGGGTTAAAAATCCAGGAATATGCAATCAAATGTCTGCCATTTCTTTTGTAATCCATCTAATCTACAGTTCATTATGCAAAATGCAGCTGCCGGCATGGACAGCTCCTGAAGGTGTCATAAATCAAAGAGCGGCGCCGCTTTCTTCCTGGGGATGGAGGGTGGGTTGGTGGGATTGTGGGGGGGGGGGGGGGTTTGCTGCTACATTCAGGAGGTACATTTCAATTCAGCAACAGCAGCGATCCTAAATGTGCTAATGATTTGAGTGATGGCAGGGAATAATCCACCAGCAGACGCAAATTAGACATGTAAATGCTGACCTTTCCCAATGGCATTTGAAATGAGCTGTCGGAAGCGATCTAGCTCGCCGCTCGCTGTCAACCTTTCAGCCGCCGGAGCCGAATCGGAAGGCCTCCGCGCCACCGCCGACGGGTTCGTTCTGATCTTTTGGAAGCGGTGGTTAACCTTGACCTCCGCCTTCTAAGGGTCGTGATTAAGACGCCTTTTTTTAGCCAATGAGCATCTCTGATGGTCGTCGTGGTGTGGCGTTGCTCGCCGGCGGCGGCGCGGACACCTCGCATTCTGTTCATATTGATAACCGGACTGTAAAAACAGGGTCGCCTCACATGACCAGCTAATAATGAATTGCAAATGAGGTTGGGGTATCGATTCGACATCGGCATTTGGGATGTGTGGATAGAAGCGGGAGGCGGGAGGTGTGTGTGTGTGGGGGGGGGGTTAGGTTGCCAATGTCGATGATTCATCAAGCAGCTCCCTTTTGTGCGAGGTGGCCTTTGACTGTGAGCTTGTCACTTGCTCTTGTTATCTGCTGTTGCTCCACGACTTAACGCAAAGCCCCTTCCCCCCCCACACAAAAGGGGGAAAGGGTGGACGAAGGGGAGCCAATTATAGGACAGGCTGCCTCGATAGTGTGGCTTAACAGCTGGCTTATTGAATGGGAGATGGGGAGGGCCAGTGCGGTGTGTGTGTGTGTGTGTGTGTGTGTGCGTTAGAGGAAAATAGACGTGGTGAGGAAGCGTTAAGGGTTTGGCCGCGTGCCATCCTGGCGAGCGCTCCTGGTATCCTCGTTCGAGTCTGGTGCACAGCTCACACTCGTTTCTCCAGGGCACCCAGCTTATCACTGTGTCAACATCTTTATGGGGCTCTAAATATACTGCAATCAATACAAAGTCTTCCGAGACATCCGTCTACTGTATCACGGCAACAAAGATATTCATCTGGTTGGGATTGGTCTGAGCGGCTCGGCAAACAAAAAAGTCTGCGTCGTGTTTCCGATCACGTTATGGACCGTTGAAGAATGACATCAGATACTGTGTATGATGGAAAATATGGTTTTAAAGAATTAAAATAAATTGTTGAATATTCATATTGATGATCATGAGATGAGAACGGTCTCATGTCTGGTTTTCCAGGTTTAAGTGAGGACATTGTTAGCTTAGCAATGTGAAAACGGTAACTTACTTCCCCTTCTGGAGATCAATATTTAGTCTTATGTTGGTTGTTTAAGATTATTAAGATTAAGATTTTTATTGTGGGACCATTAAGAGATCAGAAACGTGCTCTGCAGCTCAGTAAGTTGATGGTGGATCGATGCGTGATCGGGTGGCGGTACCTGTGTGCACACGGTAGTGGGTCTCCAGCTGGTGCTTGAGGCTGAACTTCTTCCCACAGCCGTTACATTCATAGGGCTTCTCCCCGGTGTGGATGCGTTTGTGGCCCTTCAGAGTGCTCTCATCCCGGAAGCAGCTCCCGCAGAACTCACACTCGTACGGGTGGTCCCCTGCTGGAAGGTGCAGGAAAAGAAAAGTTCACTTCACTTGAAGATGAAGGTCTAGAAATACGAAGATAAACCAGCATTTGAATTCTGTCTGTTGATGATGTCAGAACAACAGGCGTCAGGATAGTCATGATGGAACACTTTAATTCCAGCACATAAAAGTAATCTTTTTCAGAAAATTGTCTGCGCTGCTGTTTTAGTTTAAAGCATTAATAAACTGACTCGTGTCCCATCATGGTTGTGTTATCCACCATGGAGTCTGTTTCTCTAAATACTCAGATAACCTAACCTAACCCCAACCTCACCTAACTCAACCCAATATAACCCTAACCCAACCTAACCTTGACTAAACTCTAACTTAACCTAACTTTATCAAACCTGATTTAAGCCAAATTAAACTTAAATTAAACTTAACCCTGATCCAACCCTACCAAACGTCACCCTACCCTAAACCTAACTTCACCTAACTCAACCCAATCTTACCCTAACCCAACCTCACTGAATCTTAACTCTAAATTAACCTATCCCAATCTAACCATACTAAACCCAAGCTCACTTAAGCCTGAGCTCACTTAAACCTAACTTAAGCTAACCCAATCTAACCACAGCAAAACCTAACCTCATCTAACCCAAACTAAATCATAAATTAACACAAACACACATAACCCTGAAATAAACCTAATCTGACCCAAACCTATCCCTTTCTAGCCCTAACTTAACCTAACCCATTCTAACCACAAAAAAAACCCAATCTCGCATAATCCTAACCAAACTCTAACTCAAACCAACCATACCTAACCCTAACTTAGGCTGACCCTATCCTAACCCAGTCTAACTCTAAATTAACCTAACTTAACCTCAACTCACCAAAACCTCAACATAAAACCAAACCCAACTTAATCCTAACCCAAACCGAGTCCAACTTTATTTCAAACTGTTCATATCTTCCGTTTTTAAAACGTGGATGAATAAATGAGCCTCAGACAAACATATTTCTGTCCGTGTGATTTCACAGCTCGTCATCAGCATATGTTCTGTTTCTATAAACGTGTTCTCGCTCACAGGGAGCCGTGTTTTCACCTGCTAAGCATGAGGCTAATTTTAGACCCCTGGGCTGGCAGCGGATGTACAGTATGTGGAATGAAAACGACAACACGTCCCGCTCCTGGGGGCCGCCGGAGCCCGGGACCCCACAGGGGGGGCAAGGTGGGCTGTAATGGATATTCAGACGTCAATGATCGGGGATATTATGATTTGCGGAAGGCTCTCACCGCTTCCATCAACCTCCCCCGCCAGCTACGCCTCTCCAGCCGAGTGAGACCGCGGTTATCTATTAATGCGTTTCACTCCACCACTACAGGTTTAAGACGCCATCAATGACCTGCGCCTTTCATTATCTGCCAGCGTCGTGCCGGGGAATAAATTACATTCCTCGTTCTGAGATGCCACCCCCGTCGTCAGGCGACAAAATGTCACTTCAATCCTCAATATTTTATTTACATACAGCCGTCACACATGATTCGGTTTATTTAGGAGGAGCGACGGGAGGCGGATCTCCCTTTTAAATGCCGATCACATCTATAGGTGTGGAAATACTTTAATGAATAAAATGTTCTCGGCGTCTGGCCGCGCTGGATGCCTTCCCATTAAAAGGAAAGCTTTGTCGGGGATGGAGCGTTGTGGGTGGAGGGATAAAAACTGAGACAGGGATGGAGCAGAGGGGGATGCGGGTGCATACGGCGGTGGCGGTGGGGGTTAGGGTAAAAATCAATAAAAGTGACAGTCTTTATTTGTCTGCGTGAAGTTATCAGTGGCTCCCGCTGTAAGACATTGTGCTCTTTCTAGCGTTTCAACCACAGCAGAGATCACAATCCATCACGGGGAGCTCGGTGGGCTCGCACAACGCCGCATGAATAATAATGGAGTTCAGATTCACCTGCCTTTAATTAGGGCCCAGGATCAGACGGGCGAGTGGGATGCCAATACTCTAGAGGAGGCCTGTGGAAGGTTATTTACGCTTAATGTCCTGCTGTCTTGCTAACGCGCTAAAATATGGCGAAATTCTATCTCGGATTATAAATATGGAGACTTGTGTGCATGCTAAAAATCTTTCAGTCATTTTTGCAATGACTTCTGGTTGCAAAACGCAAATAAAAACATGCAGGTCATGTGACCTGGTGCGACCTGTCAGACGCAAACACGTCCGCCGTCAGCCAACAAACGGAAGGTCACGACATGCAAATGGGGTCACCGTCCAGCGTCCCGTTTGTCTCCAGGATGCGTCCGCGTTCATTCCAGGTGGATCCCCCGGCGGCCACTGGGGGCCGCCAGAGTGCAAAAAGTTACACGGCCTGAGCTGCAAATAAATCAAACGCAATCCTATAATCACCTTGTGAGGATGTAAAAGGGGGGGTGGAGGATAAAGCTGTCCCTCCATCCTTAAATCTGCTGCCCCCCCATCATCCCTTCTTTCCCTTCCTCTCCGGTGTGACCACATGGCGGGGGGGAGGCCGCAGATGAGGACCCTGCATAGTGAGGTGGAACCAGAGCGCGGTGAGTGGACCCCCGAGCATCACCACCTGCGTCTCCGGAATCACCCCCCACTACATTTACTCCCCCCCCCCACGACTCTATCACCACCTCTGACACCCAAAAAGCCTGCTAAGGGTGGCTGTACCCACGGGCACCCGGGGCGTGTTCATTATATGCTGTAAGAGGCTGTAAATCAGGCTCCATGACTGCCAGGACCAGCGCTGGCTCGCCCCCCCCCCCCGTTCTCTTTCTCTCTCTCATACACACACACACACACACACACACATACACACACACACACACACACACTTTCTCCGTCTGGCTGTAGCGCTATCAAATACAGCTGCGAACACAAAACACCCAGCCATAGCAGACAGCAAATTGGCTCCGGGTTAAAAAAACACACACACAATACACACTTATATACAGACAAACACACACACACACACACACACACACACATTTATATACAGACAGTGCACAACAACAGAATATTAATGAAGGCCTGGTCTGTGTGTGGTGAGAGGTGTTGGGAAGGGGAATAGCACAGCTGCCATGACTCCCACTGTAATAAGCTCACGCTGTGTTGTGCGCCTATATTGTACATATATGCAATAAAAATGTGCAAACAACACACATCACCTCTCCGCCTGTCAACACAACTAAAGTGGAGGTAGAGGAAGAAAATGAGAAGAAGCGAGGGAGGACAAAAAAAAAAAAAAAAAAGAGAAGCGACACGATTAAGATGCTGAAATAAGAGCCGGTGAGTCAGATTTGTATTTTTTTGTGTGTGTGTGTGTGTGTGTTTGTGTGTCCGTGTCCTGAATGGCGATCCGGTCGGTGTCAGAGCCGGAAAAGCCAGCAGGGCTGCGTTTGAAAGATAAGCCGGCAGACAGGTAAAATGAAGCGCGCGTAATGAATGCCTTTTAAAAGAGCGTTTTGCGGCTTTTTCTGCTGTCAGGTGACACGACACGACGCTGACTCAACCGCTCAAGCTGCTCCGTCCAAACAGGTTCAAGTCGGACGCTGGAAGTGGAGATCTGGATATTTAAGGGTGGGATTTCTTTATTTATTTGTGATTTTTACATGTGTGGGTCTAAATGTTTGTGTGCTGCAGGATAATGGATAACACGGAGGCATCATTACGCCACTAAACCTCATTAATGACACCATTAAACAGCTGCATGTTAAAAACCCTGACCTTGAAACGCCGCTCTGATGGTGATCATAACGGAGCGGAGCCGGAGGGTTTCGATTTTAATCGTGAGATTTCCTCCTAAAGTTTGCCTGACTTTACAAGCGCTGTGATTTAAAATGTGAAATAAAAAAACTTCAGGCTCCATCAGATATACGGAGGGTCCTTAAACGCATCACGATGCAGAGCTGAGCTCAACAGGTGGAGCACTGGATGCATAAAGAGTGACTTAACTTTAAAGGTAAATAGACAAGAATAATAAGGATGTATTTATAATATTTATGATAAACTGTCAGAATTAAAATTAATCTTCAATTAAAAGGTGCTACATTTACATATTTGCTTAGAAATAAAATATGTTTTAGTAGTTCATGCGTAGAATTTAAACATAAATACTCAGATCAGGGTAATAAACGCGTCTCTGGAGGAACAAACAGCCTCCATGGGGGTAAATGCGTGCGGTGGACGTGCTGATTTTTCCGTCTTGGAAGTGTGGATGAAATTCTTAACATCAAAGCATGCATGCATTTTTATTTTTTATTTCTTATTCTAGGATAAATTAGGACCTATTTCTGGAAACCATTTGCGGCTGCGTGAGTTGCTGACTTTATAATCCCCCCCCCTTGCGCACAGACACACAGACACACAGACACACACACACACACACACACACACACACACAAAAAAGAGGCTGCACATCATTTTTAAAACGATTGCTTTCACGGCTGGCTCATTGTGATTTAACGCACACGCACACACACACACACACACACACACACACACACACACGGCGGCGGGGATGAGCTTCAAAATGGCATGAAGGCGAGCCGAGGTGACATTTGCGTTTCCCGGGCGGTGCAGGTGGATCGGAGGCGGCGCTCGCCATCCTCTCCCGTGTCTGGGGAGACGGGAGCAGATGTGCATGGCGCTACTGTACCGGCGGCTCCAGCTGCCCCCCCCCCGCCACCACCACCACCACCTCCACTCTCCTCCACCATCACACACTAATGGTGTATTCGCCTGACTTGTAAATAGGGCCGACTGCTCTCATCTCGCTGCCTTTCGTTTCAAATATTTATCCGTGAGCTGGTGAGCTAAATCGGCTCTGACAGGGAGACTGTTATTTAAGGTCGCAGACAGGCGAGGGGGTGAGGGAGGGAGGGAGGGGGTGAGGGTGAGGAGAGAGGGAGGAAAATAAAGCATCCAACCCTCCTCGCTGCTGAGATGGGATTCATTTCCATGTGTTCATATTCTGTCATGGTAACGTTTTCTGAATAGCTGCATCCGTCAGAGTCTCTCTTTACCAGGCATTAGCATCCCGGCTTCACCTCAGCAGCCGGAGAGAATTACAAGTGGACTGAAGGGAGAAGAAAACAACAACACTCACTGTAAATAAGCGTCTTGACTGCTGCGCCATCCATTCCGCTCCAACCTGAATTAATGCTGTTTATTCAGCGGAGCTAAAGTTTGCAGCGTAAACGGAGCAGAGGAACATCATCCCTAAAATAAAACACGGCTGTTTGCTTTTGTTTTACAATGGAAGCTACATTTTTAACCCACAAAACAAACCTTCACTGTGCAACAAACTGACTCATCACGCACAGGTATCTATTATCCACACACGCCAGGGCGGGAGGCGATCATGTGATGTATGGTAATTAGAGAAAAAAAAAAAACCTCTCCTGGGAATAATGAGAAATAACATGCAGAAAGATGATTGGTCGGATTTAGATGGAGGAAGACTAGAAAGCTTTATCTCTTGTTATTTATTCCTACATCATGAATCACAGTCATTTCATCAGCCAATCAGAGCAGGAGGAGGTTGTGCCGATTGCTCATGACCACGCCCCACTCTGCCTCTGATTGGCTTTGCAATTACGATGATAATTCTCACATTCCGGGTCTTAATAATAAACTATATCTAATTTATAGTAATTTATGCTCCGCTCAAACTATTCTGAGATAATTCCAAAGATTAAATCGTCAGAAATAAAAATCCTGTGACGTCACGGCGACCACGCCTGTCTGCTCCGCTCCATTAGAGGTTCGCTGGAAACGGATCAAATTCAGTTTTGCTCCTTTGAGACTTAAAAAACGCAGACAAAAAAAAAAAAAAAAAAATCGGTGATGCAAGCGCAGTGCAAATTTTATACTTCAGCATAACTATCATAGTTGAGGAATTTCCACGACCAGAGACGCAGCTGCAGCGTCGCACCGGAGGCCCTGATGGAAAATGGGTTAGCCCCCGGAGGGGTGAATTATTACTATCACAGGAAGCAGTGCACAGTATAAAACACACATTTTTACATCTGCGACGGCCTTCCACCGACCTGTGTGTGAGCGGAGGTGACGCTTGAGTGCAGTATGGCTGGGGAAGGTCCGGTTGCATTCGCTGCAGATGTAGCTGCGGACGCCGGCGTGGACCTCCATGTGCTGCTGCAACGCCGTCTGGGTCTGGAAACGCTTCCCACAGAGCAGGCAGAAGATGGCCATGTCCGAGCCTGCAGGAAAAAACAAAAGGACATTTTCTAGCCTGTTGCATCTTTTTTTTTTTAATCAGGCAACATGGAAGTGGGTCCAGACTGAGAGAAATAGATCCGAGTTGTTTTATAAATGATTTTCTGCTTTAGAACCCAAGGCCACAGATCACACTCTGGTTTTGTGTCAAACTCATGGCCCCGGGGAGCCAAATGAGGCCCTCCACATCATTTTATGTGGCCTGTGAGAGCATAAAAAGTCAGAGTTAAAAAAAAATAGGTCAAAAGTGCTTTGAGCAAAACTACATTTCCCACAATGCAGTAATTCAGCCCATTTTAACCCTGACAAAAACGTTTTGAACAAACTTAGCGTCCTAACTTGAGTTTGGTGTTAATTTTATTTAATCATTGGAGAGTTGGATCTTTTGATTGACGGAATTCTGTGGGTTTAATAAAATGAAAAATATAAAAGAGAAACAAGCAAACATATTTTCTCTAACTGTAATGTTTGTAACTTAAATAAGCAATAAATTTAGAGATAGATAGATAGATAGATGAGATAGATATACTTTATTTATCCCAAACTGGGAATTAAAAAAAAAGTTATTCAACATTAAGTAGTAGTTAGTCATTTTCCATAACATTGAGTTACATTACATGAGTTTTACACACCTGTACTACAGGATACGCAGAAACGTAGGCGCGACACGTTCCAGTTTATCTGCCGTCATTAGCTGCGAGTCGTATTTATAGGATTAAAAGGTGTGCAGAATACTCATGTTTCAGGGAGGTGAGTAAAAAGATAAAGATCTCCGATGCAATACTTCAATCCGGTGTCGACTCGACGTCGAGCATTTTTCTCCAACGGAGATAAAGAGCGCAAACACATAAAAATCACAAACACACGGGAACAGACAGACAGACACACACACACACACACGGTCGCAACACGCCGCCTTCAACACACTCCCTTCACACTTTTTCAATTACCAGGCTGGGGGAAAACTCTGGGGAAGGACTGAGTGTTTGGAGCTCAGTTTCTATTTCATCAGTCAATAACACATCTTTGGGGCAAAGCTGACACTAATTTAAAAATCTATGAAGAGCAGCCCGCCTCATGTTCATAACCACCGAAGGAGGGAGGGAGGAGGGCCCACGACAGCCCCCCCCCCCCAACAACCACCACCACCACAGCCAGATCAATCACCGTCTCAGCCGCTCTGCACGCTAAAGAGCCAGGATGGAGGGAGGAGGAGGAGGCGTCGCTGGAGAGGGGATGATGGGAAAGGAGGAGAGAGGAGAACGGCTGCATGGCGAGGTAAAGATTGGAGATTTGTTTAGGTTGAAAGGAAAATATTTCACTGCGTGGAGGAGAGAGAGAGAAATATCGACGAGGCTGCTCCTTCCAATTTTGAGCTTCGGGTTTTGATCGGAGAGACGAGCATCTGCAGGGTGGGGGTGGGGGGGGCAGACGTTTCATTACATCCCTGTTTGGAAAGTCTGAAGCGCTAATCTGTTAGCTCTGCAGGCTAGGATTCTAGCTAATGCTACGTAGCATGCACATGTAACTAATGCTAAGCCAGTTTTCTCCGTGATGGATTTCTCTCCTCCTCCTCCTCTCTGCTTTCATCAATGAGGGAGATATCGACTGAGGTCGACCCCCACTTCCCCCCCCCAGGACTTCAGGTACTTAAAGCAGCTTTGACTGACAGGAACACCTCGACTCACGTCTGATTTCTCTCTAACTTAACTCTCTCGCTCATTAGAATATCGTGTATTGTAGGTTTCATCCGTCGTCGTCGTCCTCCAGGGCGCTCCTGGGAAGTTGGAAACAGACGCGCCATTATTATCGGAGGGGACGACCCCCCCATTCGACGGAAGGAAGGAAGTGGAGAGAGAGAGAGACTTAAGAGAATTAGAGGAAGAAAAAAAAAAGGTTGAGGAATGTAAAAGGTTATCAGACCTTTGACCCCCCCAGGTCGAGGCCGAGGCGTGGACGCGAGTGAAACACGAAACCGGCGCACACTTACATGCAAACAAAGAAGAAGAAGAAGAAACGCGTAATGGAGAAAGACGTGGACTTTGAAGTGGCGTGCAGCTGCAGCGGGCGAATCCCGTCGCGTTTCCATGTCATCTTTGAAAGATGACACTTTTGGACGCTTCTGTCGGCGTGTTTTCAAAGCAGCGTGAGATAAGAGGGGGAACAGATAATGTGCCGGTGAAGAACAAAAGGTACATTTAAAAATACACGGGGCGGCGCGGAGCGTCTGTCGCCATCGCTGCTCGTCACATGACCGTCAAACGCGCCGATTGAAGCGAGTTCACGTCCCGTTGGCGACGTCTAACAGTAACTTTTCTACATCCGGCGTTTCCTAAAGGACGGGATCTATGGAATTAACTTAATTTCTTCCCAGCAGCTCTGAGATCTGTTATAATTTCTCTAACTACAGGAAATAAACCCGACGTGTGATTTTACTTTCGTCACGTGCGATCGTTTAATTTGAGCCGAGCACGAGCGTTTGCGTCGCTGGAAGTTACTTTTACGTCTTCCCCCTTCACCGTGGGCGGGACTTAGCGTCAGTCCTCATCACACACACACACACACACACACACACACACACACACACACACACACACACACACACACACACACGCGAACAGCGAAGAGGAGACGCATGAAGGTTACTAGAGTTGACATCTCATTAAATTAGATCTTGTTACTTCTTCCTCTGTTTTGTTCGGGTTCAGATGCGACATGAATCCTACAGGCGGTCGAGCTTTTCCTTCAGTTTCATATGAAATCTGAAAGAAATTCTACCCCCCCCCCCCCCCAGAAAAAAAGAAGATAGAAGTGGATTTTTTGGGGGCGAAAAACAACAAACAGGTTGAGGTGACAGAAAAGGTTTAGATGTTACCTGACTGTGTTGCCCATAGCAACCCAAGAATGAATCAGACTAATGCGATAAAGCGACACGCTTCCTACGTGGTGCGTTAAAAATACTCTGATTGGCTGTCAGAGAGCAGGAAGCTGGTGAGTCTGGACAGGAAGTCAATATCACTGGAACCCACGATGATTTCACTCATTCACACCTCTTCTGCTTTAATAATCATCAGGATTACATTCGAGTGCGATTTGAACCCCATCGTGTTCATCTATACCACACGTGTCAAACTCATGGCCCGCGGGCCGAATGTGGCCCTCCACATCATTTTATGTGGCCCACAATAGAAACAAGCAAACACATTTTTTCTGTACAAATACAACATTTTTAACTTGAATAAGTAATTAATTTAGTTAATTTACATTAAGGAGTAGTTACATTTAGTTACATTTACTAGTTATATTTGGCCCTTTGAGGACAGCCATTATAATGATGTGACCCTCGGTGAAATTGATCTACCTTCACCTTTATTCCTACAAATCAGAGCCTGCAGTAAAATGTGGGATGAACTCTGATTAGAGCGACACAAAATAAAGTGGAACAAACGCTACAGTGAGTAACGGGAATAAAGTGTGCGCAGGGAAGTGACTTCAAGTGTTTTAGCTCCCTGATAAATGAAAAGAGCAGCAGAGAGATAAGCAAAGCGAGTTAGGGTTTGGGGGGAGGGGAGGGGAAGAAGTTGACCCTGGAGGTCCATTACAGTGTAAAATTGAGTCAGGGGCAAAGTGACACCTGAATGGAGGGGCTGGAGGAGCAGCAGCGAAGCCGGAGACCTGCGTTGGAATAATTTACCTCCTCTAAACAGTCGCTCTCTCTCTCTCTCACCTTCTCCCGCCATCTATTTATAAAGGCTGGGGCAGTTTGGGAGTGTTTGTGTGCGGGCATGGCAGCGCCGCTGGTGTCTTAATGGGCCTGGAGTGGCAGGGCTGCTGTTACTCAAGTGGAGGATGGACCCAGCCCGGTAATGGAAAGAAATACTCCCCAATGGGAGGTGACAGTGGCCGGATCGGCTCGGAAAGGAATGGCCTAAGGGACACTTTTTTTTCCTCCTGATTCTTGGATAACCACGCGCCCATGAACCCAACGTGCTTAAAAAAATCCCCTCCAAAATATCCCAATTAATGGCCTCAAACTACTTTTAAGGGCCTCGGGGTCTCATTGCATAATTTCACTGCTTTTTTAACATCTTTTGAGAAGCATCGCTCCATTAAGAGGACAATGAGGCCCACAGAGAAGTTGCCAAAGTCTGCCGGATTTGGATTTAGGGATTTTTTTTGCCGATTAATCCACAAGAATGCGAGCACTAAGGCTAAACTGCAGGATTTCATCGGAAGATCTACAGGTGATTGAAGATTCTACATTACCTTGGTGCTTCTGGAAACCTCAACTGAACCTCAACCTCAACTGAACCTCACAAAAGAAATGCAACCGCAGAACTGTTTGGTGCATGCTGCCTTGAAGCCAACCAGGAAGTTGGGATGTTTAACGCCTCGAAGACACGCTTGAAGACGGTCCTTATAAACTCTTCCTGAAGTCTTGAACTGTAGACAGTTAAAGGCGTCCTAGCCGAGGCCTGCAATGCAGCACGCTGAACAGAAGACCTGCCAGAGTTAATGAGGCAGAGAGCAGTGGGACCTCAGCACAAGGTGTTCAATCACAGGCCATTACCACGGCTCTCAACCTCTGTTACTGCTTCCTCTTGTCAATAGTGATCCATAATAAACTATACTTTATCTACAGGGAGGGGAGCCCGGTTGGCAAAGCGTTGGCTCCCGTGTCCTAAAGCAACCGTCGATGATTCCAGCATCACCGCGGCTTCGCCAGGTGTTCTGCTTTTACATAAATCTGATGCAACTGCCTCGCTTAATCTCAAGGTTGCGTATTTCTGACATCAATCTCTCCTTTTGTCTCTCATTGATGATGTCATCCTCTCGGAGGATAGCCTGAAACCAGAGATGCAGATACCTTCTCTGTTATATTAGAACACACATCTCCATTGTTGTCAAATCCCCTCCGTCTCCCCAGAACCTGCGCCATCATCTTGCAAGACAGGTTAGCGCCGCCTTTTAAAGCAGTCGGATCAATCGTCCCCCCCCCCCCCCGTCCGTCCGTCTCGCCTCGGACGACTGTTCCTCTGCAGCGGCTTCGGCAATCACTCACAACAACACCTCCCAAACGGGTGCTCCGCTGAATACTGAGCTCGGCTAGCCGCCACCGCCTCATTGACGCGGTCGAGTCCCGACGATCAACGGGGGAGGGGGAGGGGACACTTCATCTATAATGTTTGCTGTAATCAGCCTTCATCACACATCAGATCTCAGCAGCGCCCCGAAAAGGTCACCAAACACCTTCATACCCCTGCCCCAACGGGACGCCACCAACAAATAAATGCCTTCTGATATTTACTCTTGTATGGGTTGGAGGGTTTTGGTGCTATTTTTCATCATTTCTGGCATATCATCCCCCCCAGCTGGACTCCTCGGGGCTGCTGCCCGTCTGGGGAGAGAGACAGACTATAGTGCATAAAGATTTACCACCCAAGGCGTTCCTCCAACCCTGCAATCGCCGACGACCTTACCCTTAGATGCACACGTACCCTGATCAGGGGTAACAAAGACTTGCTCCCAGAGGTCAGACGCTGAAGAGGCATTGTCAAAGATTTAATAAGATTGAGATTTAATGAGGATCATCAGAAGTCAGGAAGTGAAGGAAATCTTTCCAGATGATCTCTACGGTAGAATCTCTGATTGTTATCTCGCAAGATTGCAAAATAAAACCAAAATTAGTTTGTTTCTCCGAGACTATGTCTAAAGGTAACAACGCAGGAGGCATCCAAGACGAAGACTATCAACAGCTTCCCGAGGACAACAAAGATGAAGAACTCGACAGGGGCAGGGTAAACAAGTTGTCATCTGAGGAGCAAATTTAATTAGTTAATTTCTCTGACTGACACGACAAAGTCGATCTCGCTTTACCGCTAATTTCTCGCTCTCCGCGCCGTCGGTGTACGCCTCATTATATTACGATCAAACCGGCGTAGCGTCGCCCCCGCCCCCAAAAAACCCCTCCGTCATTCAGACGTACAGTAAAAGGCACGCGTTCCGTTTGTCACTCTGGGAAAACGTCTAGAAAACCAATTTGTTTTTAACAGCGGAGAGAATAACGGCCGGCTTTTTTTTTTTTTTCCCCTGCGCTCGCAAAACAATTCCAGGAGATTCTGTTTCTTACGCACGAGTCGCCAAGACCGACGACGGAGGAGGGCGACCGCATGGTGGCTAACGGAAGCATGAGGTTTACGTATTCAGGCGTTGCATCCAAATTACGTCACTCAACGCGACCTGAGAAGATCATCTGTGTGACACGCCGGGTAAACATCTTGGGTTAAGATAGGGATTAAGTGAGGATTACTTTTATGACTATTTCAGGCCTTGACATCTGCTTTATGTCCTGAGATTCCCCCCCCGTCAAAATTCCTATTCCAGGAGCTTCCAAATATTCCAGACACGCTAGGATAAATTTGCGTGTGTGCTGCTACATTAAAACCCCGATGAGGACCAATCCGGCGGCGACACGCGGCCGATTCGCTGAGGGACGAATGAGGAATCACACGAGCCGCCGTGCAGCCAACACACTCTGCCCCCGCTGTGCTTTGTTTGTTTCCTCGTCGTCTCTACCCCCCCCCCACCTCCCCACCCTCTTCCATCGGGTGGCGATAATTCACGTCTGGGGGCCCGCAGCGGCGGCGCTGACATTGTAAGATGAACTGCTCCCAGTTAGATTAATGCCACCAGATGCCAGGCGAGATGCCATATTAATTACCCAGCGATAATGTCAGCACAACCATATGGCAGCTCAACTGGCCATTTAGTTGACAGGGAGAGGTCTTTATAGCGCCGCCAATTTCCCATCATCTCGCACGGCGTCGCCGCCATATTCCCCTCCCTTACTGTAACCGCCACGCGTGCGCTAATGCTGGTATTATCGCGGTGATCAGTCAGGATTAGAGGTCAAATATTTCTCCCCTGCATCAGACGATCAAATAAATGATAAAAAAAAAAGATGCTTCCAACATGAATGAACACCTCATTCCTTTGTGCCAGAGATGTAAAAATCAATCCATGAGCCAAAAATGCTGCACAATTCTCCATTAACACACACACACACACACACACACACACACACACACACACACACACACACACACACACACACACACACACACGCACACACCATCCTGCTGTAAATATTCACCAGGACGCCAAATTTATATTCATTTACAGATGGAAATAGTCTCCAGGAAATAACCCTGTTTGAGAAATGTTCAAAACTGGAGCCCATCTGTTCCAGGAGAAGCTTTTACAACAATTAAATGGTGTATTTTGTGACCCCCATACCCCACCCTCCAATGGTTTTCACATCTTAAACACACATCCTAACCCACCTTAAGAGGCTTCAAATAAATCGTAAACCCTTCTCTCTCTCTCTCCCACCCCCCTCCCTCTGCAACCACAGCAGTGCAAATAAATTCTGAAATGTCATTAGAATTTATTTATCTGCACGTGTTTGTTTCTTCGCTCGCCTCCACCGCCGACTGTAAAGATCATAAAGACGGGAATTAATGCCGCCGCCGTACCCTTTACCGTGATTTACAGTTCCACCGCCGGCCCCCTTCCCCGTGGTGGACGGGAGGATCATTTACAAAAGACGGACCAGGGTTGCCATCCAATCCACCAACCGGAGCACCAACCTACCCCGCCCTGCAATCCCCCCCCACAAATCCGATTTAATCAGACAACTTGTGCAGTGTGGCTCGGAGTAAGAAAAAGGATAATTAGTAAACAGAGCAGCTCCTCGCCAGGCTTCATTGGCATTCGCACCGGGTTACTGTGTCGCATTTAAAATGCAGTCTGATGAAGTCTACAGAATCAAACCATTTGTTACTCCTATTGAGGAGGCTTCGGGCTACTGGCAATTAAATTGGAATTAGCGCTGGGGAATGAGATACGGCAGATTCATACCAAGGAGGGGAGGAGGGAGGGAGGAAGGGAGGGAGGGAGAAGGAAACAGGGAGCTCTTTCTGGACGCGGCTGGATCAAATCTGGAAGTCATTCGGTTTCCTTTTACTTTTTCTTATTTCCTTGTCGTGTTTTTAGATCCAGAAGCATCACCTCAGTTCCAAACGTCTTTGAAATATCTTGTTTTAAACCGATTTATGGACTTCTAAAAAATATATGTTGAAGAAAAGAGGACAAGTAACCAACAAAAGGGTGATTTATAAAAAATGAAATATAATAATGGGTGGCTTTTAGTACTCTTAATATCCATCCCGGTTGGTAACGAGTATATAAAAGCAGTATATAAGATTAAAAGCAAATGTATGGCTGCACTTAAACTCTCAGTGTTTGAGGGATGGGGTGGAGGAACAAAGGGATGCCATTTGCTCTGCCACAGCTGACTGGGCACAGCGGAGAGAACGCCGGTCCGCTGGCAGAGGGAGGGAGGAAGGAGGGATGGATGGATGGATGGATGGAGGGTGGGAGGTGGGGGCAGATAAATGAAGTGGAAATGAGAGGGAACAGCTCCCGTGCCCCCCCCCCCCTCCCCTAACTCTCAGCCAGCACAGCCATGGCAACTGGTACGCTCTTCCTCCGTCGGGCAAGAGGAAGAGGAGCTGGAACAGATGAAGGAGGGTTGCCAGATTTGAGAGAATAACCCCCCCCCCGCCTTGATGTGGTGGTGATGGAATATAGTGAACTACAAATTAATAAAACAACATGACAAATAGGAGATGTGACACTAAACTTTACTCAGACAAGGAAGGGTGAATAAAACATGTTATTGAGATGCATTATGGGAAATGTAGGACAGGCTTGACCTACATCAGAGGTCCCAAATTCCTTTTCCACCGAGGGCCAAATCAGCATAATGGCTGTCCTCAAAGGGCCAGATGTAACTAATAAATGTAACTAAATGTAATGTAACTATTCCTTAATGTTAAATAACTCAAATGAGAAACATTACAGTTGCACAGAAAAAAATGTGTTTGCTTGTTTCTCTGTTTTAACAAATTATTTTCATTTGCCAGGTTATTAAACCCACAGAACTCTATCAAACAAGGATCAAACGATCCAAGAGAATGAAGAAAAACAAGAGCAAACACAAGTTGGGACATTAATTTTGTTTAAAATGTGTTTGTCAGTGTTAAAAAGGGCTTAATTATTGCATTGTGGGAAATGTAGTTTTGCTCAAAGCACACTTTTGACCTATTTTTTTCAGACACTCCGACCTTTTATGCTCTTGCGGGCCACATAAAATGATGTGGCGGGCCACATTTGGCCCCCGGGGCCTTGAGTTTGACATATGTGACCTACAGCACGGACAAAGAGAAATAATCTATCAACTATTCTAAATAGCGAACGCTGCAGAGGAACTGCTCATCTGTATCTGTAGAAAGAGAAATATGCTCTATGCTAACATGTCACCATTTAATAGCAGCAGTAAAAAGAACATTAATGTTAGTTAATTGTCATTGGAACCACTCTAACATTACGAAAAAAGAAGCAAAACAAAAAAATGTGCTTTTAGAGGACAGAAAAAAAAACCATGAAGCGCGTCGATCATTATCATCGCAGAGCGCGTGTCCGCGTGTGCGTGACTGACATATGCACTCATACGCCTCATCCTCAAGGTTAAATACAAAGATGTTGTTCAAGCGAAGTCCATTACTGCAGGAAACCGATGGAAATAAATGACAGCGTTCGGTAGGAGGTTGGAGCGTCCCACTGAGAAATTTGCACAGCTCAGTCATTTGTATACCCAGTTTTCCCCACATGAAATGCTCAATTGTGTGTTTACAGACGGAGCGCGGCGTTTTAGCGCAGCCCTATTTCTCAATAGGAAATGGAGACATTTTGGCTCTAAATAGATCAGCGGATCTGTCAGCTGATGTAAATCCCTGTCATGTAGATTTATGATGTTGAGCGTTAGGAAAAAACAGTCCCCAGATCTTCAGTTTGTACAATTATAAGACTGAAAAATAGGAATATAAATACGATAGCAGGATGTTAGTTGAAACAAAACAAACGCACCTGGAAAGAAAGAATAGAAATATCCTCTCAAATAAATAGTCAATTTTCCATCTTGACAAATTTTAGCTTCCTGTTCATGTCTGATCAGGTTTTCTCTTCTTCAACCAAAACCTAGTCCTTAAATGTCACTCACAATGAAGAAAAAAAAATTCACTACATCAAATAACACAGTTAAGAGAAATAAAACTGTGCTTTTCCCCAATAAAATATGGTAAAAAAAATAAACACAATTTCTAATTAGTTCTGCTTTTTAGCTCCAGACTCAGTCAAACTTCTCATTTTTAAATTGACATCTTAATCTTAACGTTCAGTAAAATTCTAATTTATTTATTTTTGGACTAGACATTCCGAGCACCGCCCTAACCCTATTAACCTCCATCACCCCCCCCCACCCAACCTTTACCCCCCTGTCCTGCAATGGAATCTCAGATCTGTCCTCACCCTCTCAGGATCTGTTCTTCTCACCGGCCATCTGGACAGTCAGGACGGACAATGTAAAGGGAAAAAGGGGCTGGGTGGGGGCAAACCCACATTAGTCACAGGCTCTTAGGTCCAGCAACCCACACACACACTCATAAAAAGGCCGAAGCCAAATGACCCCCCCTCCCCCCACCTAACATTTTCTCCTCTCTGCTGCTGACATTGTCTTTCCTGCTGGACAAAAGGCTTTTAGCACCTTACTATACTGTCTTACACACACACACACACACACACACTGGACAGGATGAGGTGTGTGTTTTGTTTTCGGCCTGGGTGGGGGCAGGGGGTTTTCGGGGTGTCGGGGTGGAGAGGAGGGGGGCAATCTGATGAGTGTAACTTTAAAAAGTGGAGCAAACATGAATGCGTTGGACAAAGCATGTCCAAATCGCCCCTGAATGGTGACGGCGGCGGGCACAATGGCGGCGGCATGCTCCTCGGATGGCTTAGATGTAGTTAAGGTGGGGGTTTTGTCGGGAGTGGCGTGGGATGAGGATGGGGGTGGCGGCGGAGGTCCGGGGGTAAAGTCACGGCGCTCTACAAGCATCCATCGTGGAGGAGGAGAGTTTAAGTGCGGCGAACGCAGGTGAACGCCGCTTTCTGTCGGCCGCCGTGAGGAAGAGGCGGGGCTGTGACATCACACTGCAGGGGTTGATGGGTAAAATAATCACCTGTTTTCACATCAGTGATGCTTCCGTTGTTTCCTGTTTTCGTTCATTATTCTTCCGCAATTAGACGACGTACACATGACCAGCAAACCTGATAAACCCGTTAGAATAAACTAATTAAATACTCGACGATCTTCATTCCTATTGTTAAAAAAAAAAAAAACAACGTGTTGGATTTTCGAGGAAGCCAATTTTCAAGAAATGCTGGGTTGGTTGGGTTGAGGAAAAGGGGTGAGAAATTTGAGTCATTCTTTTCCGGCCGCTTCTGAAAAGGAACTCAATTTAATTAGTTTTGATAAATAAGGGAAAGCAAATTAATTATGAACGACACTGCAAGAGTCGGAAAAAAGCAAAACAGACACCTGCAGATGCTAATCTGTGGGTTTTAAGGTTGAAAACAGGTCTGGTGTTCCTCAGGGAGCACACCTAAGAATCTTATCTCTTTATAACCATTTATTTCTATCAAACCACAGATTTTTGCATACCAATTTATATGCCAATTTATATGAATCAGACATACTGAACACTTGTTTTGTATTTTCTTTTTCTCTCAAGCGGCGCAGACACACAAACAAACCACGACCTGAAATTACACCACGCGTCTGCCTCGTTTCCACGGTTTTTGATTCTTATCTGCATCTTTTTTTTTTTTCTTCCTTCCAGCAGGGACTCCACTTATCACAATATCACTGGACAGCTTGTAGATGCAGTCATTTGCATGTTCAGGCGGAGGAGTTTTCATGTTTTCTTCCTCGTTTTTGTACAGAACAATCAAAGGCCGCTCGCAAACAGCGACGCTCAAAAAAGAGCAGAGAAACAGTGTGTGTGTGTGAAAACCACCTGTATTTGCCCACCTGCTGCTTTTAAAAACCGCTCACACAAAGAAACTGACGCCGAGAGGGGAATTAAAACAAATTCTGAAATGATCCCTAAAGGAAGACTTCACTGAAAGATTGCAGATTTATTCCTACTTGCGCAGCTTTTCTTATCTTAACCCTGAGCGTGTATGCGAAACGCAACCAAATTGAGCTTAACTGAATATTCCCACTTGTGACGATCACATCGGGATTCGCTGATGGCAGAAATCATTACTAAAAAGACCATCATCTTAAGCCTCCATCTCTGGAGACGAGTGAGAAGTCTGCTGCTCCAAATTGCCTAAAAAAAAAAATAAAAATACAGATATGAACCATCTCTACACTAGAAAATAGTCCTGTAGGAGAAACCATCCAAAGATTGGTAGCACCGATTGTGACAAAACGCCCTTGTGAAGTCACTTCTGATTAAAAAACAGGTGAGACAAATGAGATGATGCTGGGAAGACGGATGCGTCAGTACTGCCTCTGGCCAGCAGGGGGAGCTCCTCTGTCTCAGCACAAGCACTGGTTCCCACTGGAGAACCAGAGCAACAGGAAAGTCCTCACATGACCTTCCAGTTCACTGGAGTTTGCCTCCAGAAAAAAAAAAAAAAAAAAAAAAAAAAAAAAAAAAAGCCTCTTATATGGTATATGGCGAGACTTCGAGACTTAACAGCTCGAGTGTCCACCGCCGAGGCTGTTAATGGCTGAGAACGGAGATTAGAAAGTAGTTTAAAGGGTCAGGCGTTTGTGAGGGGCGCTGGGGTCAAAGGGGTGGGGTGGGGGGTGGGGGGGCTGCTTCACATACATGCAGTAAAGTTAAATTTAGATATATGCTAAAGACGTGCTACAGACATCTAATTATTGCATAGATGACTTCTTTAATCGTCCAATGGCGTGAGACGATTCATGACCTCCATTGCTGTCCATGTGAGTTTTTCAATAAACTTTTCTGAAAATAGAACAATTAAAGAAATGATTGCTGATTAGTTTTGAAAATTGCAATCAGAAGTGTGGTTTTTTATTTATTTATTTTTTTTTACTTCAAGTACGGCTCCTGATCTGAAATTGGCTTTTTGGTGTGTTTCTAAAAGTTCAGATTTAACATGACGTACATTTATTGATCCTCAATAACAACTTAAGTTTGACACAGAAACAGAAAAAGGAGAGGCTGCAGCCTTAAAGGAAGAAGATTTAAATGTATAATACGTTAATTAAAATAAAGTGTGGTGGAAGGATAAAATGGGATATATATATATATATATATTAAAGTTATACATTAGTGGAAATGTGATAAATTAAAAAAACTGGGACTAAAAGAAACGGAACAGAAAGATATCCACTTATATTCTGTCTATATTTTGCAGACCTCCGTCTTTATCAAACGCTCTTCACCAACTCTTCTAAATGACAGACTTCATTAAAGAAATCACGAGTCAGCGAAAGGCTTATAAGGTCAATAAAAACGGTAAAAAGATAAGCGCTAATTATATTTTCTAATGTCTACAAATCTTGTAAAAACAACAAAACCAACAACACAAAACCTCTACCTAAAGCCACTCTCATTTGTTCCAAATTGAATTTTTTTTCGGGGACTATTTTTTGCTGAGGATGAATACTGTATTTACTAGTTTGGAGTGTATTACAGCAGTGGGACGGTGTTTTCTCACCACGCCGTCGTTCCTGTTCACCGTGAAGAAGAAAGGCATCAACATTACGGCTCATTAGTTCTCTTCTCGTAGTTGTTTTGGACAATAATGAAGCCGCGTGACGCACAGGAGCGTCGGGGCGACGCAGGTTGTTAGCGACATCAATTCATGGGCTGACGATAAGAAAAATATGGAGGCAGTCAGCCTTTATCTTTTTACCTCTTGAAGCAGAAAGATTCTGTGATGAGCCCTTCATTTGTTCCCTGAGCATCATTAAGAATCATTAAGGATCTTAATGAAAGACATTGTGAGATTTGTGCTTAATGGAAAACAATGTGTAGCTTGTTGTCTTCCCACAGCGTCCTCCTCATTTCCATCATCTTCATCCTCATCTCTTTTCTCTACCTCAACGTCCTCCAGGGCCGGATTTCTAACCGTGGACAGAAATTACAGAGTGGCGTGGGGGGGGGCACACATCAAACGCTCCATAATCTCCTTTTTTTTTTTTTTTTTTTATTCTCCCACCTCGACCTCTTCACATTCTGGGTTCATATGACCCGTCCAACAAGACGACTGACCGCATTTCTGACGTTACACATGTGACCGCACAACCACAACCGCCTGATGCACAACCAGGACTCTGTCTACGGAGACAAAGAAGGGTTAAAAAAAAAACAAAAAAAAAAACAAGAAGGCACAAACATTTTTTAAAAAGTCTCGACATGGACTTTGGGAACGGATTAGCGTCTGCTAACGCTAACGGCGTATCCTTCCATCGCCGACTGGAGAAAAGCAGGAAGGAGATCGGTTTAACTTTAAGCTCTCAGACTCAGACAGTTAATCAGTTCAAACTACCGAGGAAAACCAGTAAAGAAAAAAAAAAAAAAGATAAATGCAAATAAATAAATAAACAGAAAAATAAATAAATGCATAAATAAAAAGCACTTAAGACTTATAAAACAAAAAATGTGTGGCGTTTTAAAAAACTTTCTCTTTTTACTCCTTTCCCCTCCTTTTCTGCCCTGTTTGAGATTCCTGGCCTTTCACCTGACCCCAGGCCTTAGCCAGGGCAGTGTGTGTGTGTGTGTGTGTGTGTGTGTGTGTGTGTGTGTATATATGTGTAGGGGGGAGATGGTTGCTTGCAGCAGTGGGAGGTTAAAGTGTAATCCTAGTCCTGTGACCACAAAGGCTTGGCCCCTGAGGGGCCAAGGACCGGCCACATATTCGGAATTGCGACGTTATCCGTCTGCAAACCCTCCGGACCGACTTCATGTCACAGGATTACATCCCGGGTCCGAAGACAACCCCCCCCCCCACCAGAAACGCAACTTTTCCACAGCCTGTTTTAATTATATTTAAAGCGTCAGAGAATCCCGTCGCACATCCATCTGTTAACGCGAGTCACCGCCACATATCATCGTTACAACGGACGCATATTTTGCCGCCGTTCAGACGCTGATAGCGGGCTGCATGCGCGCTGCTAATTGCTTGCTTAAGTAATCCATTAAGGAGTGTTTCTACAACAGCTTGCGTGCTCCATTATCATTAGTTTTATTCTGAGGAAACCTTAACAACCCTTTTTAGCAGCGCCGCCTCGGCCCTAGCGCCTCTTCATATTTAAACCTAAAGAATTTGCGCCTTTTTTTTTTTTTTTTTTTTTTTTAAAGGAGCAACTTCACAAGATGGAGAGAACTGAAGCGAAAGAGAGAAAAGGTTTAATTGACGCCTCCCCCCATTTTCCCAGGGTGAAGACTGGAGGGAGGGGGGTTGGTGTGACACCGCTCTCCTGGTATTGCGACTGTACAAAAGGAAGCAGATTTGCAGAGGAGGTGACCCCTGACCTCTAAAGCTGCAGAAAGGGCCCTTGGTGGCCCCGGCGCCGACCAATCAATCACCTCCCTGAGCCGGCCGGTCAGCCGGACTGTAAGAGGACACCCCCCGTTTGGACGGCTGGACTCACCCCCTCCTCCAAACATTCCTGAGGAGGAAAGTTAAACTAAAAAAGGTGAGGCGGGACGGTCAGGATTCTTTAAAATTACAAAATAAAATCCGAAAAAGTCTCATTTTTTCTAAAAGATATGTGGTATAGAATGTTTTCTTTTAAAAAAAATCTGAAAAATAAAGGAATGCCACATAATTATTGACTGAAATGGAAAGAGGAAGCATAAATGCTGGTGATGTGCACTTTTTGGATTTTTTTAAATTTAATAATTCTGTCAGCAAAAGATCTTGAGAAAACGCAGTGAACTTAAACCTTTTTTCAGCAATTTAAAACCACTTTATTCAAAATAAACACCAGAAAATCTTTATATTTCTCACAATAGTGAGGAATAAAATGGGATATTTTAGCTAAGCTCGACGCTAACTTGAATAATAGTTGGGGAAAAATAAACAACCCTGCATACCTGACAAGTCTTATTCAAATGTCGCGTGACATTTGGATGCTGCACACAGAAAAAGGCCAGAGATTTATTTTTCTTGTATTTTTACCTACGTGAAAGGCCGCACTCAGAAAAAACCCCCCAAAAAAACACAACTTGTGATTTTCCTGTGAAATAAAAATGGATCCTTCACAGCTTAGAAGACAAGTCAAGGTCAGCGTTTCGCCGAACAGCTGACTGCTTACTTATGAATGTGTTTCTGCCACCGCCGAGACTTCAGGCTCATTTGCGCACGAATAAATACATAATTAAATGGTAAATTAACTTTCAAGAGAACATTTACATATTAAAGTCAGGAGAGCGGGAGTGAGAGGGAGCAAACACAACAAAGAACCGGTGCAGGGCCTCGAATCGCTGGGGAAATATCATCTGACCCCAACATCAGGTTAAGTGTTTTAATGCTTTTTTATTCTAATGCTTAATATCCAGTGTCTCTTTTCATTATATTCAACAGCAAACCTACCATAATGCAAAGCGCTCTCGTGATGTCGCGCAGAAGTAACGACGGATTCGATGAGTCGTGGATCTTTTTGTACAGTAATCACCAATAATGGGTTTAATAATGATCTTGTGTGTGTTGCTGGTTAGAAACTTCTCAATTAGAGAGAATCCTGCCTCCAAGTCGGAGATCTGGGATCGGCTTCAGCCTACTTTACATCCCTGAATTATATTCCAGGTCTAACTGCAGATCCGCAAATTTTACTCATCATTGGAAAATCCTTGTTTATATTTAACGCATTAACCTCCATCTCCATGGAGACAGGTTGTTCCATCCATACGGCCGTTGATACGGGACTAAAAAAAAAAAAAATCAGAATAAAAAGCAAAACAATAACTCAAGATGTCAAACGATAGACGAGGACCGAAGCATTCTGGGTCACCGGAACGACTTCTAATCAGAAATCGTGAATCAGTCGGGAAACGTTCCACACGTGTGTTTTTTTTTCTCCGCTTCCACCGATGAATGAACGCTGTTGGGATGCTGGTTTGATTTTAGTTCCACGTCTTATCGCTAGTGCGTGTATATTTTTTGTGTGGCCGGTTGGCGAAGACCAGGTGCCATCTATCAAAACAATCTCCTCTCAGGGGAAACCTGCTATTAACTGATAAGAGTCTGCCCTCTGTGGGGTGTAATGGGTCCCACTTGAGTTTCTTTTCGGAGTATTGTCCTATAAAAAAAAAAAAAAGGCCACCTCCAACACACAGACCCAACTGAATGGCTGCTCCTCCGTTGGACTACAGGAGCTGTTTGCAGCCGCCAGTCGGTCCTTGAGACCCAAAATCAGCCTTTAAATCCGCAAGATCAAAACACAAACTACAATTAAAATTTACCGCCTTGGAAATGAAATCCACCTCTAAAAGTTTCAACAGGTCGATGTGAGCAAAATGGAATTTCCAGGAATCAAACGTCTCGATCAACTGGATCTAAACGCCATATCTTAAGGCGCATGTGTCAAACTCAAGGCCCCGGGGACCAAATGTGGCCCACCACATCAGTTTATGTGACCCGCGAGAGCATAAAAGGTCAAAGTGTCTAAAAATAAATAGGTCAAAAGTGTGCTTTGACCAAAAACTACATTTCCCACAATGCAGTAACTCAGCCCATTTTAACTCTGACAAAAACGGTTTTGAACAAAGTTAACGTCCTAACTTGTGTTTGATGTTATTTTTCTTTATTCTCTTAGATAGTTTGATCCTTGATTGATGGAGTTCTGTGGGTTACAGAACCTGAGAAATTAAAAGGATTTATGTTAGAACAGAGAAACAAGCAAACATATTTATTTCTGTGTAACTGTAGTGTTTGTAAGTTGAATAAGTAATAAATTCAGTTATTTAACATTGAGGAGTAGTTACATTTATTTTACATTAAATTGAGTTACATTTAGTTACATTTATAAGTTACATCTGGCCCTCTGAGGACAGCCGTTATGCTGATGTGGCCCTCGGTGAAAGTGAGTTTGTTTTAAGGTAAAGGGGACGACGATGACGAGGCACGCCTGAGGAGAATGTACTTTCGGTTGCGTTGCGCTCGGAGGGAGCTGAGACAGGATGAAGATGAGGGGAACCCCTCTCTTCCTCTTCCGTCGTTCCGTTTCTACGGGAAGGCTGCCAAAATGAACCGTCAAGAGATTGACGGGGGTTAAGCTCCCATAATCAATATGACACCACTAAGTGCCCTTTGATTGAGCTGCACGCGGTGTAAAAAGGACATTTTTGCGTGCCAAGCTGCTCTCGCCGCTAAGAAATGCAGCATTTGTCCAAAATTAAACTGTCTTCTGAATGTCATTGTCACGGGTACATTAACTTTTATACGAGTCTGAGAGACGGGCTACCGAGTGAGGGAGGGAGAAGGGCCGTTTTCATTAGCCTGGCTGCTCCGTGCCATTAAGGGCGCCATCAGACGGACGGCGACGGAAACGTTTGGGTGCACAAGCGCCGGGGATTTCATTCCCTCGCTTGTACCACCAGGAGCCAAAGGCGGCAGCGGCGGCTAAATTTGCCGGTGTGAAACCCCACCCCCCCACCCCCGTGTCACTAGGCAACTGGATCCGATGGCGCCTTTGTTTGGGGTGAAAGGTTGGAAGCACTCTTACTAATCTCCTTGCTTCACAATTAAAGGACACAGGAGGAGCCGCTCGAAGCTCTTCCCGCTCTCAAACAACAACAAGAACCAGAAAAGGATTGAAAGACTCCGCTATTGTCCCTCCTCTTCGGTCCTGGCTCCCCCACCACCACCACCACCACCCTCCTCTCTAATCGAAAGGTATTTGCACTGTAAATTAAAAGGGCCCTCGCGCGTTGCTGTTTTAACACCGACGCGCTCGCCTGGGATGTCCACAAACAGCTCCGATCTAATTACAGACGGAGATTTACTCCAAATAACCGCCGGGACAAAAGGACCCCGGCTATTGTTGACACGAGGCCGCCGTCCCACATCTATTTCTCTCTCTTGGAGCGAATCCCTTTATGCTCAAAGTCCTCGCCTTCGCCAAGGTTAAAATGCGATGGGATATCTCGAAGAAGTAGGGAAGCTCCTGACAAAAGGAGCCGGTTTTTAGTTCCCAAACGACAAATGGTCTTCATTGGTTGTTCTCTCTCGCTTTCCCTTATCTCACATTTTATATGTGCGGTATTTTCTGGACTGTAAGGTGAATGAATGAATGAATGAATGAATGAATGAACGACCCGCTTCAAAACCGTTTTCATATATAAGGCGCACTGGACTATAAGGCGCACCTTCAACGAATGGTCTATTTTAAAGCTGTTTTCATATACAGCTTATACGTTCCGGCAGGCTGTTCGAATAGCGATTTGTTCCAATGCCAAATAGATTTTTCCCATTACAAATAATAATGGTCTTAATTGGTTCCAAGACACTAGAAAACTACCTTTTTTCAACATAATATTTCATTTCATAAAGTCATTTATACATCAAATTGTATAGAAATGTAAAAGAAAGAAGCAAACCCGAGAAAAAGAAAAAAAAAGCCATGGACGTAATCAGGTTCGCCTGAGTTACTGTCGTCTTTTGGACAGAAGTTTACCGTACCGTAACTCGTATCATAGGCAATGGAACGCAAATTAAGTGAAAAATGATTGAATACAGTAAACTAAAATAAAAAGTGCATTACCGTCACGTTTTCTCTCGTCTTTTCTCGCGCTTGGCGGCGAGAAAAAGACGTTTGTTTTGCGTTGGACTTCCAAATTTTGTTCAACTTCTAAGACAAAAAAATTCCATATTTTTTGGTCAAATTCCGACTTGTTTGATGTCTAAAGCGTTCGAAAACCAAGGTTTGCTTGTATATATGCACACTGTCGGTTTTTGAGAAAATTAAAGGCTTTTATTTGCGTCTTACAGTGCGGAAAATACTGTATATTTTTTTTTTAACCAAGCAGATCTAGAACAAAACCGCCGCCGCCGACATGCAAATGCAGAAAAGCGGCGTCCAGGGGAGCGGAGATTGTCTGCGGGTAGGGGGGGGGGACACACACACACACATCCTCTGGGTCGACACAAGGAGGAAGAGGATGGTGGGATATTGGCCGGCCAGATTTGCAGCGTGTCCCGCTGACTTCCATTTTATGGCCGGTGAATCGCGGCGCCCTCTAGGAGTCTATAATCCTTCTACCCCCCCCCCCCCCAATTCAACCCAACCTTCCGCTGCCCATACCGCATGATTTTATTGCCCTCTCTCTCTGGATCCACAATGATCCGTCCATGTGGGGGATTCTCTCACAGCCGGACCAACATCCCCAATTTGCGTCTGGATCCCACCCACCTACTCACCCCCCCACCCCCCACCCCCCATCTCATAAGAATACTACCTCCCTTCTTGACACGCTGTTGTCTCCTGGTTTCCTACGGCGACGCCTCAAAGCGGTTGTGCCCACCGTGACACTAAAGCCCCGGCTCTGGGGCCCGATGACGCTGGGGGCCCAGTTGGGTATTTCTTAATGAATGAAGCTGGATGTGGGGTGCGGATAGGATTTGGGGGTGGGGGGGTGTGTGTGTGTGTGTGGATGTAGCAGTGCCAACTCTCATTCATTCATTTCATCTCATTCGCGCACCAACTACACATCTCCTATTCACATTCGGCGGCGGGTCGTCGTCCGCGCCGCGCCCGTATCCATCAGCCTGAACGGAGGATCGTCCTCCGCCTGGAAAAACTCATTTAGATCTTATCTGGGGGAGAATTTGTTTGTTGAGGGATAGAGAGAGAGAGAGGAGGTGGGTAGTGGCGGGAGAAGTGACTGTAGACAAGCAAGTGCTGCTTGATTTAATTTAGCCGCCGATGACCACTTGTTTCTCCGTTTTACTTGGGAAGGTGAGAGACAGAAATGGAGGGAGGCAAAGAGGACTATCACCACCACCCCGCGTGGAATCAAGTAGAGAGTAGAGTATAACTTTTTTTATCCCTTAAGGAGGTTCCGTCAGGGAAATTAATTTCTCCTTCGCACACAGCACAGTGAGTACACAAAACACAGAAAAAGCACACAGAAAGCACCAGCACATAGAAAGTAGTACAACACCAAATAGAAAGAGTAATAAATAAAAATAATTATAATAATATAATAAAATAATAATAGTAAGTAATAAATAATAATAATAAAAAATAAATGAATAAATAAATAACAAATAAATATTAATAAATAATCGAATGGGGATACCCCAAGCTGGACGCCGTGATGGCATGCGCTTTCCCCCATAAGCCGCGTGGAGCGAAAACTTCTATTATCCGTAATGTGACAACATAACTGTTAGCAGAGTTAAGAGTGAACGCCGGTTTAAGTGGAATCACATTTACCGGGTCCAGAGGCATGTGTGTGTGTGTGTGTGTGTGTGTGTGTGTGTGTGTGTGTGTGTGTGTGTGTG
Source organism: Antennarius maculatus (assembly GCA_013358685.1). Taxonomy (NCBI): domain Eukaryota; kingdom Metazoa; phylum Chordata; class Actinopteri; order Lophiiformes; family Antennariidae; genus Antennarius; species Antennarius maculatus. The sequence continues at coordinate 3,034,963 of CM023617.1, read as the reverse complement.
TGTGGAACCGCCTGCCTGGGCTGAGGGAATATTTACTTTGCTTATTGCCGCCCTAATGCTCACTGACAACTTAATAACATCACAATTAACTAAATGCTAAACAGATGCCGGCGCTGGACTAATGTGATTGAGACAATCGGCACTTTTGACGTGACCCCCGTGTCGCTCCGCCACCGGCCTAATTTGCTTGAGTGACACGACCGTGTGTGTGTTTGCAGTCATGGGGGGCGGGGGAAACTGATTGGCGAGGCCACCGTCGCGAACAAGGAGGAAAAAAAAACCCTCACAACGTGACTAAACAGAGCTTATTTTTACCGTGTTGTCGATCTTTTCTCTCCTCTATATCCTCCCTCCCTTTTATTTCTTTATTTCTTTCTTTCTCCTCTTTGGCCAAACTATTTCTGGCTTGAGAAAAGAAAGTGTTTACTCTGCGGCGGGGGCCTGCTGGAATCACGCTGTGTTCCCACTGGCTAAACCCACTATTGCCACTCCATGGTTTGCATATTTTCCCTGTATTACAAGACTTAAAAAAAAAAAAAAAAAAAAAAGTACTGAAGGAAATAAAGAGAGAAAGAAAGCGAGAAGAGAAAGAGAGCAGCCCCCCCCCCTCTCTTTTTTCCTATTATATGTGGATTTTCTCTGGCACGGCGTGTATGTATGTGTAAATGGAGAGGAATAATGTATAAACAGGAACACCAACACATTCTTCAGAGGCCTGTGGACTCCCAACTCATTTCTACACGGGTCACATGGGACATGCACCCCCCCCCACCCCCTATGGTTTAAACTGCCAGTCTCAGCTCGGGTCGGATTGCACGCAAGTTTGGTGGAGGCTGCAAAACGACAGAAGACGCGTGATTGGACGTACGGCCGCAGAGACGTCAAATGCATGAACCCATAGTGGTGAAAACAATTTTTTAAAAAAATCTGTGCTTAAAAACAAACAAAATAAATGTAACTTTTGTGTTTGTGAGTCGCTTTCTCTGAGCTTTAGGTTTTTCTGCACCGAGCTGCAGTTTAATGGAGTGGAATGCGAGTGCGGTGGTTTTTTTTTTTTTTTTTTTTTGCCAGTGAAACACAGCGGCTATAAATCACGGCCGCGACCAAAACAATCTAATAAACAATGAGATGAACACAACCGGCAGAAGCTCAGCGATAATGACGGAGCGAGGGGAAGAAAATCAGCAGCTTGGAGCTCGGAACCGCCTCGTTCTAACGAATGGGACGAGGCTACAACCTGGAACCTGGAAAACAGTTCCATGAACTTTGCAGCCGTGATGCACGGAAAATATTGACTTATGAACAATATACATTCTGTCACATCAGGATTAGATCAGACTCGTCTTAAGTTTTCAAACACAACAAAATTCATTCAGTTATTTCCATGTAGGTGCGTCGAAAATGGATGACAGGCAAACGTCAAACTTTACTTTAGTACTAGACCTTCATCAAATAAAACGCTTTGAAAAAATTTGCCGTCTTTCACTGAAAAGAATTATCAAAAAAACAAAATTCATCAATGCCATATCAAGTTTAAGTAGACACTGAAAAGATTCTTTGGTAAAAAGTCCGAATTATTATTCTGTAGGATAATGAGGAGGGGGCGGAGCTAATCTTGCGGCGTGTTGCACATTTCCTTCAACATTTTTTTTTTTTTTTTTTTAACCAATAAATCCCTTTGAAGGAGAAAAACGCGGCTCACATAGAAAACCGTACGGATGATACGCTTCAGCTCCTGGAAGCATTTCCAAACCGGTATTACATCAGAAGTCACTTTTAATATTTAATTACGGCGTTCTAAATATTTCTGCCAAAGGTCTAGAAGTTTCAATCTGTTCCAGGACTCTCATATTTAAACACGTTTAAAAAATATGCCACAGGAAGAATTAAAAAAAAAAAAATCCATCTTTATATTTCTTCTTGCATTTAAAAAAAACCCCACTTTAGAGTCGTTTAATAGCATCATGCGCGATTCATTAGTGCTTCCTGTTAATAACCTGGGAGCCACACGATGCAATGAAAGTCTCATTTTCCTGTAAGTATTTTAAAAAAGAACCTGTTAGCACCCAGATAGAGGAGGAATTCTCAGCGCAAACACTACAAACCACTTCAAAAATAAAAACGCCCTGATGCCAGGTCCCGTTTTTTTGGAGACTACACCCCGGACGCGGCGCCATCCAGTTTGGATGTGAAGCTTCGGCTCCTGAACAGACATTCCAGGATGTGGATGTGTGGCTGCCAAAGACGATTGTGTGTTTGTTTTTGTGCACTTGTACCCAACACACACGATGTTTGGAATGTAAATTTCCTTGGCATCACAACCAGCAAACACACACACACACACACACACACACACACACACACACACACACACACACACACACACACACACACACACACCCCTCCTCTCTAATCCACATGCAAAAGACCTCGACCGTTAGGAATGACGACAACTGCGGACAGGAATGTCTCCACATCCCCTGGTTTCCAATAACCGCCGCTTTACATACAGTCGTGGGGTTGTTGGGAGGTGTGTGCCGCGTCGAAGGGTGGGGGGGGTTTCAAAGCGACACACAGAGGTTGAGTCAGACTGCAGCTGATCGGGCCGATGAAGGAGACGCCACAATGGTGCCCATTCAAAGCGAAAAACAGCCACAGCTTCAGACGCCAAATATTGTCATCAGTGAACACGAGCCAAGAGCTGAAGCGGCGCCAGGAGGCAGCGATCAGATCTGGCTTTGATGGCCAACAGTAACCCCATGATCCCACCACACACACACACACACTCTGATGGTGTGTGAGACGCAGTGTACCCACAGATGCTGGTGTGAAAGTAAATGTCCTTATTTATTTATACTTCTGGCTTCCACACATTTAATTCAGTCGTCATCTACAGCTGATGTCATTTGGGATAACTTGTAATTTGAAAAAAGGCAAACTTTTTTAATCTACTATTAGAATTTAAAGGTATGAACGCAGCAGATCAATGAAATAATCATGTTTTATCCATAAATATCCATTTAGAATTCGACAACAATCAACCCCAGCCGTGTATTGGGAAGAACATAACGTTTCACGTCCAAAATTCCTGTTATTCAATATAAATTTCATCGTAAGCTATCGCCGGAGACATCGACCGTCAGATTCACGCTGCGCCGGGAGAGAAACACGCGTGACGCCCGTCACGCGTTGCTGGTTTCATTTCGTACGCTACTGGGATGACGCTGCGTTAATGTCAAGTGTGAAAGAGGCGTCACATGATCAGCAGCTGCATTGATCAGCTGATCATTAATGATAGGGCACATTTAAAAAATGTACGCAGGGTTTGGTGATCCGTTTTATTTACACGTTTGGAACTTTATCTTTGCAAATTTTTACATCTTCAGATGCTAAAACCTGTTGATTCGCTGACTACTCTATCAATCCTGTGTTCTGATTGGTCCATTCATGCTCAGCCACTGACCCCTGACCTTTGTGATAGCGAACAGACAGAAAGCGATTACTATTACTATTACTACCAATACTTAAAGCAAAAACGACAGGTTTATCTGGATCTGCTGCTTCCAATATTCACAGAATAATTATTTTGTTTTATTGATTCATTTAAAAAAAATAAACATGAGTTTTATTTAAAGTCTTTCATCTGATAAACCTGAAAGAAACGATGAAATATTCATTTTCCGGAATTCTGATTTTCTCTTTTTCCCCAATGTGGACAGTGAACTGTCCAGATTTGATGATGTCATCAAGCTGGCGTACAGTATGGGGGCGTAGGGGGCGGGGCCACACAGCATTGAGGAACTGCCTCGTCATATTTTCGTGCCCCCCCCCCCCACCCCGGCCCCCGGTTCCTTCAGATGGACTCACAGATGATCGCTATATTATTACTACTGCTGCTCCCCCCCCCCGCCCCCCCGAGTCGTCTGGCAGGCAGACCCGTCTGCCCCCCACCCGCCACGCTGACCCCCCCACCCTCCCCACCCCCAGCCCCTTCCTCTCCTTCCAGACTGGAATGCCTATATTTAGAGCGCTCCTTTCCGCTGTTATGGCTGTCGGATCATTAGCCTCATTTAACCTTTCTTTACCTCCAGCGCACTGATTGGTCGAGGGCAAGCCCCTCAGGAGTAACTGGACCGCACCGGCTCACCCTGTCAGATGTGTGTGTGTGTGTGTGTGTGTGTGTGTGTGTGTGTGTGGTGGAGCTGAGGGTCAGGGCTTCAGATGAAGGACAAAACAAGATGATGATGATAATGATGATGATGATGGTGTGCGGCTATTTTGGGGGCTCGTCTCTGGCTTGAATGCGTTTGACAGGAGAGGGCGGGGCTTAATTATTCTGCGTCTTTATATCTTTTTACAGACAAAACCTCCAGGATGTGAACGCATGTGTGCAGGACAGAAAGAGGAAGCTCCAGGACGTTTCCGATCCAATCCTTTCTCCCAAATTAAAGAGTTCATCACCCCTGGCAGAATTCTGGGGGCCGTCACACATCTGCTGAAAGTGTGTGTGTGTGTGTGTGTGTGTGTGTGTGTGTGTGTGTGTGTGTGTGGGGATTTACGTCTCCCTATTAACATCTTGGCACCCGGATCGTCCTCCTCTTCCCATCTTCATAGCTGAACGCTGATAAACAACACTGGCCTGCCAAGTTTTTCCTGTTTGTTGATTACTGTTGTGTCGCTCTTGATTTAGGGCGAGTGGGACTAATCCAAGATGATGTGATCTATCTATCTGTCAATCCTGGGGTGGCGGGGGGTGGGGGGTCCAGTTAGCCAGGGAAGGACGGATGAGCTGCATGCGCTATATGCATGCTAATTCAGGGAAATCCAAACAGATCGGGCCGCGACCCGACGAGAGCAGGTTTAACATTTAACCAACGCCGTCAGACGTCGCCTCATCGTCGGCAGTTTAATTTAATAAAGATCATTTTTATGCTTAATTTCTGATCTCATTTTCCACGTTTGAATTATTAATTTTGCTATTACTATGATTAAATTGCACCATTTTACTGCAATTTCAAACAAATGCATCTTTCAAAATAAAAGTGCATCCTCTTTGAAATCCATCTTCCATGGCTCCGCCCATCACAGATTAACACATGTTGCGTAAAACCCAATACGGATTTGCATCCTCCCGCTCGTGTGTGTGTGTGTGTGTGTGATGTCATGACGATGTCATCCGGTTGTGTGTGTGTGTGTGTGTGTGTGTGTGTGTGTGTGTGTGTGTGTCTGTGTGTGTGTGTGTTGCATTCGTACCAGTGTGTATCTGCCGGTGAGCCTCCAGGGATTCCTCCGTTTGGAACTGGGCCCCACATTGGTCGCACACGATGGCCTTCTCACCGGCTGCACCAACAAAAAAAGAATAAAGCAATAATGCAGTTAGTAGACAGTTAAACAATTTACATGACTGTATATGAAATATTTTGTCTTTTTCATGTTTGCACCATGAAACATCCTCCTGCTTCCTTCCAGGCCACCGTTTCCTCCGTTATTTGATCCCCTTTCGTTATTCTGACTCATTCATTTGAATTGCGGCACATCACTAGCTTTTAATTTGGCCTTAAGGAGTAAAAAAAGTCCAAATTGAATTAATTAGCATATCGTAGCATGAGATGTCATCTCCGGCCCCTCTGCATGCTGGATGTGGAGTTGTTATTTATTCTCGTGATACCGTGACGGTTTTATTCCACACAGTCTAGGATCTCCTGCGTTGGAATGAGATATTTGTGCAGCTATATTTAGCGTGTTCGCAGTTGTATCGGCGTAAGAAACGCCTCCGAGGCTGCTTTACAGAACTAATCTTGACTCAAGGCCGTCAAGTTCTCCTCGCGGCGCTCTTCCACTTGTGTTGCGCCGTGTCGGGTTATGTAACGCATCAGGTAGACCTGGTGATGGGATGCGAGTTGCGTTGATCGCCTTGCGCTTCATGGACGTGCGTGATCCAGCAGAGCCAGGACTGACATCCACACATCCGGTGTTTGTTGGAGGGCAGATCAGATCAGGCCCAGGCAACAACTTTTTTTTATGGCTTTGGCAACAGGCGCACATGCCATAGACATACATCACACACAGACGCACATTTAACATCTGGATGATGTAGGCGTGCACGGCGCGCGTGAGAGTGTTTTAGAAGCCATCTCTCCCCAACCCGGGCCCTGGTTTGTTCTTGGAACTGCGTTTCCCGGGGGTTTACGACACTTCCAGGGAAAGATGGATAAAAACAGGAAGTCAATTTTTAAATGACAGAAATAAAAACAAAACAAAACAAAACAAAAAAAAAGCGGAGAAAAGATTGGCTTGTGTGGTTTTTTTGTAACGGCGGGCTGTACTGTAACAAACCGGACCCCCAAAAAGCAGAAGCAACGCGGCCGGATCGTGACAGAGTGCGCCTGCCAGTTGGACGCTTATGCAACAAGTTATGCAAAAGACGATTCGCTGCGAAAAGCGAGAGTGTGACTCGATCACAAGCCGCCGCCGTGCAACCCCCTTAAATCCAGTTCATCCTGGATTTGCCTGTGATTTATTTCCATTTAACAACTTTAGGCTAAACGGAGCTGGCGGGCTACGGCCTTTTTTTCTTTTTTTTTTTTAATTGGCTGCATATTCTAGAGGCGTACTCCGTGTGGGGAGCGTACGGGACGCCGGTGTTAAATGCACAGATGAACATATGGTGGAATTAGCCGGCAGCGGCGGCCACTTAACCTTTAGAGAACAAGACGTGCAGAGACTGTCGGGAAAGCAGGCCCACAAATAACAGTAATTATTATTTTCTTTACACACTTTAGCTACCGTGTTAAACCGGGTCGGACTGTTTCCATCATACGGGTAAATTTTACGACCGTATAAGAACAAAGCTGCACCAATACCCTGCTATTACACACACACCTCAGCGTTCAGAGCAAAAAAATACTATCGCACAGAAATTCACATTTTAAATCACATTTATACACTAATTCCTATTTTGATTTAACTCATTTTTGTATATATATATATATTTTTTAAATTTAGCTGGAATCTAAAGATAGCTGGGAAAACACATTTTAAATCCTCCAAAAAAATGATTTTTTAATTTTGGAAGATTTAGAAGGTGTTTTCCCAGCTTTCTTCACATTCCATCTGAATTGAAATAAAAAAGTCTACAAAAATCAGTTAAAGCGAAATAGGAATTAGCGAATAAGTGTCATTTATACCTCCCAGAGCCCTTACTGTAACCTCCAGCTGGCCCTGAAGGGGCCCCTCTGCAACCAGAAAAAAGGTGATTATACCTGATAGCATCCAGGTGTGAATGTGTGTCGCTGTGTTGTGTGTTAAAAAGCACCCCCCCCCCCCAAAAAAAAAGAAGCCAAAAACGTTAATCTGGCTAAAGAAATGTTCAGGCACCAGGCAAGAAAAACCCTCAGGTATGATTCTCACAGCAAAAATTCATGTGATTAGATTAACGCCGGCGTGATTACTGATAATTAACAACCCCGGCTCACCGACGGCGGGGCAACACTTATAACTAGTCTTCTGGGAGGCCAGGAGGCGTGTGCTAAATGGGCCAGGGGTAGGATTTTTAGTGTGGGGCATGCCCCCGCATGTGGCACACGGATATAAATTGTCAGGAAATGCCTGCGTGGTGCCTCGCTTCAAGGAGAACGGACTTGTGTGGGGTCACCGTGGGGCAAAAAAAAGGGGGTAGAGGAAGAAGTTGGGAGCGTAACAACACCGGGGGCAGCCACCCAGCCACATGCCCGTCACTCCAGTTAGCCGGCTAAGCGCTAACAGAGGGGGGGGGGGGTGCCTCTGCCTGGTAACAGCCGTTTGCACTGCCAAATTAAAGTGATAAATCTTTTGGAGGAGCCTTTTGATCACAAGAGGGCGGATTTGTTCGCCCCGGGAAGACGGGGCAAGAGAGACAAACAGTCGACATCTACGACCAGAACCGCTTTAAGAGACAGCGCTGACATTTAGCCAATCTGTGATTTTTATCAAGAGGCAAAACTTAAAAAAGGAAAGAGGAAACGTCGGACTGAATAATGTCGAGGAAATAAAAACGAAGTATCGCGCAATTAAAAAAAAAGAAAAAAGGACAAAAACAAACGTGACCGCCCGTTGGCGTTGCGAAAAGCCGATGCTGACTTTTACAGTGTGTGTGCGATCAGGTGCCGCACGCCTTCCGACGCCACTTCCCTTTTCACTTCCCCTCTCTTGAAATATTGCTCAACTGTTGTTGCAGCACAGCGTGGCTCGATTATTTCATAAAGGGTTGTAAAAGAGAGAACAAGGCAAAACGGGGGTGGCGGGGTGGGGTGGGGGTGCTCCCTGCCAATCAAATAAACTTCTTTACAAAGTCTTGGCGCAACAAACTCCTAAATGCACCGTAAAAGCCCGATGCGTTTACACACGCCGGCCTTTAATCCGGTTTTGGGAAGACGACTCCTCCACATGCAGTGAAGGGAAGCGACGAGAAAAGATCGCTTCATCCGTTTTATTCTTTTTACTTTTCTTCTTCTTCAGGAGAAAAAGACCTCTTTTGATTCTTTTTCCTCACGTCCCGCGGAAGTTTCTCCGCGACTTTATGCCCACATCCAGAGTCGACACTCATTCCAACCTACTTTCCTTCACAGGTTGAGCATACATGCTAAGTTTGCAACAGATGTCGCCCCGTGGGGATTGTAGTCTAAACAGAATCTTTCATCAAAGACAATGGCAGAATTAAACATAAGAGTTACACAGGCTGTCTTTTGCTCATAGCGACACAAAAAGTAGGCCAGCGTGTTGATAGGAGAGCATTAGGGGGGGGTGGGTTTGGATGCTTCTTCATTTCATAATCTTACGGATGCATCGATCTGCACATTGCGACACATTGCGACCTATTAAAACGTATCACATGACACGAAAGCTAAATCTGCCATTCAAAAAACAAAAAAAAAAAAAAGAAGAATTCAAGATGCGTTTTTTCTTTTTTTTTTTTTTTCCAGCAATTCAGCAAATTCTATCAGAGACTTTCTGTTCCCTGCAGTACAGTCATTCATGTCGGTGGTCACATGACTGCTCGCGTGCGATGGCATGACACCGTTTAGCAGCCATTACTCAAAAAAACAAAACACCCGTCTCAGAGCTTCCTCATTCAGAACAGGGTCGACAATAGAGACCCACCCGTCATCATTTACTGAACATTCTTACAATAAAATAAATCAGTTTAATCAGCTGACTTCCAATTGGTTAACACATTGCTAGCATATAGTTGGAGCACGCAAAGTTGCAGCTTCTGTAAAGTAAAAGTCCTGTTTCCATGATAAGGCTTCAATTGTATTTTGCAAACTTACTTTTTGTGCATTTTTTCCAAACGATCTCCACACAAACAAAACAGCTAAAAAGGAATGAACGAATGGCCGTGAGTCAGGAGGATATAATTGTGTTGCATAAGCCGCCTCTATAAGTTGTTAGTCATAAAATGTTGTTATGATGGCTTCAGCATCTTTAAAAGTTATTGCATGATTCAAATTGTCTTCGTGCACATGCAAAAAAAAAAAAAAAGAAAAGGTTTGCAATTCATCTTGAATAACCCTGTTGGTACAAAAAGCAGAAACGCGGATGACCAAGAGGCCTAAAAAGCTGCCACAACTAAAATTTCCCCTTTGCACATTTCCTCTAAAAAACGCTCGGGCTGCACCGAACTGAAAAGTTCAATGTCTGTCATCGTTTGTTGATTTCTGCACGAACATGAATTTGTTCAGGTTATCCTGACATGATTAGAGCTGCAGGTCGGATTTTTCAGTTCCTGCGCTGGCTTTTACTGTACGTACACATATTTCTGCAGAAAGTGGCTGAATGAATGCGAGTAGGGGTGTAGGGGGTGAGGGTGTGGGTGGTGGGGGGGTAAATGGGAAATTAAAAAGGCTAATTGCAGTCTGTCTGTCGATGCCCATCCAATATCACACCCGGTGGTTTTTAACAGTGTAAACAGGGCAGGAAGGAGAGAGCGAGATGCAGAGTAAAGAAAGAGAGAGAGAGAGAGAGTGTGTGTGTGTGTGTGTTTGAGTATGACAGAGGGAGGCAGCCTGACAAGCCCAGTCACCAACAAAAACATAGCCTAGCTGTTCGCTGAACCTACATAAATGTCTTACGTAAGACGGGACTCTCAGTACCAAAAAAATGCAAAAATCCCTAAACATCCCTCCTCCCCCCCCATCTCCATGCACAAACACACACAGCCACACACAGGTTGGTTTAACTACCTCGATTCATTCCCACAAAAAATTAAAAAAAAAAAAAAAATCACACCCCCTCCCTCAAAATTGGGTGCGTTGGATTCGTCTCCTCCAGAAAAACAAAAATTGACATCAGGTGTCAAAAAAACCCTTTTTATTCCCAGCGTCTGAGGCTAAATCTGGCTCACAGACAAATAGCAATACATTTGTACATTCATGGGAACACACAGACGCCGTATGCTGTCAGTACAACGAGTACAGACACCACATGCTCCCTCTCATCCCACCCCCCCACCCCACCCCCTTTGCCTCGCTCTACCTTCAGCTTCATAACGAGGCATGCTGTACAGTTTTATTTACACCAGCCTCTTATCAGCGGTACAACAGCACAGAAGCTGCCAATTGGAGAGGACAGACTCCGGTACTGCCTGTACCCGGTAGTGGAGGAGGTGTGTAGCGCCCTGCTCCCAGCATTATCAAGGCTCTGAGAAGACCAACCCCCCTTGCCAGACCACCACCTCTCAAAATACAGGAAAAAAATAGTCATGCATGGTGAGTTTACATGAAGTCAACGCAATAACAGGTGTATGATTGGACATCGGGAGGCGTGAGATAGTCTTAAACAGCTCTGATAGATTTCAAACATTCTTTATTCGACATCCCAACAGGTGCCTGGAAAACAAATGTCAATAAAGTTTTACAAATGCGCAAATCAAGACCCATTCCAGGAATCTCAATAGTGTCTCTGCCAAACTCTTCTGACATTGAAAGGGAGAATTGGCAGGCATGGAGTTATTCTAGGAAAATTTGACCTATCATGACAGATATAGTGTCTTCCAGGATGGAGAGAGAAAATTCATCCCAACTGGAACCAGTGGAACCAGGATCCGTGATGGGATGACGGATCGCCAGAGTCTAGAACTGGGCTATCTCTGCTGAGAGGTGAATACCGTTGTTATACCAACGCATTCAGATGACAACTTCCAGTAAAGTCAGTGTTTATATAGCCAACCGCATCACCGCTTCATCAACTAGACCGCCCCGATTACAGTCCAGACATCTCAACCCTCATCTCCACCCACAAAGCACCACAAACAAATCCCAAGACTGTCAACGAAACCAAAGTCATATCCAGTAAGAAGAGGAAAGAAGTTCCTTGTTTATTACAGACTGTTTATACTTGTTCATCCACCACCTAATTACTCAGAATTGGCGTCACACCAAGCTAACTTTGACGTAGCAACTTGGATTTGTTCGCAGGCTAATGCGTTTAGTGTCAAAAAGTGACCGGTGGATCAAAAAATGGACAAGATGGGATAAAATAAAGTACAAAAACAGCCCAAACAACAGCAGCAGAGCAAGATATTCTGGGAAAACAAACAGCTGCACGTAGGACATACATATTTTACCATGGAGACGATGTTGCCGCAGGCTAAGTATGAAACACGTGCTGCTTTTTCACAAATATCAGTCATGCACATTGGCAGAAATGACATTATGTAGCGGGCGCAGCCAGCGCGAAAAGATAAGGAGCTAATCTTGCTTTTCCTGTATCGAGCCATCAAAAGCACGGCAGCAGGTTTGCTTCCCGACGACACCCGCTATCGACAGGGAGGAGAAAGAAATCAAAGGGGAAGCCAGGGAGCACGAGGAAGAGGGGAGGGAGAGGAGGAAAAGGAGGATACAGATGAAGACAGAGAATATTCAGGTCGCATTTGACAGCTTTACGGTCCGTTGCGCCGATTGGGATGTCGAGGGATGTGGCTAAGCAGACAAATATTGACTCGCGGAGTGTTCAGATGCACCCATACATACTCCTAGACAAGGGAAATTCACGACACGCTTCCATGTGAAGAAGCCTCTAAATTCAGGCCTGCTTCAAAATGCATGAGCTCGCATTGCAACATCAGTCAGCCTTGTTTTTTTTCACCCGACGCAGGCCTTTAATCCATTTTGCCAGCAAACCAATTTGTTTGTCCAGTAGGTCACAGACAGTTCCCTGTCCTCACTGTTCCCTGTTCCTTTGTACTGTTTATTTCTCTCTCTCTCCCTTTTTTGAATGCCGGAGCCATTTCCAGAGATCTGGCCCCGTGGGAGAACGAGGGCATCTCAGTCCACAGATCAGCTCCCTCCTCCCCCCCCTCCCTCCTAGTTACCTTCATCTCTCCTGTCCACTTTAGTTTTGCTCTATCAGAGAATCTTTTCTATGCATCTATTATTACTATTCAAATAGCTTTTAAGCGATAAGTACAATCAGATTATGACTCAGGAAGTGTTAGCGTGGGACTTTCAGGAACCTGGTGCCTTAATGATAAAAGATTGGATCAAGATTTTACTCTTTTATTCTCTTTTAGGATTTATTTCATGAATTATTTTGTCTTAAATTGGATTTTCTTTCCCCATAGCATGTTAGCATTTGCGACAGTCTGCCAGCATAGCTGTATACTGTGGGTCATATACATAAAAACCCCCTTGCAACTTAGAAATTCATTACGAATCAGTTTTATCTTCATTATTTATTGAACAAATGTCAAAAAATCCTTCTTGTAATCCTATAATTTGAGGCCTTCGAGTCTTTCAAGATTACAGAATCCGAGTCGAGACCAGAACGGCAGCAGAAACTGACACACAAGCTATTGTTGAAGGGAATTAAAAGTATTAACCTGCAACTTTTGTTCACGATTCTGTCATAACTGGAAGGAGTGGATGGTGAACGGAGAAAAAGAAGGGCTGAGTTGTAAAAACCTGTGCAAGAACACACACACAGGTTACACACACCCCGTCTCACCAGTCACAGCAATTACCCCGCTGTTGCCAGACACTGACCAAGTGTTTCAAAAATACCCCCACCCTCCCCCTAAAATACAGTCCTCTCTCCCTCCCTCCCCCCGACCGCCCAGCGGAGGTGAAAGGTGCCATGTGTTTTCAGCGTTGCTTTTTAACCCCCCTCCGCTTTGAAAGAGAGAGGAGAAAATGAGGCTTTGACATGCATCCATATGTTCCTGCAGGCCGCAGACACAAGTGTATCTCCAGGGCCTCTGGTGGATGTGTGTGTGTGTGTGTGTGTGTGTGTGTGTGTGTGTTTGTGTGTGTGTGTGTGTGTGAGTGTGTGTGTCTGCAAGGACATGTGTGAAGAAGTGCAAGAAAGGAAACAAGATCTGGATGCATGGAGGAACCACCCGGGGCTCTCCTGGTGTGAAGAGGCAGGAAGTGAGTCGGGCTGCTCTGAAGTGCCAAAGCCGATCGTTTCTCACAAGCCTGGGGGTCTGGTATTAATAGATCCTGCTTGGACCGGGGTGGGTGGACTCCTGATGAAACGCCGACTCCGGCGACCCCCACCGCCGCAGTTTGAGTCTGTCGACAGAGGCCTTGATGAGATTACAGCAAACTGGATCCTCAGTCTAAATAAATGAATCCGTTGCTCGGGTGTTGTGTAATTTGTAGCTGGGAAGAGTTTGCTACCTCAGAAATAATCCGAGGTGATAATGGAAAAATGCACACAGAGCCTGGTGTTTACCGACCCGAGCCGTCTGCGATGGGGTGTAACAAAGCCAGGGGCGTTTAAAGATCTGTTCCTGCAGCGGCGCCGTGCACACAAGTCTTACGCCGAGGCTGCTGGGATTCTAAGTCGTGGAGTTTTGGGGGAATTTTTACAATATTTGTAGCGTTGATACATTCATTCTTTCCTTTATTTAAAAGAAATACATGCAGGCTCCTTTGCTATTTGATAAATGTAATGCCCCGACAGCAGATTGGCTGCAGAAGCGCGTCCAATGCACACACTGATTAGCCCGGCTTTCTGTTTTCACAGTTCTGTGGAATCATCATTTGGCACCAACATGATGAATAATCAGTGGCTCACATGTTGCTCTCTCTATCTCAACAGCCTATATACATTATGTTAGCAACAAACCAGTATTTATACTATTGTTTTGAGCACAATTCATCAAAACCTGATGACCCAAATCAGATCCGGATCCAGATCCAGATCGGTTAATGCATTTCCGCAAAAAAAAACGAAATTCCATGACATAGTGACAAACTATCTTATTATTTAGGGTTATTTAAGCCTTTATGAATCCTCCCCATACTTATATTAAACCACCTTCTATCTGTATTACCCTTTCCCACACTCTTATCGACTGTTTAAAGCACTTACTGTATGTATTAAAGAAAAGTCGTAGGAGGAACCGTGAGTCGGATCACAGCACCTTGAAGCGCGAATAAGCGAGGGATTACTGCGAAACCCGAAAATATAAACAGACTTCATTAAAGCAGAACTTCATGTAGAAAGTTTAAATTATCAGGAGTGACATCTAAGGACTATTAAGGTGTCAAAAGATTGGATTAAACCAGAGATGTGAGAGAACAGGATTGGAGTCGGTGAAAGTTGCGTTGCGATTTAATTTCAAGGGTTTTGCATTTCTCTGACAAGGAACCCGCGACATCCTCTTTCTGGTGAATGAATTCATTTAATTTCACTCCAACACAAGAAAGACTGAAAGAAATCTTCTTTAGTTCTATCTACCATTAGCATTTTACAAAATTGTAGCTCATCGCGACAAACATCCAGTCTGTCAGTAACGGTGGCTTCGGCGCTTTGATTTCATTATTTTCATGTGCGTCTCTCAGACATAAGTGGATCTCAGACAAACTTGTCTCCACTGACAAGCCCCCCCACCCCCATAAAATCCCCTGTCCCTTGATCTGCGTTTCAGTTCCGCGTTATTCCTCAAATCAGCCGTCATCTTGTCATCTCTTCTCTTCAAAAGCCAACACTAGCCGGAATCTGACTACCTGTTGGGTATTGATGGGCGGGAATGAACGCTACGCTACTTCCTGTTGACGTCCAACCCCACGAAACCCCGACTGAACTCTGATGCCCTTTGATCCAGGTGAGCTGCCACCCGCTCAGTGTAAAAAAAAGAAAAAAAAATTAAAGTTTTGTTTTCGATGACGCTATCGGGTTGGGAAAGTATGTCAGTCCCCGTTCTTGCGTCATCCAAACATCAGCATCGACCTTGAATTGATTCGGTGCTTATCGTGTGTCGGTCTCTTTCCCTAGAGCTTGTTGTCGGGTACATTTAGTCCGTCAACAACCTCAGGTGTAGCAGCCAAACGTCGACCCCCAACAGTCTTCTTTATGCGGCCGAGTCGACAAATCGCTGCAGCAATTTGCTCCCCCCCCCCCAACGAGGAGGTAGAGGAGGCCGAGTCGGGCTCTGGAAGCGAAGTGTGATGACACGACAGGAAACTCAACAAACCTCTTGGCCAAGGCCCGCTGAAGGGTCACACGGCGATAATTCACCGAGTCGACAAAACCAGGGTCAACGCAAGCGCACATTCTTTCACGACTCCTACAGGGGGGAGTTTGTGGTGGCCGGTTTTTCACAATATCACCCCCCACACCCTGCCCCAAAATAAGGAAGATCAAACCAACGAGCATATTTGTGAACTAATCCAACTATCTCCTGGATTGCAGATAATCATTTTGGATGGGTTGGTGTTCCAGACAAAAAGAAATGAGAAAACCTACAAAATCAGAATTTTGTAATACTTTGTGGTGAAATGAAAATTGTACAAACAAAAAAATATTAAAGTTTAACCTTTAACTTCGACGGTCTTTTTAAATGGATTAAGATTTGTATTTAACATACAAATGGTACAACAAAAAAAAAAAATCTTCTTCTTTTCCTTTCGGCTTTTCCCTTCAGGGGTCGCCACAGCGAATCAATTGCCTCCATCTAACCCTGTGCTTTGCATCCTCTTCTCTCACACCAACTACCTTCATGTCCTCTTTCACTACATCCATAAACCTCCTCTTTGGTCTTCCTCTAGGCCTCCTGCCTGGCAGTTCAAAACTCAGCATCCTTCTACCAATATATTCACTATCTCTCCTCTGGACATGTCCAAACCATCTCAGTCTGGCCTCTCTGACTTTATCTCCAAAACCTCTAACATGTGCTGTCCCTCTGATGTACTCATTCCTGATCCTATCCTTCCTGGTCACTCCCAAAGAGAACCTCAGCATCTTCATCTCTGCTACCTCCAGCTCTGCCTCCTGTCTTTTCCTCAGTGACACTGTCTCTAGACCAAACAACATTGCTGGTCTCACCACAGTTTTGTACACCTTTCCTTTCATTTTAGCTGAAACTCTTCTATCACACATCACACCTGACACTTTTCTCCACCCATTCCATCCTGCCTGTACACGTTTCTTCACCTCTTTTCCCCACTCTCCATTGCTCTGGACTGTTGACCCTAAGTACTTAAAATCCTCCACCTTCTTGATCTCTTCTCCCTGTAACCTCACTCTTCCACTTGGGTCCCTCTCATTCACACACATGTACTCTGTCTTACTGCGGCTAACCTTCATCCCTCTCCTTTCCAGGACAAACCTCCACCTCTCTAGCTTCTCCTCCACCTCGTCCCTGCTCTCACTGCAGATCACAATGTCATCTGCAAACATCATAGTCCATGGAGATTCCTGTCTAACCTCGTCTGTCAGCCTGTCCATCACCATAGCGAACAAGAAGGGGCTCAGAGCTGATCCCTGATGCAGTCCCACCTCCACCTTGAACTCCTCTGTCACACCTACAGCACACCTCACCACTGTCTTACAGTCCTCATACATGTCCTGCACCGCTCTAACATACTTCTCTGCCACTCCAGACTTCCTCATACAATACCACAGTTCCTCTCTGGGCACCCTGTCATAAGCTTTCTCCAGATCTACAAAAACACAATGCAGCTCCGTCTGGCCTTCTCTGTACTTCTCTATCAACATCCTCAAAGCAAATACTGCATCTGTAGTACTCTTTTTTGGCATGAAACCATACTGCTGCTCACAAATGCTTACTTCTGCCCTTAGTCTAGCTTCCACTACTCTTTCCCATAACTTCATTGTATGGCTCATCAGTTTTATTCCTCTGTAGTTGCCACAACTCTGCACATCTCCCTTGTTCTTAAAAATGGGCACCAGCACACTTCTCCTCCACTCCTCAGGCATCTTCTCACTATCTAAGATCCCGTTGAACAACCCAGTCAGAAACTCTACTGCCACCTCTCCTAGACACTTCCAAACCTCTACAGGTATATCATCAGGACCGACTGCCTTTCCACTCTTCATCCTCTTCAGTGCTCTCCTCACTTCATCCTGGCTAATCTTTGCTACATCCTGGTCCACAACAGTCACCTCTTCTAGTCTTTGTTCTCTCTCATTTTCCACGTTCATCAACTCTTCAAAGTACTCTTTCCATCTTCCCATCACACTGCTGGCACCTGTCAATAGACTTCCATCCCTATCCTTAATCACCCTAACCTGCTGCACGTCCTTCCCATCTCTATCTCTCTGTCTTGCCAGCCTGTATAGATCAGTCTCTCCCTCCTTACTGTCCAACCTAGCATACAAGTCATCATAAGCTTCTTGTTTGGCCTTTGCTACCTCTACCTTCACCTTACGCTGCATCTCCCTGTACTCCTGTCTACTCTCCTCAGTCCTCTCAGTGTCCCACTTCTTCTTAGCTAACCTCTTTCTTTGTATACACTCCTGTACCTCCTCATTCCACCACCAAGTCTCCTTGTCTACTTTCCTTCCAGATGACACACCAAATACTCTCCTACCTGTCTCCCTGATCACATTAGCTGTAGTTGTACAACAAAAAAAAACAAAAAAACAATTTTTAATAATATAATAAAAATATTAATTCTAATAATAATAATAACAATAATAATAACAATACTTAATAATAATTAACAATGTAATAAAATATAATAATTCTTAATAATAATATAATGAAATATTAATAAATATTATTATTAATACATAATAATAATTATACTAATAATACAAATAAACAAACCTCACTTTGGAATAATGTGATGTTTTGAGTCGTCTGAAGCAACAGTCAAATGGGAGACACTGATTCATTCACCGATGACCTTCATTCTGTGTCCGACTGGTGATAATAATAAGGCCAAGAATCTGTAAATACCGGAGCAACGATTGTTTGTTGCTTCCTTTCAGATTCGGTGCAATCACCTTTAAGTTGTAAGTTGTGACTGATTTCAACCGGATCCTCTCAGGTCTTTGCCGTTAAAACGGCTGCAGCATCTTTCAGAACCCTGACATATTTTATTCCTTGTAGGGAGTTTATCGCCGAGTCGTGTTTATCTCTGTATCAGCTCGTGAACGCTCCTGATGAATTTTCTGCTGCATAAAAACTTCTACTTCTCTGCTCTTGCGGCAGGTTTCCGAGGCAGTTTTGACATGAAGCAGAAGCTGGCGACGTCTCACAAACAAACTCAAAGTAGTCCTGAATCAGCAGAGCAGCGTGAGCCGTGTCCATGGCGACCGCAGCAAACACCTCGGTAGGAAATGTTGGGAAACTTTTGATATTTATGTGTAAGAATAATCAAAATAAAGCAAGCTGGCTGCATCTCAAGGAGTGAATGTTCTTTTAAACCGTCAGCATTTAAACCTCACCAGTAAGAAGACTGACAGTCGAAGCCAAAAGACTGTTTTTAAATCCATGAATATCCAGAACAAGTCATTCTGTATTTTTGCCAAAAGTCCTGGAACAGACTGAACACACATCATCAGATGTTTGAAGCTAAGTCAAAGCAGAGCAGAGCGCTAACATGTGTGCAGACCTGAGGGTGTGACCAGCTCGTGAACCCTGACCCCTCCGATCACCACGGACCTGTTGCCCCAGCCAGCTGCTGGGAATCCAGCAATTGACATCCTCTTTACAGTGCTGTAAATGCATTTATAGTTCAAGAGAGGAAGGGAGAGATGGCGGCTGGATCGGGGAAGGAAAACTCATTTTGGGTGCCTGGAGAGGGGGGGGGGGTGGCATGGCAGTGGGGCTGAGGTTTAAAAGGTGAATCTGAAAGGAAGCAACAATCGTTGCTCCAGCATTTTTTATTTTTTGATTTTCTTCTTCCTTTGCAGCAGAAATAACTTGAGCTTGGGGTGTCCCGGCGACTTTTACCAGCGAAACAAGAGATACTGAGCTGCTGCTTATTAAAACCTGGGTGGGTATAGAGGTGGGGGGGACATGGAAGTTTGAGCTACTTTCATGTTAGGATATGGGAATGAAGCTACTGTGCAAAAATATTTAAACATCCTGTCCTGTACTTCTATTTTTATTTACAGTAAAAGAAAAAAAAAAAAAGGTCATATAAGAAGTGAATTAGTTGCCGGACGCCCCCCGCGTACATTCTCCCCTTCTTTCCCAGGTCAATAACCTGTAAAGATTTAGTGTTTAGGGCCCATTATTTCCTGCTTTCAAGTCACACATTGTCAAAGGCAATGCTGAGTTTATTAAGGCTGGAGTCCCGGGGCCTGTGAGGAGAGCCGGCGATCACCTGGGTAGTAAAAGACCACAAAGGAAGAAAAAAAAAAGGAGGAAAAGGGAAGAAAAGGAATGAATCACGTTAGAATATACTGAATTATATTTGATGGTAGGAAGCCGAGCCAACAGAAACAATGGGAGACACGGCTGATAGAGCAGAAAATGGGAAATCCAACAACAGGAAATACTTGAAACACAGGGTTTTTTTTTCTCTCTACCGCACTCAGGTGCATCGATTTACATGTTTATTTGGTTTGATTATAAAATCCTTTCTTCCAGCCGGTTAAATCTTCCACGTAAAACGTAATAAGCGTCGACTTCAAACGGGGTAAATTGGACTAATCAGGGAAAACGCACAACAAATGCTATTTAGAAATAAACTCAGCTAAAAAAAAAACAAAAAAACAAAACGCCGCGGACCTGTAGCCACGGGGCCCGTGTTATCTGTCGCCACCAAACTTCCCAGTGTGAGTGCACTAATTGGTTAAATTTAAATACAAAAAAAACCAAACACAACCCCTTCAAATTCCATCCAGACACTGGGATCCAATTAGAAATCATTTATGAGAGACTGAGCTCAGCTTTCTTGGCATGCCTTCGTCGGTTGCGTTTAATTTGGAGCGACAATAAGTTTGTTTTTTTTTTAAAAAAAAGATGCATGCTGAACTAATCAGAGTTTTCTGAAAAGTTTCAAGCTTTGCTGGATTTGAATTCAGCTTCTTCTTAAAACATTCTGCTAACTTTAGATCTGCAGGAAATGTCAAAAGATTTCCTCAACAGAGCCAAACGGTCTGGATTGGAAGGATTTCCCGGGCCTCACACACACACACACACACACACACACACACACACACACTTAGCTGGATATACATACACAGTGGGGCTGATACTGTAGAGGCAATGACAGCTCCTGGCCGGCAGCCAAAAGTCGGGAAGTGTGTATGTGTAGCTGGAAGGTGGTGTGTGTGTGTGTGTGTGTGTGTGTGTGTAGCGGGGAGTACGATCAGCTGAGGCAGAAATAGGCCAAATGGTGTCTGTATGGTTCAAAGGGTTCATCTGTCCTGCAGTCGCTCTCCGTTTGCTTCACATTGAATGATGGATTTTAAACAGAAAACAGAATCCTGTGCACCCCGGTGACCCTAAAAGCAAAATATTATTCTTGTAATATTCCTTTTTAACCTCTATTCTTTCTCCCCTGCTGTCAGTTGCTTGAAAAAGAAACTCTTTTCTGCCCGTTTTCCCATCTCCTCGTCCCTGAGAATCTGTAAAAACGGGCAGCTGTGCAGCGATGTACAAAGATTCCTTTCCTTCAGCAGCCTCGTCTGAAGCTCCCACCTCAGTGAAGAAGACGTTTCAGCGATCTGAAACCCAAATGAGTCCGAGGTGGGACGCTTTCTATCGGTCGGATACGCGTTTTGATGTTTGGTCCAGAGTTTGCAAAGAATCTCCACGTTTCAAAGCTTCATTTCGACTCCCAGACGGAGACACGTTTATGTACATGTGGACACGTCATGAAGAAAAGTGTGTAAAACAGTTGAAATCTAACACAAAAGTGAGTCCTATCAATGCACGTCTGACGTAAGCCAACGGCCCAGATGCTCCAAAACTCACACATAAACCCCGTTAAGCACAAAACAGGGAAACATCTTGAAGTTTCTGACTCCAGATTTACTGTCGGATTACCATGACTGTCGTCTAATCCGCTTCAAACCCCCCCCCCCCCCCCCCCCAACATTAAAACTCAACTGTCAATAAGACCTCAGATTCTCTGACAAGACAGCAACCTGACGGAAACGGCCGACGGCGTTCCAGGGAAACGCGACCCTGGCCGCCCCCACACACAAAAAAAAACAAAAGAACGGTGAGGATTTATCATTTCATTGTGTTTCAAGAAAGACGTCAGCCAATAAGACGTCGGAAACGACGCCTCTCACATGTGATAGGAATAAAAACGGGAAAAGGATCATTAAAAGGCAGCAAAATCAAGTCCCAGGATGGAAACGGAGAGATACCCCAATAACCTGAAACACATGGTCGACGCGAATCAATACGGTCTGCGAGGAAAGTGTGTTTACCCCTGGACTGAAGAGCCCTTCTCTGACCAGTCCTGTTATAACTTTTCAAAACAAGCAAGCAACAGAATAATAATAACAGAATATCCATCCTTTTGCTTTTATGTCGCACCTCCCAGTGGAATTAGCAGCATAAAAGCGGATCCTTGTGTGTCCCGGCTACTTCCAGATGGCTTTGGGAGGGCTTTTATCTTTTCTCCCTCTGCTTCACTCGCTCCAGTCTCCTTTCACTTTTCTCATGCTTTCTTTCCCCCCCCCTCCCGCCCGACATGAAAGCGCCGTCGGCGGATCTTTTGCTTTAGCCGGGGTTCATTCTCTCCTTCATCCGAAAATATAAAAGTTTCAAAAGGAGTATTTCATGAGGGAGCTCTTCCATAAATGGGATTCATAGCTTTCTAATCTGTGCTGCGAAATTGATCTAAAAAGTTTCCCAGAGCTATTGGGCCAACTTACATAATGCAATAAAAAGGTTGTGCCGGAGAGAGTATTTACTTTTATTAACGTTTGTGTGGCAAACATCACCCCCCCCCCACCCCACTCCGCCATCCCAGGTGGGAAAGCATCCGAATCTGAAATGAAAAGAAGCCTTGATTTTATTCTAAGGCAATATTTGGAGCAAAAATTGAACGAGTGAGTGGAAATGAGGAGTTTAATTCAATCGGTGAAGATGTGTCACATGGTGCAGAGCTGAGGAACACAAACCGTTTATCCGACCAGCATAATGTAACACACACACACGCGCGCTTAAGACGTGTGTGATTGTCTCAGCTCGCGTACGAGTTCCCCTAATCACACACACGACGCGACGAATGAGCTGTCAAAGCACGACGTCTCGCCGTTTTTTGGGGGTTTTTTTTCTCTGCCGATGGCGCCGCATACCGCGGGATCTCGTTACGGAAACTTGCAACAAAGTGGTAATGAAAAAAATCGAAATCTAATCGTCAGCAATGAATGTGTGACACACTGTCATATCATTACCCAGAACAAGGTGGTACTGTCGGGGCAATAACGCTGCAGAAATCTAAGGAATTTCTGGAAACAGTGCTTTCGCTGTGTTTTTTTTTTCTCCCAAAAACAGCTTGAGAGAGGATGACGGTGACAAAAACACAAGGAAGAAATATCACCGGAGAGGAGCATCTGATCCGAAACACAATCCGACGAGAGAGCGATTTTCAGTCAGAGATATTATATGTATGAATTTTAAATGAATGATGATCGCATTTTCTGTCAACTTGGATCATGAACACACAAGAGAAAATGAATTGAACACACAAGTTTGGCTACAACAACTACAAAAAAAAAACCAAAAAAAAAAAACAACAAAAAAACAAGAGGCAACATCTTTTTAGCAGATTTTGCACAATTACTCATGGTTTTATTGAATAGAGGGAAAATATGTGGCAGTAAAAAACAAAAACAGCTGCTCACAGCTGTAATCAGCTGTGCAGACAGTACACAGCTGCATTCATGGGTCGGGTTAAAAAAAATCCTAAACCCAGATGCCCAGAACCCCCCCCCCCCCCCCCCAGCCCGAAAAAAATAAAGTTAAGTAGAGGGAAAATAAAAGACAGGAGGTCATTTTCAGGAGAATTTCTGCAGCAGACGCAGCAAAAATAGTAAAGTCATGGTTTGAAAGGGGGGGTAAGAGGGAGGATTGGTGTGTGTGTGTGTGTGGGGGGGGGTATTCTATGCTGGTGAGTCACCAGATCTCAACCATACACTGGGTTTATGGTCACATGTTAAAACCAGACTCACTGGTAGAAAATGTGGAGACACTAAGGAAAGGAAAAGTTAGGATAAACTACTGTAGATGTTTATATAATTAGAAATACTGACGGAGGGTGTTGATATAAGCCTGAAAATATGCTATAAATGATGCTAAGCTAAGCTAAGATGAAATTCTTGTTCCAAAGGTTTGCAAATTACGTAACATATTCCAGGAACACGGATTATGCGCTTCCAGAATTTATAACAAGAAACAAAATTTTCGGATCCGCTGGGAATCGATGACTAAATGAATAAAAATATAAAACCAACCTTTCCCAGTTCCCATCATGCATTGCACTGACATGTTGAAACTCACTCATTGGAATGTTTAAATGATTCTTGATGGCACCGGTTCTATTATTTTATTTTTTATTTTTTTACTGGTGTATTATGGGATGTATCCAGCCTCGACACGCATTCCTGAAGTGCGACGCGTGACGGTTTCACACACACACACACACACACACACACACACACACACACACACACACACACACCGACAGGCGTCACAAAAACAAAACAGGTGAGATTTACAGTCAATCGCACCTGCGCTTCGGAATCTGGTCCAATCAAACGCCTGCTTTCACTTTTCTGTCACCTCTGCTGGAGTGAATCCATTTCCTCCAACCTGATATATTCAAACGCCGGGCGGAACCAGGAGCGAGATGATTGTGTCATTAGCGTCTGTTAACATACAAACATTGGCAATTGCGGCGCTGACCTGCGCCGGATGTACGTCTCGCCGACTGGCTGGCCGTGCGTGAGCGTGAGCGGTAGTGCTTCCCGCACGCGCTCACACAAATCCATACTAGCCACAGGCTGCTCTCCAATCTATTTTCTGCTCAGCTGGTTTTAAATGAAGTTATTATGACTCATTAAAATGCCCACAAGCTTGTGGAAGTTGGCCAATTACGATTTAAATTTAGCCTCCCGCTCTCACAACCTTATCTCTCCCCTGTGCTACCCACCACTCTTCTTCTTCTTCTTCTTCTTCTTCTTCTTGCTCATCTTCTTCTTCTTCGTCTTCAGGAGGGGAGGGACTGCTTGTAAACGGATCCAAACATCCTTTTAATGACCCCGACCCTGACGGACACACCGAGATAAGACCGTCGAGCTCCAGCGATCTGCGTGAATATCTTTTCGTGAGTCTCAATAATTGCATATCAAACAGCGAACGCACAAAAAAAAAAATAATAATAATAAAAAAAAAAAAATCACGTCAACATGTGTTCTCCAGACGCGCAGCAGCACCTCCTCCCAATGCGGCCGCGTACCACTAATTGCTATACGGAACTGCACGACTGGATTGCGCCAATTACCGCACAAGCATGCACACACACACACACACACACACACACACACACACGCACGCACGCACGCACGCACGCACGCACGCACGCACGCACGCGTTTCTTAACATGACGGTTTTTCCTCTGCAAACGTTGGTTTTCACTTTTCGAATATGAAAAAACCGCACCAAAACAGGATTTTACAAAATACATCTTGTCGTGCAACTTCTCATTTTTTTGGGCAGGCATTAAAGGCCAGCTGGGCTCGTGTGGCGCGGAACACACACACACACACACACACACACACACACACACACACACACACACACACACACACACACACACACACACACACACACACACACCGTATGAAGCACCAGGTGTCTGTCTTTCCTACAGGTTTTCTGTTTTCAGGAGACATTTGACTGCATTTCACTTCTATTTTTTTCCCCGAGACGCCTCGAATCAAAATTAACATCCTGGGGCTGGACTCACAATCTGCCCCCCGCCCCCCCTTCTGTCATCTGGACACCCTGAGATAGTCTGGAGGACCACTCTACCTAAAAAAAGACACCCCCATAATACCTGGAGACAAGACCGAGCAATTCCACCTGATCCCACTTTAGCCCCTTTAAGCAGTGTTCTCTATTCAGCGGCCTCCCCAAAACACACACAACCTAATTTAACATCACACTCCGAAGCAAATGAATGTCTGCAGCCTGTGCGTCCTCTTCTAGCTAATGCTGAGCTCCGTGTGTGTGTGTGTGTGTGTGTGTGTGTGTTCTACAGTATCATTCAAATTTCCAGGAGAGCAAATTAATTGGCAGCCTTTGCAATAATTGAGTTTTAAGACAAGACACACACATCTCACTCACTCAGACACGCATGCACGCGTCCACGCAAACACACACATGGACACACACACACACACACACACACACACACATCGCTGGCTGACAACAAAGCTGCTGGGTGGAGGGAGGGATGATGAAGTGAATCCAAAATTCAATCGACTGTGTTCCCGTTTTGAACAGAAGGGACAAAGTGTACTGTACTGCGAGAGGCCATAAAACTCTCTCCTGCAAAAAAAAACAAAAAAAACAAAAAAAAAAAAACAGCCTTCGGTATAGACACACAGACGTTTCAGCAATCACCCTCCATCAAAACACTTTGTCTCGCATGCAAAAATAAGACTTGGCATTGGAGCGGAATACCAAATCAGACCCATTAAAGGAGCAAAAGGGGCACTTGCTCCTTAGCAACCGAAAGGATTCAACGTTGCCGTATCCCCCCCCCCCCCCCCCCCTCTAATAAAAAGAATATAAAAGAAATCCTGTTATTTTCTTCTTGTCTGAAAATAGCCGGGGCCCTGAAGTCAACTCTGAGCGTCTCCGTGCAACTTCCTGATCCGACAGGCGTGAGGAGGAGCCAACAGCACCGCGAGATGACGCCTGTAATTTGATTACTGTACATCCTCGTCCGTCAAAGCTGCTTGTTTGACAAAAGCTAATTACTTGTAGAATTATTACATGAGTTTATGCCTGAAGGAGCCTTTATCTTGTTCCCCTGCTGTAAAAAAAAAAAAAAGCCTAAAAAGGCAATAAATTAAAGGTATAATTGTTCAAAATAAAGTTTTATACAGTGGTTAAATTTGGAGTTATTAACTTACGATTTTTGCATGATCTTTAACTTTTGCTTTCATGCGTTCCCCCTTGTTAAATCGCACGTCGCCTCAAATCAAACGCATATCGCAAAAAACGAGAGCTCTTCTCAACCAAAAGAACTTTCAAACCCGACAAAAAAAAAAAAAAAAAGTATTTAAACGCGTAGTTCAGCGTCGAGCTGCTCGAATTCTGCGTGTAGCATCAATAAGAGACGACCCCCCCCCCCCCCCCGCTGGAGGATCGGCGTCGATGTCGAGGAGATTGACGGCGTCGAATCTTTTTATGAAACAACAAACGCAAACTGTGTGACTATCAGATGGTAGACGGAGCGCAAACAGACACATATGAAAAAGATTCCTTTATTCCAGGGAGGAACGAGTGACGGGGTTCATGGGAAATATGTCGATTTTTGAGGTCAAACAAATGAGTTCACTTAGCGTAGCATCGAGGAGCTAATATTTTATTTAAGGGTAAAAAGAAACCCCAACTAGAGGAAAACGATGACATTGTTCCAGGCAGATTTTCCCCCAACAGATGAGCTAATTCTCGATTCTGATGCTAACTGCGGTCGTGCTAACCCAATAAAAGAGACCTTTTCCATAATATCCTCTTCCAGGAAGCTACAGGTGTCAGGTGGAACCACGCTGAGCAAAATAATCCGGCCTTCCACTCCCAGACACGGAACTGTCACCCGAATCAAATTAGAGACTCTGTCATCGCTCGGATTCTTTTCAGGCTCAACTATTTTTATTTTATTTCTTCTTCAAATAAACAAGAACAGAGTTTTCCAAGAAGCTTTCAGCACAGGTACGCCGAGATCAGGTGACGCGTTTCCAAGGAAGGATTTGAGATCCAACAAGTCTGTCTCTGCGGGAGGGTGAAAAATACCATCGGCTTGACGACGACGGCCGATGCTACGGCAGGGCAAGCGTCACGTCTGCCTTGAGATTTATCCACCTGCACAATCCGGGAAGCGTTCAGGACGGTAAGTTATAGAAGTTATAAGAGTTATAAGTTATAGAGCTTTAAGTTATAGAATGTGTGTGTGTGTGTGTGTGGGGGGGGGTGACGTTATGCTACCAGAGCATGAGCTACTGCTGTTTAGTCGCTCTGTCTGTCACCCCCGGGTTAATGTAGCCAGGAAACAGCTGTGATGTACGTACATGTCTGCACACGTGTGCATCAGCTGGGGTGAAAAAAAAAAATGTACAGGCAAACCGCAAAACACTTCGGATCATTCTTGATTTTTTTTTTTTTTTCTCCTTTTCCTTTTCCGACCTCCTGCTTTAAATAGCGCTTTGCCTCTGCCACTCCTCCCCCGAGTCTCCAGTCTCTCTCCTCTCACTCATGCATAAGCAGACACACACACACACACACACACACACACACACACACACACACACACTCATACAGACACATTTAGGAATTTGTGGCCTGGAAGGCAGTCAAGTTTCATTAATTTCTGGGTTTTGGTACAGTACAGTATGTTCCTGGACTCACATCTGCGAGCGATCATAAATGCTGGAATGCTGGCAGAACATCCAGACCTGCCGGCACAAATATGGCGTCATCACTGTGAGGGAAGAACCCGGCATGACGCCAGAAACAGCCGAGCGGCCGACGGCCAAAAAGGCCAAACAAACGCCACAGAGTTAGAAATGCAGATGGGGGGGGTGGGTAGTGGTGGTGGGGGGGAAGGCAACAGGAAAGCAGCTCCCAGACTCAAAGGGTTCACATCTAAATTCTTTGCATTCATTCACGTTTACATGAGCGTTTCAGTCCCACGCTGATCGGGATCAGATCAGAACAAAGCTACTAAGTCTGGGAACAAACATGAAGAACTGGTGGGGAACAGCAGGAAAACCAGACTTTAGGCTAACTCTAGTCTGAGCTGAAGTTATGGTGATCTCTTTCTAGGTTAACTCCACCAGGACTTCTGCTTTTTTTTTTTTTTTTGCTTTTTTTTTTTACCACCACCACTAAAAAGGAACATAATGTTGAGCAGAATAAAGTCTATTGTAAACTGTAAACCTCCCTCTAGGCTGACTGATGCTCTAACCAAACACAGGCATACCAAAGCGATGAAGCTCGTGCTGCACACCATGACACAGCGTTAGCATGTGAGTCTAGGAAATGATCAAATAAGTCATGTTTCCAAGCAGGGATATATTATGGGCTAGATCAGGGGTGTCATACTCATTTTCAATGAGGGCCACATCAGCATAATGTCTGTCCTCCAAAGGGCCAGATGTAACTAATAAATGTAACTAAATGTAACTCAATTTAATGTAAAATAAACGTAACTACTCCTTATAAATAATTTATCACATATTTAAGTTACAAACATTACAGTTACACAGAAAAACTGTGTTTGTTTCTCTATTATAACATAAATCCCTTTAATTTGTCAGGTTATTAAACTCAGAGAACTCCATCAATCCAGGATCAAACTATCAATGAAAAAAGAAAAATAACATCAAACACAAGTTAAGACGTTAACTTTGTTCAAAACGTTTTTGTCAAATAAAATGGGCTTAATTGCTGCATTGTGGGAAATGTAGTTTTTGGTCAAAGCACACTTTTGATCTATTTACTTTTAGACACTCTGATCTTTTATGCTCTCGAGGGCCACATAAAATGATAAGGCGGGCCACATTTGGCACCTGGGCCATGAGTATGATACATGGGCTAGGGGATAAACTGGGACTGATGGGTGAAGAACAAATTGTCATTTAAATCAATGACTGGTAGCTTTTTGCGACTTTTAAAAAGATTCTTTACAGTCTGACACGTCTATGTCTCCAGATGTCTGTCTGACGCACCGTTACGTCTCCATAGAGGTTTTAAAGACACACATGGAATTAGAACAAAATAATCTATTCCTTGTTATAATACGTGTATAAAATTTTGGAGTCCTTTCTGCACAGGAGGCGTGCTGCCATGTGACCGCCGTGTGACCCCGACGGGTTTTCTGAAACTATTCGTGTCACAAATCGACCCCAGAGGGTTGAAAACGAGCACAAAAGAAGCTTTTCCACCTCAGCTCATGTCGCCGTCTATTCACTCAGGCAGTCAAGCTTAAACAGTTGAAAAGAAATGATTTCAAACACCGACTGGATTCAGCAGAAAATCAGTCGATAAATTTTGAATGAAACAAAACAAAACAAACAAAAAAATCCGAGGTTTGCTTGTTTGCGCTCTGAAATAAAAGTAAGAAATATGCAAAGGATATATAACCTGAAGAAAACAAGCAGCAACAAGGCCAGGTAGTTTGTGAATAAAGACAAGCAGATGGTGTAAACCACCGGTTTTCTTTTGTTCCCTTTACTACCAGGAAACACATTAAAGAGAACCGGCTCTCCATTCATACATCATCACGCTGGGCCCTTAAGCGAGACACGTAGCCTGTGAATAAAGCAAGAGTCTGTTTTTAATGGGCTTCAGGTCTCACTCACACGACTAATCTGGGAACTCTTTAATATGTATATGTACTGTAAATGGAGGATTAAGAGTCTTAATATATAAAAGGCAGCAGAGATGAAGAGTTGCTGCTGACGGAAGATGCGGCGCGGGTGTTCCAGGAGCCTCGTCGGTTAATCTTATTACGCTGCGACGACTTGATCTGACAAAAAAAAAAAAAAAAGCCGTGGATCATATCTGGTCGGGTCACGGTTGATGGATTCCGACACACACACGTGCACACACAAACATAAACACACACACACACACACATGCAATTTGGACGATGAATGGAAACCATTCTGGTGCATCAACCTTTAATTTATTTATATTTCAGTTGAAATTTTGCAGGTCTGGTTGGATTTTTAGCAAAGAAAACCTTCCAGTTATGGAAGGGCAAAGAAACCATGTCAGCTAAAGTCAGTTTAACTTGGCTCCAACTCGACTGTGGTGTGTTTTTATCCTGGTTCCAGTTTCATTCAGAACAGCCGTGATTATCCTGGGATTTAGTTGCTATTTCAGGTACAAATTCAAAAATAATATTAATTTTTTTTTTTTTTTTTTTCCTGGGTTGATCTTTTATCCTGAATAGTCTTGTCCCAAAAATAAATAAATAAATAAATAAAATGAAATAAAAATCCGGGCATTATTCTTATCTGACGTGTTGGTGTAATATCGAGCAAACAACATCAAGGACCTTGAATTGAACCCTGAGGTGAGTCACGGCTCTCCACCCCGTTTGAACCTCGGTACGCCGGCTGAGGCTCAAACATTAGGCATTAAAAAAAAAAAAACAGAAAAAGAAAAAACAATGTGGACTGAGACAGAACGAGACGAGAGGGAGAAAACAAATAGCTGGCACAAGGTACACTGTACATACTGTACCCTCAGCGGTGGCAGGAAGCCCAGACTGGAGCGCCGCCAAGTCCTCCATGCAACAAGCAAAAGAGAGACAGACAGAGGAGGGGGTGAGAGAGGGGAGGAGAGGGGGGAGGAAGGAGAGGCGGCGGCGTCGGAAACGCTCCACATTCGCCACGCGCTGCGCATACCAAAAAGCCCCTCTCTCCACTCTCTCGCTTCATCTCCCCAATATTCGCCTTTTTCTGAAGTGAGCTGAGGGATGATGGCGGCGGCGGCGGCGGCAGAGGGAGGAGGATGGGGAGGGTCAGGCGGAGCGGTGCTGAGGTTGAGGGTTTTGAGGTTTCGGTTGGAGTGTCATCATTACACAGAGATGCGATATATATATATATATATATATATATATATATATATATATATATATATATATATATAATATATATATAACAAAAATAGAGACCCGAGAAAACCTTGAAAGTCAAATGTTGGAGGTGGAGGAGAGAAGGAAAAAAGACAACAAAAGCGATCAAAGATGCCCCCCCCCCTATTCTAACATCCCCCCCCCTCCTAAACCGTCGCTCATGTCGACTCGTCTCGACAGAAGCGCTCGTCTCGCCTTTTACGCCAGACCAAAGCGGCGATGAATCAACGCTGATGTGTGTAACAGTACAGGTTGATGTCGCGTCGACGCAGCCCCCGCTCGGAAAGGGGAAAAAGAAGAAGAAAAAAAAAAAAGAGGATAAAAGAAAAAAGTTTGTGCACTTCCTGCCACCGAATCTAAAAATACGATGCCCACATCTCTTCTTCGAGGTGGAGCGAGTTGTTCTTTCTAGAGTTTTTTAAGTCTGATCAGATAAAAAAAAAGTGTTATTATTAACCTGTTGATACTAAATGTCTCATTTCTGCTATTGTTGGTTTGTTTGTTGGCGAGTAACACACAAAAAAAAACACAAAGAATATCGATGGGAGGACGGAAATCAAACTAAAAATTTACCTCCTTTTTCTTTTTTCGTTTGCCTTTTTTCCAACATTTTCAGGAATATTCGATGGATGTTACTGTAAATTAAAAACATCTGACGTATTAGAGTTAGCATTTTTCCGCTAACGCGCTAATGGAAAAATAAAATGCGGCTCCATCGACTTTAAACTTGCTTTCATCGACGCTAGCCTTTAGCAACAAATACGACTAAATGAGCATTTTTCTGTTTTTTAATCAAATAAATTTGTCTCTAAATGGAGCGATTATAATATTAGCCAAGCAAAAAAAAAAAAAAAAAAAAAAAAGCAAATAATTACTTGTATAAAAAGGATAAATAAAGATATATCAGGACGCTCTCTTTTCACTTGGATAATCTCCAAGGCACTTCCTGCCAGACTTAAACGCGCCTTGAATATTACTTCCATTATCGTCCTCACACACTGTAAGGGATATGATTACTGCTACCTCTACAGCTATTATTTGTGCAATATCCAATATTGCTAGTGCAGCTGTTACTGTGTTCATTATCATTATGACTGCTGCTGCTTCTCGTACCTCCAGTCTGCAACACCGACGCTTCCCTTCATTAGAAAACTAACCAACACCGGCCTTAAACGGTTACGGTTATGTTCGGAATCCTGGGCTCTCCGGCATAACTCCACTGGAGCATGCAAAGAGGTACACACACACACACACACACACACACACACACACACACACACACACACACACACTAGGAAAGTCCATGTGTCGCTATGCAAAGATCATCTTGGATCGGTCTCGACTTTAAGCAAAGTTAAATTTCACGACGCGTCACGTAGATAGTTGATGTGTTTCTGTGACGGATGAGGAGGAGGATGTTTGTTCAGGAGGGACTGGGACAACTGGGACGTTAAAACAAATTTAAAAGAGCGTCTCTTCGGAGTAACGTTTGTTTTTGACACGTGATCCGGGTTGATTCGAAGTTTCACTGCAAAATTATCAATTAAGAAGTGATCTCAGCGATTATTGGTTTCTGCAGACTGACAGTGTGTGTGTGTGTGTGTGTGTTTCCCTCAGAAGTCCCATGGTTTTTACAGTGTCCCAATAAACCATCTGCACTTAGAGCTTTAGGAGTGAGGAGCTCTTTGCTGCCTATAAAAAATGGTCCATTCCATAAAAGCTGCGCGGCCCTAAGTAGGCTCAGCGTGTGTGTGTGTGTGTGTGTGTGTGTCAGTGGGTGTAATAGTGTCACACTGGAACAATCAATGTGTCCAGTGTTCTGACTTCTCCTGGCTTTCAGACCTCTCCTGCCACAGAGGTGTAGGATGACGGCGTTGACGCTCTGCAGACACCGATTCGGTTAAGTTTCCCCGAGCCGCATGAGGTTTTTCAGGACCGCCGGGATATTCAATCCACAAATCACACGAAACCGGATCACGCCCCGGCGTTCACACAGTCAGAAGTAGCGTATTTATAGTACGATAAAAACTAAAGCGCTGCAGAAACGCCGGGATAAACTCACATAAGACTATCGATACGTGACATTAATGCATTATGCAAAGTGTCTGAACTGATAGCGTCTGAATGTGTGACTGGCTCTTAGCCTGATTTGCGAGACGCGAGAGTAAAAAAGTCATTCTTAGGAGTGTTGTAATATAAATCTCCAAAAGGGGGAGATTCGCTCTCCATTAGGGGGTGTTTTTAACATATTTAACACATTAACTTGGAGTCACACACTCAGTGTGAATCATTTAAATTAGAATGGAATAGCTTGGACGGAAACCCGAGTTCCTGGATGCAGATGTTTAAGAATGGAATCTGAAGAGGAAGCTGGCAGGTTAAATGTCTCTGGGTGGGGTTGTGGTGTTGCATCTGGACTCTGACCACAGTCGTAATGAAGTGCTGGCAACAGCCCGGCTTTGACTCATATATTTACTGGACTATTCTTGGCTAACGTCCAGTTGCATTAAAAAGCATTAAAAAACGTGTGGTTGTAAATAAACAACAATGTTTTGTAGAAATGGCAGCAAAACGAAGAGGAAACAATAAAAATCCGCATTTGTAAAATCCCATCGTCTGCAGGATGTTGCAGAAAGGGTTATGATTTGTAATAAATGCATGAAAACAACCAAAAGTAGAATTGCCGGCTCAAAAGTGGTTCTAATAAGGTGGTTGTTGAGGTTTGTTTTTTTTTTTTGGGGGGGGGGGGGTGTTGGTTTGATTTCCTTACCTGAATGGGAAAGCAGATGCATTCGTAGACGGAGGCTGTCCAGGAAGCTCTTTCCACACAGCTCACAGCCGTAGGTCTTCATTCCGCTGTGCATCTTCCTGTTGAAGAACAAAAACCAACACTTTACCATCAGAACCCAACGTGCGTGCAGGCACTCAAATACGTATATATTCTCACAGCTCATATCAAATAATTTTCCATCAATTCCTTTGCATTTTCACAAAAGTACCGAGCGTCCACCAACATCTCGTCTCCTGCAGGAAACCAGGCCGTGACTCACGGCCGTAAATCAACTCGCTGCTATTCAAGCAGCGGCGTTATCAACTCCTGACATCTGAAGTGCTGCAGATGGATACCAAGTAATAAAAGAAATGGAATGATTTATTCAGGCTAACATATAAGGCAAGCCACTTAGCGTTACGAACCAATCACGGGTTCGCTTCTTTGACTACTGCTCTTAAAACCACGATGGGGAGGGGGTGGTAGCGGTTTAGCTCGGAGCAGCATCTAATGTGCAATGAATAGACAGTCATTTGGCCGTAACACAGTTAGGGCGCACAAGGTCAGACCAGACTAGGGTTCAATATTTGATTATGTGGTCAAGACCTTGAGGGTTAGGCGACCAAATAACATCCGACAGCAGAAAGCCTCTGGAAATCTGCCTACAAAGCGCTTTATTCTGGAGCGATATCTGAAAGTGCTCTAAAGCAATTAAAGTGACACGTCTGAGACTCACAGAACCGAGCGCACTTCCACTTCCGGATGCCGTCAGCCAATAGAATGCGCGTACGTTATCACATGACTGCCTACCAAAAATTTGCGACGAGGTGAAGTCGCGAGCGTTGGGCGCACTGTAATCTGTAGCTCTGGAACAAGGGTTTCTCTTTTTTTGATGCCGCTGCAGCCGCAATCAGGTTAAATCAAGAAAAAGTGGCTGGTATCTCGCATTTGAATAAAAATGAACACTTTATGACGGAGCCGGAATCATAAAACCACATTTGTACCCTCGGATCAGGTGAGAGCAGCTCCTGGCAGATGCAAACCGGGCGCTCTTGACGGAAAAGAACGCCCTTGATAAGAGATCTGCTCGACTCGGGCGAGATGACAGCCATCCATCTCGGCGCCGCTCCACAAAGTCGCACGGGAGGAGGAGGAGGAAGGAAGGATGAGGAGCGATGGGGGTGGGGGGTGCGCCGCTCTCCGAAAACATGACTGATTGATGTCAGATGTCGAATGCAAATTGATTTACAGCTCTCTTTCGTGACTCAAGAGCATCGGGGGGGGGGGGGGCGATGAGACCGGGGCAGACGGGAGGAGATAATGGCGCGTCTTACGGCGACGGCTGCAGGAATTATTTAATGGAGTCTAGTATGACTTCCTTGACAATTAGGAAGGATGGAGATAACTTTAAATGTCGTGACGGCGGTTTGAATTTGTGTCTCTTTGACAAATAGTGAGTAATTACGGAAAAGGGGGGGGGGGTTGAAAAGGCAAAAACAGGGGGCAGGAAGTGATGAACAGATGAATAACACCACTGAGGATGTAAATAATACTCAACTATTAGATTGAAATCTAAGAGTCTCCCAAATTTAGTCCATTTTGTCATTTAGTTCAATGAAAACTTTACTCTTCCTTCTTTTCCCAGAATGCCGTTCGTTGTGAATCCTCTACACCCAATGACGTTAGCATATGGTGATAGCATTGGAGCGTGTGGAGCTACAGTACAAAAAAAACAAACATTTGCGGACACATCAATAGCAATCGCCTTACAGCAGCATTGCATTCTGGGAAGTTGAAGCAGCTGCCGGCAAACGAGCTGCGCCTCTATTCAGGAAGTAGAAAAACACCTTTAACATTTTAACTCTAAAAGCAGATTAAAAATATCTTTATGTAGTTTCTGACCAGTTTTTTGACGCGTTCTCCTCTCCAACGACATCAATTTACCGACAAATAAAAGCAGCGGAATCAGGCTTTCGCCCGCTGGGATCACGCGCGATGCACTCGCACACCTTCCACTCCGATAAGGGGGCGACACACGCAAACGGTAACGCGCAACACAACACGGCACAAAGCCTTTCAAAGGCCTTTTGTGTCCCTCCTCAATCTGACCATTGTGCCCCTCAGACGGAGCCCTGATAAGGTCGGGATGGACTTATTAAGGCCCCTGGAAGTGGAAGCAACGGATTTTCACCTCCAATGTAGTCGGTAAACAAAATGAGGTGTGTATGAGTGTGTTCATGGCTTGCGATGGTGTATTATTTGGTGTTTAACGGAACACTTTCTGGTTTAAAAGGCCGTCCTGAAGCTTTAATAATGTTTGAGGCAAAAGAATCAGAATAATAAGGATTGATTTCAGCGACAGGACGACAATCTGAAGCCAAAACGGTTTTGAGAGACCTGGTAGTCTGGTTTCTAGATTCAGGGGAGGGTTCAAGGAATTTAATGCACTGAATGCAAACCTAGTATATAATTCTGTGGTTAAAAGCTGTTGGGTCTCATCGAGTCCCCCCCCCCCCCAAGTGCCATAACCTCGCGGTTCAATCAATTAGCCCTGCCGACACCCGGTGGTAGAAAAACCGAAGACTACGCAAAAACGAGCGATTCCCCATCGCCATTCATGAAATCTCTCAACGGATAACGCAGGGCAGCGTTTTTGGCAGCTGGAATCTGAAGTATAGAAATCCGGAATTAAAAAAAAAAAAAAAAAAGGATTGAAATGAAACCTTGAGTTTTTGTAAAGACTCGTCGATGCCGCTCGAGTCTGAGCGGAGCTAATGATATACATCACGCAGCTTTAAGAGCGGTTAATGGCATGTAAAAGGAAGTTACATTTGGTCGCAAGCAATTTAGCTCACACACACACACACACGCACACACACGCAAATCCTATTGTAACTGCTTTAAAGTTGAGCTTCTGAATCAGACAATGAAAGGTGTGTGTGTGTGTGTGTGTGTGTGTGTGTGTGTGTGTGTGTGTGTGTGTGAGCTCGGGGAGGATGATTTGAAACAGACTGACTGTAGCCATTAAGGAAGTTCACATAAAACTCTCTCAGGCCATTTACTCAGTTAATAATCGACTTTGTCCAACAGTCACTTTTGACAAGGGTAATAAATTTTAAATTTATGTCAACAAAACATATGCTGATCACCTCGCACCGTGTGCTTCCTCGTAAAAACCTGCCCAACCAAGGGCTGTCTGACTGCGAGTGTGTGTGTTTGAAATGTGAGCGCATTACAGGCCCGGGTTATTGAGCCGTAACAGCTTGCCTTGTGCAATTCAGAACTTTTTTTTTTTTTTTTTTTTTTTTACTCCTCCTACTTCGCCGCTGGACTCAGACTCGGTCATATATCATAAACAGCAGCGAGTCTGGTGGAAAAACTTCACACCTGCACCTCGACTGCTGAGGCAAAAATCCTGCAATCTAAGAAAAACATGCTAAACTAACCCACGGAATTATTCTGGTTAAAAATCAAACATCCAAACCTTTTGCAGCGGCGCAGCTACGCTGATGACTCGCACTTATTCCTCATTGCTGCACCCAAAAATTTATTTCTCCCCCAGTAGCCTTGAGCGTCGTTCTCTATCGTCATCCATCCTTTCATCTTTTATTTTTCCATTTTTCACCTCCCTCCTCGTGAAGGGACCATAAAACAACCTGGGAATGATGTTCGTAAATAAAAAGCTTTGGCGCGAGAGGAAAACGCTAAAAGCAAGAGGGAGGCGATTGATAAGGTGGCGGTAAATTGACAAAAGGCTGTGTGTGAGACCGTTTTGATGATTAGTTGGAAATCATTATCATCAATATCCCTGTTTGTGAAGTGTTTTTTTTAAGTATTCTGCGAATCCCTAAAGTCGCACTAATCAATATTTGCAGACTAAAAATCAAACAAACGATTAGGTGTAAAAAAAGAAAGAAAGGATCGCTCTTTCCTCTTTTTCCAATTCATTTTCTGGAGGAGAAGCTCTTTTATTCAGCAGCTGGAAGAAGAAGACGGAACGTCGGCCTCGCACTCATCACACGGCTACCTGAGCAGCTTCTATCTAACATGCTAGCGGTAAAACTTAATAAGGTGATAATAGTCCATTTCCAGCTCCTTTTATTAATGCAATGTTACGATCTACAGTGATGTGTGTAAATTTCAAACGCGAATGCGATGAAGACGAGACAATTTCATAGCCAGCAGATGAGCAGCGATTAGCCTGGAATACCACAGGGTCATTCAAACCGGGCCAAAAACGGAGCTGTGACAATAAAATGTTCTTTGTTTTCTCCTCCTTCGCTCGTACCTTTCATTCTCCGTTTGACAAAAATCATTAAATATATACGACGGTGAAATTCTTTAAGCTGTGGCCGATTTAAACGAGTGTCTTCTAACACCACTGTAAAATGTTTTAGTTCATATAAAATCAATTCTAACAAACATGAAATACAAGACGGGGTGCATTTCAGAGAAGATTTGTTTAAATTATGTGTTTGAGATAAGATGACATCAACAAAGTTGAAAATAAATGATAATAAAATGCTTAAAATGACCAAATGTACACACAAAAAAATATGAAATCGAAGACAAATTCTACTCACAGAATGAACCCTAGTTTGACCCAAAGAGGCAAAATTGTTTTAAAAATTATTGAGCTCAAATCCAATTTGCAACCATGGCAACAAAAAAACCCACAAAAAGCAACTGAAAATATAATTAAACTTTTAGAATTATTTTCTAGAAACAAGACCACACTTTTTTCTCTTCTTTTACATTCCAAATGAAGTTTTCACATTCAGTGTAATATAATATTTATACAGCGGCTTTAGGGCAAAAGCGCTTAAATCCATTTGTTCCATCCAGATCTTTGTTTATCTTTGAATCACATCCTCAGTTGCCAGAGTTTAAAATATTAAATATTTACGAATCTATAATGTAAAGCTTCTCAGACCGGAGCTGGAAATAATCACCCGCCAGTAATTGCCAAGGCAGTAACAGAGCATGTAATGTGACATCGAATGCAAATACAGGTCAATAAGCATGGCGGCGCAAAACGCAAGTCAATAAAAAGACTTTGGGGTTTTAAAAATGATCCATGGTATAAGTGGAATAAAGCACTCGGGGAGGGAAGAGCCCGAGCGACGCCGCATTCATTTGGGGATAAAAAAGCGCAGGGTGGGGAAAGAACGCCGCCGCACACACAACTGCCTGTCATGATGAACAAAGGCAAAATGATGCACGACGCGATTCGGTGACACTTTGTTGGCTGATCCTAATGTGACCGTAAGTGGCGCAGTGTGCCGCCGCCACCTCTTATTTTGGGTTTTCTGACAGGGAGAAGAAGCGCGGGACTGTTTTTTTTTTTTTTTTTACTCCCAACATGAATTTCTAGTCCATTAGAGGGCTGACCATGTTCAGGACAGATAGAAATGGCAGGAAGGAGCGAAAAAAATGGGTTTGGAATAAACAAAAGCAAATATCCTGATGTAACAGAACGCGTAAAAAAAAAAAACGACACAGGCGCATCATGTGTCTGTTGACATTCCGCAAACGTCGCCCTGTGCGGTTTTCTCCATGTTTCCGCAGGTCCATTTTGAGGTAATCTGGAGAAGCAGGTAAAAAAAAAATAAACCTCTCTATCTGTCATTTTATCCCTGCTTTTAAGCCTCCTCAATTCGATTGCCCTCCCATGCCCAACCCCACCCCTCCAGTCTTTGCTCAATCAAAATGTATCAGGCAGGCTGGCGTAACACCGGTCGGCGTGGGCTGTTTATCCCGAGTCCTCCTGCACATATCAATGACTCGGCCCC
This sequence comes from Antennarius maculatus, assembly GCA_013358685.1. Classification (NCBI taxonomy): domain Eukaryota; kingdom Metazoa; phylum Chordata; class Actinopteri; order Lophiiformes; family Antennariidae; genus Antennarius; species Antennarius maculatus. The sequence goes on along the minus strand of CM023617.1, from coordinate 2,995,322 downwards.
CGCCGCCGTCAACCCCCCACCCCCCAGCCGGGGAGACGTTCATATAAATTCAAGCCACACACGCAAACACCGAGGCACTCGTGTCGAGCATAGATGAGTAGCGAGGAAAGGAGGAAAGACAGAAGGATGGGGAGGAGGGGTGCGCCGCTGCCTCTCATCCTCGCCGTGTTATTTATAATATCACACATACGACCACCCTCAACAATCTGCCCCACCCCACCCCACCCGAGGGCATCTTGGGAGACGAATAAAAGCTCCGTCTGGGTCATGTCGTGGATTTCAAAGCAGTGAAGAGCCTTTCATGAGTGACAGTCAGTCTCAGCCAATCAGGAGCGACATGCATCACCTGTAACGGCGACGCCAATTCCCCCAACTTGTGAGAATCTGATTTTTTTTTGACAGCCGGCTAAAACCATTCAGATTAATGATATCTGAGAGTTTCATTAAAAGCCAATCAGTCATGTTTGAGTTGGCCCAAAAGACGCGTCTTCACCAACAGGCCTAATTAATGTGCAGCAAAAAAAAAAATTGCTAATAGCGCTGCATGTAGCTTAAAGGTGCTACACGCAGCGTTCGCCGTCTCTAAAGACTCCGTTTTTCCCATAAAGACTTTGGCTTCCATTCGCAAACACATGTCGCTTCCTGCTGTGACTAGTTTCCTTCCGAGATGGATGATCGGAGCGAAGAGGCATCCTATCCGGGTGTCAACCTCAAACAATTCATAATTAATGCCAGACACTCAGGATTTGCCTGTTTTTTCTTCTAGTAAAGTGTTTTAAATAGGGAATAAAGACTATTTCAGGTACTAAGTTGTCGGTTTCATCAAGATTCACCCCATGGGTCAAGACAGAGCGTTGCTTTCCTCCTCAAATCGCCCAATTCTTGTTTTCCCGCACGAGTGCAGAGGCCGCGTCTCTCCTCACCTTTATTTATGTTAAGTTCAACGGCGCATTAATATTCATGCAATTACGCAGGGTTTAGAGTTACACCAACGGAAAAAAAAAAAAGAAGGCTTCCATCTGCGCTGATTACCACCAGCCTAAACACTGGCGTTACCTCAGCGCGCACGCTTCAAGCACTCGGGCATCGAGGTGCTCTTAATTGCACTTCCTGGGCAGTAAAACACCTTTTCAAGCTAATCCCAGGTAGAGACACGGATCCCCCCGCAAAGCCAGGAAGGGGCAGATTCTCTCTCTTTCAACATCTCCAAAAACTGACAAAGACATTTATTTAATGGAATTCAGCAGGTGACAAGACGAGCCAGTCTTAGGTTAGGAGGTTAGGAGATCCGATTCCCTAGATCTTTCTTGTCCAGGCGCTCCGAATGCGAGGGGGAGGTTTCAGGCAAACTTTATCCCAAAAAACATGTTTCAGGAAAACGAGAACTTCGCACCGTTTTCGAGGAATAAATGACATGTAATGAATGATTAGTCAGAGGAGTCTCATTATCCTGTCACTACGAGGTGGAACAGAGCAGCTCACAGGTGGCAGCCTGTAGCTTCTACCCCGGGTCAGGACTATAAATGACAGTATATATAGCCGACTAGCCGGGTTAAAGAAGGATTAGAGGGATGGGGGGGAAATAACTCCACTATTGAAGGTAGGCAAACGATATTCCGCCATCAAAAGCAAACGCCGGGCTTCTGCTGCAAATGTTTTGACATCCCCGGTTTCCCCCTCTCGCCTGCCCCCTCTTGTTTTCCTCGTCTTTAACTAGACCTATAGACGCTTCCAACCGGAGCAACGGAACGGCGGGAACAAAGAGGAGGGTGAGCATGTAAGATCACACGTGTAAAGTATTTCTGTTAGAGCCCATCTCGGAGACAAACACCAGCTCCGACGCTCCGCATCCCCCCCCCCCCCTCCACCTCCTCCACCGCCGCCGCTGCCTCTCTTTGGTTTGTACATCAAAAGACGCTACCATCTGAAAATAGCACGTCAACATCTCTCTTTCGTCTTGCTGTTTCTTCCTTTTTTTTCTTTTTTTTTTTACCCCATCAACAATGCTAGTTTGCCACATTACCGTCTTTTTTTTTTTTTTTTTTTTTTTTTTGTTTCTCCCTGCGCTCCTGCTCTCTTGATGTGCGAGAGGTTACATGGCGTCGAGCGAGACGGTCGGCTCTGGCACGCTCCTGCAGCTTTGGTGGTCTATAAAAAGCAGCCAGACGAAGTCTTCCCCTCTCTCTCTCCTCCTCATGCATTATGCATCGGCATCACCTTCCATCAAGTGACAGAAAAACCTCAAAGATGTCTAAGTTTAGCTCCCGTTCTGAAAGCCAAACACAAGAGGAGGAGATGGTTTTATTTGGAGCTAAGCACCTGTTACATCAATAAAAAGCTGGATTTCGCAACAACAACAGCGACGACAACAACAACCTGTATGATGGCGCTCGGAAACACGCAGATGGCAGCGAAGGAGAATGTGAGAAAAGAGACTTCAGGTGAGATTAGATGACGCCGGATCAACGCTCTGACCTTGATGAGAAGTTTGGGACAACAGCAGGAGCAGGAAAAGATTTCCACAGGAGCGGCACAGAAGCACTTTAGCACAAAAAACTACGCTTTTTTTAATGTCAGAAAGGCAAAATGTGCAATTCTGATGACATCTATGCCTGATGTTAACATGCAAACATGAAATTGGAACTGTTTGATTAAAAAATCTATCAATCTAAAGGTCACATGACACATTGCCGCTGATTGGTCAATATATCAGGCGCCATATTTAAAATTAGCTGCTGTAGCTGTTTATTTTTCTTTTTGCCGGCAAACTTCTTTAAAGAAGTGGAGGGGATGTACGTGTCACACAGTTTTATACCCTGTCGCTATGACGACCACCTAATTGAAAACGACCTCTGATGCCGGAGTCGAGCAGGGGCCGGATACGGGGCAGTGGATACGAGGCTGTGATTGGTCAGTGTAAACCTATCTGCATACAAAAACACAAAATATATTCAGACTTTCTTAATTTATCCCACGATGAGAACTTCCGACCTCGTGTCAACACGTCGTCGACGGCGGCGTCCTAAACATCCTGACGCCACCCAAGGGGGTAAACAAGGTAAACATGTTCTTTAACAGGAAGTGGGATCCGGATCTTGTGGTGTGTGTGTGTGTGTGTGTGTGTGTGTGTGTGTGTGTGTGTGTGTGTGTGTGTGTGTGTGTGTGTGTGTGTGTGTGTGTGTGTGTGTGTGTGCCGAGCAATCCACAGCCGAGCAGCTGACAGGTGATTATTTCGGTATTCGTACACAAACTTATGCAACGCCTGTGGGATTGATTTACTGTACGCCTTCCACCGGACGGATTGCATTCTTGGAAAAAAGATAGCAGCAGGCTTCTATGTCTGTGTGTGTGTGTGTGTGTGTGTGTTCAGTCTGAAAGTAACAATTATATTATTAGCATGGATGAGTGTGTTTATGCTGAAGGAGAGGAATGTTCTAAAGCAAAGCGGTAAGGTTTCAGGGACTTATTTTGGCGGTGCAGATGACCGCAGGCGCCTTGTTTTGATGTCACTGACCTCAGGAACTGCGTGTGTGTGTGTGCGCGCATGTGTGTTTGTGGGTGGGGGGGGGTGGGGGTGGCTTGGAGAGGTTCAGGTGGTATCCGTGGCGTTTGGCCATCTGCCCTGTCATTCGCTGCACGTCCACCTTCCAAGAGTTGCAGCACACCCATGGGCATCCCAAACAGCCCCAGCCGCTCTGCAGGGCAGCAGTAAACAAGTCTGTGTGTGTGTGTGTGTGTGTGTGTGTGTGTGTGTGTGTGTGTGTGTGTGTGTGTGTGTGTGTGTTGTGATACTATATTCCAGCACACATGATAGCAGCGTGGCTGGAATCTTTTGTCTCGTGTTTCCTGGTCACAGACATCCACATTTGTCTTTACCTTATATTAAATGACACATTAAGGATTTCTACAGACTATATTAATATAAATATGTACAAATATATCATTGTATATATGTATATTTTGATGTGTTTTTGACAAACGCCTCCCCCTCCCATCAATAAGTAACTGTCGAAAATGAAACCACATATTTAATTTATTTCTACTGACTTGACAGTTTTTCGTGTTTTCCTAATTTATTATATTTGATTAAAGGAACACTAACGATAGAAAACGTCATGATATATTCATTTAACACTTATCTAAACTAAGATTAATGACCAAGCCGTTTCTTGTACATCACCAACGGTGCGACAACAAATAACTTTTTTTTTTCGGGGTTCCCTGAACAAAGCGTTCCCCTAATGAGGAACGAGATTAAATATGACTAAATATAAATCAGGAATAAGCTAATCCTTGTTTTTCCTGGAGACTCCCAACCTGACGTCTGTATGACATAACCCCCGCCTGCTCTGTGTTCTTAACTCCCCAGGTGTCTCCTGGTTGATGACATCATCGGGTGGCGACCAGGTCAACCCCACGCCTGACCTTAAAGGTGTTGTTAATATGTCCGAACATAATAATTACTGGTTTGAGCATCGTATCGAAGGGAGAGAACAGCTACCAGTGAGGCAAGTTGGGGGGGGGGGCCTCTGTTCTAATAGTGTGTGGGGGGTGTGGGGGGGGTCAAATGAGAGTTGCAAAATATGGCTAATAAGACAAGGTTGGGTAATATTGTTGGAATCGACTCTGTTTCAAGTTGCAAAAGTTAAATTGAGGATGTTTTATTAGAAGCTGCCGACCCAAGAAAAAAAGGACGGGTGTCACCGTTTGGCTCTTCAATCTTTAAAAAGGACCAGGATTGAAAAAAAAAAAAATAGAAAAAAGAGCACAGGAACAGGAAGTCCTACCGCCTCGGCTGAAGAAATAGGACACATTATCGATCTGTTCGGGTACAAAGAATTCCACACACCGACACGGTCGGGACTGTACGATCCTGAGACGCTGTCGGGCCCCATCAGCGGCTCGCAGCGGGTCAATATCACCCGTGGTTGAACGTAGAGAGGAGAGGAGACTATTATACAAGAGCTCCGACGAGAAAAGAGGGAGAGGGTGGGAAATATACTGCGTGAGGGACGGGATAAAATATGTGCTGACAGCTTTTTGGCCCGCGGGGCTGGAACACTGAAATAGTAGCGTCTGGGTGTCAGAGCCGGGTCGTAGACTTCCCTTGACCTCGGCTAGGAAAACACGGCGCGCCCCCCCCCCCCCCCAACAGTGGGCTGATAATGTAGTATCTGACAGATAATGTTCACGCCTGTCAAAACGTGACACCGACACACCTTAGAGAAGAACCCCCCCCCCCCCCCCCTTAGAGAACTAAGGAACCCCCCGCCCTTAGAGAAGTAAAAAACCCTCCTGTCCGTCACAACGCCCGCATCTTCTTCACCGCTGCAGAGGAAGAGGAGCAGGCGGGATGGAGATGGGGTAATAACGCGGGATTACGACGGGTTATTATTCTGTGGATGCTGCTGGGGGGGTGGGGGTGTTGGGAGGGTGGATGTGGGTTCTGCAGGCGGGGGCCGGGTTCACCTTTTCTTTATGGTGGCAGAAACCATAAAGGAAAGAAATCGATATGACTGCTAATGCTGTGACTCACCAGACGCTTGTGTTGTGTGTGTGTGTGTGTGTGTGTGTGTGTGTGTGTGTGTGTGTGTGTGTGTGTGTGTGTGTGTGTGTAAGAGGCTGGTGGTGGTGGTGGTGGTGGTGGGGGTGCAGACAGGAGCAGCTAAACAACAAACAGGACCTTTAAATGTGCGACAGATGCAGCGTGTTTGCATGTGTGTGTGCGTGTGTGTGTGTGTGCGCGTGTTTGTATATGTTTAAAAAGCACTATCACACCTCAGTTCTGCTATTTGATTGGCAGAGACGGAGTAACTTGCTCTTTAGGTCGCAGAAATCCAACAAGTTCAGAGGAAAAATGAACATCAGCTGACATCACCTCCGACAGAACGCTACCAAAATAAAAGTCCGGAATTCACAGATGTAAAATTATGCAAATGAGCCGCAGACGTACAAGGTGCTTATCTACGGCGTGGGCTGGCTGTCACACAGCTTTTAAAGGAAGTCCTTTATGTCGCAGAGGAACGTCTAAATTTAAACAGCAGCAAAAAAAAAAAAAAAAAAAAATAGTCGTAAGTCCAAACGTTAAGTCGTACCCATAATGTTTGTCCAGAAACATGGGGATGATTTTGTTGTTTATGTAAACACACACACACACACACACACACACACACTCCCAACTCCCTCTTCCACAACACAAATCAAACAGCTGCTCAGTGTACTCGAACAGAAGCGGGTACCTCAGTGTGTCTGCCTTAACATGGTTAAATATTTGCCAGCTGGGGTGCTTTTCTCTACGTGTGTGTGTGTGTGTGTGTGTGTGTGCCCTGTTTGTCACAAAAGGCACAGTTGAGGTGCTGAATCAATCATACATGTAGATAGAATCCAATAAGCGCCGAGCGAGGCTGCAGCTGGGGTCCAAAGGAGACGAGCGCCGGGGAGAGAGAGAGCCGGCGCGCTGCTGTCGGCGATGCTCGCTCGCCCGCCCGTCTCAGCAGATGCCACGTTACAGAACGGGTAATTAATAGCCCAGTGGGGCCCGAGCGAGAATTGCACTAGACACACACACACACACACACACACACACATGAAATAATAATGTCTCCATTTGCACCCAGGAGCAGCTTTGTGCCAACTAGCCTTCACCTCATTATGCCAATCAATTGGACTTGGGGGAGGGTGGGGTGGAGATGGGAGGGAACAAGCTGTCCCTTCTCATTCGGTCTCTGCTGGCGCCAAAAAAAAAAAAAAAAAAAAAATTTGATTTGACTTTAAGAGCATCGTCACTTTTAAGGCGACAGGAAGTGAACCAAGATCTGCTTTTTCACAATTTTTTTTATTTCTTACCACTTTGGGGAGCCTTTGATTCACACCCCCCGACCTCCAGCTGGGTTTTCTACAGGTCGCTTTGCCATTTTCCTCTAAACTATTTACAGTGTGGGTGCCAGCAAAGTACTTTAAAATCATAACAGATTTAAGTGGAAACCATTTCTCCAGTGAAAAGTTGCCATGTCAAATTAATCTTTACTAGCAGAGCAGCCCCCCCCCCACCCCCACGGGGACATTGAGAGTTTATTGGTTACAAATAAAAGCGTTTTGGTTTGGCTGCATGTTCATTGACTGCACATGGTGTTTACTTTGGTAGGACGCCGTGATCTTCTTCCATTTTCTGATGACGTGGAGCAAAAAAAAAATAAAAAAAAAATGTTGCAATCGTCCGCTGATTTAAAAAAAAAATGATTTACAGTCTGGAATCGGAGAGAAACGTTTTTTTTTTTCGAGAACAATTTGTTCAAGAACTGACAGGATCCATATTTATCGGCTTCATTACAAGCATCTAAATATCTTAAAATGAAGATTTCAAGCAGGAAGGATTCTGGGAAATCTGACAGAAAGCTGAAGAAATCTGCTCTCCCTACAGCTGCGATCACACATTGTTATCATCAACCTCATCTTCATCACAGAAGCTCCATTAGAAATACGTTTCTGCGTATACTGAATAAAACACTGAATGTGCAGTAAAAGGAGATTTTTAGCCTCTTTTAGCTAAAATATGAAGAATAATATGTTAAAAACATGCCTCTAGAAGCTTATTCTGCCCCCTAGTGGCCATAAAACCCCACATCCTAGTTTTATTCCAAGTCCATTCCATGGAGCGGCCTTATTTCTAATCATTGAATATAAAATAACAAATCATAAAATTACCTTTCAAACACATTTCCTTTTCCTCCAGAAGCTAACAGGGAGCAACTTTATTTTCAGCAATTTCCTTTTATTGTTGTCTTATTAATTAAAAGAATTACGCTCAAATTCAGCAATAACAATAATCTCAATTAATTTCAGATCATACGAGTAAATTAATTATTGGTAACTCGCTCAAATGAATCTTTTTATCAAGATGGAGGCTGGAAGGCAAAGACATTCTAACGCTTCTAAAGCTCCACCTTCGCCTTAAGTGCATCCACCATCGCCACCAGAGATAGCTAAACACCCCGACCTTCCGTCTCCGGCGACAGGGGAGGCATCAGCAGATGCACTTAGACTCTGCCGGGGGGGGGGGTGTCTTTCTCCGGTGTCAGGACGGCGTTTAGGCCGCTCCAGTAAACAGCATCGGTCGCATTCCGTCCCCTGTAGCCTCATTGAAATCAGCCTCTTAACAAACACATCTCCATCCTCTTATTTTGTCGGCGGCTCGCTCCACCCGACCCCACTTCCTCCCCACCCCACCCCCCACGCCGCCTCGCAGCCACTGCCGCCACCAAACTCCCCCTGTGTGTTACCTGAGACAAGCAATTTACCTTTTTTGTTGTTTGCCTGACCTAGAGAAAACAATTTCAGAGGGGTCTTCCTGCGCTCTTAACAGCCCTTTCGTTTGAACAGGTAAAGGCGACCGCCGCGCCACAATGGCTTTTTTTTTTTTTTCTTCCTCCTAGAAGATGAATTGGCGAGCTGTCAGCTTCAGACAGGCCGAGTAGCAGTGTTTCTGTAATGGGACACTGGAAGTGTCTTTGATTAATGGAAGAGCCATACTGAGCTGTTAGGGAACCCGCCGCGGCCCCAGCGAGAGCGATTGAGCGGCGGATACGTGCCGACAGATGCGCCAGGGAGCGCCGGGCGCCTTGATGCCAGCAGAGGAGGGAAGAAAAGGAGGAGAGGAAGAGAAAACGGTACTCTGACTGGCATTTGGCCATTTCTAACCTGGAGTCTTCCCATTTTCTTTTGTCACACAGATTGATTTAGACCGGAGTCTTGTCAATTACTTGCCGGCAGAGGTGCGTACATCTTTGTTTGCCTCGACGAAGCCGAGAAAAACATGGAATGAGACTTACAGGAAAATCTAATCCAAAAAAATCCCCTTTTTTTTTTTTTTGAGGATACCTCAAAAATTGTAGAACATCTCAAAAGAGCTCCAATTCAACCATTGGTTGCCTTGACTCTTTTTGTTTTTTGCTAGTCACGACACCGACACATCTTCCAACTTTAGAAACGATCCCAAAAACCAAAAGAGTCAGAAAAAAAGGGGGTTTTGGTAACTGTAGCCGAGACTGTTCGCCGCCGTTATTCCCGTCTCCGGTAGAACGAAATCCGAGGCGACATGCAGATGTTTCCTTTCTTCTCTTTATACTTTTTTTTTCTCATTTAGACTCGTGTCGTCTTCTGATTCTAGCTGACAAACAAATCTATGAAAACAAGAACACCCCTCATGCGGGGGAAACAAATGAATATTATATAATTCCCCTGCCATTAGTACTGCACTATAAACAGGCTTTAATTCCTCCCTGTGCAAAAAAAAGTGTCAAAATAAACACTTAGAACAGCTGAGATGAGTGGATGAAGTATAAATAAGTGCGTTTTAAACCTTCACTGATAAAAAAAGCAAAAAATCCCTCCATCCTGATGACCTGATGTTTCCAAGACGGCCGGGTCAGACGCTTCCAGGAGATTCTCCCGCTGCTTCAGTTTGAATACTTTATCAAAAATTGTGACCTTGATGTGTTTTACAAGGCGATTATTCGATTTATAATCTCGCCCTCGCCGCCCTTCACAGGAGTCTGCATCCCGATGGCAACTTTTACCATGCATTTTCTTTAATTCCTCTTCTTTCTGAGCTCCAAACAGGGATAGGAGGGATTTTAGGTGAGTGCCATGGGGGGTTGGGTACGGGTGTTTATGTTGGCCCTTGTTTCCAGGGTCGGGAACTGTCCCGAGGGAGCGCATTCCTCACCCAGAGCACAACTAAAGGTATGTGAACCATCTGGACAAAGCCAAGAGCCACAATGGCCCTACACAGACCCGGTTGCATGTGGTCCGGCGACTAGTCAACGCTCTCACACTGTCAACTGTTTCATTCCCATCCCGACTCTGGAGGCAGGATCTAGATATCCATCGGCCGTCACCTACACTGTGCGTTTTTTTTTCTACTTCCTCCTGGACGAGTCAGGTCCGACGGGGTTGTTTGCGAAGCCCGCACGACCGCGTGGACGCCCAGGAATGCCGCCTAAGGGTTCAACGAGACAATTGTTTCCTCATTGGCTTGTTTTATCACCATCTCAAATCGTCATATGACTCCGGTTTGCAAAAAAAAAAAAAGGCATACATGCCAACGATGAATGCACAAACGACGAACAGAACGCCTACTCAACATTTTGTGGTGTTACAAAATGCTGATTTGGCTCGTTTTGTTATCAAAAGATGGGGGAAAATAAAGTTTCTATCATACTTCATACTGGACTTATTCAGAAATATCAAAATGTTAAAAGATCACATTAAAATCAAAGGATCTTTCTAGTGATTTTTTATTTTGCTTTTGCCTGAAAAAGCGTTCCACTCTGTACTTTTTAGAAATCTGAATCGATGACCTCGCACTTTTAGGACTCCATCGATTTTCACTCGAAATGGCGATAAGGGTTGGGATTAGATAACATGAGCAAGCAAGTTTCAACAGTCAGAAATGAATGGAGATCAATGCTTGCAAACATACAGTGGATGGGTGCAGGAAAACTAAATTTGTTTAGCTACGATGGCTAGTTGGGAGGCTCCTACTTTTACCAGAGCAGCGATGGAGTGTTGGGGGCGACGGCAGAGGCAGCTGTGTCTAATAAAGAAACCCAATTTGATAATCAGCCGAGACAGTCAATTTGCTAATAAGGGAATCTAATTAATTAATCAATGTGAATTTGGTGGGAGCAGCCGCGATTGTCAAGAGCGGTCAAGTGCAGTTTGCTGCGCATCTCTTTTCTCGCCCACTGAACGCAGAAGCTGTTTCCAGTTTCCTCACTAGAGAGAAGAGGACGATTAATTTGTACTATTATAAAATATTTTTTTAAAAAGGCAAATTTAATTCATTAAAATGAAGGCTTAGCTTTAATTTTTCTTTTATAATGACTTGTTTGATTAGCGTTTACCACAGGGGGAGAGAAATATGTGCCAACTTAACCCGGTGCAGGTGGGAAAAAATGCAATCAGCACCATATGATACCGATATAGAACCTTAAAAAAAACAACTACTCCTATTTGTGTCTCCTCTCTGAGTTTTTCCTGTTTGACAGAACAAAGTTTGTTTTGACTGCCCTCCTGACCCGACTTTCCAGCATTAACAAGTGTTGATTGGCCTCCTCTCGGCTCCGACGGCGCTGATTTTAACACTTTCTGACTTCAATGAACACACGGCACTTTTTGCTGTGCAGTCCAGTTATCTTTAGGTGTGTGTGTGTGTGTCAGTGTGTGTGTGTTGTGGTTGCCGTGGAAGTCCCTTGTATTGCAGGCAGTATAGTGCCCTCGAGGCATAATCCAACCCCCCCCCCCCACACACACAACAACCCAACTACTTCTGCAGAGAGCAAATGCTTTTCATGTGGTCAAGGAGAGTCTAGAAATATGAAGACTAGCAAGTATTTTCACGACCTTAAAAGACCCAAGACACTCACATATGTTTCAAAAAAACACAAAGAAGAAGAAGAAAAAAAAAAAAAGAATTTATAGTAGTGGGGCGACCGCAACGCCTCACATATGTGCTGTTGAAATGAATGTACACAGACAGAAACCAGAGGAAAAGGATCCAGATGACGATTCTGCTTCAGCGCCGGATCAGAAAACTGTTCTTTGGACGAACACCAGACGTACAACCAGAGTATTACGGAGCTGCAAAGAGGGAAGGAATTTATAGAGGGGTGGGGGGTTATCCTCCCTGGTCGTACTTGTGTGGTGGGAGGGATGAAGTGTAGTGGTGCTAGAGGTCAGAGGTCAGCTGCTTGCACTCAACAGCTGTCCTAAAAGCAGCACAGATAAGGACTGAAAGCATCCTGTGTGTGTGTGTGTGTGTGTGTGTGTGTGTGTGTGTGTGTGTGTTTAATACTAGCCACTAGGCAAACACATACAGTAAAGCCTGAACAACCAGAATCTCCTGGCTCCGCCTCCCGCGGACTGAACGCTTTTCAAACTTTAACTCAAAGCCCTGACAAAAAAAAAAAAAGGAGTAGATTACCCCACCGAGGGAGGGGGGGGGGAGGGGAGGGGGAGGTCAAGGCTTGACCGGTAGGCCAGGTCATTCATCAACCGCTAATGGCCAGAGCTTTATGCTGTCACGATGAATGACCTTTGTCCAAGAGGGAAAGACGCAAAGCTCGACCGCGAGACAATGGCATCTGCAGAGGCATCAATTCTACATGTCAGTGGAGTTCTGAAGGATGTGTGTGTGTGTGTGTGTGTGTGTGTGTGTGTGTGTCATGAGTACTGTCTTTAAATGTTTGTGCATCAGCTCAGGGTGATTACTTATCACCGGCGCTAACAGGACAGGCTGGGGCTCATAGCGGGGGGGGGGGGGACAGGTGGTGACAGCGTCCTGTTCAGGCCTGTTCGCCGTGACCCCACCCAACGTTTCACCGCTCCCGTGTCGTAATTACATTGGACGCCGTTCAGGATGGAGGATCGGGGATAAGGGGGGCGGTCTTTACAGATCAATCTGCCCCCGCTACACCAGCTAGAAAAGCATTTACTGCGTATTTCTTAACAGCATGTGTGTCATAATGAAGACATAACATTTGAAAAATGATGCATTCATTCCAAATTGGACAAAAAAAAAAAAAAAGAAAAGATTACATTAATAGATGTAAAACAGCTTCTGCGTTGCGACTAGTTTGACATTTTCAATCTGAGTCATGTCGTAAATTCGCGACTCGCGGTTCAAAGCGGCGTCTCGACAGCGACGAGCGTCTCATTTGTGTTTGCTCTGCAGCCTGAAGGAAGTTATCATCTGTTGACTTAATTTCCAACTGGCCCTGAACGCTCCGGTGAAACTCATCTCCCCCCCCTGTCAAACAGGACTTTTCTGTCCTGCCTGGATCTCATTACTGCAGGTACTACAAACCCAACTGAGGACCGCAAACACGCTTTATTTGAACAACTATTTTGACATTTATTGGTTAGATTTTATTCATCAAAGTAGTACATTGAATTTTTTAGGGTTTTTTTTTTTTTCTAATTTTTATTTTTTAAGGTCGGTTGAAACTTTTATCCAAACTGCAGAAAAGAAAATCTACAATTTGAGCGGGCGAACAAATTGCACGGATGTATAATTTTAAAAGCCCCTCATAAAACACTTTATTTGGAGGGGAAAACTAAGTGACTTCACCCGAAATGCAAATAATAACTCCTGGAAAAAGTGTCGGCTCACCGCTCTGTGAGTACAGTAGGTGAAAGTTGATCCAGAATGTGGTCAAGCGTGAAGTTTTCAACAACCTTTATTTACCCTTTCAAACTTCCACTTTTACTCACTAACTTTTTGCGAGACGTAATCATTCTTTAAACCTGTTTCTTTTTTTTCTCTTTTTGATCTCAGAAACGTTCCTAAAAAAATGAAACCAGAATCTTTAATTTGCAGGTTCAAATCTGTCTTGGGATTCCGGGTTGTTTAAAAACTTTATATAAATGATGGAAACTAACACTTTTCTGTACGTAGTGTGTGTTTATGAGCTGCCCAACGCTCTCTAGTAAAGTCACTGATGCAAGAAGCGCTCAGAATAAAACAAAAAACAAAAAACAAAAAAAACGGCTCGTGTGAGCGATTCCTATCGGCGCTGGAAACAGCTTCTCTTCCTCTGCACGACTATCACTTCCTCATCTGGAGGTCTGCGCTCATTTCCCCAGACGCTGAAGAAATTCAAATACTACACTCATACATTATTGCTGCTTACACACACACATGCACACACATTTAAACCTTCTTTTGTCCAGTTTGGTCTCATTAGAATCGGCTTCATTATTTAAAAAAAAAAGAAAAAAAAAAAAAAAAAGAATTCCCCGTCCCCCAAAAGGCATTAAAAACAAACATCCCCCCTCTAGCCTCATGGACACCTTATCATCTTATAAAAAAATTGATGTTTCTTTCCTCTGATCACTGAGCAGGCGTCACTGGACCGTCTCTGATGTGTTTTAATAAACACAAACCTGATTGTTCCCGCTGGTGTCATTTGAAAATGTGAAAAATTAGCAGGAGCTTTCTGCTGGACTCATTCCTGTTGGCTTCATCCTGGTCCCAAAAAAACAAAGTCAGTCCTGTGACCGGCATTGGCTGTTCACACAAAAACGGGACGTTTTTTTAATGAGCTTTGTTGTGAATGTTTTGGGGAAATGGGGGAAAAAAGAGACCACCTTAATTGTTCTTTTAGAATCATATCCAAAAAAAGAAACAAACAAACAAACAAAAAAAACCCCAACATGCCAACTTGAGCCAGATTAATTGTGTTTCGGAATATGTTTCATCGACACACAAAAAATGATTACGTATAAAACAGTTAAGCACCTTCATTCTTCATGCGTCTGCTTCTGTTCGCCCCTCCTTCCACCAAAAAAAAAACTATAGATCCACTGAATCACTTATATCGGTCTCGTGAGTTTTGACAGGGTCATCGGCCGCCACCATCACCAACAATTATTAGAGGTTTCATCTTCAAGTGAAGTGTCCGTCCAACACAATCTGATTCTACGTGTTAATGACTTTTTACCTGCTATAATAAACATTTTCAGTAAAAATTAATACAAAATAAATTTATCCAGACACTGCCGAACAAGCTCCAAACAAACTACTTACGGAGGACGTTCTGAGCCGTGAGTCACCGCGGGCCCGTTAGCCGCCGCTCTCCTCTCGCGTTGGTTTCTGGCTTCAAACGGCAGCAGCGAGATGCAAAGGACGGATCTCATTAGATCCATATTTTTGAGAAACGCACCCGTCGACCAATTAGGAGGCAGCAGATGAACAAACGACGCGTTTGCTACTCACCGACGGACGGATAACGAAGTAGAGAGGAGGATGTAAAGCATCTGAAGATAAAAACGATCCAGTTATCAGCATCAAACAAAGACAAAACGCTGGATTTCCTGTAGGAAGAAGCTGCAACCTGTGGAGTTCCCACTGCTGGAACACACAGTAAATCCTTACAGACGCTCTGTCCTCGGCATAAAACTACTTCACAATAATTGCGCGACCTTTACCTTTACATAAATGTCACTTCTGTGAGTTGTTGCGCGCTGCCGCTATCTGATGCTAACAATCAAAAACACAGAGAGCTTTGGCATTTCTTCAACTCCCGCTGGTTTGGTAGCTCTTCCTGAATATCAAATTTTAGTGCGCAGAGGTGACGCATTTAAAGTTTCTTTCCATATTTTTGGCTGATTTTAAATAGAGTGGCGTATCTGAGGTCAGATCAGCAAACCCGATTAAATGTTTTCCCGCTTTAAATCAGGAAATACTTTCCAACTTTCAAATTTAAAAAAAAAATTAGGTTAATAGTTCTAATTTATGGAGCCTTATCAGATTTAAAAACACTTATTAGAAATACATTTGAGAGTATTCGGGACGAACAGTGCTGAAACGATGGCTGAGCTGAACTGCAAGGACAAAAACAGCCACCAGCCTTACTCCATCTTTTATTGCCACATTTCCAGCACAGCCAGATATGTAGTAATACCGATGCTGCAAACAAGACGAAGCAAAATGGATGTTTAGATGAGGTGGTAAACCACGCCTGATGGCGGTGATGACACGCAACTGTGACAAATAATGGAAAGCGTTGCATAAATATTCCTTTAAAATCAGATAAATTGCACAGCAGCCAGTGCAGGATTTTCTGCCGGTTTGTTCCGATCCCCGATCTGCTGCTCTGCTGTCCGAATACAAAACCCAAGCAGAAAGATGCTCATAAAAAAAAAAAAAAAAAAAGGGGGAGAAAAATAGAAAAATAATAGCAGTGTGTTTCTGGCCTTCTGGCTGTGTTGTGGTTTCATTGCTGCGAAAGGGCAGCGAGCGTTCACTGCCGTTATTGGCATACTTGGAATTTCATTTTGCGGATGATGACAGACGGAGCTGGAGTGGATGAATCTCCACGAGTTCCATCAGGGACACCAGTATTTAGCATCCTGTTCTGATTCTCTCATCAGATTTTTTAAATACTCTTCCTCTCTGTTGCTATGATACAGCATATATACATACAGCAGGGGAAAAAAAACGTGTATTCACGCTTTATTTTTGCAGAAAAAAAAAACAAAAAACATCCCTTCGGTTGTGAAAAAAAAGAGACCAAGGAGGAGAATCTTTCACTATAATGTCAATGTTATGTTTAAAATTAATGTGCATTCCCTTTTCCTACAAGGTCATGAGCTCACACACACACACACACACACACACACACACACACACACACACACACACACACACGCGAACACACACACACACTCAAGAGGTCCTATTCACGGTGTTTCAAACCAATTCTGACAGTTGCACTTGTATAGTAACGGATGAAAGAGGCTTTTCTTTCGAGTGGAGGGCTCCACGTTACCCTCCTCGAGTAACTTTAAGAGAAACATTAAACTATCACAAGTGTGTTCAAGGCAATAAAAAAAAAAAAAAAAAATCTTTTTATGGAATTGACAAAAAAAAAAAAAGTCCTTAAAAAGAGACAGAGAATAATTCTGACTGTAGAGCATCTGGAGTATTTACAGCCTTTGAATCACGGAGTCAGTCGCTTCGGGATTCAGGCGTTCTCTGGATCGGGACCAAAGAGCGGCTTCAGCTTCTACACTTCAAACAGATTCATGTGTAGAGCATATTGTCATCAAAGGTCATCGTTTCAGCTCTTTTTGAATCCATTTTTCTGCATTTTTTAAAAAAAAATAGATCACTTAGAATTTCAATCCTTACAAAATTAGCCGGGCGGAACAAGTTTTTTTTTTTTTTGCACACGGCTCTGACGAATAAGTCGACATCGCAACTTAGAACTTATAATTCCTCCAAATATAATGAAAATAAAGCTGTAAGTGCTCAACAGCATCTTTTTGTTCAACACAAATTTCTCTGCTTCCTATTAAAAAAAAAGTTTTAAGGGAACACCGGAGAAGAAACAAGAGTTCCCCCTGCCTTATCGCGGATGCGACAGCCGATGCCACAGAATATAATCTGACTGGTGATGATGATCTATAGGGGAGGGATTTTTAAAGAATGTTTGAATTACGGTACGGTTTATTTAGCAGAGCAGGTAGAGCTGAGAGTCTTCAGAATTGGAAAAGCAAATTGTTTGGAGGAAGGAGGTAGAGTCAGAGCCGGAGATGTCACCGCCTGGCAGAACACCCGTTTGGCTCGGCGTGGTGTTTGTCGGCTGCGAGTTGTGTTCAGGCTCTTGAACACAAGGCCAGACAGATGCATGAAGAGGATGGAAGTCAACTGCATGGCAAATCTGAAATAATTGGAATGGCAGACACTCCGCCGCCGAATGGGAACGGAGGATACGGGAGAGGATTGTGGGAAATGTGGGAGGAATTTAGTCATTTTTATTAGCGTTGTTCGGTCATGGATGAATGTTGCGTTTTTTGAATGTGGTTTAGACGACACGGAGATGGAAACCTTGACATGATGAAGATTCATCGTCTTTTCAAAAAGCAGGGGCGTCACTCGAATACTGCAAAGAGGTACCACTGATGAAGATGACCTGCTCAAAACTTCCATCTTCGGTTTTGGTGGAACACACATCTTCAACCAGGCATTTGGTCAGTTGCAAAAGTGAATAAATAAGATGGAGCTGCTCCTCACTTGTACATCATTTGCACGCTCCGCGCAGAGCGCTGCTCATTCAGGTGTTAATTGTTGTGTGAATAAAACACCTTTCACTCAGTTTCTGCTGATAAAGAGGTGAGGATTCCAGAAAAGTGCACAACTTCACAGCACCGATGGAGAAACAATGTGAAATACTTTATGTTTGAAGATCGCCCAGCATGTTAACAGTAGCTTCTTTTGAAAAACTTAAAACTCATCTGTAGCCAAAACTCTCATAACTTATTTTTCTTGTTTTAGTCTTGGGTGTATATTTATTAACTTTTTTGGATGACATTATGTTTTAAATCTTAAACCTTATTTATTCCATTGACATCAGCTTTCTTCTTTTTTTATACCAGTGGTTATTACATTTACTATTATTTATTATTACTGTTAAATGATAATGTTTCAATATTGCAATCATTATAATTCTTATTTAAAATAAATTATTTTATTCTTGTTTTATGATATACTATATTATTATTAAGACATGCTATAACATTATTATTTCTAATAATATATTGTTGTCATTAATAATAAAAACAAATTATTATTACTATTGATCATGATAATGAATTCCTATTTTATGACTGATCATAATATTGACGGCAATTTTATTATTACTAAAGTATTTATTGAAAACCAATGATTATATTGATGGTACATATAATAATCATAATATATTATTTTTTTACTGATGACGTATTGATGTAAAATCATATGACCATTATTATTGTATTACTGATATGAGACTAATGCTACAACAACAAGAAGAACAGTAACAACAGTAATAACAGATAAACAGTAAAACGTTACTCAATGCTGTTTAAAACACTGAACTTCCTGGATTTCGTTAATTCCTGTGGGCCGACACTGCGATAAAAAAACACATCTGCAAAAACAAAAGGCAGCAAGGAAGAAGGTCAAGAGGAGAAAACAAGCGTTTCAACAGATCCAGGCAGAAACCAGGGATTGGAAAAGAAAGTGAAGCCGTATGTAAAACATACTGGAAACCTGCTCTCCTCTTCCTGCATACTTTAACTAGCATCTTTAAGAGCTCATTGAATTAATTAAAAGACAGTAAACTCTATTCTTGGACACGAACCCCCCCCTCCCACAATAAAGCATTACCAGTCTTTTCCATGGCTGCTGACGGGTTTACAAAGACTGTTTCTGTAATGAGAGCTTTTGTAAGATTCACATGACACTAAAAGTGAGGCCACAACTCAAGCAACAGAACTGCGGGAAGTAAATGCGATAATAAAAAAAAAAAAAAACAACATTAAAGGATCGGAATCCAGGGAATCGTTTTTCTTTACGGCTCTACGACATTTGTTTGCATAACCTGACTTTTTGCATATTATATCCAAAAGATCTCGGTACTTCCAGTGTCGGATCTGAAGGACGGCCCTGTCACGCCCGCGGCAGCCAATCAGGTGCTGGAATAACCTCATTTATTAGTATTGATAAGGTCAGACTGGGAGGAGCTGTGATGTTAACTTCACATCCTGGGACCCTAAAAACTACTGGTGTTTCTGCCATTTCATAATTACTACTCCAACTTTCGCTGATAATGCAAGATTTTATCCTTCGCCACATTTCAAGGAACATGTTTTTTTGTTTTTTTTTTTGGTGCCAATGCTGCAGACAATCTGAACAAATGCACTGCCTCTGATGAAATCCTATGACATTATACGACTGGACACTGGAGTATAATGGCCACTAGTGATAAAGGAAGCTCTGCGTGAACGCATGGAGCAGACAAGTGTCCACAAACTGGCAGACAGTCAGTCTGTTGTGACATTATGAGATGGAGCGCAGATACAAGGTGCAAAAAACCTTCCAACAATGCTTCCTCCGGCCCAATAAAATCATAAACCGTCTCGGAAGGCCGCTTCCCTCTCCTCCGGCGCCTCTTTGAACTCTGGTGATGCTTTGCAGCAAACAGTAGACGGCAGACGCAACAGTGTGAACAGCAACAGTCTGGTGCTAGACACCACTTTGCACCCGTGCTGCAATTCACAGCTCCAAGTGCAAGTCGGAGTGAGAAAATATTTTGGAAAGATGGGAAGAATTAAGTGACTAGCGCGTACCGGAATACGACAGCGATTTTTTTTTTATTGGCGGGCGTTTTTTGGTGGCGAAATGATGGCGGTTGGCGACCCCTGGGAAGGGTCCGGTTTGCCTAGGAAGAACACCGACGGCAAATGCGGCAAGAAAAAAAAAAAAAAAAAAAAAAAAAAGGAGGGTGTTGTTTGCAAAACAGGTTTGAATAGAAGCGCGTTTACAGTGACACAAAGACACAAATGAAGAGAGTCGTGTTTGACTGAAGGCACACAAACCGGCAATTTTAGCGATTCTTCTTTTTTGAAGGTCTTCCTCTGTTTGGGGCAGAGTGTTGGGGGATTTGTTGCACACTGGCAGCTGAGGCAATCTGGGTCTCAAGCACATCTAAGGTTGGACAATTAGTTCCAGTGCCACTATTAATGTGCTGAAGGGGCGCGCTCAGCGGGGGGTTGAGGGCCAGGCTCAAAGGGCTTCGGTCCTGGTGGAGAGGAGGAGGGTGAATGTGACCGAGAAAGGTGGGGGTCAGGACCTCGGGGCCATGTGAAAGCTCTACCTTGCCCACTGACCTCTGAGAGCTCTGCAGACCCAGCAGCCACATTGATGAGAAACCGGCCATTACAGTTTTTTTTTTTTTTTACTACAGACACGACGGCACTAAATGTCCAAAGAGAAACCAGTGTCCAAAATGAAGGTTGCAGACAATCTGAGGCTCCATATTAACACCACAATGGAACCCTTTCACACGGTATTTAATGGGGCTCGGCCCATTAACGGATAAAACATATAAAAACAGATAACATCGCCAGACTTTGGACATTTTTCTGTTAAATAGCCAGATTTTGCACATCAGAGATTAATTTAAAAAGTTCCTGTGAATTCCCTTACATTTTGAATTAATGGGCGTCGAAATTGAAGAGTCGCTAACAAACTGTATTAGTGAGGATTTAATGGGAAAGTTTAAGTTATAGGAACTAAACTTTCCTTTTTCTTCATGGATAATTTTAAGTTTTGTTAAGTTAAAAAAAAAAAAATCAAAACGCATTTTAAACATCCAATAAATTCTCAATTTGAAGAAATATAACTAAAAGGAAACTGACAACATTAAGAAGCGTTAAGATGTTTTATTCCCATTATTCCGTCGATCGACTAATCAATCTCGTTCCTCCATTTCTTCTTCCTTCTCCTGTTTTTATAAAGAAACTGTTTGAAGCGACAACTCCTGGCTCATCTTCACCACACACACGGGCGTGAAGAAGACAAAAAAAAAAAAAAACGCCAACACATTGTGCATTCCCTTTGTGAGTCCTCGCTCCAGAGTTACAGTCGTACCTCGACACACACACACACACATTCACACACACACACACACACACACACACCTCTCTCCTGGGCTTTTGATCTCCTCCATAATATGTCAAGGGCGTTTAGGGGACAGAAAGCAAGGCGCAGGCAGAGAAATGTAACGCCATCAAGCCCTTTTCATGCTGCAGCCGCGCTCTGTGATCCAATGCAATTTCACTTTCTACATGCTATTTTTTTTTTTTTTTTATTTCCAGGTGAAAAATGTCAGCAGGAATTCGACTGTAAATGATAACGAATGTGAGAACATGACGAGTCCTCCTGCAGAACTTCTGCTAGAAAACCCACTTCCTTTGGGGGCGGATCAAGACGTCAAACGACTCTTTATCTACTTCAAATACATAAAAAAATGTAAAAAGCAAAGTATTTAAAGTGAAAAATCAGTCCCAAGTTTGGTTTCTTGTGATTCAATAAAAAAAAAGTTTTCAGTTTTATATTTTTTAAATATGAAAGAAAATAGTTTTCCATGTTGAAATACTTAGCTACAATTAGGTGTAATTAAACTCAATAAATTATAAAACCAATGGTCACTTTGGTCAAGAGTGTTCATTTGTACTTTTCCGATATTATATTTTTGCGTGTAAAACGGGTGTGTTTAACGTATGAGTTTACTGAAGTAAAGCAAATATACTTATTAATACATTTAGTCGCGTTCCACCTGGAACAACATTTCTGAACAAAAGGTCCGATCAGGAACAAGTCAATTATTTCCTTCCTGTTCAAATTTTAGGCAAACGAGCTGTTTGGGGGGAGGACAAACCCGTCTTCTCTCCCGATTGGTCGAAGGCGGCGGCTGAAGGCGGATTCAAACCTTCTGGTGCTGCTCGGCGGGTTTTTGGCCAAAGCACTGACCACTCGTGTTTGACAGGAGCCTTTGTGCTCCCCCAGGACAAAAGAGGCAAGAGGTGGGGGGGAGGGGGGTCAAACCAAACTCATAGACCACAACCAAACACGCTTCTTCTGTAAAGTCCTGGCATGCTGACCTTTAACCCCTGCCTTCATTGTCCAAGTAGAAATAATAAAATCTGAATGAATGCCCGTCTTTCTTGTACATCTCTGCCGGCTCGTCTCACGTGAAGGTCAACACTAAGATTACGGGGGAAGATTATACTTGAGTCTCCTGGCAGATGGTACCGGTTCTCCTTGTCGTGCTGGCCCTTGGCAACGTCCCATTTATGAAAGCCAACCAACAGGAATTGGGTCTGTAATGGATCGTGCGGGATTAGAGCTTTAATAAATGCGCTTGACGGCAAAAGCTGCGATGTGGAAGTGAAAGATTGTTTTACTCCAACCCATTTGGGTCCCGGGTGTCAAATGTCACGTGAGAACGAAGATGACTTGATTGTGATTCTGAAGCATCGGGTTACGGACAGCCCCCCCCCCCCAAAAAAAAAAAACCAACTGCATTTGTTTTTAGCGTGCACATTTCTTTACGTTCCACGGTGAACGATCTGCACATGTAGGTCACAGAGTCACTTCAGGACAAGCCAAGGGGGAAGGTGTTGGATTCTGAACCCACCCAAACTCCACCCATCCAGTTCTCACAGTCTATTAATGTTTGAATCAATCGATCAATACCAATCAATCAATTAGGAAACTAGGATAGTTTTTGGAAGTTTGTCCTGAAATATTCCACCCCACACAAACTGTACAGTTTTGTCACATCCCAGTAAAGTATTTGTGGAAGTCATCACTGCCTCCCTTTTCTCTCCGAATGCGACCTCCCCACCTTTTCTTTCCCCCTCATGAAACAGCAACCCCTCCAACCCCCCCCCCCCCCCCGCCACCTCGACACACAGACAAAAGTCAGGTCTGTAACCCCTGAAGCCCCACCCCTCCGTGCTCTTTGACCTATAGTGGAGGCCTGGCTGAGCACAAACAGTGGTCGTCCCCTGAATTCCCCCCCCCCACCACCACCACCACCACCACCACCACCTCCACCACAGGCTCCTGTTTCACTCGGGCAATGAAAGGGCCTACTGTAAATAACGGGGGGCCAGGCTGACCAGCGCGTTCATCCGGGCCTCCAGGGCCTGAGACCCCTGCATCCAGCGTACTGTAACAGAGCCCCCACCGCTCACAATGGAGTCTCTCATGGGTGTTGGGTGGTGGGCTCTCTCCCCTCTGTGCCCACTCAGAATGGGGGGATTAGGAAAAAAAAAAAAAGAAGGGCCCCTGTCAGGGGGTCAACCCCCTCCAAACCAGCATCACAACCCCATCCCTCAGACACTTTAGCCTTTGTCCCCCCGTGTGAGACTTGGGAGCAGGGAAGGATTGGGGGGAATGTGGGGGCGGGGCTAAAGCCTGAGACCAATCACTCGGCAGGATCGAAGCTGCAGTTCCAAAAACTCATTTTGAGCTCAAACTGGACACAAAGACGCTTGAACTGTTCTTTTCATTTTTATTTTAGAGCCTATGCAAACTTTTTTTAGATTTAGGAGGTTCTTCTATTTGTAATATTCTTGGAGACGATTAATTAAAGTATAATCTATAATTCTGATCGAAATTCAAGTTACTGATCAAACAAATGAAGGGCAGGGGCCATGGCTACTAGAATATTAGCATTTTCTGACTTCTCAGAAACTTAAAAATTAAACTATTGATAATTATTCCTTCTTTTATTGTGAAGAAGATTAATAGACAAATTGATAATCGAGCAATTTCATTCCAGAATCGGACATTTTGGGGATTTTTTCTCTCGCTTTGGACAAAAATCAAGAGAAGAAAAACGAAAACGGAAGTCAAGTTTAGGTGATGATGATGATGAAATGTCCTCAGAGGTTCATCCTGTCTATCAGTTCACCAACTTTTCTAGGTGTGTGTGTGTGTGTGTGTGTGTGTTTGTGTGTGTGAAAGAGAGACCCAGAGATAGGAAAGGAAGGTTTCGGGTCAGAGGCTAAGTGAAATATATCCCCACTCTGAGGCGTGCAGGAGAGAGGATGCAGGAAGCTGAGGGCCGGAGATAAGGGCGCAGACGTTGGCGATAAGAAGCCAAACACCTGTTTAGGGAAGCTAAAGCTCCTCGCCTCAGACCAACACTCACAGGAGACAATAAAACACGGGCAAAGGAAGGAAGAGCCCAAAGATGACGACGACGCCGGTAAATGGACAGAACCATTAGAGAGAAAACCGCCGGCGTAATCTGCTTTCCTTTTGCAAAAAAAAAAAAAAAAAAAAAACGAAAACGAGTGAGAGCAAGGAGTGGAGGCTGCAGAGGGTTGTCTGACCGCCGTTGCAGATATGAGGGGGTGGGGGTGGTAAAGCCCCTTCCTGTTTTACACCAGGCTTAATGGCACACGGCGGGAGCCTACAGCATCATTTGTAAAGGCGGCAGCGAGACAGGAGTGGCAGAAATGATGCTGTTTGAGTCATGACATGTCAGAGTCACCCGCTTCAGTGATCAGTCCAGGAAATGGAATGGCTTTTTTTTTTTTTCACCCCCCCCCCTCTCCACCTTCCACATCTTTTACTATCCCACTCTCGCCTTTTGGGGCCCAGGGACAAACAGACAAACACAAAACAATCTGGAAGCGGTCAAGAGAGACCTTGGAGAAGCCTGACAGCCACGCAGTAAACAAGAAGGAGAGGATTCATAATGTGTCAGGAGAGAAATTCATGGACAGATCAGGCTGGGAGAGGCGGAAAAAAATGTGTACGCTTCTGTGATGCCATCAGTGAATATTAGGGCAGACGGGTAAATTCACACCCGAATTTTACGTCAGAGTTAAAAATATAGATGGAATCTTCTCAATTCTGGTGTTTAAAACTCAGACTCCACCAATATTCACTTATTTCTGCAGGTAACCAATTGATTCAATTTCTTTGGAATTGATTTGGCCGGAAGCAACATAATGCATCCGGCCAAAATCTGACAGTCAAAGTCGTGCACCTTTAAAAGTACTTTTGTTGTTACGGATTGATGCTAGAGGATTCTGACAGAAAGTGATTTTTTTTTTTTTTTTTTTTTTTTTTCAAATTAAAGAGTAAAAGCCAGAAACAAAATCCTAGCTGGGGGAGATGTTTCGTTCTTCCTGCGACAAAAAGTGGAAACGTGAGCCAGACGAGTTGTCTCTCGTAAAATTTAGTTCCGATGCCAGTCTCCCCCCAACTCTACCCAAAAATCTATCATTCAAAAATAGCGTAGATTGAGTAATTTTTAAATTCTTTTTAAAGAATAACATGGATTTTATATCAATATACCTGTATGTCTTTATATTATAGGGTTGGTATTGAAAACATTATGAAGGACTTAAACTAATGTTACATAAAATCTGGACACAGACCTTGGAAATGACGAGTGTTTGTGGCTTATTTATTCCCCTCAAATCCTTTAAATTTAAATTTAACATGCATCAATTTTCAGGCATGCTAAGAGTTACCTAAAAGGAAAATTTAAGTGGTTACGTATGATAAAACTAGACAATAATGCACAGTTCACCTTTAAATTAAATAATCTTAACTGTAAATGCCAGGATGCTAATTTATAAATAATTAAACTTTCAGCAAGTTTTCACCCGAGACTGTTAAAAAAAGGTGAAACGGGCCTTTTTTTAACATGGAAACACTGCAGCCTGATTTTCTCTACATGTGCATTTATTTTCCCACTCGGTGTGTTTTCAGACATTCTTGTTCTTCAAACAGACAAATCTCCCTTCAATTGAATCCACCCCCACCTCGCACGCCGCCCCGGCGAGGTGGGGGCGGCCCATCCATCATCAGCTCCCTGCCTCTGGTAATCTCTCTGGGCGTCTTCGGTCAGCAAATACATAAATCAATTATGGTTTTAAGCTTTATGCCATGATTTACCCAACTGATCCCTCCTGGATTACAGCGCGGCTTAAAACGTGTCGCTCGCCGCTAAAGCTTCAAGTCGCCTTGACATTCATTGCTCTCCGACGCCACGGCGTTCGCCCAGCGGGCGTGTCAGACGCCACCCTTATAGATGTGAAAGGCTTTCATTCAGATGGGATGGCAGGTCGACCAACCTGCCCTGTGACGCACAAGCATTAAAGAAACTTTAAATTATCACCATTTAATGCTAAAAGTCGCCTTCTAGTCAATATGGAACGCGTGCTGTAGCTCCTTCCTGTTAGTGGTTGCATCGTCATACGTCTCTCTCAGGTGACAATCGATAAAGCGAAAACCAAAAATTCTCATTTCATGAGGTAAGAAAATCCTGACAAACTCCGGTTTGAGTGAGCCTCACTTAAACTAAACCCAACTTCCTGCATTAAAAAGCCCAGGATTTGATTTTTG
This sequence comes from Antennarius maculatus, assembly GCA_013358685.1. Lineage (NCBI taxonomy): Eukaryota > Metazoa > Chordata > Actinopteri > Lophiiformes > Antennariidae > Antennarius > Antennarius maculatus. The sequence continues at coordinate 2,969,059 of CM023617.1, read as the reverse complement.
AATGTGGATTTCACGTGACTTTTTTGTGGATGAATGTGTTTCTGAAAATGAAAATGAATGAATTGTTTTAATTTCATCAACTTACACTAAAACAGTAACCGATGGTGCGTCGCTTTTCATTTAACTTCCTCGACCCGAACGACTCACAAATATTTTGAGTCTGTTTCACAACCGTTTCGTCGGTTTGCATCATCAGCAACTTGAATTTTTTAAGTTATTTTTTTAACGTCCGTGTTGCTGACACCCCTGCTAGCCTGTTAGCACGTAGCCGCCTGGTGGTGGGGAGGGGGACACGCGGCTCCTGGGGGGGGGGGGTTCTTGAGAGGCTAGATTAGAAGCTAACATGGTTCTCCATTCCAACCTCGCCTTCCTACCTGAGGGTTCCTTTGTGACAGGTGATGGTGGAGAGAATGGGGAGGTAATTTTTTTACGATCAGCTTCTTAGCGTGCTGGTATCACTCCATCGGGGGCCCCCCCTTTGCCAATCTCTGGCGAAACCATTCAAGTAGCAACAAAGAGGCTAATTAGAAGCTCTCTCTCGCTGGAAGCCCACGGAGGGCTCTGGTTTGATACTTCCCAGCGAGGCTTGGGGGCCTCTGAGGTGGTGGTGGCAGCTTTTTCACACACGCGCGCACACACACACACACACACACACACACACACACACACACACATTCGGTGCATTTGTGAGCACACTTGGGTTGGCCCTTTGGCTCCAGCACATTTGTTCATTGTGGCCGTCCTCCCTATGGTCTTGCCAGAGCAATGGAATCAGAGAGGGGGAACCGACACATCTTCTTTCATGTGGCGGGGACCCGGAGAGGGGATGCTAATGGGATATCGATGGGATTAGAACCTCGAGCGTTCAGGACCGGGAGAACAGAGGCAGGGCTCTGTGAAGTAGAACTAAAACCCACTCACCTTTTCGGACCAGATCATCCTAATTCGATTGACTTTTGCTGCTTTAATTTTTTTTAAATTTTTTTTTTTATCTAGCACACGGGGGTCGGATAAAGTCCGTTAAAGTTTCACAAAAACCCAACTGCGGGAGTGTTTTCCCCCCGTCGAAACTCATCAGCTGTGTTTTCGGTGGCAACACCTCCGACACTCGCTTGCAGCAGAGATACCCATCAGGAAGTTAAGTCCGATAACACATTTGCATGTCACCTGATAACTGGCTGTAATTAGCGCTCCCCTTGAGGCCCCACCCCCCCACACACACACCACCACCACCCCCCAAACATAACAAAACAAAAAACCCCAGCACACACACATAAGGCCCACTTCCAGTACAGTATGTTATCCTTATCCCTCCCTCCAGACCACAAGGCCCCCAAGGGGACAAAAGATAGGGGCCTCAATGTGTTCGTTTCATTGCAGCCGCTGCCAGACCGCATCAGCAAAGGCCACGTCTGCTGGGCGCTGAGAGCCACACGGAGGCAGCTGGGCGCACCGAGTCAAGCTGCTAACTTTTCTTATCTCAAGCAAGTAGGCGATTGGCCGATTAGGGTTCCCCCCCCCCCCCCCATCGCCATAGTCTCGGTATTAGTCCATTTTTTCCTCCCCTCTTAGTGTTGTCAAGGGTTTCAATCCCCTTTGAAAGACGTAAGATGACAACTCTGCTCCTGACAAAAAAAACCATAAAGAAGTCGCCATAAGCACGTGTCTGCTTGCACGCGTGTGCGTTGGGTCAATTCCGCGTGACGCGTTAAGTCTTTAATCGATACGTCTCCCAATCCTGACAGTGAGGACAGAGCCCAGATGTGAGATCAGAGCGATGGCGGTGTAAATCTTTACGGTTCAACCGCAGCCTTTTAAAGCCTGTCTATAATTGGGCCTCCGCCAGCAGCCGACTCGGCCTCGGCTATCACCGTAGGCCCCCGGTCAACGTGTCGGTTCCTCAGGGGCGTAAATAAACTAGCGCACCTCCAATAAGGGCAGAAAAAGCACCTGTGTGAGGATTAAACCAGACGATGTGGCAGTCAAGACTCCGGTAAGCTCTCCGCTGTCGTCTGTGGTCGAGGTATTTCTTGGAGAGGTGGGTTTTTTTCGTTCAGCGAGGGCTTTTTTTTTTCCTCGCCGTTGGATTATTACACCACCATGTACTGTACCTCAGAGAGCAAGCCAGGAAGACTTAGCTCACTGAGTGATTTTAAATAGAGGGTAATCCACTTCGATGTAATGGATGCTTTTGAGCTGGGCTCCTTTCCAGAAGCAGGAAAATGCTTGCTGAGTTTTTTTTTTTTTTTTTTTTTTTTTTTTTTTTTATTTTACAAGTTGGGATCCTGAGCGGGAGTCTGCTTCCCTTACATTTCATTTCAGAGCAAAAGGTCACGCATCACCGATGATGGTGCGCTTCAAAACACGTGATTATCCATCTTTTTTCCACACATTTCTTTGCACCTTTACAGATTAATACTTTTCAGGAACCGTTGAGCTGCAAGCGGAAGCAACACGTGGTTTTATCAATGACAACTAGGGTAACAAAAGTCTAAGCGGTCCCTAATGGTGACTCAAACCTTCTATTCATCTATGACATTATTAAAAAGAGAAAGATTAAAGTTATCAGAAGCTCCTGTCACATGACGTGAGTGCCGTTAGATGACAGTAGCAGCTGATGGCGCCACACCAAAAAGCAACCTGATGAAATTTCAAATGACTTCCTTCTGCCTTTCCTACATCAAAAACGCTGCGGTGGCCATTTGAACCCAAAGGTGCAGACATACGTAAGGAAACAGTTGTCTAATGGGTGATAGTGTGAAGCTCCAACGTGCAGGAGAACCAGTGACCTCACCTCCACGTGTAGGGGGTACATACAGTACATGTGAGTGTGCATACATTACTATCACCGCCAAAAAAAAAAACCTCAACAGGCCGCAATCGGGGCCCGATCTGTTCTGGCTTTACCAGAGGAGGAGTGCCGGGGGTTATCTGCCCGGTTCTGATATGCACAGATAAGAGCCTTGGACCCTATGTTTAAACACCTGGGCCCCCGGGTATTGGAGTGCCCTCCGCACCCCCTTTTTGCCCACAAAAAAGGACAGAGGAGATGGAAAAGCGAGCGCCGGCGGCTGCTGCTGCTGCTGAGGGCGAGTGTGTGTTAAAAGGAGGGAACGTGGGAGTGTGTGCGCGTGCAGAGGTTAATGCACGGGTGATTATTTGTTCAAATCCTCGCCCCACACCCCCCACCCTCACCCCATCCCCCTACCCGTTGCCCCCCCCCCCCCCCGATTCCTTCAAAAAACGACGAGACGATTAACGCCAGCTGAAATAAAAAGGGGAGGAACAAGTTATCCACGTGTCCCCCCCCCAAAAATAATAAAAAAAGAAGAATCCGACTGTATTTTGAGTTAAATCGTTGATGGTTATCAGTAATGGTTAACAAATATATTGGAAAATAGGCTCTTCTTTCACTTATGTGATGTACATTACAGCAAGGGTCAGGCATTTGCATGAGAATGGACGATTAAGTGAAAGAGATAAACCCAAGGCTAGTTCCTGTGAATTGGATGCTGTGTTTTGAATACCAAGCAGTCAAGAGCCCCCCCCCCCTCTTTTTTTTTTCACCCCAGTCGCTAGAGAATTAGCTTCCTGCATCATGCATTTATTTTCCCAATAATCACTCAGGCTCTTTCTGCGCTGATTATTTTCTCAGTGCAAGGGTTACTAAAATATTGCTGTAATCCTGTCTGGCTGCAGCCGTAACAACACTCACCCTGGACTTCCTCTAAGGAATAAATCTCTGGCTTGTCAGTGTGTGTGGGGGGGGGGGGGGGGCAACGGGAGGGGTGAGTTGTTGTGATCACATGGTGATTACATTTCTATGGCATGTTTAAGTTATGGTCATTTTTTTTTCAATTTCTTTATACTTGTAGACATATTTTATTATTTCTGATATCAGAATAATTATCTTTAAGGTGCTAACACGACAAGTTTTCCTAAAGATAAGAAAAACAAAACAAAACAGGTTATTTCTACTTATTTACTTCTTTTCAAAATGTAATCAGGATGTTAAATTATATTTTTTGATAGACACTAAGTGCAAAAAAGGTGTTTCGATTCTAACACCTAGCTGAAGCGTATTCCTTCATCCTCTGCAGGTCGCTCCTGAAACACCACTTGTAGAGCCGACATGCGATTCATGCATTCAATTTGGGTGAACTGTTATTTATGATATTAATGAAAGGGAGCAGAAAACAAAAATTCATATAGGAAGTGGGTACTCTCTGGTGCATTGATTTTAACACAGGCGCGCACACAAGACACCTCACACCCAACGACCTATACGCCACCATCTGGAAACAATTGCACCCATGTTTGACTTGACCTGCCTGCACCGAGTGAACTCCAATGGCAACTTTTTTTTTTTTTTTTGATAAATGCAGAGGCAACGATGACCCTGACACGGCGGCTCGCAGGGAAATGATGCGCAATTAGACCGAGGGGAACACGACTCTGAAATAAAACATGTTGTAATCACGTCAAAAAGAGACTCAAGACGACGGAACGGCGTGCCATCGAATGACCCGATGCTGGAATCTGACGAGGACACGGAGGCGTCTGAATTAGCAATCATCTCAGGGCGGGAAGGCAGACCTTTCATGTGGGAATGGTAAAGCAGACAAACGGATGATGCAACGCAATGTTTGATTTTTACACATCACGCCGCTGTCAAGGATGGCGCGCGCCATATTAAACAGCGTCGTGTCGGCGTATCAACCGGGCTAAATGAACCCATTAGTATTCTATGAGGCAGAGCGGGAAGATCAATGCATGAAACGGTTTGGAAATCTCCTTTGATACAAGATTTCCCAGCTTGAGAGAATTGATGAAATTCCTCTTGAAACACAGGCAACCATTTTCACATGCCAGACTCTTCTGGAGGAGGAGACGAGCGGATAGCGCGTCGTTTTTGTTTTTTTTTTAACAGTGAAACTACATTAACGCCACCGCCGACACTGCGCGACTTGTTTTTAATGTTGTTAGAAGGAAAAGAACGCAGAATGAGAAGCACAGCATTCACGTCAACAGTTGCTTTTGTTTTAAATCGGAGTGTTTGTGCCTTTAGAAATTCACCGTGTATTCACTGAATAATGAGCACTCATCAAGAAGGCCACACATACTTGAAATACCAACTGCCAGCACAGAGGAATACAACAGATTTGGCTTCTCCGCAAATATGAATGACGTAAAAAAAAATAATACAAGGGTGAGGAAAAAAACAAGGACACTTCCATCGGCATTCTGTCATAATCTGGAATAAGCCGACTCTTAGCCGTACGCGGCGAGACACCGGCCACAGCTGGAGGGGACGGGTGATGGGGTTCAAATCCTCAAGTGAACTTTAACCACTTGCACATTCTTATTGATTTAAGCAAACATTACAGGGCGTAGAAGGTGGCCTTCAAGTAAGAAAAGGCCTCCAGTCGCTAATCAAGAAAAACACTCTTGACTGGGCAAAAACCCATTCTCGAGTGAATTCGGCGTGCTCCGATGGCGTTGATGAGACGTAAAAGACAAACAGACGGGTGACGTACGACGCAACAGCACGACACCTGTCAGAATTTTGAATTTATTTACACACCTTGATTGAAACGGAGCGGCTTCACCGCCGCTCCCCTGTTCGATAATGACCTCCCCATCTCAGGAGGTAGCGTTCAGCACTCATTTCCTGGGCTGACCGTCTACCCCAATTATCAAGCTAATAAGCCCCCCCCACCCCCACCCCCCCGACACACACACACCTCCCGCAGTTATTGGAAAGAGGAGGTCACTTTTTGTAAGTGTGTGTGATAGCTGCTGCCCACATCCTGCAGAGTGTGACTTATGGACTTAGACAACGCTACGTTGGGTTGTCAGCTGGGCAATCTCAGTGGATGTCTAGTCCCTGTTGGGTAGGGGTTACTCTTTATGTGTCACATTCAATCATGCATATAATAACAGTCATTAGTATACAAGTATAAAGAAATGTAAGTGCATGCCTCATGAACAAAACCCCAAATGATGGACTCATTTTTTTATTCCTTAGCTTAAATTATTCCCGAGAAAGTCTTATAGTTAAGTCTCTACTCCCACAGCAGTAATGAAGCAATCTTGCATAGAGGAATAAAACAGTGATTATTCAAGAAAAAAAACGCAAAGGATCATAAAACTCAAGGTCATAACTATTAGCGACTCAAAGAAACGACTGGACTCACCTGTGCTGCTCCACGGCTTCATTATCTGGTAGTTCAGCACCGCAAACATTGCACCGTTCGTGCTGGTTCCTGCCGTCTGGTTTGATCCCCACGGCCAGCTCCCCCAGTTTGCTGAAGAACTCCCTCTGGATGAAGCTCTGAGGCAGGAGCCCCCCATAGGCACTGAAGTCCATTGACATAGCCAGGGCCGGGGACATGGGGAGAGCAGAGGCCATGGATGCCGGCATGGACATGATGGCTTCCGATTTATGATTGACAGGTAAGGAGTACAGCGAGGCGAGGTGCTTCTCCGTCATGCCGGCCATCGCTTCCAGCCCCATCTGGCCGGCGTCGACTTGAGGGTCACCCACGCCTTCGTCTCGGATGTAATGCAGCTCTCGGGCGCTGGTGATCACGCTGCTCCTGGTGGGCGTTCCCGGTCCGTCTCTGTTCCGGTCCTCCCCGCTTCGCTCTCCGTTGCTGGAGGCGCTGGACTCCATGTTCAGGGGGCTTTCGTGGCCGTTGCCCCCCATGTCCACCTGCATCATTTCAGTCTTGATCTCGGTCATCAGGTGGTGGGAGTTTCCCTGGACGCCCCCGAAGCCCTGCTGGAGCAGAGACTGTCCGATGCTCATCAGGCTATCCACCGCCGCTTTGGTGGGACTCAGGTTGGAGACGCCGAAGGAGGTGGAGACCGAGGGACTCTGGTCCAACACGCCGGCCATGATGGAGTCGTGCTGGGATCCTGACAGGCAGGAACTCTCCATGGAATGCTTTTTGGAGTTCTTAGCTCCGTTGTGGCCTTTGCGCTCATCCTCCTCCTCCGTGCTGCCGTCGTTCACGTTGACCTCCGCGTCGTTCTCCTCTGAGGACTGGATCGTTTCCAGTATCTTGAGACATTGCTCTTCCAAGTATTCGATCTCTAAGATCTCTGCTGCGTACAGAAGGTCATCTAAATCCTCCACCTTGGCCTGGAGCGTGGCAGTGTAAGCATACTCCAAAATTTGTTGGAAAGTCTTTGGTGAAAGAAAGTCTAGGGTGTAATGCTGGCTGCTGCGGTGAAAGAGGATCTCGAACATTTTGCTGGTGCAAGCTAGCACAGTCCGGTGGGCGTGGAACTCCTGGCTGTCAACCATGATGATCACGTCGCACAGAGTCCCAGCCAGACGCATCTGGTTGGCCTTCTGCAGCAGGGCAGTGGGGTGGTTGGGGTTCTGGAGCTGGATCATACCCATTTTAGTTAAATCCATTATTTGAATGCGATCCACGAGGCCGACTCATGAGGCTCGCCTTCCCCGATCAGTGTTTTTTCGCTTTTTTTTTTTTTTTTAGCTATCTCTGTAAACAAGATAAAAACCTGGATGGAGAAACATGGAGAAGAAGAAAAAAAAAAAAGAGAAAAAAAATCAGGTTTGGTGAAATTTTGGCATCAAAAAATGTTTCAAATCCAACAAAACCGACGTCCGTTTCATTCAGAGGTCCTTTTCTAATGAAATAAATCTGCAAGATTCATTCAAGTACATAAAAACCATTCATAAATGACATTTTGGGAAACAAAATGCTATAAATTCGTCAATATGTTTAAACTATACCAGCATTTCTTCTGTAAATAGCGAATGTGAAGTCAGCGGCGTTTCAAAACGCAAAAAACATCCCGCAGGGATTCCAAACCCTAAACACTGTGTGCAGAGGCATTGTTCTTAAAAATCAGGGGAGGGTATTGACTGTAGATTTCCTGAAGGGAGCCGTCCAACAGGCTCACCCTGCATACCAATCAGTCCGACATATGTTATGCTAAAAAGATGTCTTCATTTAGCAATCTGATGGGGATGTACACACGGATAAACAAGTGTAAATGGTGGTTTGTCGCTGCCGTTTGGCTCACAAAGCCCATCAGCAGCCTCTCTGAAATTAAATAGGATCTTACTCAGTATTCCCATCACAGACAGGGGGGAGAGCAGGGAGCAGTGGCCAGAAATGGATGGAAGGGAAAGCAGGATGAGGCAAAAAGCTCCCCGAGCTGCATCACCAAACCGCCCGGCTCTGCTCTTAGTCACTATTATCTCCGTGATTGCCGTCAACTCGATTATCCAAATTAACAGGGCGACATGTTCCTCTGCCTCGTTTCCACTGCAATACTTTGACTCCTTGTAAAATAATGAAGAGGAAGAGAAGGAAGCGGGGGGGGGGGTTAAATGAAATTCTTTTACCACTATACTTTAAATGATCGTCTCTGTGACTCTTGGCAGCAAGATTATTACACCACTTATTATGAAACATCTTCCACATTCATACAGTTAAATATAAAAACGACTCCCAAATGAATGAAGGCAGTGAATCACATCTAATCTTCACCCACAACAGGTTTGTGAACTATTTCCAGTTTATTCTTTCTTTCTTTTTTTAACAGGTTGCACTATTATTCACCAGAATTTTCCAGAAAGACAAAAGTAAGACAAGTTTGGGACTATTGTTTTCTCAGCCTCTGGGAGAGGAGAGGAAATGACTTGAGCTGCAGATGAACGTGGAGGAAGAATAATCGATAATTCTTAGATATGTCAGCGTGAAATAACGATAAAAAGGGAATTAATAAAAGAGATAATAGAAACACCGGCTTTTGGGGGACATATAAGTTTGTTTGTTTTTTCTGCGCACTGATAAAAATCTATACATGACTGGAACGACAGGTTCTCATCCAACAGTGCGCAGGAGGTCAACCCGACATTATCTTTATTACAGGTAAGCCAATAGCTGCGATTTATGACCCCCCCCCCCCCCAAGTATGATAAAGAACCCGACGCGCTCCCGGCCAATCCGTGCCTTCCAACACTGGAGGGAGGGGGCGATATAAAGTTGCTGCTCGGAGACTTTATCGCGTTTTCGCTCCAAAATATGAACAACAATAACAAACAAAAAAAAAAATTACGCGCAGGACATTACGCAGACGTCAAGACAAAAACTCGAAAAACGAAGGTGGGGGGTGGGGGTGGGGTCACGCCGGGCGATAATAAACCAAATTGGACCGACTTCTCACCGAAAGACTGCATCATCGATCTGATCACGAGTTGTCTGCCATTGCGCGCCACAACAACGATAAACAGCGTTCAATATTCCACACCATGAGCCGCGGTGACAGACACGAATGTATGGGGGGGGGGGCACAGCTTCTCTTCGGGGAATCACAATCACAGACACGGAGCGTGGCTGCTAAAAAAAAAAAAAAAAAAAAAAGTGCACTCCAGACGGACAGCTGCCAGAATCTCTGCCCCCCTCCCTCACCCTCCGATCCGAGAGCGATTTGCGCGCAGGTGGAGGAGAAACGCTCCGGTGTCGGATCTTTATTATTAACGACACGGGGGTGAAATCAAACGTGATGCCACAGGGATAAATATTAAAAAAAAAAAAGAGTGAAAGCGTGGGGGGTGAGGGGGTTGAGTGTTGAGGGAGGGGGGGGGGGGGGGGAATCAGACAGTCTCGGTAACAAATCAATTTGCCATCGCATCTGTTTCCCACCTTCACAGCGCGTGTGAACCGCGAGTCGATTATCGGTCAACCAATCAAATACGTGCCTGCCTGTCAATCAGTTGGAAGTCTACATGGGGGGGGGGGGGGGAATTGGGGTTTGTTTCGAGATTCGACACCAGTGTCCCCACCAGTCCCTCCGTCCGTGATGTCATCACGGCTAAATGAGACACACTGGTGCGTCTGGTGACATGAGGACGGGGGCCGAGCGGCGCTGCCTAAAAGGGAGAATTGCGTAATTTCCATGAAAGCGAATAAACGCGATTTCTCCCGTAAAGTCACATGGGGAGGGGAAGGGGGGGGGGGGGAACGTCATGTGTCGTCTGGATCCCGGTGCGCGTTAGCCTGTCCCTGTCCCCCCCCCCCCCCCAACACACACACACACGCCAAGACCTCACGTCCTCCAGGCTGCGATCCCCGGCATACTAAAAAAAACAAAAAAAAAACAGACGGAGAGGTAGAGGAGGAGAAGGTGGAGAGGAAGAGGGGATGTGTGGGGTGGTGGTGGTGTGGGGGGGGGGGTACGTCAACCTTAACATCTCCACCAACCATAGAGCCACGGCGCGTTAACGCAAACTTAAACACCTTGCAAAGCGCGATCAGGGTTAAAGCTGCGTTTTCACGGCGCGCACCGGTGCGCTGTTCCAACTTGCGTGCCAAAGTCGCGTTTACTGTTAACTTCCAGCGTGAGGTTGAACGGGGACAAGCGGACCCCCCCCTCCACCCCCCCCATCTCTCTCTCTTCTAACCTTTAAGCGCAAATAAACGCATCCAAACATCCACATGGTGAATTAAAGTACGCCGAGAACACAACGCTAGACGCGCGCAGAGCCGCGGCTCCCGCACTTGTCGCCGGGAAATCTGCGTCGGTACTCACCTTAAGTTGCGCGTTTTTTGGATTCCGTATGGTGTCCACGGGGGAGTGGGGCTACAGCATAGTAAGGCAGTTCGCAGTACCCGCTCTCTCAACACGCACTAACTCCTTTCTTCTCTCGCCTTAGCAAATCAACACGGGCGCTGACGTCAACGCAGCCAGACGAGCAGCAGGCAGGCGGGCGCGCAGGCGGGCGCGCAGACGGCGGCTGCGCTTCCAACGAGCTCCGGCGCAAACGCTAAGAAAGTGAGACACCTAGGGGGCTGTCTCATGTCAGACCGCTGCGTTACTGTACGGGAGGGAAAGGTGAGCGGCTCTGCCCCCCCCCACCCCACCCCCATCCCCTTTCCCCGCCCCCTTTCCCCGCCCCTCCTCCAGCTGTCAGTGGCTCCGCCCACCGCCGGGATGCGTGATTTTAGCGGGTTTTAAAGTAGAACAGCGTTTTATTTTTGAATCACATTCAACAGGTGACAAGTTGTTGTTGTCTCCCCCCCCCAAAAAAAAAAACCCGATTTGTTTGTCTGTAAATCATTTGGATTTCACGCCACATTGGAATTGATTGTTTGAATCAGTTTAATCTCAATTCAACACCGCAGCTGATATCAATAAATAAATAAATAGTAAACGTCACGCGTGGAAATTAAAACCATAAGCGGTGGGAAAAGATGGACTTAAAAACCTCACGTTAAGCTGTTGATTGTTAAGATTTTTGTTTCCCAAATATAAGAAGGACGCAGGTTCGTGACCGTGGAGTGACGTCACACCAGCGCGGGGTCACGTGACGCGGATCCAGGTCGTGTAGGTTCACGCGTGATAAAGTGAACGCTAGGAAGACATGTGAAATTCTGATCAATCTAATCAATCAAGTTAATTGAACCTGCATCGATTTAAAAAAAAAAAAAAGTGAAAAGGTCAAAGTAATAACTGGAGTTTAAGAGTTTCCTAAAATGAAAAATGATGTTTGTTGTAGTTTATTGTAGAAAGAGACTTTTTTTTCCTTTTTAAACAGAATTGGAGAAAAAGGAAAAGTTTCCAGCTTTTAAAAATACATATTAATTGATTGATATCGTAAACATGTTTCAGATTGATTTTTTTAAATGCATCACCAGCCTTTGATTGTTTCCCAGAAGGACTTTTATTTTTCCTCTTGTTCTCTCCGGTGACCGATTGGCTGTCGCACAGCTGATGGAACTCTATTAAAGTAAAAGCACTTTTTTGCTCTAAAAAGCAACCTGACTTCATATCGATCATTAATAGGATGCCTTTCTTTATCAATGGACTCATTTCACTACATTTAAGCCCTTGTTTAAAAATCTTACTAAAAGTTCTTAAAGTCCAAAAATATAAAAAATTCTCTGCTTCGAGGTTTTGACTGAAATATGAGCAAATTGAGACTTTACTGACTTTTTTTATGTTCTTTAGTTTTTTGCATCACTATAGGAAAGTTTGTGCCTGTAAATTTATGTAAAACACAATGATGAAAATCTATAAATAGCAGATTTTCCTTTAAAATATCTGCGTTATGACATCTGCAAAATCGCCCAGAGTTCACGTCATCGTCATCCTCTTCAGACGTCATCTGAGTGTCGTAGCGAAGCAGAAACCTTCCTATGACAGCATTTAATATAAGAACATTTTTGCAGACGTGCTTTTGTCTGTTATCTGATACCACACGTTTCACTACTGAGGGTGGGGTGGGTGGTGGTGGTGGGGGGGCGGCACACATCAGGAACATCTCGTCGTGTTCCGGAAGAATATTCCGTCCTGCAAGCTGACATTTATGCTACCATAAATATTACAGCTTTGCAGATTAGATGGGCTGAAATTCATACATAAATGATTTCGCCCGATGGTCGGAGCACACGTCTGACTTCGTAGCCAGACAGCAAATAATGCCGAGGTCAGGTGGAATTATCCGCCACGCTGCCTGCAAATGCAGAGCAGGGAGAAATTCATCCCGACTGAAACGTCTTGGAGATGACTTTTGGAGGATTTTCTGCACAAACGCAGTAAAAACTAAAAAAACAGGCAGGAGCTCATCGCACAGGATGGTGATTTTACTCGCCTCCGTTCTCAGGCCTCACATCAACGCTAAAATGGAAGCCAGCAGGAGAGAGGGAGGGAGGTGGGGTGGGGGGTGGGGGGGGCACCGAGGGTCAGAGGTGACCATCATCTGAGGGGGGCTGATGGTCTGCAGCAGATCATTCAACATGTTCGACCAATCAGCACCGTTTCCGTCTATTACTTTCTAAAGTCTCTATTTCATCTGTTCTTCGTTGAACTGAAGTCTCATCGCTTCCAAAATAAAGTATATTTTGGTTGCCGTGCCGACACTTGAGACGTTGGTGCCGGATTGAAAAATCAATGAAAGCTCAATTCAATTAGAGGACAGTGTAATTCTTGGTGGTGGTGGTGGTGGTGGTGGTGGTGGTGGGGGTGGTCTAAATGAATTTTCTCACAAGCTGAGATGATTTTTTTTTTTTTCCTTTTAATTATTAATTCGAAAAATAAAATCTCAACACACTTCCTTCCTAAAAAAAAACAAAACCAATACGACCGTCATTCAAAATTCTAACTTACGATTTATGTTCATTCCAAACCAACAAGCGGGGTCTGGGTTCTGACTCCAGCTTGTATTCACACAGTTTGTTACGCCTGTTTCAAAAATGGAAAGTGCAGGTTTTTTGAAGAAGGCTTTCAGGGAAATCTCATTTCCTTTAAAAATACAGTGGTGCTCTGGGAATTTTTAGATTCATCCGGGCATGGATCACAGAGTGCTTCATTACCTTTGAGCTGCGTGCCGCGCAGGCTTACCCGGGGATAAAGAAAAAGGCACTCCCTTAATCTGGCAATAATCCACCGTTTTACTAAGGGAAGGGAAGATGAGGGCTAAATTATATATAAAAAAAAAAACAAAACCCCGACCATCACTGCACTTTAGAATAATATCTAAGCGTAAGAACATAAGTGACTGTCTGGAGGAAGTTTGGGTCAAGGTTGGAAATCAAACCGGTGACGTGACTCAGCTGGCGTTGCCCTGGGCGACGTGTTGATGCCCTGTTTATTTTACCTCCTCCCGGACCATAAATACATGCAGTATTTATTATTAACACATCAATAAATGCACAATTTTCCAAGCTGAGATTTATACACGTCAGCCTTTATAATTATATTTATATGGTTTTATAGAAGAGACGCCAGAGAGGACAAATTTAGGTTTTGTTGATTTCATGGAATGAGATGAAAGTGAAATAAAATGCACAATAATACAAGAATAATAAGTTTGCAAGCGTGCAATGTTCTGTATCAATAAAGATTTGATTGTTGAATTAATGAAAAAAGGAGGATAAACTGGTGTAAAGGGACATTTCAGGTTAACATGTATGTAGCTCTGCCAACCAGAACCCCCCCCCCCCATTGTCTCCATCCTGTGTCGGCATGGAGGAGGTGTATGTATGTGTGTGTGTGTGTGTGTGTGTGTGTGTGTGTGTGTGTTGGGGGGTATCGGCCCCACACAGTGGATCTTTGTGAAACACTGCCCATGCAGCCACACTGAATGGACTCTTTTTACAGTTGTGTAAACCTGGGGGGCGTCTCCGGCACAGAGACCACACCCCTCTGACCCCTGACCCTCACCTCTAACCTTTGCTGGATTCGGTCGGGAGGTGGGTTTTTTTTTTGTTGTTGTTGTTGTTTTTTTCTTTTTCGCTTCGCCATGTGCACCAAAAATTCTCCTTTTAATCATCAACCTCTTAAATTACGAGTGATGTTTAAAAAAGTTTGACTGGAAACTGATAAAAATAATTAAAAGAAAAACAAGGCAGGGGTAGTTTTGAAGATAAAAAAGGTAAAAACTAATCTGACCCTTGAATGACCAATGTCTCACTGTTTACCAAGGTACAGGTTTGCCCACTTGCAGCCTGACTGTGTGACCTCACGGAATGGACAAACCTGCTCAGGTTAATGGCTGGAATGGCTTTGTTGACCTAGGTGTTTTATTTATGGGCCACCTGTTTACTTCTCCATTCCAAGCCTTGAGCTGCACCCTCAGAGGACAAACTACAACCGCTTAAAACAATCCTCCGGATCAATATTACTCTTGTCTTTGGCGGTAAAAGAATGGCATCCCAGCAAACCGGGCCTGTGTGGTCAGTTTCAGGTGAAGAATACCTGACCCCGGGCTCTGCAAATCATTTCTTAATGAAGCGATGACAGATAGAGGGGTTGAAAGAATGGAATTAACATCTGAAGAAGGGTTAGAATGCTTTTCTCTTGAGAGCTTTGACGGATATATTTATGTTTAATACACCGACTGATCGATTTCTGATCTGATCCTCCGATGTAAAGATTTTAGATTTTAGGTAAAGCTATAGAAAACTTTCATTCTCAAATTAGTTAGTCTATAAAGAGGTTAGAAGAAATGACTTGTTTAAAGTTGTTTATTCAGTTTAAAGGATGTCTTAAGGAGCAATTAAGAAGATTGATGTTCAAAGTTTCAGCGAATTTCCAAATGTGACACCATAAAGTGATTTTTAGCAGGTAGTCATGTGATACCGTACACGCATGCTATTGGCTGACAGCATCTGGAAGTCTATAAGAGTGTGGGGAAAAAATAATACAGATATAAGGTGGTTTAATATCAGTATGGGGAGGGTTCATAAACGTTTAAATTACAGTAAATAATAAAATAAATAGTTTGTCGCTAAATCGCGGAAATTCATTTTTCCTGGAACGCGTGAACCGCGATCAACGAAGGATTACTGTACTATCTTTACTTCTTTAACCCGCATAAAGGAAATGGGACTGACTGTTACGAGTAGCTACGCCGCTAATAAACAGCTGTTGAGTAATTTGTGTGTGACAAACTACTCGTACGCTGTTGTTTAGAGGGAGACGATTTTTAACCGGATGATTCATCTGAAGCGTTCGGTTTGTGTTTTTACTGCTCAGAGGAGGTTATCCAGGGGAGAACAAGAACAACAGAACGAGAATAAAAGCTTAACAAGAGACGACGCCGGCAGAGGCCGCAGAAAATATCCTTTGTCGAGAGGATCTGTGTAAATCCATGAATATGTAAGCACACAGCCTGTTCATCTCTTTTCAATCGATTTGTCTCATTTGCTGAATTAACACTGACAAGAGTAATTGTTTCCAAAAATGGAGCTACGCTTTAATGACGGCTTCAACATCATCTCTCATTTCCTATTTAATTGTCAGGTCTGTAGTAGAAGGTCTGAATCTGAGTTCAGTTAGGTGACACGCGGGAGGTGGGGTGGGGGGGGGGGGTCTGGCTCAAACCCACCCAGACAAACACAAAACCCCGCATGGACTTTGGCGGGGTAATTTTCTCATCAATTATTAACACGTTCAAACCCATTTACACTCTTCATCGGGTGTGAGCCGATCTCCTTGGATGAAAGAATCACCACAGTGGAGTGGCGATCTGACCCCGCCCCCTCCAAAAAAGACTTAAATTATCTTTATTTAAACATTTATATTCACCGACTGATCCTTTACAATTTCATTCCGGACTAGCAGAAAAAAAATAAAACGAAAAGAAAAACAACCACTTGTTGTTGTTGTTGTTGTTGTTGTTGTTGTTGTTAATAATTTGATTGATAAAAAATAGCTTTAATTAATAAAAAACAACAAAAAACCCAACTCCATTCTCCTGATGGACGCTAACGTCTGCTAGAATGACTTTGGCTCTGCTTGAATTGGTTGTTTTGCACTCGACCCACAAAACATCATAAATCGTGACACCCCACCAAAAAGACCAACCACCATCAGAACTGAAGAAGCCTCCTGGATGAGAGGCGAAACGTCTTCAAGAAACTTTCTTAAAGTCCAGTGGATTGATTTAAACAGCTTTGGAGAACCCCACTAAAATGGAATGTCTTTAAGCGAGAACATTTGTTCCATCTTATCCAACCTTGTACACTTTAAGCTGCCCCCCCCCCCCTCCCCTCCCTACAGCCGCTTCAGAATTTTTAGAATTATTGCATTTTGATCGAGCATTTCTGCTTGGAACGATTCAGCCTTTTTAGCCTGGATTGCGTCGTAAATCACGTTGCGTGACGTCGTTCACACACACACACACACACACACGCGGAACCAAACAGGTACACGGGAGAAAACAGTTGGGTGAGGTCCATAACATCATGTTCTAGCTCAAACGTGCTGATTATCTGTAACGAGTAGACCTGATATTTTAGATAACTATTAAAAATTGATTCATGTCAACATTTTTCCAGCCAAACCAGCTAAGAGCCTAAAGCTATTAGCAGCAAATCTAACAAACCAGTTCCTCCAGGGTTGGTTGCAGCAATGCTGCTGCGTTGGCTTCTTCATACATCTTGTGTCGTATTCCGACAGGTATTTTTATGTCAGGAATGTGCCTAAGCTGTACGGATTTCATTTTCACCTGGCTGTGAGGCAGAAGCTGATCTGTTCACATTCCATAAGCGACGTGTCTTTAGTTGAAATTACTTTAAACCTTCAATAACAGCTTTCCTTATCATAGAACCGACCTAAATATAGAGATACTACACCGTTATGCGTCATATTGAGCTGTATCACCTGCAAATGTGGAATGAAGAACATTTCAGGGATGTTTAGCTCATAATTCAAACCACAGTGTCAACTTTGCATTCAAATTAGTCTTCATTTGGAAATTAATCTCCCAGCTATTCAGAAGTAATTATATTATATCAATGTTTTCATATCAATTACACTTGTTTGAGTAAGGCAAACGTTATCAGGCCCCGGTGTGGCATCCAGCTGGAATATCGTCCTGTTTTTTCCCTTTAAATCAGCAGACTAACCGGTTTAACAGCACGTACACTTATTTGTTTTTCCCTAATGAAGCTTGAGAAAAAGTTAGACGAGTCAATATTTGTCGCATCCATTGAGTCTACAGTCGCTCTCCATCCAGGACATTTGTTGAATACCCGAGAGAAGTAAAAGGGCGTATTTAAAGGAAAACTATTTCACACACAACCTCTTCAATTTCTTCCCCGTGTCATGGTGTGAATTTGTTTGTCTACCTGTGTTCAATTGCCCTCAGTTTGATTCTCTCCATCCTGTCTTGAAGGGCTGCTTAATAGCCTCTTTCCTTTCAGAGGAGATTGCATGGACATCTTGGAAGGGCCAAAAAGCCCAGAGATAGACTAGTTTAGTAGGAAGTGTGCGTACTTAAATTAATCTCACATCACTGTAATGAGTATAGGAAGGACTCAATGGTGAAATGGTGGGTGAAGAAGTAAATGTGGAAAGACAGGCAGTAAAAAGAAAAACAGGGGGTAGGAGAAAAGACTGAAGATTCAAATGAGGATCAAGTGGTTGGGGAAATGTTGGTGGGAAATGTTTTAACCTAGCACCACCAAACATTCAGAAAAATATACAGGTACCCAACTCGCAGAAACTTCCAGCTTAAGTAGGGGGCGCTGATGAGGCAGTGGGTTAGATTGTCGTTGAAGTCGTTGGGATGCCGCTTTAAGATTGGTTGAAATGGTTAGCTGTTAAATTCACCGGATCTACATTTTGGATGTCTTTTGGTGATCAATCCTCTTTTAAATTTTCATTAAATTGATTTTAAAAAATTAATACTGATGACTTCAACGAGATTCATGAAATTTGGCTAAAATTAGTTTTTCCTGCAAGAAAAACAAAAAGGAAATGAATGTCTTCGTATCACCTTCTGAAACATAATCAATACTATATTTACACTAACAAAAATAAAAAAACAACAACATATTTTTGTCTCGAAATAGGTGCAAACAATTATTTTAGCCATTTAGCTCTGTTAGCTCCCATATGTTTAGGCCTGAGATGAGAGCGCCCTCTAGGTGAACTGCAGCCAAGCAATAACATCTAATTAGGGCTGAGAATTGAAAAGAATTTTATGAAAGGAAAATAATGAAGACCTTAACAAACAAACATGATGTTTGGACCAGTGTGCGCTTCTTCCTTCTCCTGCTGCCCACTCATTCCCACTCAAGGCCACTTTCAAGCCCTGTGGCAAAAGAGACTGGAAGCCTTTCCTTCCTCTTGGACGCTGCATAGCGAGGTGACCCAGTTAACACAGACACTGAAATCCTTTTAAATCTGGGAAATCCACAGCTCCCTTTCAGGTTGAATTAAAGGAAAAAAAAAAGAGTCACAATCATGTGGTCAGTGTTACAATAATGGATTTGCTTGCTGGTGTCCCTTTTTTTTTTTTTTAATGATTAAAACGTGGTGTCATCGGCGCGCTCAGCGATAGTTGAATAAACAGCCACGGAACTCGACACACGTGCATTAAAAGTGTGTTTTTGAATATCTGAATGCATTTTAATGTCAATCAATACTCAAGTTTTCCACCAGATCAACACGGAGGACAAAAGCAGCTTCATGTCCCCCCCCTCCCCCAGTCTAGGTTTCATTCTGCAAGGTAACAGTTGATTCATTTAGATGACTAAAAAAAACTCTCCCAAGACTTTCCTCATCCGACTCATTTTTTTTTTAGTTTGGCTTGCTTTTTGCATTTACATTTCTGAACTTCATATTATTATTATTTCTTTTGTGAATTCCAAATGAAAAGACATGCAACCAAACAAAAAAAAATCTAAATCTCATTCCCTTTGTGCAGAGCTGAGGCGACTGTGCTCTGGTGTCCATAGTGCTGAACCACTGGACCGATGGCAAACGACACAGTAATCACCTAACAGTGTTCCTGGTGTTCCTGGGAAATAGAAGCCCTGCTCACCACAGGGAAGCTCCTCACAGCTAATCCTGTAGCACATCTCTCTACCCTCCATCTTCTCTCCTCCACCTTGGTTTGCTAAATCTGTGCAGGAATCATTTAGACCAACCCTCATTAATTTATCTTCTAACTCAATTTAACTAGAAACCACTTCTTTGAAGTCCAATTACCCTCCTCCTATATATTATTTAAGAATCACAGACAGTCTGTGAATGGGATTAAAGTCTCAACACCTCACCAAATTTAATGTCAACTATTTGTGGCTGGTTACATCTCGGGTTTTTCACTTGTCCGTCACTGTCACTGCTAAATATCGTTGGCACCAATGAAGGGTTTTCTGTAGGAACAAACACGAGTAATCAAATTATCTGACGGGTTGTGAATGCATCACGAGGTCAGACGGGTCAGATTATTTTCCCGACATCAACATATTCTTAAAAAATTTGTTATTTGAAGGATGAAGACGAGTGAACAGGATTATTATAGAAGATATGTGGTAATTAAGTCTGTCAGGAAGTCGATGGTGTTCAGACTCTTCAGGGAGATTGTGATCCAAACACTGGTGGCGGCGGCGGCGGTGGCTGATGACGCTGTTGAGACCATTGAGGCGCATGAAGCTCAAGTGGAAGGCGTTTGAATAAAAAGATGAAATGTTTCAAGAAGAATCATATCAACAAAGACATGGTGCTGATGACCTTCTGCCTATTCATCCTCTTTAGCATCATCACAACTTATATAACAGACACACCACAGAATTAGCTAACAGTCTAGCGCTGGATCAGAAGCTGTGACCTCCGGCGTGGAAACAACTCCACCTGATTGGGTCAGTTTATTTTTCACGATTGAACCCTTTACTGCTTCATCCCACGTGATTTAGCTCCGTCGGGCGGTTTTCCTTCTTTATCTTTCCTTATCTAAGCTTGTGAACGTGTTTCCAACGTGAACTCTCTTCTCTCCTCCGGCACACTGGGACGTGATTCGAGAACAAAAAGTTTTTTTTATTTTTTTTATTACGCATTACTAACCATGACACACTGTTAAATCACAACCAGAACACACTGTACGTGATGACACAGGTACTGAAGGGTTACGTTAGCAAGACCTTTTCTGTGGATGAGTGAAGCAGTTGGGAATATAAAACAAATCTTTGGTGAATCTTTATACGCAGGTTTATAATATATAGAGATGATTGTGTGCTATTCATTTGTTTAATATTCAAAACACAAATGATCCTGAGGAACAAATGTGGAAGCGCCTCAGGCAGCGTTCACACAAACCTTTGGGTTCCAGAAAATACCTGCATAACAGGGATGACAACAGTTAATAACTAGACTCTCTTTAACACAACCCAACAAATGGAAATCCACCTCCGGGACTGAACGACATCATCACAACATGATAGTTTTAACAGCCACTAAATTTGTTGTTCCTCTAATTCTTTGTAGATGTTGACTCCATGATAACCAGGATGACTCTAGTTTTTTTTTTTTTTTTTTTGTTCAGATCAGATCAGTTTTATTTGACACATCTCATATATGACAAAAAAATAAATAAAAATAGATGAATAAACTGGGATTTGAGCCTCTGCCCAGGTACGAATGTGGTTAAGTGTCAATTTCACTCACCCCCCCCCCCCCCGCCCCCATCATTAACGGCGAGGTATAAACGTGAATCTGGCTTTCCTATATCGCTCCATGTTAGAGGTGCACATGGGCTATAAAATAGAGCAGCAACAACACAACAGAGATATGAGGAGTCTGTTTATTTGCTTCTCCTCAAGGCTACGTCTCACACAAGCATAAAGAGTCCATCTCAGACCTGAAGGTAGCAACAGTGCTTGACCCCCCCACCCCACCCCAACCACCACCACCCCCCCATTGAAAGAGCTGACATGTCCTTAAAAGAAAAGAAAGAGATGAGGTTGAGAGGAGGATGGAGGTCAGAAGAGCAGTTGCACAATATAGTGGAGGAAGAGGATGATGATGATGATGATGATGATGATGGAATGGACCTCCAGCATCTAAGTCAGCGACAGTGGAGATAAAAAATGAGATGGTTGGCAGTGGCAACAGAAGCGAGTCACCGACGAACTTTTATTTTCTGGTGAAAATAACTAGAAAAATGCTCCAGGTGACAGTTTAACAGTTCCATCCCAGAGGGTGACCTTAAGGAACGACAGGTTTTTTTTTTTTTGAACACAAGAGGTCCAAACTGATAACCATGAAGGACAGCAACAAATGTGAATGGGTCAAGAACATTTTCAATGAATTCAGTGACTTATATATTAAAATAGAAAACCAATTTGAACAGCAAAATGCAGTTCTGCTGACAATCGATCGCTAAACTTTCCTTTTTTTTTTTTTTTTTTGGAAGAAAAAAAGAAAAAACAAACAGGGCAATCCATTTGTCGTCTTGTTTTTTTGTCTGTTCTGTTTTTTCCTTCCTATCCACACTTGTCTCGATGATCCATTCCCCCCTCCCCCTTCCCCCGTGGAGCTATTTGGATATTTTGTAGGTTCATTAAAGCAAAAAAAAAAAAAAAAAAAAAGAAAAGGAAAAGAATCATCGTCTTTGTTTAATCCTTTTCATCCTGATGCTGGGAGCAGGAGGAGAGTCATCTAAGGATAAAATAAAGAAACAGATAAACCGACTCACACCTTGTCAAGCCGGACGCCGATGCGCAGAAGGAGGGGGGACAATAATTGCAGTCGTTTCATGTGTTGGGTACCTGTTGTGTCAAGCGCTCTTCATCACCCCTCATCAGTTGTGAGTCGGAGCAGCGGAGTGGGCAACAATAGGCTTCTGCCAGCTGCAGCCACAAGCTGTGAGAGAAAGCCATTCACGTAGGGGCAGTTTTTGTTCCGCTTAAGAACCAAAGTGGGAAGTTATTTCTTTGAAGAAGCCCCCTTCTGAAGAGCCGCTGATCAAAAACCAAAGGTTCTGTAATTTGCTGGAGCTGCTGGAGGATTCTTCTCTGAAAGCTCCGGCGCACTGAGAGAATGACCAGACAGGACAGGAAGTAGTTTCTGTTTTCTTGTGGGTAAATACACTAAATCACGACATATTTACACGCGTGATGTTAACATGATCTGGGGTAGAAGCTTATCTGACAGCTATGTAAATAAATAAGAGGTAAATGGAGAAGGCCGGACACAACCACTCAATCATTGGCTTCTCTTGATTTTGCATTAAATCTGTAAATCTTTGGTTGAATGAACGTTTTTGTGACACAACAAATTACAAATTTAACAAAATAAACCACTTTTAAATAAGTTTCTTATTTTATAAATCAAGCTATTATTATTATTATTATTATTATTATATTATATTATATGAGATGATTGCTAATAGACTTAACGTTTTAAAAATTTATTTGTGACATTAATATTTTTAAAAAAATCAACAAATGCAATTAACAAACATTTTTAGGTACTGCTATTACTTTTTCAAATGGGAGGGGGGTAGAGCACAATAAGGGTGGAACTAAGGGGGTTTCGGATTAGCAGTGAACCTTTGAAGCAGCGTCGTTACAAACAGACCTTTTAAACAACTGTAACCATCCATCATGTCAAAAAAGGCTAAACTGGATAAAAACAGACTTCAGACCGTCGTTAGTTTGAGACGGGAAGGTCAGAAAAATATCAAGAATTGTGAATTTATCTTCAGGCGCAGTCGTAGAAATCAGAAAACACCATGTGGAAACCAGCTCTCATGAGGACCGTCGAATGAGAGAAAGACAAACAACCAGTGATTTATCAGCTATATTTGTTTAAGAAGAAGAAAAGGGAGACTTTTAATACCAATAAGATACTGATGCATCCATTCTCTTCACGTCTTGAGGCCTGCTTGTGATCTAAATGACAAAAAAACACAAAGTCACAAATGAAGAGAAACAAGAGATGAAATGCTCTGTTTGCTGGAACCAGTTGACAAATAATAAAATATGAAAAGAATCAAAAGTTTCGTCCATCACGTGCCTGAAACATCTGAGCGAACACAGAATGAAACGTTCGGGTCAGAGAAATTTCTTGTGGAGATAAAGATCAGATCAAACCACCGTGACTCCGTGCAGCTGAACGTTTCAACGAGGAAGCCAGAGAAAGAAACTCGTGTGAAGAAAACATTTTTTGGCATGTTTGCCACAACAGGAAGTATGAATGTGTGCATGTGTGCATGTGTATGTGTGTGTGTGTGTGCTATGATGTAACACTGATGTGATTTAAAGGTTGGCAAGCAGCGATGAAGCACAGTGTTCTGGATAGGAATGCACGGCTGGCCGGTTCTTTGCTGAGGCGAAAGCAGGAGAGGAGCTGCCTGGAAATAAAAAAAAAAAAATGCTGAAACGTGGCTCTGGTGAAATATATATATATATATAAATAAATATATATAAATATATATAAACAACAACAAAAGAAAGCCAAATATTCCTCAGCAAAAAAGAACAGAGAGAGAATGTGCTGCGTAAAGCATGCAAACATCAGTTTTTGTACATGTCAATACAATCTGCTATCTAATCTCTACCAGGCTGACCTCCGTTAGAAACATTCAGTTTCATGAATGCGTCCGACTGTTTGCACCAGAATAGAATACTGCACATATTTAACATTCTGATTTGGCATTTGACATGCTTCTTTTGTCAAATTTACTATTTTTCTTGAACATTCTGCAAAACCAAAGTTATAATAACACAATTGAATGTGTTTTTAAACCTTTCAAACCACATTGAATACCAGGATCTGGATTGTTTTTTGGTCTTTATTTAGTTCCCTTTCACACCAGTGGTTCCATTAAATTTTAGCTGACATTAAGGAATTAAAAAAAATCATATACTTGTGAAGTGTTACCTTTAAAACCTTTGCAAGAAATGACTCCTAGAGTTGCTGGCACCCTGTGCCGGGACAGGAATGCATTCAAGACGAGGCTGGAAACGTCAGGAAGTCTCTGACTTTATCAAGTCAAAAAGGAGATGTTGTGAAACAGAAGCGACTCATGACACCCGTGAGCCAGAAAGGATCTCTCAGTCTTAATGCACTGAGAGATATCATCCTGTTAAGTTCTCTCTCTTTGCTTCCCCGTTGGACTTCATTTCAGCAACGTCACCGTGACTTTAATCTAATTACCAGAAAGAAAGGTCAAACGATATAGGCCGAAGGTGAAAAAAAAAAAAAAAAATCTTCCATAATTACGCAATAAACTAAAATGTGGAATAAAAAAAAGCATCAAAGTGACTGAATTATTAAAACAGCAACTTTTAGAACGATAAAAATCTTCCTGATCGGAGCGGCTTATGGATTAAGTCATGATCACACACCTTCTCGTGTCTGACTGCTGAGGCGTTCGTCCAGCACGAGGCTGTTTGTGTGTGTGTGTGTGTGTGTGTGTGTCTGCAGAAGAAAATGTGTTTCCAGACAAGTCGTAGCTACAAGGTTAGGCATTTCTGCTCCAGCTATCTGTGTATAGGATCAATTCCAGACCACAGTGGGTCACACTGGACCATTGTTACGGTTGTGGGGGGGGGAGGGATGTCCCCTTCCCCCCAACTGAAAAGGACCCTAATCTTGTGTGTGCAAACTTTAGTGGTGCAGTAGATGAGGTCTGAATAGGCTGTGTGATCATTTCCATTCGGTTCATGAGTTCTGGGCTCGTTTTGAAGCAGATAAATGTTTCAGTGGAGGTCTGAGAACTTCAATGTGTTCAGAAAGTATATATAACTAAAGACTTTCTGGCTGAAGAGCAAATTAATATCAGTGGAAGTGATTCGGAGCTGTGGAATTATTCATTTGAGAATGCTGAATTATTGATGTACAAACAGATGATTGTGCAATTTGCTCCTTATGAATAACATCACCCGGCGTTTCATGAGCCGCTGTGCTTCATATATGAAAGTCACAAACTAAAACTGGTATGTGTAATAGAGTGTGTGTGTTTGTGTGTGTGTGTGTGTGTGTTTGTGTGTTTAGTTCCTCTTTCCTGATAGCAACATTTCTGTTCAAGTCTGCCACCTTTTGGAGAAAAGGGATCATGATTCTGGATCAATAAAGACTTTTCTGTTCAGCTCCAGTTGAGTTCAAGAACCGTTTGTTCAGACTCAATCTGTGAGGAATCCATAAATTATTTACTTAATACAATACTTGAATATTACATCCTTGTAGATACTCTGATGAGCCTCTAGTCATTTAAATTATGCTTAAATATTACATGTAGATGTCAGAAATAAAAACTACAGGTTTTAGCCTCTCTAAATTAAGACTATGCCTCCCTCTAGTGGTCGAAGACAAAAACTGCATGACAGTTTAAATCATGTCACCCAGCAGTCAACCCTTGTACTACCATAATAATAGATGGGTTTATAAAAACGCCTGGCCTTTATTATCTTTTTTTTTTGTCAGTAATTGTGTAAAAAAAATGCTATAGGTGTAAATTAAGTATTTACTATTCTTATGTTTTTAAGTTCAGTACAGAAGATTAAATACATTGTATTAAATAAACTGAATAGATATTTTTTTGCAGAGTTAAAATTCAATATAAAAGTTTAGCTTCACAATCATTTTTGCTATTCTTAACCCAAGGCTGAAGGAGGAAAGCTGCATAACAAAGCCAAAGAAAGTTTTATAGCATCCCTATAGATCCAGGAAAGAACCAGTCACTCATATTTGACAGGAATAGCTGCATTCTTCTTCTGTGCCATAATTCAGCGTGATCTGTTTTGTACTATTGTCTTAGCGTCATCTAAATCTGCAGAACACACACAGAGCCTCTGTTTGAACTGTTGGATACACAGACATTCTGGGCACAAAATTGACTTTTTAAAGTAAATACTTACCTTCCTGTTTGCTCTTAGAGTGTATGAGCGTGAAATTCTGAACGGCAAAACTGCTTCATATGTTATATTCATATTTGTTCAACTAATTATTAACAAATGAAGAAAATATTTAATATCTGTTTTTTATTATACAGCTTATTTTTTTGTATTTTTTTTAACCTGAATTCTAATGAATAAAATGTTGAAAATGGAGATTTAAGTTTTAAAAAAAAAAAAAAAAACTCTAATAGAATGAGAATAATCAAGAAGGAACGAAGCAAAACAGTCTTAATTTAAGGAAAAACAAACTTTTCCAGGGTTTTTTTTTTCTTTATTGAACACAAGAATTTCTGTTTCCCTTTGCTGGTATTTACACCGCTGACAGTGGATGGGTAGAAGGTGGTCTCCTACATTATGATCTATGACCTGCTGGAGGAGAAGCAGCTTCTGACTGAATGTTAAGGAATCAGTGGAGTTTTAATCTGCTGTGAGATAGTTTCTTTTAAAGTCTTGAAAAAAAGAATCATGTTTTTGCCTGCTTGAAAAATCATAAAATCTGCTCTGTCTTTTATTTCGCCGTCAGTCTCGCACCTTTGAGACATCTGAATGAAGGGGACTCGATCACCAATTAATTTTCGAGGCAGGCAGAATGAATGTAGAAAAATTTTTTCTAGTAAAGGTGCTTTAAACGTTGGTCCTACATTTACATTTTTCAGGATAATTTTTCTTGGACAAAAAAAGCTCACATGCTTCCATTTGTGTATTTTCACACTGTATTTCAGCAGAAACAGTACAATTTGCCTCCTCCCCACTTTTTTTTTTTTTTTTTTTTTTTACATTACATTTCAGAGCTGTGTAAAGCACAACGAGCTTTCACAATGAAGCCAAAAGAGAAAAAAAAAAAGGTCGAGAAACAGGACAAGTTACAAAACACTTGAAAAAAAAAAATCAATACGATACACAAAGCAATTTTTTTTCCAGATCAAATGCTGTGATATCTTCTTTTTCTAGTAGATTTTACATTTCTTCCCCAACACTTGACAAGTTTCAGATGTTTTAAGTGAATTTGGAACCTGAGCGAAGTTTCATTGCGTCTTTTCCGATCTCAAAATTTGTTCCGTCCCAAAGTCAATGCAGTTCTCACGTTAAAGGTTAATTCTGATTTATTACAGCTCGGCTCTTGTTCAGCTAACGTTGTGCTAACCAAGTTAAATGGCGGGAGAGACTCCTATCTTAAGAACAACGGACTCCCAGGGGTTCCTTTTTTTAGTGTTTGGGGTTAAAGTTTTGGTCAGATCTAAAATAAACCAGAAGTAGCCTCGAACAATGACGGCGTAAGAAACCCAGCGACCCATCCATCAGGGATATACGACACAACTCTAGCAAAGCATTTCAAACACGAGATCTTTCAGATGAATGTGAGAAGTTTAGCGGGGGGGGGGGTAAGGGGATGGAACACATGCTATCATTTTCCTCGTCCAAGGCACTATGACTGTTCAGTTCGCTGCCATCTTCTGCAAGTTGACATTTGGGAATTCTGTTGCGCGCTATCTGTTGCTACATCTGCTCACAAGCTATTTGCTCAATTCTATTACAAAGAACACAACGGATTCACACATTCACAGTGTACTAGCTTGCAGTCTAAATGAGAAGGAACACTGTACAAATAGGGGACGTAAGACTTTTCAAGGGGAATTATGGCTTGAGAAAACACATTAAAGAAACCCTTAAATAACAGACAAACTTCCTTCACGGCCACATTCCATCTTCGTTCAGTTTTTGCTGAAAAACGGACAACTGAAAGGCTTGACTTGAGTGTGTACATTCATTAAAGGACAAACATGTTAAGATCTAATAAAATCTAGCTGGCACTGTTTTCAATAGGAAGTCGTCTGGTTGGGGTTTCCTGTTCGCTTTAAAGGGCTGGACACTTTTTTTTGGTAGTTTAACTCAATGGTTATATTACCGAAAACAAAATGATATTTGGTACCAGTCATCTCCAGCTCTATAACCACAACCCATTGGCATCATCTTTACCAAGAGTGTAAAGATTGGGGCAACCCAACTGGGGCAATCCAACAGTTTTGCCAAGATAGTGAAAGTTTGATTTTAGATCTCAGATTTTGGTAGCAAATATAAAACTTTCTATGACATGACAGCGATTGGTTAGAAAGGAAGCTGGAATTGATGACTTGCCTTTAGCTACTGGTAAACTCATGGCAGTGGTTTTGTAGTTTGGCGAATTTAATAAAGTTTGCAAATTGATTCACACCCATAAAGACAATTGTTTTCCAGCAAAGGCTTATGGTTATATTTTTATCACATTTTTCTTGTCTTTAAAAAGCCCAGACAGATCAGATTCCAATGGGTAATTGACCAATGGGGTCAAACTGTCCAGGAGGAGTAAATAGCATAGTCCTTTAAAGTGTTATTAGTGAAGTGAATGTTATCCAGATATACAGTGGGGAAAAAAAAGTATTTAGTCAGCCACCAATTGTGCAAGTTCACACACTTAAAAAGAGGAGAGAGACCTGTAATTCTCATCATTGGTGTTTATTTGGAAATTATGGTGGAAAATAAGGATTTGGTCACCTACAAACAAACAAGCAAGATTTCTGGCTCTCACAGAGCTGTGACTTCTTCTTCAAGAGGCTCCTCTGTCTTCCACTCATTACCTGTTTTAATGGCGCCTGTCTAACTCAGGCTAGTATCAGTAACACACTACACCGCCAGGGACTCACGTCCTGCAGTGCCAGACGTGTCCCCCTGCTTGAGGCAGGACACGTCCAAGCCCGTTTGAAGTTTGCTAGAGAGCACTTGGATGATCCAGGAGAGGACTGGGAGAATGCCCTCTGGTCAGATGAAACCACCTCTGGTCAGTAGAAACACAACTTCTTATGTTTGGAGGAGAAAGAATACTGAATTGCATCCAAAGAACACGTTAGCTACTGCGAGGCATGGGGGTGGAAACATCATGCTATGGGGCTGTTTTTTCTGCAAAGGGACCAGGACGACTGATCCGTGTGAAGGAAAGTATGAATGGGGTCATGTATCGTGAGATCTTGTGAGTGAAAACCTCCTTCCATCAGCAAGGGCAACGAAGGTAAAACACGGCTGGGTCTTCCAGCATGACAATGATCCCAAGCACACTGCCCGGGCAACAAAGGATTGGTTTTGTAAGAAGCATTTCAAGGTCCTGGAGGAGATCTGATGGAGGAATGGGCCGAAATGCCAGCAACAGTGTGTGAAAACTTTGTGGAGACTTACAGAAAACGTTTGATCTCTGTCATTGCCAACAAAGGGTATATAATAAAGTATTGAGATGAAGTTCTGTTATTGACCAAATACTTATTTTCCACCATAATTTGAAAATAAATTCTTTAAAAATCAGACAATGGGATTTTTCTGGATTTTTTTTCTCATTCTGTCTCTCATAGTTGAGGTATACCTGTGATGACAATTACAGGCCTCTCTCATCTTCTTAAGTGGGAGAACGTGCACGATTGGTGGCTGACTAAATACTTTTTTTCCCCACTGTAATTTCCAGATTTTTTTCCAGGAAACCTTCAGCAAAGTGGAACTTGAGTAAAGAACTTAGTGATATAGTGGAAAAACAGTAACTGAAGATTGGCTGAAACAAGTTCTGGTAGATTTGAGTCAGACTTAAAACCAAACCTAAGCTAACAAACTCGTCTGAAATGCTTTAAAACAACATAAAAAGGTGTGTGTTGGTGAAAGAGAAAAGTGCCCCCTCCTTCAAGACGTGACTCTTTTTTATTATTGGCCTAGCTTCCATTATTCACATCCAGTAGCATCTGATCCAGCTCATATATTTACTGTTGACCTCAGAAAGACTGAAAACAGTGTTTACCATCGGCAGGTAATATTCAAAAAATTAAGAAACAAAAAACATGTGTGACATTCCAAAAACAATAAGGCAGCATTTTACTTCTGGAATGGAAGTATTGAAAACTGGACTTTAATCTTAAATGTGACCTTTTTTTTTTTTTTATGACTCAAATCCAACCCTGTCTCCTTACAATACACAATTCATTATAAAGAAAGAAACTTAAAGATATCAATAATAGTTTATAAGAAAAGGTGGACATTTTTAATGAAGGCCTTTGCAGAGAAACCAAAGGTTCATTATTTTATCGCTTTGTTTATAGAATTTTAGCGGATTCACCATTAGAAACTGATGCAGAAAGAGTATGAATGAAGTGTGGATATAAATGAGTGTGTATCCTGATTGCTAAACCAATGAAACATACTGCATGTGGTACAAAAATATACTGAAACAGAACAAAAACACAACATTTACTAAAATATGTGTAGGTTATTCTAGGGAGACAGGGTTGAATCCTACTGATCTTTCATTGTATTGTATTCTCTGGTGTCCTCATTTCAAAGCATAGTCTAAATGATTTCTGGACCAGAAACTACATGGAGACAAAATTTTCTCCATAACCCCCCCCCCCCCAAAAAAAAAAAACAACCCAAAAAGAAAACAAAATTCATCTAAAGAGAAACAAATGACAGCAAAATGTACAGAAATACAGTAACTTTGCAAAACAGGCATGCTAATGTTCTAACCTCTAACCCTGGAAACATTACAAAAAGCTAAATAGGCATAACTTCTGCACATTATTTAAACACAACAAAATATCAACAAAAGGAAAAGACCCACAATCCATCACCTCATTGACCACCGTACTGCGTAAAGAATAGTAGCATTGGTAAATGTCCCAGTCTGGTGTGTGTGGCCAGTAAAGCGACAGTCCAACCGCGGTTACCTAGGGGACACTGGTATAGATTCTGTCTTGCTTTTGCCTGTTGATTTATTTTCATATTAAACACAAGAGACGGTGGACTAAAAGTATGAATTTGCCTTCTTCTGCGTGATAAATTTCCAACAGAAGCTGACGTAAAAAGAACTAAGGCATGGTGTTTTTCTTTTTGCTTTGTTTTGTTTTTTTACATTTTCCAGGTAAATGGGGTGGTGTGTGACAATTCTTTGAGGTTTCAGTGACTGTGACCCCCATCCCCCTACCCCTGCCATCCCATTTGAACCTTTAAAAACCCTCACCCTGGGCTTTACCTCCCCACCCAACCCCTTTTTCTCTCCCATCACTTTTGGGGCGAGGAAATTACGCTTTACTTTCGTTGCCATTCATCTGGGGAGCCTCGTTGGGGACGGTCTTCACCTCATCCGTGGCGTTTTTCACCTCCGTCTCGCCTTTGGTGTTATCATCCGTCACCGTCTTACCGCTTTGAGGAGCAGAAGAGAAACCAGGAGAGAAAGAAGAAGACAAGGAGAGTCAGTTTACGGCAAAACACCGCGTCTTTTTCTTATATAGCTAAACTGTCTGATCCAAACGGCCTTTTGTGTGTCATTATCCAAAGAAAGGAGGAACAAAAAAAAAAAAAGAGGAAAAAACATGAAAGATGCTTAGAGGGAATTTGTTTTCCCCGGTGGAACTGAATGCATTTCACACATAATGGGATCAAGCTCGCTATCCTGGGCAGACATCAAATACGAGTGCACGGATGTCACTGCTATTTTCCAGGAACAATGAATGCTGATGCGGAATGAGACAGGGCCGGTACAGTAGACACAATGCATGATGGGATGGAAAGACTGAGGCATAACCTGCAACACAACCTACGATACACAAGCGGATTACATGCTGTCTGGACTGAAACAAGACAAGGGGAAGAGACTTTAAAGCCGCGCTTTGCTCCACTCCAACATTTTTTGGCGTTTGCACCTTTTTTTGGGGTATTATTTCCAGGGACGTGTTTTTAAAAAAAATGCGCTGCTTCAGAGACGTGTCAGGTAGTCATCTCTCTCCTTTACCCCGTAGAAGAAATCAAATCAATACACTTCTTTCTCTCTCTGGATGACAAATATGTGTAGTCGCCGGCGAAGAAATAAGAGATGCTTCACGTAGAAAATCTATAACCATGCCAAGATCGTCCAGAAAACTGAAGCACATGGTTCTATAGTAGATATGAAAATGCTGGTTCCTAACCTACATTAGGAACATAGGGGCAAAAGCTTCTAGAATAAATGTTAAACTCATGGCCCGGGGGACCAAATGTGGCCCACCACGTCATTTAATGTGGCCCGCGAGTTACATTTCAGATCGACAAACAAACACATTTTTTTCTGTGCAACTTCATTGTTTGTAACTTGAATAAGTCATAAATTCAGACTTACTTAACATTAATCACTAGTTACATTTATTTTACATTGTATTGAGTTACATTTAGTCACAGTTATTAGTCACATCTGGACCTTTGAGGACAGCCATTTAGAAAAATGACACAAGCTACTATTCCTTTACATTTATGTTAGCTTTGTTATCAACATCATGTAAACAAATATGAGTGTGAGAGATCTGTGTGGGTGTAAATGTATTTGGAGCAGGGACAAATGTACATCTCTACTCAAGAAAAATGGGTTCAGAGGGCGAAAACGCCACTCAGAAATCCAATAAAGCCGACACATTTAGCATCGGAAGCTGAAGAAGAATCACCACATAGATCAGACGGAGAGCAGCTCTCTGTTCCTGTCACGGAGTTATGAAGAAAAA
Source organism: Antennarius maculatus (assembly GCA_013358685.1). NCBI lineage: Eukaryota > Metazoa > Chordata > Actinopteri > Lophiiformes > Antennariidae > Antennarius > Antennarius maculatus. The sequence continues at coordinate 2,936,346 of CM023617.1, read as the reverse complement.
TCCATCCCATGACAAGTTTCGTTCTATCAAGGTGATGTTGAGCTGACATGAGCTCCCCGCTTCCCAACTAGCTATCACTCTCCATACTTCATCGCCGACATCGTCTTCCTGCCATCGGAAGGAGCAAAAGCGTGAGATAAAAGAGGAGGAGGAAGACTGATTGTCAGCGAGCCTCTATAATTCGTCTTCTTCCTCATCATCACCATCATCATCATCATCATCATCATCATCATCATCATCATCCCAGCTGGAACATCTGCAAACTCCAAGGGCCAAAAACCTCCAAATAACCCCCCCTTCAAAGCGAGACTGAAATAACATCCAACGGGGAATTAAAAAGGAAACACGACAGCTTCCTCCAGCTTCTGAGAAACTTTAGCTGGCCTTCCAAACCCGTAATCTTTTATCAAAATGATGCAGAGGACAAAAAAAAATAAATGATGAAGCGGTGCAACGGGAGGTCATTTGGTGACAACTTTTTAATTTACTCGAACAAGCTGGTTCACTCCTGCACCACTGTGGGGGGACGGAGACGGAGAGTTCCTCCCCATAAAATGATAGATCTCTACTCTTTCACAGCAAATGAGGATCTTTGAAGCTTATTTTTCCACACCGCTATGACAAACTTCCTCTTTTGCATCCATGTGGTTGTTTTATTTTACTATATTAAGGGTGTAATAAGCAATTGTGGAGAACGATAGTTCCTCATCGAGTCTCATTCCCAGGCTGTCAAACTCTTATGTTTTTGAATTTGTGACTCGACTGAATATCTGGAAATGAGACACAACAATATTTCTCCCAAGCGACTGTTGATGGAAGATATTACGCTCATTTAAATTATCAGTCAGCGCAGACTGTCAGCACATTGTGGGGGAAATTGCTAGTAATATGTGAATTGGCGTGTGATGTCATAACCGTGAGGGTGATTTGAATAGTTTCATCATTTCTATCAGTTACCAAAACAATGTAATCGTAAAAGTCATTTTGGGAACACTGCAGCCGGAACGATAGGGCAAAAAAAAAAAAAAAAAAAAAAAAAAAAAAAAGCAATGACATATTTTTTAAGAGCCAAGAAAAAAAAAATAAAAAAAATAAAAATACTGCCATCCAAATGTTCTACCTACCTTCAATTTCATTTTTGCTTTCATGTTTGTTGACTGATTTGAGCAATTATGTTAATCACCAAAATTTGACATGCCGCAAATCCTTATTTTTGGAACATGTAAGTATACAGAATTTATGGAAATGGTTGTCACGACTACGGAAATTCATTCTAAAAATGTTAGAATGAATTTCCGTATGCGTTGAACATACACAGATAAAGTATGTTCAACGCATACTTTATCTATGTTAGAGCTCTTACGGTATTATAAAGTCAAATCCCAGTTCTTCTTGTGAAAACTGCCCCTTTACAACTGAACACCAAGGAGTAGGGGTGGAATCTTTATCTTATGTCATCATTGGGTAATTAAAGTAGTAGTTTAATACCCTGGAACAAGTGCCTAGTCTAAGGGGAGGATTGTGATTGGGCAACAAAACGAATGTGTTACTCAGACTACTCATGTAAGTATTTACTGATGGATCTTGAATGTGAAAAAGGTTAAAAAGGGGTGTTAGAAACAAAAAAAAAAGCTTCAAAACAATGAGGCAACTGAATTGCAAAGAAGCTGCATGACTGGAGCGAAGGCGGTTGCAACGAGTGGACAAAACAGGTGGAAGATGGAGGTGGCGGCGGTGGCGGATGGATGAACACAACTCTGCACTGGTGGCATCCCACAAGATTACGTTACCGTGTCTTTTTTATCCGTACAGCCAATATTTGTCATCCTCAGAGGAAAATTCCACCCTTAAAAGTTCTTAAGCTAAAACATCCGACTCGTTTTGAAGAACATTTCAGGGAGGTATTCCCAGAATGCACTTGTTTCCACGGTTCTTTCTTTGACATTTTTTTCCCACTAGGAATTTTTCAGATACTTTCAATAAAAGGGCGGCTGCTTGTGAAAAATGAAAGGTGAGTTATTTGGCCTTTGAAAACTGGGGCACGTCTGCAATCACAGCCGTGCTCCCCTCTCTTCAAAACTGGAACATGGTCTCTGGCTGCATTCCATTCAGGGATAATGAGGCTATTGTTAGGGGAGACATTCATATCTCTGCCTCTGAATTTCTCCAACAATAAAATTATATATTGAACGCCGCTGCCAAAAGCCAGAGCCAACGCTTATTTTTAGAAGATACATCATCAAAAAATCTAGTGAGAGGCAGTTGCGCTACGAAGCGCTGATGAAAGTCAGACTGACTGATACACGTCGCTGATATTTTTACCCTTAGCTCTTCTTGCGATGTAATGAAGTCGAGAAACTTTTCTGATCTTTGTGTGACTGAAACGGAAACAAAAATGTCTGCTTTTTAGGTTTTTTTTGGGGTCTACAAGATGTAGACAAGAACATCAGGGAAGGAGATTTCCTTTAAAAACGGCACATTTAAAGGATGCTAGGATGCTACCAGAGCAGAAGTTGGGGTTTTTCGAGGAATGGCTGATGGGGGGGGGGGGTGTTCATACTCATTTTGGGTCGGTGCGGTCGAGTCTGTGCTCATGGCATTGGGGGCGTCCTTGGTCGGGCCGTCTACTTGTAAGTCCTTACTCTGGGCGGTGTCACAATGACTCTGTGGCCCATCGGCTTTACCGGAGGGTGGGCCGACTGGATCTGAGGGTGTTGGGTCGGACGAGGGGGGGACGCTCAGGTCAACCAGGGGCCCAACATCCGGTTTGGTGTTAGTTTTAAGGGAACCGGGCTGAGGAGTGGGGTTGTTTTGGGGGGAGGACTGGTCAGGGGTGGCGGCGCCGGTGGTTAGCATGGTGTTGTCGCTAGCAGGACTGCTCTGTGCCGTGCTAAAGCTCTCAGCAATTGAGTTAGTGGCGGTGGAGGGGAACAGGTTTACCACCGGGGCGGTGGCGTCTGCAGCAGCAGGCCTGTTTAGCAAGGGAGGGGTAGGGGGGGGTGGGGGCAGAGGGGAGTGGAAAGACAGAGCCAAGAAGGTGAGGAAAAGAAAGGAAAAATGATGAGTGGAATATAGAGGGAGGGGGCAGGTCAGGGCATAAAGGAGGCAGAGTGAGAGCTGCTGGGAGGAAAGTAAAATCTGTGCATCCACATGTTTGCAACAAAATATCTCTGAAGGCGTTAGCAAAAAATAACATGGCAACAAAATACACAAATGACGCCGACATGTCGGGATTGAAATACTGATGGTTTAACTGTGACTTTGTGTTTGCAGCATATCTTACCTCAGACTACCAGGGGTGTCAAACTCATTTTCACCGAGGGCCACATCAGCATAACGGCTGTCCTCAAAGGGCCAGATGTAACGAATAAATGTAACTAAATGTAACTCAATGTAATGTAAAATAAATGTAATTACTCCTTAATGTTAAATAAATCTGAATTTATGACTTATCCAAGTTACAAAAATTAGTTGCAGAGACAAAAGCTTTGCTGGTTTCTCTGTTATAACATACAGTAAATTCTTTTAATTTTTCAGGTTATTAAACCCACAGAACTGCATCAATCAAACTATCAATGAATAAAGAAAAATAACATCAAACACCAGTTAGGAAATCAACTTTGTTGAAAACGTTTTTGTTGATATTATAATGGGCTTAATTACAGTATTTTCCTCACTATAAGGCGTACTTAAAAACCTTTAATTTTCTCAAAAACTGACGGTGCACCTTATAATCCACTGCACCTTATATATGAAAACAGTTTTAAAATAGGCCATTTATTGAATGTGCGCCTTATATTCCAGAACTGCATTGTGGGAAATGTACTTGTGGTCAAAGCACACTTTTGGCCTATTTATTTTTAGACAGTCTGACCTTTTATTCTCTCGCAGGCCACATAAAATGATGTGGAGGGCCACATTTGGCCCCCGGACCTTGAGTTTGACACATGTGGACTAGACAATGCTAAATTTTAGCAACATAAAGACCCATTTGAGTATAAGTATGGATATAATTCCAGTGTGTTATAATCCCCCTCCCACACACACACACACACACACACACACACACACACACACACACACACACACACACACACACACACACACACGCACACACACACTTTAGAACTGTTTTTGTCCTATACTCACTCAGGTTCTGTCAAAGGCGTGGTCTCATTGGGCTCAATGGGGCCCCCTCCCTGGTTTGGGGTGTTTTCTTCTTCTGTTCTCACCTCAACAATGGGCTCCTTAGACTCATCCTTCCTGTGGTCAGAGGAGCAGAGACGTTTATGAAGCTTACTCACCATTAATATTCTAAAAAGATTACGGCTCAGGATGCGTCAGACGATCCCTGTAACATCTAACAGGAAAGTCATTTTACAGGAATGTTCTGGTGATTGGCAGCCGTGTGAAATATGGCAGATAATTAGCTAAAAACATGTAAAACAGCGGTGCAGTCCTTTGAGCCGTGGAACAAACAGTCAATTCTTTAATTCCAACATTTGATCGTCCTCCGCCGGCATCCATCTGCAGGCTCTGATAGCAGGTTTCCCTGGGGGAGCATCACACTGCTCTCTCATTACGCCGAGCTTTAAAGATTTCACTTTGCTGGGAGTGACAACGTTCCTGCCAAATAACTCTGAACGCATCGCCATTCATTTTCAATAAGTCCGTTTCATGTCAGCAGTTTAGTTGAAATATTTACTGGTTGGGCTTTGTGGTGAAATTCTTTGCCGGGATGACGAGAGACGGTTCAACATATTGAACAAAAGTTTTGATCAGAGGCTAACAAGCGATAACTGAATCTCAACATGAGTCAGTGTTTGATACTGTTGACAGAACAAAGCCAAACTCTCACAATTTCAGCCAGCGAATTTGTAACACGTCGGTAATTACGACAGATTTATAACCGGAACTTCAGGTAAAAGTTTTTTGTTTTAAAGCAGCTGTTATCAAATGTTTTAGAAACTTTATTTTCCCCAAATTCCTGATAAGTTTCCACAAGTAAATGTTGGTATTATGCATTTCTGCAAACCTCAGATGTGCTAGTTTTTAAAAAAATAACATTTCAAACAAAAAGACATCAAGTTTTAAATCAGCCACAAGTGCTAATTCCTCTATCTGGATGTGTTGGGGTTGGCTGTTGAAACAGCACCGAGCAAGAAACCAGTTTCTGAGGTCACTTCCACCCACATACTGGATCATTTTAGGGATGGGACATTTTGAGACCGTTTTGAAAAAGCAGATATTCACACCAGGAGGATTTCTGGGCATGTTTGTGGCATCAAAACAAGAGATTTTAAGGCAAAATGTCAATTAAATACTCAGTTTATTTGTTTTTTTGAAAACCAGTTCCAAAACAATGAGCTTAAAGGTGCTAAAACGGATAATTAAGAGCAAATATTTCATATTAAAGTAACCAGTTCCTGTTTTTAATGTTAAAATATTGATAATAAAGCTCTTGGCTTACGTGAACGCTGCGTTGCCCTCCTCCATGTCCTTACTCTTGGCTCCCGGCCCGGCCTTCCCACAGAAGTTCACGGCGATGCACATCAGGAGTCCACACTTGTTGAGGAAGAAGCAGGTGACGTCCACGGCCACCAAGAGCAGGAAAAACACTACAACGAGGATGCCAACGATGGCTCCGGTGCTCAGGCCTGAGTCACCTGAAAGGCAAGGAGAGGGGATACGCAAGCACAACAGGCGAGAAAAGACAGAAGGAGAAGAGGAGTTAGGAGAGAGGAAAGGGTTCAAGATGAAGGAGAGGGGGCAGAAGGAAAGTTAGAAAGAGAGAGGGAGAGAAATGTTGAGGAATGCAGTCAAGCTTTTATTAATACACCGATTCAAGTTCATCAAGTTCAGCCTCGTGACCTCAAAGGTGAGGGAGCTTTCAGAGGCAACTGGAAGTGAGAAAAGCTGGACGTTAAGTCCTGAAACACCGACCCTTAGTTGTGTTTTCACAACAGCAGCGTTCCATTTAGTGTTGAGAATTGTGTTTGACTCGCTCGTGGTGTAACAGGTAAATCAGACCAACCTGATCTCCAGACGTTCAGAGGTTCCATGTTCATTTATTTTATAGGAGGTGGTGAAAAGTGTAGTCTATACCAACCTAAATATAGTAGAGCAGACTAATAGTCTTCAATAATAACCATTAAGATTGTCACAAGTCTGTCAGCAGTCGACCAAAGTTGAACGTTACCAGTATAACGTCCTGGATGATTATAGTTTGATGATTAAACTATTTTTTTTGACTTGACTTGTCAAAAGATTGATAATAATATTAAAGATAATTTCCCTTAAATTCACCAAATTTCCTATGCTGAACTGTAGGGATTGTAGCAACATTTTTAACGGTCGGAATATCTTCAGACTTCCAAAACAGACACTCATTCCAACTCGATTATCACACAAAAAAAGTTTTTTAAATTCCAAGAAACTCTAGTCTTGACGATTTCGGTCCAGTGAGGCTATTTTCGTGGGATTTGGAGAAACAGGACATCAAAATTACGGCCTGGTCTGTTGGTAAATGTCAAGTATAAAAAAAAAAAAAAAGTTTGTCTCCACATGTATGAGCAGATAATTCCACCTTGAGAGTAAAACAGGTCATTTTCTCCCACGTTATTCCCCCACAAACAAGTTCTGTCGTTTACAGGCAGGATGGAATAAACAGGATTTAGTCCGGGGCGGATCTGGGTATCCAGTTTTGCATTTCCAGAACGGATTCCTCAGCTCTCATGATTCATTATTGTACCTGATGACATTTCTATTGCGTCTAAACTAAATAAACAGCGGCCAGGTTTCCTCCTGTGTATGCACACAAATGTATTAACATAATCTGTAAGATCTCAATGACCTCATTTATTTAATCTACAGTTTATAAGAGGTTGTTTTTTTTAATTAACAAACTGCCAAAGGTTGAAAATGAGCTAAAACGGAAAAATCTGCATTCATTCAGTGGCTATTTACTTATGATTACTTTGGTTTCCGTGCTAAATGCATTCCCTCTGTTGATTGGTTATCACATCGTGTGCATTGGAGCACATTTGCATAAAGATGCCACTAGTTTAATTAAACCCACGCTGCGCTAATTAGCAAGGGGTAGCATGCGGTTTAGTGTCGTATCCACCTTAAAAACATCCCTTTGTGTTTCACTATTTGCGTACAGCCTCTACTTCGCCCTGTATGATCATTACCCAACATGAATTGACTGAATTAATTAAAGATATAGACTCAAAACAGTCTTTTTTTAAATGAGTGTTTATTGTCAGAACACCAGGCTACGCTCAGAACCCAACGGAGCAAAAATATGAATTTAAATGAAAGTGTCTTACAGTTTGGCCAGGCTCTGCTTTAAGGCAGGGAAGATGGGAGCGACCTTATCCTCAGGCTTACCCCGAGGACAGAGAGCGGTTCGGATTTGGAGCGCCAGCTACCGGTTTATGGATACTGATAATATCCACATCCCTGAGGACCGGTGACAAGGAGCATGAAATACACACAACCCATAATGCCTTTTACAACTTTGTACCACTGGAACCTACAGAATGAAGCCATATGCGTTATGGCCTCGCTGTAGCTCAGAGGACATTGTAAAAGCCGAGTAAAAATGAATTAAAAAGACATCAGGAATAGTAATTTACCCCAGAATGCCTTTCACACGTTGTTGTTAGGAGCAAAAGACAAAATGCAGACGATGTACTGTCTCATTAATGTATTTCCTGTAGCGATAACAGACTTTGCTCTAAACCGTCCGACCATAAACATCAGGATTTACTGTTAGTTCTTCCAAATTTACGTGCCGGGGAGTCCGGGGCGACCATTCTGCACAGCCCACCGACTAAAACAAGACAAATTGGGAGCCAGATTGCAATGTGGGGTTTTTATACCGCCGCTTGGTGGCAATTTACATCGCAAAGATAACCAGCAGTAGAATAATCCAACAGAAATACAAAAAAATCCCCCAAAAAACCCCAACCTATATCTTCTTTGTTAAACATTTTAATTTGTTTACTCATCCTGTATCGGAATTATTCCAATCAACTATGGCTGACAGACCCAACCAATCAAATTAAATGACATTTTAGCATTTCTCAGGTTTACAGTAAGAATAAACACACCTCATAATTTCTCTCATAATATTTTTTACCATTTCTGTTTACCATCCCTAAATGTTACCGACAACTGTTGAACACAACACTGGGGAAAGAAAAAAAAAAAAAAAAAAAAAAAAAAAAAAAAAAAATATATATATATATATATATATACACACACACACACTGTATATATGTTGAAATAAATTGATGCGATTTGCAAGAGCCCTGTCCCGTTCACAGATGTAGACTTTAAGTACACTTAAAAATAGACATCTTTAAGGATCCTGCAGACGTTCGGGCCTTCAATGAAACACCATTTGCAGACAGCTAGCGTGGCGTGATTGATAACGCTTTTTAAAATGATTTTTTCACGCCTCTCAAACATGTTACATTTGTATTTACTGCAGTCGCATCCCCCTCGTAAATTTTCAAGCGAGAGCGTGGCCCGTGGTCAGTCTAGACATTTCATTTATTTCCACTGTCTCCTTGGCCTCGGTTGCGATGTAATACAGAATCCTATTTTATATATTTTTTTCCTCCTATGGCTGCCATCAAAAAGGAGCCGGTGCGCTCCGCCGCTCTGTGTACTTACAGGTGAATACAGTGATCCAGACAACACCTGTTTTTTCCTCTACCCGTTGCTTCATTTGCATTTTAACAGGCCCAATAAATCATGCGGCGTGTATTCACTGCTGCGGGGAGTTTTTGTCGCCGGGCGCTCTCTACTGAGGGAGAAAGCAGAAATCTACATGTCAGGGTGGACTACACAAATATTTCTCTTTTCAGGCTTGTCAGGTACAGTAGTGAGCCGGTTCCCCCCAGAAGACTGCTGATAACAGACTGCGAGCGATAAGCCTCAATTCCACTGGAAACCACACATTTTTCGGAGAAAATGAATAATTGGTCACTGTCCAGCATGAACAATCTGCCAGATTGATGTCCCGGCACACAGATGAGAAACCCACACATTGCCAGTTAATTTACATGTTATTATAGGTCTGGGAGGTGCATTCAAAAGCTGTCTCCTCATTTAAACAGAATGCAAAGAGAATTTTATATCTCACCTCCCCAAACTGCACCTCTCTATGCTTTTACTGCTTGTCAACAAAAAAGTGTGGTTAGGTTTAAATGCATCTGTTTATTAGACTGTAGAAGTACGACATTACAGAGAGCGAGAAATCAAATTGAATGGCGCGGCATATTGTGGAGGAGAAAACGTAGCGTTTGGGTTCATTTTCTCGACAGAGATAGGTTGGACCGAGCTGTAAAACCGGCCAATTATGCTCAACTTGAGCAGTCGTGATGGCAACGCCGCCAATCCTCTGCAATAACATCTGCATTTTCTCCAGCACATCCAGCTGCAGCGTTTAGCGGGCCGAGACATCGCCCAGTTCACAGCCAACTGGGCGCTTTTGATCACCAGTGCAAAGATTACACAAGCACGACTAACAGTTATGTCATTGGGTCTTTGAGGATTCAGGAACTCTGCACTATCTGCACTAAGGACAGACTATAATAATGCTGCAATCTTTTAATCTGCACATTGTGTCTCCCACTGATGTGTTCAGGATCCAGGCTCCAAGACTAATCTTGAGTCTAGGGATGTAGGCCAAAAAATCCGCGAGGAAAGAAGATCAACGTCATACCGAGCCCTGACCAAGAGTCCGTCTCGGTTTGTACTTCAAAAAGCAGGACACATAGTTTCCGAAGTAAACTTTCCTTTAACTGTTTTATCGTATTTTCCACACTATAAGGCGCGCCTGTAATAAACGTCCTACAGGCAAAACTCGGTTTCCGACCATAATTCGTTCCGGAAGGCTGTTCGAATAGCGATTTGTTTGAATCCCAAACACAGTTTTCCCATTACAAATACCGGTAATGATAGTGGTTTTAATCCGTTCCAAGACGCTAGAAAAATACCTTTTTTCAACATAATGTTATTTCATAATGTCATTTATCCATCAAACTGTATAGTAATGAAACAGATCAAAGAAATGTAAAAGAAAAAAGCAAACACGAGAAAGAAAAAACAACAACGTAATCAGGTTAACCTAAGGTATGAGTTACCGCCGTCTTTTGGACAGAAGTTTACGGTACCGTAACTCGTACCATAGGCAATGGAACGCAAATTAAGTGAAAAATTATTGAGTACAGTAAACTAAAATAAAAAGAACATTACCATCACGTTTTCTCTCAACTTATCTCGCCTTTTCTCGCACTTGGCAGCGAGAAAAAGGCGTTTGTTTCACGTTTGACTTCCAAATTTTGTTTCTAAGACAAAAAAAAAAATCAGAATTTTTTGGTCGAATTCTGATTTGTTCGATGTCTAAAGCGTTCGAAAACCAAGGTTTGCTTGTATTTTCATATATAAGGCGCACTGGATTATAAGGCACACTGTCGAGAAAATGAAAGGCTTTTAGGCGCATCTTATAGTGTGAAAAATACCGTAATCGTTGTTAACCACAAAGCCAGGAAACATGTCGTACTATGCATAATAACTGATTTACTGATTTGGATAGACTTCAACGTCAAGACAAACCATCCTGTTTTCTACTTTAACTTGTGGATTAAACTTGATGACCAGACTTTGAGATTATCACTTCAAATTAGAGAGAGATGTGGAACACTTCACAGCATCTGGGAAAACACCTGTGTGAAAGAAAGTGATAAACATGAATTGTAAATAGACTCCTAAATGTCCAGTTACATTTTTGTCCGTGCTAATCCGTGTTTCTTCTTTCCTAACTTTGCCATAATGAGCGACCATTCCTTTTGTATCCGGCTTCCATCTGCCACCAGTCTCTCTCTGGGAGATGCTTTGTTGGTTTTTGGCTTCATCAAGTTCCTCCAGTGACTTCTATGTTTGCTTCCTCCATCTGAGCTCTGCCACAGTGTGGCACTGCACCACCGTTCAAAACACCAAGTCCACATTCTGCTTTCCTATTTCCCCGGAATGAGGAGGAAGAGCGATGCAGGAGAAGGACCCCCACCGACTGATGAGGACATCCGGACACTCTTCAGGTGTGAGGCAGGATGAGATCGGAATTGCTCCCAAACCAGATTGGTGTTCCAGGCAGGGAAAACTGATGCGTATTATTGGCTTGTTTATGTGAGGTAAGGTTGGGAGGAGGAAGGAAACCTTGACAAATGTCGCGTCGTGTGAATCCCTTCAGTCAGACAGATTGACTATCAAACGTAACGCGACATATTTTGTAAACCGAGGACGGATTTGTGGATAAAAGATGAGTTTGTACGAACATTAGATCTTGAATGAAACTTATTTCCTCCAGGGAAAGGAAAAAAAAAAATTCTGTTTACATGCATTATAAGTAATTCTCAGACTCAAATGAGGATTCTGACGAGCCCAAAATGAAAATGGCTCAGCACCAATCGGCGCTAACGTTTACTCGCTCGGTGTTGATGGACAACAGAAGGGACCCCCCCCAAAAAAAGTGATGAAGAACATCTCTAGGGTGTTGTGAGCGCCTGTTACCCTCGTGACAGGCTTTAGGTGAGATTAAACGCCAGAGCCAGGAATAAGAAAGCGAAGGAATGCAAGTCTTGTTTTAAGATCGGAGCCCAGATGCTTGATTTTTGGAAGGAAAACTACCGATCGTGCATTTTTTTTAGCCGATCGGCCTTCGGCTTGTCCATCCGTCTTCATGCAGAAGCATCACCCCATGAAATTCTTTTTATTTTAGGTTTACAAAGTCAAAGCAAGGACGTTTGATGTTTGCACCTCCATCCAAAGCGACGACAGAGGAGGTTCTTGAGCTGAATTCACCCTCGCCCCTCGAAGCCCCTTCACAGGTGAAAAAAAAAAAAAAAGCCGTTGGGCGCTGAAGGGCTCTTTGCTTCAGATTGACACGGCTTCAGAAAGAACCTCGTCAGCTTCTGTTTTTTTCCAAATGGGAAGTCAAGTATGTCGAGTGCATATGCTTTGTTCCAACACTTACAACCCACGAGGACGCCTCTGACGCGCGGCTGACAGCAAAAAGCACTCCCCCCCGCCCCAGTTTTTTAAAACGTTGAATGATTTTTCTACTTCCTGTAGCTCCAACGCCAAGAAAAATCTCCAGTTTAGGATGGGACTCAGAGAAAACAATCACCATTCATGTGTCTGATTATTGAAAATGTATCAATGCTTTATTGTCACACATCGAATTGTTGATCATGGCCGGAGGTGATTCTGGACTGTTCTTTTTAAACGCCACACCTTTTTCCCCTCTCATGATGGGTTTAGTGTGGAACAACCGTTTGAACAAATGGAAACCGTATCGAGGCCTCAGTTTGATCAAATGTCTGAAAATGTTGAGTTTATCCTGGAAAATTGGAATTATTACTGTCAGTCGATAAGAAAGGCGGAACCATCACGCCGATGAACGCCTAACTGTCAAATTGGTACGTTGATTTATTCGGGTATTGATCAAGCAGGGGATTTTGACATAGATGGCTGCTTCATGTGTTCCAATCCCACAATCCAGTTCTTCAAACCTATTTCTACATTATATTCGGTGGAAAAAAGTTAGGCTTAAGTTATGAGCAGTAGTTGTAGCTTTAAAAGACGATAACAGAATAAAATGAACATAAGTTACGCGCTAATATCATCTGGCTAACAAACACGAAAAACGCATTTATTAACTTTCAAAGCGCCCACTTTTCATAGAGTTCAAAAATATCTGTAGATGATTTTTAGTTATAAAATAACATTATCGTACTTTTGATAAAAAGCTGTCGACATTTTAGATTTGAAATGAGGAATATGGAAATAAGAAATCCTGCGTGCAAAAAAAAAAAAAAACAGTAAAAAAAACAAAACAAGAAAACAGCGAGGTAGCTCGAAATTAGATTCTAGTTTATCGTTTCACAAAAAAAACAATGATGTTAATTGTATTTCCATTAGAGCCTGTGTACTGTTTGCCATTTGTTCATTTTGTGTTCACAATGCATATTGTATTGTCCCCAATCGGACTGAAACCGGGCTGCTAATCCATCTACATCTGGGTTTAACAGTCTCCTGCGCTGTAGCGCAGCAGCGGATGCAGAATACAGACGTTTTGTTAAAGCTCCAGAGGGAAAAAGGGCTGAAACAGATTCACAATCCAGGCCCAGAATAGTCGGCACCTCGTCACACATCTTAGTACGTTTAGTCGCAAAAGCTTAACAAAGCCTTTACTTCCATGAAAGAAAACAAACAATTTATTTCAACCCTACAATGGTTACATGGAAATACACGGATATGTACTTACAAAAAAATCTCTTCGAATAGAATAATTTCACATTATTGAAAATGAAATTTTTAGTGTTTAACATCTTGCATTTATGTATTTTAGACATTTCTCAGCTTTCAGATAAAAAGAGAACATGAACTGAAGTCCAAACCCAAAAAAAAAAAAAAAAAAAAAATCTGATTTCTTGAGGGTCAGTTTGAAAAGATTATGTACATGTCGTCACAAAACATTAATAATTTTTTTCTGCACAACCAAACGTCCATTCCTGACAAGGCGGTTACATAATGATGCAGTTGATAGTGAGCATATGTCGAACAGGTGTCTTAAAAAATAAAGATAAAAAAAAAAAAGGAATAACCATCTGACCAAAAACCAGTTCTGCCAATGTCTTCTTTCCTCGTTTTATTATGGCAGGACATTTCAAGCTTTCATCCAATAAACAGAAAGTAGGCACAGCATGTGACTCTTCGGTTAACACATTCATAATGCTCGATTGGGGGGGAGGTTGAAAGCAGCTGCATAGCACATTCATGAATACCGGATCAGGTTTCGTGCAGTGTTCATGCTTTTTTTTTTTTTTGCCACGTTTTGCGGTTGAGCGTGGTCGTCGTTAAATTTCAAAATAAAAGCTGTTGAAGTCGTTTGTTTCCGGTTATGCAACTTTTAGACGCCGTCGCTTTTTAGAGATCCCACCTCTAGAGATCGCATGAAGGCATTATGAATGTGTTTTGTCTGCACCCCCCCCCCCTCTCCAAAAAAACCCTTCTTAAATTGCGCTCTTTCTTCATCTGTTCATACACAACATTAAAAAACGGATGAAAACAACAAAAAAAAAAAGATCACACAGAATCAAAATCCTCAACATTTTTTTTTTTTTTTTGGAGAATGACACAAGCACTGTCCACCCTGTAATAATGTCATGAAACCAAAATGTCTTGACTCTTCATCATCATCATCTTTTTTTTTTTTTTTTAAATCTTGTATGTGACTGCACAAGGTTCAAAAAGGCATAGAAAGCAAAAGGAGAATCTGGGCACAAAAAAAAAAAAGATTTTTCCGACTCAGACCGTCCTCTTTCCCCGTTGAACAAAATCAGTTTATGAGAGCCAGACCATGGCCAGCACGGACAGCAGGAGAGCCGCCAGACTGTACGTCACACATTGGCAACCGAGGGTGGCTGAGGTTATTGACCAGCCACAGATGACAAATACATTTTTTTTGTTTGTTTTTTTTTGAGAAGATAATCACACGCAGTAAAAAGTATGGCAAGAAAAAACATACAAAAAAAAAATCATAATAAAAGCAAAAAACAGAGAAAGAAAGTTGTGTGCATGGTATGTCATGGTCCATAGGTGCCCAAGGAGAGATCACACACATGGAGAAGAGGAAGAGGACACGGACAAAAGGGAGCAAGGAGAGGAAGAGGGAAGAGAGGGAGAGACAGAAAAATAAGGTCAGAAATACAGAAATACGTGTCTGGAAGGTTATTAGACTGAACTGAGGGGTAAAAAAAGGAAACCTAAGCTAGAGGATTAGCGCGTTAGTCGCAAGGCAAGTGACTCGTGGATCGATGGCAGGCAAAGGGTGGAGGAGGGTTGATGGAGGGATGGCAACAGAAAAGGGAGACGCTCACGAGGGCAATGCAGGTCCTGGTGCAGATTAGTGGTGCAGATTGGGACACGTGGGGCAACAAGGATGCCAGAACACAATCAGGCTCTTTGCGCCGGGGGGGTAAATGCTAGCGTTTAGCTTTCTGCTGACGCGTAAACGTGGTCTGAAAGCCTCGTTAATTCACCCATTAGGTTGTTAATGGAGGAACGTTGGACAGAAACGCCGCCTCTAGATTTGGTTACGTGCTTCTTTGGAGGCCGTATATGGATCGGCAAAAAATAAAGTCGATATCCAATCAGCAGCTGAGGAGAGGTAAGGACCCTGGATTCATTGGTTGCTGCTGCTCGCCGTGCACCAGAAGCATCGCCGTATTTAATAATATCAAAAACGAGATCATAAAATAATGAATTTAAAATTCTACCAGGGAATATGGTAATCCCTTGTTACTTTTGGTTATTGCGTTCCAGGACCTCCTGTGAAAAACAAAATTCCACGATAGAGCGAGAAACTATTTATTTGATTATTTACAGTAATTTAAACATTTATGAACCCTCCCTTCACTGATATTAAACCACCTTCTATCTGTATTACCTTTTCCCACACTCTTATAGTTATATTCTTATAGAATTAAAGTTATATTAAATATTTAATTATATTTAAATATTATATATTAAATATCATATGATATATATATGTATTTATTTACAATAATATATATATAAATATATATATTATATATAACATATAATATTTAATATAATATAAAATATTTGAATATAATTAAATATTTAATATAACTTTAATTCTATAAGAATATATATATATATATATAAATATGTATTATATATTATATTAAATATTATATATTACATAATATATAATATTTAATGAAATATTTAATTATAGAATTAAAGTTATATTCTTATAGAATATCTAAAGCACTTTTGTATTAAAGAAAAATGTTTCTTTAATACACAGAAGTGCGCTGGGTTCCCTGAGTCTCGGAACGCAGTGGCGCACCTCTGGTTGCTGTCAGCCAATAGCAAGCGCGTACGGTATCACATGACTACCTACTTAAAAATCCGTGATTTAGTGAAGCCGTACATCTTGAAGCGCGACTAAGCGAGGGATTACTGTATTCACCTTTTGGCATCGTTAGTGTCTTAAATTAGGAGCATTTCCTGTTTTCAACTTTACGGATGCACCGATTTCTTTATAATCCTGATCAAACTGGGATCGGGGTGGCATTGGATTTATTTCAGAAATAATATGCCAATCCTAACTGAACATTTTTTTTCCAGATGTACAGTATGTATTGCAGGGGCGACAAAAAGCATTGGACATATATGGTGACTTCTTTCTGTTTAAGTAAAATTCAAGCCTCTGTTTTGATCGACTTTTCTTATTCTCTGCTAACGGGGGCGATGATTTGTTTTGGTGTGAACGTGGAGGAGAGAGCCCGGGGCAACATTCACGCCTCTCCAGCTACCTTCACACCACTGAAAATGGCGGGTGTGTGTGTGTGTGTGTGTGTGTGTGGGGGGGGGGGGGTGGCCCAAGCAAAAGAACACATTCAAAACCAGAAGATGTGACACGGATGGATGGGGCGGGGTCGAAGTTATCATCTTCATTGTTATCAGAACTGCAAACGTTAATAGTTTTCGGCGTGAACTTTAGTCGGTAGTTTATGCTGCATTCTTTTTATTAGCTGGGGGAGATTTGGATGGATCAGGTGTTGCTTTTTCTGTTTGTATTCAAACTTCATTCTGACCCGCAATTTTATTTTTTTTTAAAAATGTTTTTGGCTTGAGAATTATTTGGATTAATTTGACAGAGCTGCACCTCCCCTCCTTCAGCTGGGCAGCATTTTGCCTCCTGTGAACTCTCGGCATGTTAATGCTGCCCAGCTGCACATGCAGAGAGAAAACAGAAACTCCACCAGCCAAATTCTACACGGGTTTCTAAAACATGTGCAACAAATCCTTTTTCAGATTCCTCTCATTCCGTCCATGTGTTCCAATCGCCTTGATAAATGTTTGCATTTTTATGATTGACTGCTTTCTGAGCATATGTTCAAAATAAAAAAAAAACAAAAACAAAAAAACGACAAGTAGAACAAATGTAAAGTGGATCAAACCTGCCTTCATAATTTGCCAATTTTGCTATATTTAAGAAGCAGCTGCTTTATGCTGACGTTACAAAAATGGAATTATAAGCAGATGTGGCTGCTAAAAATAAACCTCCAGAAATTCCCCACCTACCTCGGAGCGAAGCAGGAAAAAAACAGCAGCTTGGAAGAAGCACCAAGCATCACAAACAACTGGAAATTAAAAGGTGGGGTTGGGAGGGGGGGGGGGACTGACTTGGATGAAGCCCATGCAAACTTCTGCTCTGGCAGCGTTACTAGTGATCCAAACCTTCCACTGCTATAAAATAGCCGGTTTTCTTTATGGGCCATGCATCGGCAGCTGTTTGGAGGGACTCCGGGTAAAGATCGGAACAAAATTAATCCAGTTGGAAGTGGCACCATGCAAAGACAGTAAAAAGGGCTGCATCCCCACATATTCAGGACAAAACACTTCCTGTTTCAGATCGATGACGAACCCCCTGAGCCGAGGACGTCGATTAAAAAAAGGATAAAAGAATAAAAAAAACAAAAAACAGGACGAAGAGTAGGAAGAAGATGAGAAATATTTCAAGTTTGAGTTTGTTTTTCTCTGCAGGAATTAAAAAAAAAAAAAAAAAAAAAATATCTTTACCACCACCTGCGTGTTCACTGATGAGGAGGCGGTGAAGGATAATGTCCCTCTAATTGGTCTGTCTACATCGGCAGAAGGGGGATAATTATTTAGTTAGTCTGAAGGGTAGAGCTGCTGTCATTCGACATTTTTCTTTTTGTCAGCAGATCCAAACCCAAATTTTATGTATTACTTTGCTTCTGTGCGTTTTCCTCCCCCATCTGTAGCTCTATTTTTTTTCCATTTAAGGAGAAATACAGCGGTACCTCTACTTACGAATGACTCCACATACAAAATTTTCTACTTATGAAACGCCTCAACAGGAAAATATTGCCTCTAGTTATGAAACAAGTTTTGAGTTATGAAAGGTAAAAATACAGTATGGGCTGATACTCACAGCTCCCAAAGGTTCCTGAACGCAACATTCTTATTATTGCTGCTCTGCCATTGGCTATTACCTAGCATCCTGGCATCCCATTGGCTAGATAGATCGGTGTCTATGCAGCGTCCTCATCATTCGGCCCTCGACCCTTGACGTGTTCTGATAGTTTTACGTAAATATATTAACTTTTAGAGTATTCACTATGGACCCCAAGAAAGTGACGGAGAAAAGAGGAAAAGAAACAAAAGGATTATTAAAACAAAAGGAAGTTTAAGGAGTTTAAAGTTCAAAAGGAGGACTTCTTCATCGTGAGATAGGAGCGCATGAACCAAAGAGGGCAAAAAACAATGAGGACAGCAGTTAAAAGGTAAATGACCATCATTATTATTCTTTGTTTTTTACATTATGCACAACTTTCATTTATTGTGTAATAATCTAATTGTAACACGTATTTGTTACATGTTTTGATGCATTTTTATGCTTTATAAAACATTTATGTCTGAATTTTGGGGGGCTTGGAACGGATTAGGGCATTTGCATGGAAAACGCGTCTCTACTTACGAAATTTTCTACTTAAGAACTTTCTTCTAGAACCGATTAATTTCGTAAGTAGAGGTACCGCTGTACAACTGTTTCTCACACTGAAGTAATAATGCATAGAAGGATTATGAGTAATTCCACCATTTCCATTAATGTGTTTCCCGATACTGAAGCCTCATCATGGATTCATAAAGCTCTTGGCAGGAATATACTGCATCTAGACCACAGCTAAGGCCGTAATATTCCTCTGAAGGCGTGAGATAATGGTGAGCATTGTGAATTCCATTCATCAAAAACGCTCGTTGCTTCCATGAGGTCTCATCTCCGATAAAATCCGACGGGCGAAGACGCTCGTTCATCTGCTTCTAATCAAGTTTGCGTTTGTCGAAGGAGATGCTCTGATGCTCGGTCGACGCTTCGAATGAAAAACATTTGAAGCAATAAGGTTGTGGGTTTTTTTTTTTTTTTTTTGAGGGAAATGAAGAGGAGAAACAAACCCCCAAAAAATAAATGTAGGGCTGGAGGACAGGATGGGATGTAAAAATATACAGTATTTAAAAAAAATGAGGAAGAAGCTCGACTTGTTTCATGGCTCAGGTATGATTTTGATGGGGGAGGCAGCCCAAGTTTTTAAAACAGCAGCACACACGTGAAACAACAGCAGGACAAAAGGCCGACCGTGACCACCAGGGGTGGAAAAAAAAAAAAAAAAAAACACTTTCTGTGGGTCTGACTAATACCTGGATCGACTTTAGAGCTCACTGAACAGTTTGCAGGAGCTTGTTGACGACCGGGGGAGAGCAGAGAGTCGTAAACGTAGGAGGGTAAAAAAACAAAACAAAACATGGTGTGGATCCAAAGGCGGCGCTGACCTGACAAAAACCTCAATGACGTGAAGTGAGAGCGACCTTTTTTTTTTAAAATGCAAAATAAGGTGGTGGGATGCATAAAAGCAGGAAAAAACAAACTAAAAAAAAAACCATCTCCAAAAAAGAAGGGATTAGTTGGAGGAGATGGAAAGCAGAAACAGAACGGCAGACAATAAGAGAATGAAAGTTAAACCTTTTATCCGTTATTAACACCTCGTCTGCATTCCGAGTCGACGCTCACTTCACTTCCTGTCGGCTTTTGGAACTAAAACAATCCATCCCATGGTTTAAACAGGAAGTCAGACCACACTGTAGGTTAGAGTCTTTCTGGTCACGGCGGGGGCCTTTGTTCACTGCTCTTGTGTCTGTGTGGGTGCTGGGTGGGTGGGAGGGGCGTGGGATGGTGGGAGCGGTACCTGGGACGGTGGTGGGTTCCGTGGCCGTTCTGACGGACAGGGTGCCGGGCTCCGACTTGCCCTGCTGGTTCTCGGCCACCACGTGAACCTCGTACTCCGTGTTCCAGTCGAGGCCGTTCAGGACCACGTACTCGCTGGAACTGGGGAGGCGGATCTCTGGTTTCCAGTCAGATACACCCCTCTGAGAAAAGAATGCAATGTGGGGGGTGGGGGTGGGGGTAGAGAGTGAAAGTCGTTCAGCTCTGAAGGAAAAGGTTATTTCGGATTCCCTGAAAACTGTCCAACCCTTCAGGTGGTCGCTGAGCAGAGAGAGTGGGGTGGGTGGGGTGGGGGTTTCTAGCACAGATAAAAGGTCCAGGAAGTTATTTCTCTTCACACCTTTTTGAAACATAAAGAAAGAACATCTGAAACTTTTTTTTTTTTTTTTATTGTTCATAACTGTAGCTGTTGTTATTTTTCTGAGATGAGAGTTTTTAAGAACTTCCCAACGACTCCAGAACTCTTTCTCATAAGAAGAACAAAATATTAATGGAGAGATAACACGAGCAACAAGGAGTTAACTTCATTAGCTCAATTAGCTCAGTTATCTTAAATACTAAAATAGAAAGATAGGGTTCTATATGTTCATATTAACTATGTCCTGGTTACCTTCAAGAGACTGTTTATTCTAATCATTATCTTCATTTATTTATCACAGGGGTGTTAAACTCATTTTCACTGGGGGCCACATCAGCATAATGGCTGTTCTCAAAGGGTCAGATGTAACTAATCAATGTAACTAAATGTAACTCAATGTAATGTAAAAAGAAAAGTAAAATAAAAGTGACTACTCCTTAATGTTAAATAAATCTAAATGTATTACTCATTCAAGTTACAAACATTACAGTTACACAGAAAAAAATGATTTGTTTGTTGTTCTGTTCTAACATAAATCCTTTTAATTTGTCAGGTTATTAAACCCACAGAAGTCCATCAATCAAGGATCAAACTATCCAAGAGAATAAAGAAAAATAACATCAAACACAAGTTAGGACATTAACTTTGTTCAAATGATTTTTTCAGAGTTAAAATGAGCTGAATTACTGCATTGTGGGAAATGTAGTTTTGCTCAAGGCACATTTTTGACCTATTTATTTTTAGACACTCTGACCTTTTATGCTCTCACGGGCCATATAAAATAATGTGGCGGGCCACATTTGGCCCCCGGGGCCTTGAGTTTGACACGTGAGATTTATAATTTCAGCAGTACGGGGGTGGGGGTGGGGGGTGTACCCTGGACAAGTCGCCAGCTCGTTTGCAAGGCTATACTAACATTCGCTTCTATGGTCAAGTTACGTTGACCAAATCACCTATTCTTGGTTGATTTGATTGATTGATTGATTGATTGATTGATTGATTGTTTGCCCCTGGGAGGATGTTATGGGAATTTTTTTATTTTTTAGCCTGGTAACTCTTTAAAATCAAGTGGCACCAAAGTATCCATCATACTCACAGCCTTGTATCTGATCAGGTAGTGTATAATGGGGGAACCGCCGTCATCCTGCTTGATCCAGTTGACCTTAATGGTATTGCCCACATGGGGGCCCTTCACCTCAACCTTGGGGGCGCTGGGTTCCCCTGCACGGGACAAATCATCCAGTCAATGAAGGTCATGTGAAGTCAACGTGAAAAAAAGGAAAACAGCTAATATTTCAGGATGTGTGTGTGTGTGTGTGTGTGTGTGTATGTGTGTGTGTGTAGGGTGCTAACATATGCATTAAAATAAGAGTGTGTGCTGAGTGTGACTGGTGGGACAGAACGTTAACAGGACGAGTGACAGAGCCGCCTCAGGATGGTCTTTAGCGTCGTCGTTATTCTCTTTGTCACGGCTCTGTTTGCTGGCAGCCGTCCGCCGGACGCGTCGCTCTGCTGCCTTTAATAAAATATACATCGTCTTATGGGAGGCGGGGGGTGGGGGTGGGGGTGGGATCTTTTCTCTAAATGCTAAGAGCCACGAGGAGGACAAGCCTCGCATCCCAAAACTGATTATCCACCTGGATTGGCTACTTCCTGGATAGCAACGGATTTAGCAGGTACAGATTTCAGCATTCATGGTGCCAGAGACAAGTTTGATCGCTTCACACAATCACTGTTAGTGGTTAATTAAATGAAAATGCATTTAAAGGCACTTTGTTCCTTGATCCTATGCAGATCTAGCAGCGTTCCACTAGATCAGAGAGAGAGAGAGAAAGAGCATGCCGGATGCTGGACAGTGTCGGTTAGAAACACGGTGGAGGGGTCAGCGTCGGTGCATTCATGGTTATTCATGAACATCAGTCAGTTAGCAAACTGGTTTTCTGAGGATAGAACAGAGGAAGAAACAGAACCAGAAATCTGTCCATGCAGGGCGAGTAATGTCGGACGCCGCGACACGTAGGCAAGCAGGAAGAGCTGGGTCAGTTACTGAGAGCATGCTGGTGGAGAAAAGAAGCTGTAATGTCATTGTGTGGGTTTGTTCTTGCCCTAGACAAATTTTTTTTTAAATATCTGAAATTGAAAGATGAATATTAAGTGAGGGGATAAATTTTTTTTTCCTCAGGTTATGAGTCAATCTGGCCCTAAACATGCAAAAGAGAAAATTCCCAGCTTTGTTTTTGAAATTCTAACTTTATTGTGCAAAATGCAATAATTTATATCACTTCCTTATATAATTATACAAATGCATTTTGCTGTGTCAACCAGTCACCGCGTGTTGAAAAGCACCAGGAAATAAATGTAAAACAAGACACGGACACATGCAGACAGGACTGACATTTTTTGGTTCAGAAACAGCAGAACAGGAAGGATCGGGGCGTCACCAGGAAATAAACTTGCATGCTGCAGTAATGCTGCGAATCAAATCAGGGAACTGGTGTGAGCTAAACTACATAATTTATCAAGAAAAAAAAAAAAAAGTAGTTGCAGGTGTGTATGAGGAGTAAAATTAATCAGCACATACGTGTGATTATCTAATTAAATTAGATCCGTCGCGTTCGGTGTGTTCTATCAGCAGACGCTGGTAAATGAATAAATGCTCAGGTTAATGCTCTATATGAGAAAATGGGTTCAGTGATGGGTTAAAAAAACATGTTGATGATGTCAATCAGAGTTGAACTACATGTAACAAACACAGCTTGGAATTCTAATTAATTTATGTATAATTTCCAGCTGATGATATGTGATCTGTACCTGGGATTAATCCGGATATGAACAAATGTAGTAAATGTGATATGTTGTATTATATTAACTCACTATAAAATTAATCTAAAAGTCTGAAGTCTGAAGATGAATGAGATGGAGAGGTCATGCACGTGTGTTCTTTTCACGTCTAAACTAAAGTGAAAATGCTCTAATCTCCTACCTAATCTAATCTAATCTAATCTAATCTAAGATTCCGTCTAAATGAGCTCATCTGATCGCAAACTAAACAGAAAAAAAAATTACCTTCTGTTGGCCAGCGGAGACGACATCATCAGCACCATGCAAGAGCCACATGACAAAGTCACATGATGTGCACGCACATGATTTGTCGATAGGAAAACATAAGGGGAGGAGGGATTGGTTTTGGGGGGGGGGGGGGGGTTTGGGGAGGGGGAGGGGCACATGGGAAACATACAAAACATTTGAAATGATGAAAACAGAATAAACCAATGAACAGGAATGATGCATACAAAATAACACGAGGATAACAAAAAAAAAAAAAAGGCACACAAACAACCAGGAGAAACACGTAAATAGATAAAACCAGTTAACCCCCCCCCCCCCCCATGAATTATGAAGCAGACAGTTTTGTTGTTTTTGGAAGCACGTCGAGTCAGTATCAATAAATAAACTTGATACTGAATTTAAGATCATGATTTAAGGCTAAATGTCTGCCATGAATCTCCTCAGGCATCCAAATTCCTTTAATTCTAACATTTAATATGGAGACATTAATTAGTTTTCAAACCCTGTCTGCATTGACTGCCATTAAATTCATAAGAGGAAAACAGAAAACAATGCCAACTTAATATGATAGACAACACAGCAGAAGTGTTAAAGGATGAAACACTGGGAGAAATAAATACAGCATTTGGTAAAAAGCAGGTTTATTTGAATGATGCAAAGGCAGGAAACGTCGAGTCGTTGCATAAATATTAAGCAGTTCATCAGAGGTGAATCTAAAGTAACGTCGAGGCTGTCGTCTCACAAAGGCGTTAAAAGCCAATTCAGAGGTAGAAATTTGGTTAGGAACATTTCTCATACAGTACATCAGGACCTCAGTTATAAAGAAGCATCAAAAGACATTCAGCGATTACTCCATTGACCGCCGAGCAAACCGACGCGGCTTGTTTGTTTGCGTGCCGCAACGTCGGTCCCTCAAATGTCGCTTTAACATTTATGAAAAACTCAAATGAGAGCAAAGAGCTTTGGAATCAAGTCGCACAAAGGTGCAATCACTTTGCACAAAAATAATGATGCAGTAGCGACGGGGGTTTGCAAGCGTTGCTAATTAGCATCAGGCGGTGGCCTCATCTGTTACCTGAGAGGAAGAGTTCTGCAGAGAATCCCTAAACAGGCCCAGCAGGCACGACTCAGTCTATTTCCTGCACAGACAAAATCTCCTAAAGTATGTGGAATGCTCTGTCATGCGTGACAGATGAGTCGATACTGTCTGAGCTGATTGGACGCGACGATGAGGAACACCGAACAACTGTCAGGACCAATCAGATTGGCCGGTGACTGAATGGTTTCCATAAGAACTACAGCAGAAGTACAACCGAGAAGCAAAGTTAGGTTCTGTGGGGAGTAGGAACGATGCCCACCGAACATTTTAGAGAAAAAATAGAGGAAAAAATAGCACCGCGCAGAGAGCAGTAGCAAACTTGCACTTTATATACGTACTGTATATTTAAATGGACAGTTTAGCTCTGCTTTGTTGGGCGAAGGAAGTATTCGGACACATAGTCGAGTTCTGCATCAACCGAGATCTACTTTCACACGTTAAAGGTCAAAGCAAACTTTCACAACTTCCTTGTTTGGACCCGACTTTCCAACTTTTCAGTTTGATCTTTCCAGTTCGAGTGGCAGATGTGAAACCTCTGAACAAAAACACGGTTTGAATCAAAAACTTGGGTCTCTCAAGGTGCCCGGATCAAAACGGAAGCCCGATTTGGGTTGTTTCGTGTGTGTCAGCACTTTTTTCTTCTTGGGGATGATTAAAACTTTCAGACCAATCATAGGACGGAAGAAAAGGGTCAGTTCCTCAGATGGATTTGAACCCAGGACCGAAAACAACATTGTAGTCCAATGGTTAAAACGCTAACCATCATTGTTAGTAGAAACGTCAGTTCAAGACTGTTAGCACCACTAGTTAGCCAAACTCATTCAGCTGGTTTGCTCTTCCCTACAGTGGGGAAGGGTTTATTAGCTCCCACACCAATCTGAAGTCAGGCAGGCACCGACATACTCACTAGAGGTCATACTGGTCGCGGCGATAGTGGGCGGGATAGTGGTTGGGACCTCAGATGAAACTGAAAGATGGTGAAAACACGGTGAGAGCAGCTGGACTTCTCAACAGGAGACTATCGTCGGGTCAGTTTTGTTTTTGGTACCGCACCGAGAGACTCCTCCGGAACGTTCTAACGCAACAGTGACTCATTTTGTTTCACAGTATCTGTTATCGCCTCCACGGCGCCGTCCAAAAACCACAGACATCTCATAGGTTTTAGGTACCGGGACACGTGTGTTTCTCAACAGACGTCCTGAAGTATCGAGTTCTCAGGAAGTCAAAATGTGCAAAACGAGCATCGATTTGAAGCTGAGGAGAAAATGACCGCAAGAACCAAACACAAGCTAAGTGTTGGTAGCTAGCATTAGATGTATGGGCCAATCCTGTTCCGGTCAGATGTCACATGATCACAGATCCTGCACTGATAATAGTCAAGGACTCAAACTATGTAAAATCAGACACTTGTTCATAGTAGTATATTAAACTCATGATTAATAGCTGCCTGCTTTAGCTGATTTTTTTCCATTTGGTACAATCAGCAGAAAAATATCAATGCTCTTATTTTTTCAGGCTTGACTATTATTATGCTTTTTAAAGGAGTATCAGTCAGCGACACCTTCCCCAACTGCATGCTGGGACACCAGCACATTAGCCCCCTCGCTCTGGCCAACTTACAACATCTACCCGTTTTATTCTGTATTGATTTTAAAATTTTTACTCATCATTTTTACAGCTTTAAATGGCCTTGGCCCAAATTATATTAAAGATTTATTGAGACCCTGTGTCCATGGGATTTCTCCAAGATCTGTGGCTGCAGCTCTGCTGGTTATTTGAAGATCCCACCTTGTGAATAAAATCTTTGTGCAGTCCGAGTCCTCGGACTGTGAAACGACGTTTAATGAAATCATTCGGGCTACAATTTTTAAAAGACGCCAACAGAAAACTTTCTTTAATAGGAAAGTGTTAATGAAGTATCTGTTATAAATTAATTGGTTGCTACCATTCTGGTATTAACATTTAACATTTTACAGCCAAGATGTTTTGTCATTTTCTGTGAAGCGCTTTGTAACCAAGGTTTACAAAAAAATTATCATAAACGACTCTCATTACCTTCAGCTGAAGATTAAAAACGCTAACACGAGTGTACACGTTTTTATTTGCTGATGACAGCCTACAGTGAGTGAGTTTCTTTATTTTGTGATTCACAAAACAAACCAATTACTGAAAAAACATTTTCCGAGCATCTGTAAATTTATCATCTACACAAATAAAAGCTGCACCTCAACAGAAACCAGCAGCGTTTTTAGAACCCGAGTCAATGGCCGATGAAAACTTCAAAATAAAAGCATGTGTTTTATTTTTTGGAAATGATGGCCTGAATACACATTTTTTCACGTGAGCCTCCTTGATTTATACATCATATTAGTATTCATTTCAGTAATATGATATGACGTTTCTTCAGCTATTGCTTCATTAGAATAGGGCAAAACACTTGATACCACAGAGATGTAAAGAAGTGAAGAGGAAGGGATACTAAAGAAGAAGAGGTGGAAAAAGTACAATAATGTATAGATAGAGAACCTTTCTTTCAACGGAGCACATGCGTTTCTCTTAGTGCTTGAAGAAGCCCTTGAAAACGAGGTCATTCCTTTCAAGGACCTTATCCATCTCAAATAGAACCTATTTATTCTTGACATGACTTTTGTTATTTTTTTTAAATAGCGATATTCTGAGAGAGCGGTGGAAATACGCAAAAGAATGCAGTGGAGATGGAAACAGTACAAAGGAAAATAAGGCAGAAGAGAGAGAGATAGAGAGAAATAAGACTTACTTGTGGAAGAATACCCTGAGAAGTCCGATGGAATACAGAACAGATGGAAAACCAGGATGAGAAAACATTGAAACAAAGAAAGAGGATGAAATGAAAAAATTTTGAACAATGAAAGAGGGCAGCTCTGTAACGGTAACCCGCCGCCACAATCTGCTGCGTCTTACGTCTTTCTTCCTTCGCTTTGTTCCGTAGACACATTTCACTTTTAAATTCAAATTCTCAAATAGAACACTGGGTTTCTGGATGACACTTTCCCACGAAAGACTAAATGAGCTCGCGTTTTTTAAATCTGATTCCTTTATGTTACGTTATGTTTTTTTTTGTCGCGTTAAGATCTAAAATGCACTTCAGACGTCGGCAGAAACACCAAAGACGAAGCAGGTGGGAGATTCTCTGAAGCTTCAGGGGGAAAATGTGGATGGAGGAAGTGGAGGCGTGGTCTTAGAAGGATTAGGGGGAGGAGCCAGAGGTGGAGGCGGGACATGAGGGGCGTGGCTCTAACTAAAACAAACAAAAAGGTGACCAGAAAAACCATCAGCTGGCTTCTAACTCCAATGGACAGAAAAGATGGTTACCGATAATATTGATAATAGACTTTTATTGTGTGAACAACTTGGTTAAAGACTTTTTTTTTTTTTGCATCTACATTTATCTCATGAAAAAAAATTATTCAGAACCAGGTTGATACTTTATCCGTTAAACATACGGAACATTGATGGGATGATGGGAAGTCTCAATTATCGCACCGATTGTTTCCGGGAAAGCCAGATTTGGAATGCGTAATTATTTTCTGTTATATAATTGAATAAATGCTAATCAGTTCTCTAATGATGCGTAAATAGACAACAACAAAAAAGACGACAACTGACGACAAGTTGTCACACTCTGATTGGCGGTGACAGGTGTTATGCACCTGCTCATTACCGTACGGTTTGCAGACGACGCCGGATGTTTTTTTTTTGATGCAGCTGTGATTTGACGGTTTGAGCGTTTTTTTTTTTTGTTTTTTGTTTTCGAGAAAAGGAAATGTGCGAGAACACCGCCGATGACAGAAACATCCAGCAAACTGCCGCCGATGTCGCGGCGGTTGACGAACAAATGGGACGCCATCGAATCTTCCCTCATCGGACTGACAGACGGGCCATCTCTCCTCTCTTTCCCTCTCGCCATTCGCTAAACAAACCGTCTTCGTCGGGCCTCGACCTCTGCCTGCAGTATTAAAAATGTGCGCCATCACGAACTATAAATACGACGTCGACGCTCTGCATCGAAGAATAAATCAGCCTTGAGAAAGCAGGAGTATTTCTCAGAACGCTCTCGCTAAATCACCTGAATAGCGAGCTAAAAGGACAGTTCTGCGAGGAATCGGAAGATGAGGACGCGATCTGCAAACATTCATGAGGAGAAGGAGCGCCTTAGCGACGAAGGAGACACAGGTTACACTCAGAGTTAATTGAGTCGGATTGTAAAGCTGCAGAATTGTGGGATGTTCCACCCCTGGCTGGAAAAAGACTGTTATGGGAATAAAGGAGCCCTCCTTTATTATGAGGGGGAAGAATCTGGGCTCAGCTCTACAGGCGTTAGAGGGATCAGGTTCAAAGCAGCGGGGTCAGAGAAACGCTGACAACCAAGGACACAAACAGGAAGGGGCGGGACTTACGGACTGGCTCGGTCTTGAAGGTTTTGACCGAGGTGCTCTCGCTTTCGCCTTTGCCGTTGATGGCGGACATCTTGACCTCGTAGTTGGTCTCCGGTTTCAGGCCGACGATGGTGATCTTTTCCAAGGCTGTGGAAGGGGAGCGTGTCTTAGAAATGTGCTTTTTTTTCCAAAAAAATTGTGTAAAAATGTGAATTTATATCATCTTGGAAAATAGATTGAATCGTCAATCAATTACAAAGAATCGTAAACGTCTCTGATCATTTTCTCTGGATGAACACGCCATTGAAACGCTCCACACGACTCGGCTGTTCTGACCGACCCCTCGTTTTCTTCCTGATTCAGATAACAGCATAAATCATTTGCGATCACAAGATAATCATTAAAAAAAAAAAATGCAAACGTGGCAATTTTGGGCTTCTGTATTTAAGCAAACTGCTGACGCAGCATTTGTTTTTCATGGAGGGCTCTATCTCCAGCCGACTGAAGTCACTGAAACAGAAAGGGACGGCCCTCGTGACGGACATAATCCTGCTGTGGCGTTGGATCGCCGGCGGTTTTTGGCTCAATTTCTCTTTATTACATTTAAACTGCTAAAATTAAATCCACTCCCTTTTGGACTATCCATGCATCCAAAAGTAAGAAAAATTGGATTAAGCAAAGTGTTGCAGAAGGTGTGACATTTGGTACAGAAATAAAGTTATTATGGAAGTCTGCTGCTTTTAATCTCTTTAATATAATTACTTATTTCTTGCTTTTAAGCACTGACAAAACATTTAAACTTTTTTCTCTACTTCTTAGAAAAATGAACTTTTTTTTTCTCCCTAGACAATTATATTTGCATATTAGCAAGGCACCAATCAAGATTTGCCCACAAACGCACACACGTGTTTCAGCCGTTGACATAAAATCATATCTCACTGCGTAATACAAAGAACAGTAATTTCATGGTTCAGAACAAATGTAGAGCCCCATGCAAAACAGCTCAGAAATGTATTTCGATTACAGACTTTCAGAGAAATTTCCAAAGTGTTTCCCATTAATGTCTTGATGAGAAAGACTCGGAATGAACCGTGCAGAAGTGGCTGCTCGGGGGCAACTGTGCCACTGCCGCTATAAGCCAGCATAAGGCCAAATTAATTCACAACTGGAGTTTTTTAGCGGGAAAATCAGTAAAACTGATGTCATCGGCGAAACCAATCATGTTCAGATGAGCCCGGAGTAATTTAGCCCTGATTACCGCACGCCGCTTTTCCCGAGCTTTCTGAAAAGGTTATCCCCACAAATCACAACAATGGATTCAAACTCAACTGTTTTTTAGTGGGTGTTAATCACCGCGGCTACAGTCGGGTGTTCACCGCGGCATCAAGGGGCCGCCGACGTTTAGCAAATCGATCGCAGGAGGTATTAAAGCACCCCCCCCCAAAAAAAAAACAAAAAACAAAAACAAAACAACAACACAAGCAGTGGAAATTCTATTTATGATCCAATTAAATAAGGGGCACAATCCACACTAATGGCACTAATTATAATTTTAACCAGCATAAACAAAGTTTGCTTTATTTACCGTACGGTTCAGGCTATGGGATCACAACCTATTCGGTATTCTAGCTATACTAATTATGTTAAGTGCAAATTGTTTTAATCATTTTAATGTATTGTGTTTTCTAGCTTCTTGCCTGTTTATTATGAATCATGAATTAACGTTATCCTTCTTATTTACATACACTTTTTTCACACTGTGTATTTATGCGTTTCTACCCAATAAAACCAACTCTACGCGCAACTTCCTGCTGAAATAGTCCCCAACAAGGGCTCTGCTAGTCGTTTCTGCCTTGTTTGCATCTTTGCTGAAAGCTACAATCCCAGTTTACTATTTTAAAAAGTATTTTCAGACATAAAGAGAAAAGTATTCACTTTTGACCCATTTTTGAATGAATGAGAATGAATGGGAAGGTTTTTATTGCCAGTCGTGGTACGGAAGCGCTTTTCATGGGATGCGTTGACAATAACGGCAAATACAAATTCACGCTGGGGACCAAACACAAAAGGAACGTAACCATGACCCCCGCAACTACGGAAAGACGGGGTCTTCATCACATATTCATGCTACACGCAAACAGAAAATCCTTAATGGTTTCCATGCAGCCGTGCTTTGACTTATTACATCCCCGCCGCGTGAAAACGCTCGCTGCAGATGGATGCTGTTTACACGCCGAACCCACATTGATGATGGGTGTGGTGTGCTAGCAGTACTGCTACCAAACATATGATGGCAGAGCTGGTTCACAACACCGGCAGAGACGCCTGGAACTGTTTCCACATATTTCAGCCTCCCCATCAGTAACAATGCGCCTCCTTCCTCCTTGGCATTCTTTTTTTTTTTCTTTTTTTTTTATGAAAAAACAACAAAACGGATTAATAAATCAAACAGAACAAAATGAATCTTTTTGTTACGGCTTTACGTCACCGGGGTGTGGATGACATACGCTTGATTGAGACATTTTTAACGTTTCCCCGTTGATGTGTGGGCGTATGCGTTTCTGACAGGTGGCTCCCCAGTTGCCTTCAGAGGCATCGATGATGTGTCCCGTGTGGCAGACGGGACAAAAAAAAGCGTCTCTCTCTCTCTCTCTCTCTTTCTCTCTCCCAAAACTGGGTGATGCGGGGGGATATTATCTCAGGCCTGTCAGCGTTTGAGCGGTGCTCCACCTCTCCTCCTGGCATCAGCATCAACTGGCGCGTCTGGATTAACCATTAATGCTGACTGAAGTGTTTGCAGCAGAGTCGCTCCGTATCTGCTTTTTGTTGTAGCGACGATGTCAACGAAGAGATCGTAAACTAACAAAAGCTTTGCGCTTTTAAGTGTCTTTTAACTGATTTAGTGATTTTTTTTTTTTTTCATGGATTATTAACCACACTGTATTTGCTATGTAAGTATTTTATCACAATGATACAGATTCCCTTGATACTTACAAGTTTATGGGTAAGAAACACTTACATTAGGTGACAATTAAATCTGCACTGAAGTGTAGCTGATGCAGGCGATTCATTTTAAATTGCCAGAAGACAGAGCTTGAGGAGAGATTCTAAAAATACCCCCAAAACACCCACTTCCATGGGATGCATGCGGGCAAGAGCAGACAAAAACAATTCAACGGAAGTGGAATTCTGAGAAGCCGACGTCGTTCTGGAGAGACGTGTGACTCACCGTCTTCGACTTTGTACTCCACGGACCTCCAGTTCCTCTCGGGCAAACGCCATTCCACTTTATATTTGATGACGGGCGCTCCTCCCGTGGACTCGGGTTCTCTGAAGTGAACCTCTGCTGTGCTGGAGAAAGGCAACACCAGCCACATCTGTGGAGACTCAGGCACATCTGCAACAGACAGACACAAAGGGATGGACGTGGTCTTCCACAAACCTTCGCCAAACAGCAAGCGTGGATGGAAAAGTATGCAGGATGCTACGTTCGATGGTTTCCAGTAAATTCTGTTCTCATACAATGAGCACAAATCTCACTTTTATCCGCAACATTTCTAATTTGTCTCTTTCTAAAAGTCTTACCACGACGCCGTTTGATCCACGACCGTAGATACCGATCTTTGCTCACCCGATGGGGGAGTAGGGTGGGGAAAGGAGACTGAGGTCGGCGGCTTCCTCTACGCAAATTTACAACACTATCAAAAAGGAACTTCATGAATAAATAAAATTCATTTACTTAACTTACATCTTGTCCCCATGTAAGCTCAATATGATCGAATTGATGCACCTTATGGAACCCTCCTGTTAATGCTTTACGCTTTCTTTATATATGGATCTCATCTCGTGTCCTCGCCTCACCCGCCTCAGCCTTCCTCGCCTACATCTGGAAGTAAATCTCCGGGTTGCTTTTATTGCGCCCAAAAAACCTGAAATACAGCCTCCGGAGCCTCCAGCATAAGAAAAGACGAGTAATTTACAGTCTCTACGACGCAGGCTAGAAAGACTATATGTGTGATTAAGCACATTGTCTGCGTGCTTTGGCAGGGAGATAATTACATTAAAAGCATTAGAGGAGCTGATGTTGTTGGCTCGTATTGATCCGGTCCCTGCAGCACTGATTGATAACTCTCTGGTCCAGATCAGACCCTTTCATATGAGTGACTGAAGATCTGTTGGACGCGGCCACCTGAGTCTGCAGAGACGGTTTCCCCATCTGCTCGAGTGGACTTTGATTCACAAAGACAGGCTAGCTAGAGCTGGAGTCACCCTGGATAATTTAGCGCTCTTCTATCAACACCATATGCTATCTCTTTTTTGTCTTTCGCAAGGAGGAGGAGGACGGCTTAAACGGCGGCGGTCAATTTGTCTGGTCTGTAGGGTTCGTCCACCATACGGTACGCTCACGGTTTCTGCAGGGCGTTCAATCGACCTTAACCTCACGTCGCATCCATCGTGCTGAAATTTTAATTTGCAGTCGTGACATTTACAAAGCAACACCGGACACCGATCCGATTTATGCAAGTCTGCGAAAAGAGAAGCGGGCGGAAAAATGAAGACTATATCGACACTTTTCTAGGTGCCCTCAATGGCGTGTGATGCAGGTGTTTTATACTGGAGGCCAAATTATGCCATTGATATAGTAAATATTACATAGATAGATATTTCAAGGGTTCTTTTCTGCCTTTTAGTGCAAATGTCGCGGACAATATTGAACATGATGGCAGCGGTGTGCAAGGCTTTCCTTAGACCAGGTGCTGAGCTGCTTTCTCCACGACTATTAAAGCTAATTTGAAACAGGTGGTACTTAAAGGCAACATCATTTCCTTTATGCATGCAGTTAAGACACGTTTTCTATCAGATAGAAGCGGCTTCCTGATGCGCTTTTAGGAAAAAAAATCCTAAGTGACGTCTCATATCTTTCATTGTAAGTAGCAATAGAACGCAGAAGTGGTTATAATAGGGCGATCTATGTTCATGAAACCTTGACGTGATCATAGCGTGTCCCCCCCCCCCCCCTCCAACAAACCTGCTTCGATGAGGAGGAACTCTCTGGACTCTTTGCCCATCATGTTGGCTGCTGTACAGTTGTAGCTCCCAAAGTCAGTCTGAGAATCGGGAGTCACCTGGGAAACGATGAGGAACAACACACTCATGTGATGAAAACAGGAAGTAGAAATACACCACAGAAGGACCTAATTATATACATTGTTAGTTATTTAATCAGAGCTAATCACAATTCATTTAGAGAGGGGTCGTTATGCAGATGCAAATATCTACTTCAGGAACTAATCACTACACACTACTTCATTAACATACCCATCTCTCAGTACTCAGTAATTTGTCTACTATTATCATCCCTGATGTAGGATTTGCTATAAAAAGTACTTGTTGGATACTCATTATTCAGGACACTCACTGGAAATGGAAAGTATTTCTTTTGTTTCTGATTTCATTTTAAAATTACCATCCTGTTTTTAATTTCAAGCAATTAAACCCGCAAATGGAAACGAATACACGAGGAATCAACTGAAACATTTAGAGAACCCAGGTCGTATATTCTGAGACTTCAACAACAGGCAGACCTCCAGGTAGCTGATGGTTCCCGTGTTGTAGATCTTGATATTGGTGGAGTTGGCGGACGGCAGCTCCAGTCCGTCCCTGAACCACACCACCGACGCCCCGGGGTGAGCTTGCACCTCACAGGTGATGTTGGTGGGGTTCCCCTCCCATGTGTACCAGACCACTGCACCTCGCACCTTTGGAGCATCTACAGCAACGAAAGGAGAGAAAATATCGTTAAAATCCCAACAGAGTCTGTTCAGAATACAAAAAAACCAACATGGGAGGCAGAAAATGGCAATAAATAAAAGTTTTCATGTTCATTGCTCGATTACAAATTAGAACTACTGCCTGCCTGAACTCATCTACAGCGCTGAAGCAGCCACAGCGGGTTTTGTGCTGCAGGAGAAAAATCATTGGTGAGATTTCTCTCCTTTCCTGAAGCTCTTTTTCTCCGTAAATCTTATCACCACTGCCAGTAAGATACTTCATTTAGACATCCTTGTACCCCGTAAATAAAAAAATAAAAATGCAATTCAGAACGTTGCTGAAGGCAGCCAGAGTGATGGCAATGCTGACTGTACCTGGAATCCAAACAGGAAGATATAAGTATGTTATAATAGCAGCGTTTCGTTACTCCGATACATTCAGGGTGTTCTATGACAGCAATTTAAATTCTTAAGTCTACCCCACGCCGTCTTTATGGGGCATCAAACTGCCACTTTTTTGCCCTAGTGACTTGTAAGAAGAGGCACTGTGTTTTATTCTGCGACGCACCGGCTCAGAAATTACAAAAGCTTTAATGTCCCACGTGGCTGAGCACCATTATCGCAGCGAGAGTCTTACAGGTGTTCCGTCGTGAGTTAGCAAGAAGACTGAGTAAACTTATTCCTGGCTCTGCTGTAAAGTTGGGCTGTGTAACAGGAGATGAGTGTCTTCCTTTTATTACATCCAGCTCACGTCCCTCAGCAGTGCTCCAGTGAAGTGGGCTTCCTCAGTGCTGAGAAATGTTGCGACCCCCCTCTCCACGACCCCAACCGAGGTTTTTACTTCTGACCCCCAGGATCCTTGAGCGCTTCGCCGCCCCCCCTGGGATTGATGTGCAAGGATGAGTCAATAGATGCTTCATCGCCCTGCAGCTCTGATTGGTTTTGCTCTTTCTTTCAAGTCCTTCTTTTTTTTTTTTTTTTTTTTTTTTTAGCCTTTGCTGACACACGGCAGTGTCCCTGAACTACTCGATTGATTCCAGGAGGGGTCTTCCAGCCCTGTGGGGGGCGATGTTATCAATACCTTTGATGACATTCGAATTAAAATGCCATGGTTGTAATTGCCTAGACTAATAAAGATAAGTGTAGACACAAGAAAGGGAAAGACGGATGGTTGTCTTAGAATAAAAATATCAATAAATAGAAATACAACTGGTTTTAAAGATAGCAGGACTTAGAAACAGATGCTAGCATGTCTAACTGCAGAGCCAGCAGGACGGATGAGACTACATCTGTCCAGGAAACGACCTCCTCGGAGCTCAAGCACCGTTTTCTTTCAGACGTTTGCATTAAATACACCTCAGGCTGCTGACACAACGGAGCCCCAACAGAAAATATTTTTACACGTTTTCCGTCGGTCCTGCAGCGGCAAACAGAGACACACTCAGTCCGGCTAATAGGATCACGCTGTGCAGCAGATAGGAAGTTCCAATGCCTAGATAACGTCGTCATTGTTGGGGGTGGGCGAGCGGCGATAGAGAGGACACAGAGTGAAAGCTGTGTTCAAGACAAAGCACCTTCTCTTATCGATAATTGCTTGGTAACAGCGAATCAGCAACCTGATTACTCACTGATTAGTCTGGCTAACTGCGAGCGCTAACACAACTCTATCAACGCCGTGTTGTGATTATATCTGGAGCAAATTGCTGGTGCATCGAGAGCGTGGAATATTAATCCAATTAAGACTGACTTTATTTATGTGGGAACAGATTTTTAAAGATGTTTAAATGAGATAAAGGACAATTTGGCATCCGTTATTCACACACGCGTCTTTTTTAAAAGCGGGTGTTGGGATACTGATGGGGAAACGCATGGCGAAATACAGCTGAGCTAGCTTAAGGTTCTCTTTTGAAGTTTCTTTTTTTGTCTCTGCGCTCCATCGCATCAAAGTAGAAGTAAAAATGTGACGATGGAGTGGAGGAACTGAACTATCAGCTTGAATTTGAGGGGGGGTGGATCCCATGTTGGAATTGTAGACCCCCTAGACGTGAACATAACCTGGTAACCGTGGCTTTTTCCTACAGATTGTAGGTAGATTAGATGAGCGTTGTTCAAATCCAACTACAATCTAAAAAATTTTAGCATCTCTTTCTCTCTCTGTCTCTATTACTTTAGCCTTAAGATGCTTTGTAATTAGACAGTTGCACAAAAAAAAAATCAAGACAAAGTAACATCAAGACTCGGCAGCCACTGAACCTCAAGGCTGTGTCAGAACTGAGACCTCTGTTTCCATGGTAACAAATCGAAATGGTGCCACTGACCCAGCAAACTCTGCTCTCTCTCTCTCTCTCTCAACCTTATATTGGCAGCAACACAATGACTGCTGGGAAACAGTTTG
This sequence comes from Antennarius maculatus, assembly GCA_013358685.1. Classification (NCBI taxonomy): domain Eukaryota; kingdom Metazoa; phylum Chordata; class Actinopteri; order Lophiiformes; family Antennariidae; genus Antennarius; species Antennarius maculatus. Next base: position 2,899,321 of record CM023617.1, on the reverse strand, counting down.
GACAATTTCTTTACGGCATTGGGTTCTTATTGGATTTCGGAATTTAGCATTTTGAACAGTTTGGTGAGAGTTCAATAATAGTACAGTTAAGGGTGATTATTTCACAAATGAGTTTCACTGTAGAGACGGTCACAGAGACCATCGTTTGCGTCGTATTCCAGGGGAAAGTATCTTCGGGACTAATTTCAGAAGAGCTGGGGGAAAATATAAATTGATATTTTCACCTGTGACAGCTGCCAATTCAATGCACCAGAGAGTGGAAACCGTCACTTGGCAACTTGCAACATAGAACTACAATTGGTTGGTGTTAACTTCATCAGCAAGTTTTCCCCTGCGACTCTAATGAGAAATTAGCGATAAGGGAATGCTTATAGGGCAAAAGCTTTCATGTAGTTAGGATTTCTTGAGAATTTTGAGGATTTTCTGCACATGTTGCTGTCAATCCATCAATCAATCAATCAAAAATCAGTATCTCCAATTTGCAATCATGAGGAGCAATCTCTCTCTGAGTAAAGGGCAAGTTCTGATCTTTCCTTGACTGGAACTACGTGATCTCTTACACTTATTATTGCATTGCGAGTGCTATTGATTTTCCTGCCTGCAGGTAAAAAGCATCAGCAAATGAACAAACCCTTGAAAAGTTCTCAGGGTGCTGAGAAAAACTAATCGGATGAAACCATTACCTTAACGGCGACGGGCCCGTTCAACTATCGTCTGGGGAAGAAAAGCTTTTACACTCTTTACATCTGGAATAAAATACTTGCGGAATGTTGCGGACATCATAGACTGATGATTTGTCACGGTCCCAAGGGTGTCATTTCACAATCCACAATTGATCACTAACATTTTGACTCAAGATTAGTAGCTGTGAGACATTTCGTTTGACGGCGGAGGAGTTGATAGGAGTGGCTGGAGCAGCTGTTCCACATCAAGACAACACAACACGACACAAGACAGATGTATTTTATGTGTCTTACAAAAGTCTCTTTGAAAGGAATCACTTCAGGGTTTAGACCCTGGAACTAAACTCCCTCCTCCAGCCGAGCATCAATTCATTTGTTTGACAGTAATTCTTTGACATATGGTGGTCCATAATATGTCTATTAGTGACACTGTTGAAATATGTTCATACGAAAAGTATTAGTTAACATCTGGCAGTGATATCTAAAAGCTGTGAGAAAGGAATAAGAGTCAAATCTGGGTTTACACAATGCTAACGATGGAGCTTGAACGCAAAGCTATCGAGTTACTGCATTCCAACCGTCACCGATGGTCAAGATCTCCTGGTAGAGACTGAAACCCAACGGACGGAACTAGTTTCCTTCACAGGGTGACGGAGCTCAGCCCTTACTGATAGGATGACGAGGTTGGACATCTAGAGGGAGATCGGTCAGACTCATTGACCCAAGGACTCAGTCAAGGTATAATATTACCAGTGGACAGCTAACAAGAGTCACATCATGTCACGAACAGGATGAGTGATTTCCAGTCTATGCTAGGCTACATTTTTACAAGGAGATACTCGGCTCAGCTGTAAAAGCTGAGCTCCACTGACTTCATTGCAGATATTCTTTTACAGATAAAGCAATGAAAGACAAATTTCATTTCATCTTTGCGATGCGAGAGCAGCACAAGGCATTCCACCTGCAGGGACTTGCCCAAGGCAAGAGTTAAAGTTAATTGACTTTATAAATCAGTACTTCTCTGATGGTTCTAGGTGGACAGAGAACAACATGATGGTCTACGGACCAGGCTATCACTTCTGATCTGTTCCCAACAGAGGCCTTCTATCTCCATAAGTAATGGATGAGGTAAATCAAACCAGTAAAAACACAATGATGGAGGTTTAAATCAGAAAAAGCATCTCTTTAATGATTTTCTGCCAATACAGGACATTCGATGGGCTGCAAGTTGACCTGCAGCTAACGTTAGCTCAGCTTTTTTGTTAGATAACTTCAAATCTTTATGTTTCCTGTTCAGTAAAATGATTCACTTTAATATGACTTGAAGCAGAAAGTAGAAAAAAGAAGAGTACTTACAGCGGACCTCCAGGAATATGAACTGGTTGTCCTGACCGATGGAGTTGGTGGCGGTGCAGAGATATTGGCCGGCGTAGGTGAACTGGACATTTTTCAGGGTTAGAGACGAAACCCGGGCGTGGCTGCGCACCACGATATTTCTATCCATGTTCTAAAACGAAGAAGAGAAAGTGATAATTCTCACACAAAAATCAGCATTTCTTAAAATGAATGCACTGCTGCAATGAATGCGCTATTCCGTCCAGATTGCATGTTTAGTAGTGAGTTGTGAATTCACACTGAGTGCATCTAGAGAAAAGAAAGGAAAACAGAGGTGTTGGGGGTCGTGTATCTAGTTTGTTTGTAATAAAATAAGAAAAAATAGAACATGAACTTGGAGCTGAACTCAAATCCCACTAACATTGATTGACAGCTGACCTACAGTACATAAATCTTAGGGCAGGGAAAAAGACTAGAAGACGGTGTCTTTAATTTTTCATGATAAAGCAAAATCTACGGTGTTATTCCACCTTAAGATGGCGATTTATGAAAAGAACACATTTGGAATTTGTCTACAAGCCTTATCCTCAACAGCGTGGAAGTAACTAAGATTAAAGTTCCAGGTCAGGACAAATGTGATTGCATCTGCAGTGAAATTCAGGTCGCCAAAGTACACAGAGCAATCTTAAAATCATTAAAACGTCAATGTGAAATAAGCTTTATATCTCTCACATATGCAGCGAGCAGCAAGTCTAACCCTGAACCAGCCTGGAAGCTGGCGCCCGCAATAAACTGCAGACTCCTACAGAATGTCGATTAATGCCCCCGCATTTAGCAGTCTAGTTGCAAGTTTACAGTCTGCCTAATTGTAGGCGGAGCGGTGTAATTGCAGTTGAGACAAATAGCTTGTTAAACCTCTTTATTTCCCTTCGCAGATTGTCTTTATTGGCCCTGACTGCTTAGCCCAACCTGCAACGTCGACACCGAGGGGTCGCCGCGGACACCTGGAAACAGGTGTGAGCCCGTCAGCGTCGCGACCTCGCTTGCATTTTTAATGATGCGCCGCAGCCTGTTTGTGTGCATGCAAGCAAACACAAAAGACGAGGCCAGAGGACACGGCGTTCCGTGTTCTGCTGCTGTTCTTTGTTCACCCTTAGATTTATATTCGCATCCCGGACCGCCCCGATTTGCATATGAAGTACTTTCCCCAGCTAGCAAATACAATTTTCCCATAGAGATATATGCTTGAAAATATGCTACAGAAGGTAGCGGTATAAAAAAAAAAAAAACAAGACATCAATAATGAAGTGGGAGCTACGCGGGACACCCTGTAAAGCCTCTGAATGTTAAAAACACAGCAACAGCTCCTCCTGCTCCAGGCGCCGAACGGTGGGAAACCAACGGGGGGATGTACGTCTTCCTTCAAGCTGTCATGAGTTTCTATTAATATTTCAGACACTTTAGGTGCTTCTGCGTTTAAGGTTTATAAATGATTTAATAACATCTGTTGTATTAACATGATGGCACGTCTGTGGCAGGAACAAAGCGACGTTTATTGAAGGTGTGCAGGAGCGTCCTGTGATATATTGAAAGGGCAGCGTCAGTCTTCTCCTCTGGGAGGAGGGAAACAGGAAGTAGTCACCATTGACGTGCGGACAGGAACACACGAAGAGCTAAATCGACATTTTTTGCTGTCGAAAGCAAGGGATGTCCTTCAGATATTCATTTAATTTTGAAAATGTTGGCGGACAAAGATCGACCTCGACAAAAAATGTCCTGTCATACACGAAACAACCTTCCCTCAACTACATTAGTACATTTTCCTTTTACATCACATGTATAATTTATTCTATATTTTCTGAAATTAAAAGAAAACCAAAAATGTTTTCTCTGGGTAATCATTTTAGCCATTCTTTAAAGATTACCCGAGAGCGCCCTCTAGGTGAACTGCAGCCAATTTCAGCAGAGTGGACATAACGGTTCTTTAAAACAAAGCAAACGTTTGCATACAATTTGTTTTAACTAATTTAGAATTAAATCATTTTCATTTCACGAATAATTTGTTGAATTAACTTTGCGAGTGGAAAACGTGAGAATCGTTTTTACATTTTCATCCTCTCTTTTGATTCGGTTGGGGGGTTGGGGGGGGGTCTGATGCTGCGTTATGTAACCGGTCAACGCCTGTGTTTCTGCTTTTGTGTGTTTTCAGCGATACACAACTGTTGTAAAAAGCCTGGCTGCTCAGGCTTCGACTATCACTGACGCGCTGGAACAAAGCCTCTTCACTCCAGATGAGCTGCCTCTACATTTCAGCCTCCACAGCCCCACCGACTCTATTAAAAGATAAAGACGCGCTAATGTCAGACTGGATTTCTGTAAATACAGAAATGTGACTGGGAGCTCCGGTGTATGGCGGCATCATAAATACTTCTATCACCATTATTATTATTTTTTTTACTTTTAAGCTTGGAGGCCTGCATCACTGCTGCGTTTCCAATAACGCTGAAACATCCCGAAGCTCGTTAGGCTTTTTTGGGTCGGAGTAGGAAGTTCATTAAAAAATAATCAACGGTGGGAACAACTGTTGTTTTCTTTTTTATTGTGCTGCTTGGTTTATATGATGAGAGGAAGCGTGTGTGGGTTGGACAACACCTGATGGAGCCGACAACATCCGCTGATTTCATGTTAATTGTGAGATTGGTCTCCAAGTGAGAGTTTTTCATCTTTCTTTCTTTTTTTTTTTTTAGCATTGTTCCGTGCCTCTAAAAACATCTGATACACCTTTTTCTTTTCTACCTGAAGACTCTTGTGTTCGCCCGAATTACCTCACGACTATAAACGAGGTGTTCGCACGCATTCATTCGTGCAACATGCCGTCTTCATCGCTCTTCCGTCGCCCTGATTGATGCGTACGCCGAGGTAAAACTTGTCCGCCGCTCTTGTGATGCGACACCACGTCCGCCTGACCAATCAAGACTGACAGCATCACCAGGAAAAAAAAAAAAAAAAGCCGCGTTAAGCTCGCGTTAAGTTCCTCGCACTCAATCAGCAAATCACGTGAGAACAAAACTCTATTTGACTCGCGCTTACGCGATGAAAGTACATCATAAATGCATTTACCGACGGAGCGACGTCTTTAAATAGACAACGCTGGTTGGGATAAAGCCGCTCGACGTTCCACTCATCTCTAATGCCGTCTTAAGCTGCTACTGATAGCTTGTTTGTCATCCGTCTAGTTCGTCACACGTTTACCAATAAGTGACAAACCTTAATGCACGTTTGTCGTGACCTTTCCTCACTTCATCAGCTCGACAGGATTGCTTTGATTGCCTTTTTAACACCGCTGACAAGGGCTCTGAGCGACGGTTAACGTTAGCAGGTGCAGATGGTGTTAGTTTCCCTTCTCGAGTGCGTTTTTATTGACTTAAAGATAATATACTTAACAGCGGCTTGTGATTCATGTATTCACGCTGTCTTTTTTCTTAGCAGCCTGTAATTTTTTTGCCCATCACGGAATCGGCCGGCGTTGATTAGAATCGGTTCCGGTGTAGGGCGAGATGTACTCAGAAGACAGGTTAGTTGGCCGTCGTCTCCAGTCAGATAATGATATCAGGATGAAAATACTGGCTTTAACACGTCTCACCTTGTCACAACTTTGGAGAGCTCGTTACTGCAAAAAGGTTATTCATGACGCATCACTTCTTCCTCAAGTAGAAGAAGATAGAAGGAAGGGAAACCTACAGGACGATCCGCCATCAAAATCTGAGGTTCCATACATGAAGCGCTGCACATGGTGTAAAAATAGCTATAATGGGATAATTCATCAAATGTGTCAGTGCAAAAAATAAAAAGACTCAATGCACATAAAGACCATAATGTGATAACAACTATGCTGCAGCTGCAGCCTTAAATCACCCAGCCTGAAACCAGGTGAGCGTTCAGAGATGGAATTCAACACCGGTCACAAGCTGGGATGTCAAACACACTCCAAATGTATTCAGAGTTCATTGTGTGCTTTTCCAAACGCAAATTTAGACTAAAATACAATTTTTTGTGGTAGCGAATAAAGTTTTTTCTTCTTCTTTTGTCAATTCAATCTCAAGACGGCGGTTTGGAGATCGAACCAAATGCTACAGAAGGGGAAACTCATGAGATGCCATGAGGGTGATGTCCGACTGAAGCTAATGCAGTGCGTTGTATTAAAAAAACAAACAAAAAAAACCCCCAAAAACATGCAGGTTCCTGGTATTCAAGGCTGCAACAATTCAAACCACTCTGTTAAGAATTAGTAATGGTGAGTTAGCGCCGTGGCTAGCACTCAAGCCAAAGCAGGAAGTTGTTTCATCACCTGCCAGGCGGTACAGTAGGGGAGAACAGCATGCACAGTCACCCACTTTCAGATTGTGTGACTGCGCTTAAGACGCCACATGGAACCCATCGACAGAAATACACGAGTAAGTAAGGCAGGGCTAAATGCATACTGGAACTAAATGGTTTAAATGTACTGTACTACGCGTCTAATCGTCTACATATTTAGTGCAGGTCTAAATGTAGTGAGTGTTAAGTGGAGGCACTTGTTCGGTGATAAAAAAATAATAAAGGGGGTGGTCTACTCTGCAGGTTGTGGGTGAGGGATGGGGGGGTATCACCTCTAGAGTTAGGCTACCAGGTTTTTAGTAGCAATACCTCATATTTGTCTGGTCGAGTCCAAGAAGCCTAGAAAGGACAGAAGGAGGCAAAGACAAACAACACAAGTGGCGCAAAGTGAGATTTCAAAAGAACACATATTATCATGCCTGAGGGGCCACAGCAGGGATTTTTTTTTTTTTTGTCATTGGGTCACAAAACGTGAACATTTTCACAAGATGTACCAGATGGCATTTCTCCAATTTTCCACAGGAGTTTGTGATTTAGATCGACTTCTATTGATCAGGAAATCAACTCATTAATAAGGTGGACACTTGCGATACTGGAGAGCTCGGTAATCCATCATAACGAACACTGCCTCTGCTTTGGCTTCACGCCGGTTATGCTAAAATGAGTCCACCGTGCAACGGTGATGTAACGCTGACGCAAACAAGTGTTGACAACGCTCGACGCAAACCGTGATCGATTACGCCGCCTCGGTTTTCATACCTTTAATGAAACGAATGTGAACTAACGCTCGTCCGAAAGGGAGGAACGTTTCAACACCAGCAGAATTCTGCAGGAGTGAATGCATGACTTGAAGATAATACAGATGTATTAACACTTGTTTTGTTCTCTGTGAGAGAAATATATGTGTGCATAAGAAAAGCAACCAGAGATGGGATTTATTATTTATTGTCTCGCTGGAGAAGGTCAATTGAGTTTTCTAGCAAGTGGTGTTTGGTAATTAAACACAGAGCGTAGAGCGATATCTGAATCTGTAAGTTCAAGCTCCTTAACGCGGCTAACAGGACGCTATACGCCGAATAGGATTTGGTAGCTCATCTGGTGTTTTTTCTTAAAAATTGGTCAAAATGCCAAATGAAAACATATTTTTCTAAAGCACGGCAGCTTCTCGCTTGGGTTTCTTCATTAACGTGTTGTAATAAGGGAGAATACGTTTGCACACTGAGGAAAACGGGCCACTGAAACTAATTATGAGGAAGCTATAAGCAGCATCCGGGGACCTTTTTCTAATCAGAGGCTTTCCCATCACGGCCGTCTGTGTTTTGATTAAAGATTTCGTTTGCAGGACACGACCCCGGCCGGCACGCACCACTTATCTTCTGTTAATGTACAAACACATATTTTCTAATTTCACGGTTTGAAAAATATGCCCAATGTATTAAAGATTGAAAACCTTTTTTTTTTTTTTGCCGGATGATACCAGACGGTCATTTTGCATCATTTTTGGAAAATAAAAAATACGTCAAGGAGAACAGACGGTGACAAACAGGAAAATCGACCGACGATGAATGACCATCAGAGGGAAATTAGAGACAGCTCCAAACAAATGATCGGCTGGGATTTCCTGATTAAAGCAGCGTTAAATCGACATTGATCTGACGGTGATAGATCTGAACAAGTGGGACGATGACAGGGCCGCGACCGGGCGGGAAGACAAGCGTTGACGACTACTGGGAGAGGAAGCAGGCGAGTCTCGTCTCGCAGGTGGATGATAAGATTCACAAATGCGCCGTGAGCACGCCGCCGCTGATTGGCAGCCGCAAATGGCACAGCTAATGGGGAAAAAGCTACGAGTCACAACTGATAATCCTCCCGAGTAATTGGGGAGGGAAGAGTCAGTCAGATGATGATGATGATGATGGGTGGAGGATGGCCAGAAGGCGGTGATGTGAGAGACATCATGAGGTTGTTCAAATCAGAATGTGAATCTAGTGTGGCTAAACATTCCATTATTTATAATTCTGGGAAATGTTATTTGTTGAAATGTTTTTTTTTTTTTTTATTTTCCTGGTGTTGGAGTGAAATCGAGACGCTCCACAGGTAGAATTAGTTGTTTTGTTAGTACAGCAGAGTCTTGTGAAAATTCTTCTCAATTTTTTTTCACTGAAATTCAACTGATTATTTGATTTCTCGGTGTTGTTTTTCAGCTTTCTTTGCATCACATGCACAATTTAAAACCAAGAATATATATTATTAATTTAATATATTAAATTAATATTATTAATTATTATTAATAATTATTAATAATTTATTATTATTATTATTGTTATTATTATTGTTATTATTATTATTATTATTGTTATTATTATTATTATTATTATTATTGTTATTATTATTATTAATTTCCCTTCAGGGATCAAACCAGTATATAAAATAAAATAAAATAAAAAAATATATATATTATGGTGAAAAGCAGCTAAACTCGGTTTCCATCATCCAATCAGAAAAGTTTTCAAAGTGCAGTTTTCGGCTTAACTGCATCGAAGACACTCAAAAACAAGAATATCAGTCACGCTACTAGAAAAGAATGTGGTTTGGGTTCATGGAGTCTCTCGTCAGCCCTAATAAGACAAACAAACGCTTCCCTTTCAGAGAAACGTCTTTAAATCAGCGTAATTGGTTGTTGGCAGCTTTCCTAAAAAGGAATCTAGAAGCAAAGGGAGGTCAGCTTCAAAGATGGTGATATTATCAGACGTTGACAGGAGTAGGAGTTGAAATCACTTAAATGATGTTTATCCCAACCGCTCGGTGTCTCAGAGCCACGACATCCGCGGGGAATCTCTCATTAGCTCCCAGGCTCCATTAAACATGGTCGTTTACCTGATATATGAGATACTGTAAGTTTTATTGGACATTAGGGAGAACGCATTGCCTCGGTGATCCGAGATCATTAATGGTGATTGGCCACTCGTTCTGGTCTAACATTTGGATTCCTAGGAGAAATCCTGGTGTCGCAAAAGAGCAAAAAGATAGAATTCATGCAATGCAGGGTTTGGTTTTGGTGAAAGTTTCTAGTCCGATTTATGCAGAGATGACAAAAATATAATTGTTAGATTAGATCAGATTTACTTTAATGATCCCAAACCGGGAAATTCACAAATAGCAGGGTGAAAATAAAAGAAGGGGTAATAAATTCAAGGATTTCATAAAAATCCACATATGTTATTATCAAATAATCATAATGATAATTTAAATTCATAAAAAAAAAACCCCAAACTGAGTCAATTAAGGCAAAAAAAAAAAGAACAAGAAGAATCTGATCAAACATTTGGAAATAATAAAAAATGTAAATATTTCCTGCCTCAGGATGATGCTTCATCTCAAGGTTGTTTAACCCTAATCTATATTTATCATCTTACTTATGCAAGTATCACCAGAAATATTAAAAATCAAGAGTATTCCTGTTTAAAAACCGCAGCATCCTGCTCATCTAATGCTTTTCTTTTTTGGGTGGGGGGGGTTTGGTTCTTTGCTGACGATAATAAAAATATAGGAAAACACCAGCTTTATTCATTTTAACAACGTCCCTGGAGACGCTCCAGAGTGCCTTAACCTTGTTGTGTTTAGTTTGAAGCCGACGCTTCAAAGCAGCAGACTTGATTTTTTTTTTGGTTAAAAAACGCTCTGCCTGACAGCTTCGAGACAAAATTCATCTGGCGAGCTGAACACAGCTGGACGGACCCACGTAGACAAGTAGGCCACCCCCCCCCCCCCCCCCAAAAAAAAAAACCCCCGATATAATCCAGCATATCTGAGTCCTTTGGGACAGAACAGGACAGAAAAGACAGTTGCTTTCACTGCATTTACAAGAATAGTGCACCTTACATGCATACATCACCTGTATTACCCACACAGAAAGCTTATGTAAAACCGTGGGGTGGTGGTGGGGGTGCTTTTATTCTGTCGATTGCGCATTGACAGACCTTTTGTCCACCATAATGGCTGCATTATTGTAAACGGTTACATTAGAGTTGGATGAAATCAGAAAGAACACAAAGATCTCTCAGCAACACTCAGGTGCTCGAGATGCATGGAGATATTATGTCCTGCTGAACGCTAAAAAAGGTGACCTCGTGTAGCAACCTACTTCAATTAGAAGCCCCTATGCGGCGCATAATAAGTGATTCAAAATGCAACACAGAGGGAGACCTATTCAATGGTATTTCTGCACAATTACACAGCCCATCTTCTTTTCCTTTTTGGCTTTTCCCTTCAGGGGTCGCCACAGCGAATCAACCGCCTCCATCTAACCCTGTCCTTTGCATCCTCTTCTCTCACACCAACTACCTTCATGTCCTCTTTCACTACATCCATAAACCTCCTCTTTGGTCTTCCTCTAGGCCTCCTGCCTGGCAGTTCAAAACTCAGCATCCTTCTACCAATATATTCACTATCTCTCCTCTGGACATGTCCAAACCATCTCAGTCTGGCCTCTCTGACTTTATCTCCAAAACCTCTAACATGTGCTGTCCCTCTGATGTACTCATTCCTGATCCTATCCTTCCTGGTCACTCCCAGAGAGAACCTCAGCATCTTCATCTCTGCTACCTCCAGCTCTGCCTCCTGTCTTTTCCTCAGTGACACTGTCTCTAGACCAAACAACATCGCTGGTCTCACCACAGTTTTGTACACCTTTCCTTTCATTTTAGCTGAAACTCTTCGATCACACATCACACCTGACACTTTTCTCCACCCATTCCATCCTGCCTGGACACGCTTCTTCACCTCTTTTCCCCACTCTCCATTGCTCTGGACTGTTGACCCCAAGTACTTAAAATCCTCCACCTTCTTGATCTCTTCTCCCTGTAACCTCACTCTTCCACTTGGGTCCCTCTCATTCACACACATGTACTCTGTCTTACTGCGGCTAACCTTCATCCCTCTCCTTTCCAGGACAAACCTCCACCTCTCTAGCTTCTCCTCCACCTCGTCCCTACTCTCACTGCAGATCACAATGTCATCTGCAAACATCATAGTCCATGGAGATTCCTGTCTAACCTCGTCTGTCAGCCTGTCCATCACCATAGCGAACAAGAAGGGGCTCAGAGCTGATCCCTGATGCAGTCCCACCTCCACCTTGAACTCCTCTGTCACACCTACAGCACACCTCACCACTGTCTTACAGTCCTCATACATGTCCTGCACCGTTCTAACATACTTCTCTGACACTCCAGACTTCCTCATACAATACCACAGTTCCTCTCTGGGCACCCTGTCATAAGCTTTCTCCAGATCTACAAAAACACAATGCAGCTCCCTCTGGCCTTCTCTGTACTTCTCTATCAACATCCTCAAAGCAAATACTGCATCTGTAGTACTCTTTTTTGGCATGAAACCATACTGCTGCTCACAAATGCTCACTTCTGCCCTTAGTCTAGCTTCCACTACTCTTTCCCATAACTTCATTGTATGGCTCATCAGCTTTATTCCTCTGTAGTTGCCACAACTCTGCACATCTCCCTTGTTCTTAAAAATGGGCACCAGCACACTTCTCCTCCACTCCTCAGGCATCTTCTCACTATCTAAGATCCCGTTGAACAACCCAGTCAGAAACTCTACTGCCACCTCTCCTAGACACTTCCAAACCTCTACAGGTATATCATCAGGACCGACTGCCTTTCCACTCTTCATCCTCTTCAGTGTTCTCCTCACTTCATCCTGGCTAATCTTTGCTACATCCTGGTCCACAACAGTCACCTCTTCTAGTCTTTGTTCTCTCTCATTTTCCACGTTCATCAACTCTTCAAAGTACTCTTTCCATCTTCCCATCACACTGCTGGCACCTGTCAATAGACTTCCATCCCTATCCTTAATCACCCTAACCTGCTGCACGTCCTTCCCATCTCTATCTCTCTGTCTTGCCAGCCTGTATAGATCAGTCTCTCCCTCCTTACTGTCCAACCTAGCATACAAGTCATCATAAGCTTCTTGTTTGGCCTTTGCTACCTCTACCTTCACCTTACGCTGCATCTCCCTGTACTCCTGTCTACTCTCCTCAGTCCTCTCAGTGTCCCACTTCTTCTTAGCTAACCTCTTTCTTTGTATACACTCCTGTACCTCCTCATTCCACCACCAAGTCTCCTTGTCTACTTTCCTTCCAGATGACACACCAAATACTCTCCTACCTGTCTCCCTGATCACATTAGCTGTAGTTGTCCAGTCATCTGGAAGCACCTCCTGACCACCCAGAGCCTGTCTTAACTCCTTCCTAAAGGTCATGCAACACTCTTCCTTTTTTAGCTTCCACCATTTCGTCTTCTGCTCTGTCTTTGTCCTCTTCATCTTCCTCACCACCAGAGTCATCCTACACACCACCATCCTATGCTGTTTGGCTACACTCTCGCCTACCACTACTTTGCAGTCACTGATCTCCTTCAGGTTACATCGTCTACACAAGATGTAGTCTACCTGTGTGCTCCTACCACCACTCTTATAGGTCACCCTATGTTCCTGCCTCTTCTGGAAGAAAGTATTCACTACAGCCATTTCCATCCTTTTTGCAAAGTCAACTACCATCTGTCCTTCTGCATTCCTCTCCTGGATACCAAACCTGCCCATCACTTCCTCATCACCTCTGTTACCTGCACCAACATGTCCATTGAAGTCTGCACCGATGACAACTCTCTCACTTCTAGGTATGCTCTGCATCACTTCATCAAAGTCCAACCAGAATTTCTCCTTCTCCTCCAGCTCACATCCTACCTGTGGAGCATACCCACTAACAACATTGAACATCACATCTTCTATTTCTAGCTTCAGACTCATCACTCTATCCGACACTCTTTTTACCTCCAGGACATTCCTAACAAACTCCTCCTTCAAGATAACTCCTACTCCATTTCTCTTCCTAGCTACACCATGATAGAACAACTTGAACCCTGCTCCTAAACTTCTAGCCTTGCTACCTTTCCACCTGGTCTCCTGGACACACAGTATGTCTACCTTCCTCCTCTGCATCATGTCGACCAACTCTCTACCTTTTCCTGTCATAGTTCCAACATTCAACGTCCCTACTCTTAGTCCTATACTCTTGGCGCTCCTCTTCTCTTTCTTCGTGCGAACGCACTTTCCTCCTCTCCTTCTTCGACCAACAGTAATCCAATTTCCACCGGCGCCCTGTAGGTCAACAGCGCCGATGGCGGTCGTTGTTAACCCGGGCCTCGACCGATCCGGTATGGAAGTCATATGTTTGATTCGCATCTTTGATTTGGCAAAAGTTTTACGCCGGATGCCCTTCCTGACGCAACCCTCTGTATTTATCCGGGCTTGGGACCGGCACAATAAGACACTGGCTTGTGCCCTCTTGCGGCTACATTCAATTACACAGCCCATAATGTCCCGTTATTACTGCTTCAACTATTCATTTTTGTTTTTTCCATCAACTCATTTTCTGCCTGCAGTTACGTAGTCGGATTTAGTGAAACAACACATTAACATGAACCCTAATATTATACTGACAGGTGGAGGATTATGATTTCTTTTCTTTAATGTGAAGATATTTTTGTTAGGCGTGAACCCCAGGTAGAATCGTCTAACGCTAAAGGGGACTGCTGTAGCAATAAAGCTAATGTTAGAATAATTTTAATGCATTGGGAAAATAATCTAGTGTGTTATATAGTCTGTTCTGAAGGACAAACTATTTTTTAAAAAAATCGGTAAATAAAATTAAAAAACCCTAAATAATTGGGCAATATGCCGTCATTGGAATTCACAGATGAAACCCATCAGGAATGGAGAGTTAATCAACTATGACATCCTTTTTTTTTTGGGGGGGGGGGGTAGGTTTTGGTATTTAAAATTGGCAGGACTCTCCAGTAAATTCCAAAGTTCCATTCTTATCTAGAAGTGTGTGTTCTGTCATGTTTGTGAGCTGAAGCACACGAAACACACACACACACACACACACACACACACACACACACACACACACACACACACACACACACACACACACACACACACACACACACACACGAGGCGTTCTTCCTGAATCCCTCTTAATACTGACTCTTAATACTGTTTACTGCATTCACAGCAGAAAATCACGCCTCTGAAGCGAATAATCCATCTGCCGGTCACGTGTCGTCAGAATAGAGCGCTAAGATGTTTTTTTTTTTTTTAAATCATACCGTTTTAATGAGCTGATAAGAGCGTAACAATAGACTCGGGATGAGATTCCCCCTCTTTAAGCTCGATGCTACCAACGCGCTGTGACCACTGTCATGGAGGAAATGCACAAGAGCTCACATATCTTTAAGAAGTCTTTTACCGTGTTCTACAGCCAAAGCTCTAATCCACCGTTACCTCCGTCGCTCCAGCAGGACGCGGAAAAGAAGAAAAAACCGCGGGTATAGACGGCCAAGCGTGACGGAGATGCGTGACCTTTTTGAGGTCTAATGCGCAAAAAGAAAAGAAAAACACGGCCCACTCCTTTTTGACGCGGAGCCAGAGCGACATAAGCTCGGTGTAGATAAGACGATAGTGGTGGTGGTGGTGGTGGTGGGGGGGGGGGGGGAAGCTCGTGGCTTCTGGCTTCCAACGTAGCAATAAGTAATTAATTTCACCAGAATCATGACTTCACTTTCTGCGAATTTCTAATGAGAGCTTTTCATGTTAATTTCACAAAGTTATTCCTTTTTAAATGCCGGTGATTAATAAGTGATGTGAGATATGAGAAGAGTGTTTCACACTCTGGGTATTTTTAATGCCGTGGCATTAAAATGGCCTGGAAAACTGTTTTTTTATGGCATTTCTGTGCTGCTCGTCTTCACCAATGCATGATGGAAACCATCATTAGTCCAATCCCAGTGATACTGGAGAACGATGCCAGAAAGGTTTCAGAGATGACAGAATCCAAAAACCGTCACAGTTAAAAAAAAAAGTAAAAAAACCCGAGCGGAAATAAAGGATTTAATAAGACGTTTTGAAAGCAATAATTAACTGAAATTGCTAATAGAGATGTAAAGAAGGGATAACATGAGTCATCAGGAGGAATGCACGTCAGTGGGTTGGTGAATATATGAATATTAGTGGACGGTTTTAAAGTCTATAAAATTCCTCAGAGAGTCTGTATGGATTAAAAAAAAAAAAACGGTTAACAGGATCTGCTGCAAAGTCAGAAGCAGTGCAGGTCATAATTGGCAGCTGGCGCACATCGTATTCCAGCGTGTGTGTGTGGGCTGATTCAAGTCTTTGACTGTGTTAACCTCTCAGGGTTGTATTCAATATGACTGTGTCCCACTGCAATCTGAGTATGGAGATAAATGCTTCATTTTTTTTTCTTTTTTCCCAGAATTCAACACCAACGACGATTCCACTGGATCTTTAAAAGCCCCATTGTGCTGAGCTAAGTTGTCTGTTTGATTGCATCTCGTTCAAATAAGCAAAAGTAATAAACAAGTACCTGCTCTCCTTCAGAGAATGGTGTGTTTTCAAAACTCCAAGAGATGGTGGGTGTGGGGTCGCCCGACGCCTCGCAGGTCAGGGTGACTTGTTCAGCGAACTCGGACGCCGTCTGGTTGTTCATGTAGGTGATTCTGGGTTGCACTAGAAATAAGAAACAAACAGTGTTGTGTTTCCTGCTTCGCTGAGCGTCTACTGCCTTCCTCCTGTATGAATAAAATGTACTCATTCGTCTTTTAAACTCTTTCTTTGTTGTTTTTTTAAAAAAAAAAAAAAAACCCTGAGGTGAATTATAGATCTTTAGCTGCTTGATGATTGGGACTTGCTTGAATATCTAGTCGGTAAACATCGATGCCGCCCGCCGCTCCTGTACGTGAAGCTGATGATGGTCTAAAACACGTCGGCGCTGCAGCAGAGCGGTTTCCCTAATTCGCTGCGGCTTTCTCTCGCGTCATAGTCGTTTTATTCACTGTTAAAGTATTTATTAGTGCTGCTTTAAGTAGCA
Source organism: Antennarius maculatus (assembly GCA_013358685.1). Classification (NCBI taxonomy): domain Eukaryota; kingdom Metazoa; phylum Chordata; class Actinopteri; order Lophiiformes; family Antennariidae; genus Antennarius; species Antennarius maculatus. Next base: position 2,882,962 of record CM023617.1, on the reverse strand, counting down.
GTTACATATTCTGAACACTATTGTAGTAAAGCATACAGACAGGCTTCATTAAAGATATGGTTTCATACCCCATTGACCTATAATAGAGCTGCAAGCACATGATTACACAAGATCGGTGCAAGTTTCCTCATGTAGACAAACTCCCGAGCGATATCCGGCGTTATCCTGAGCAGAACTTAATTACATTTCTATAGGACATGCTTTTCTGGAAGCTTCAAAATATGCAGTCTCGCAGCCGGCCAATGAAAAGGTTGGAGACACCAAATGTCAATAAATACAAAGTTAAAAACCCGGACAGACACAGGGCCGCAGCGTTCTTTCTGCTAGCGTTATTCTCTTACCAAACACGTTCAGGCTGACTTCCTCTGCTTTTTCTCCCGCCTTGTTCCTGGCGATGCAAGTGTAATCTCCTTCATCCACCTTCTTGACATCTTTTATTAGCAATTCCGAGCCATCCTCGTTCAAGACGTACTTATCGCCCATTTCAAGGACGACGTTGTTACTGTAGCGGAGGGGGAAAAGAAGGAAAAAAGTCATGTCGGAAGTTCACGCCACGTGTTTTTTTTTTTTTTTTTTTCTGCTGTCGCGACTGCAAGCAGCCGGCAAAAGAAAAAAGTTTTTGGAACTCGCTGACAATTATCTGTATGGTATTTTATCTTGGTGAGAGAGCAGCTGGGACAGAACTGAGGCTGAAAAAAAGCTGTCCTGTTCTATATGCCTCTGAGAACATCTCAAACATTTCCAGCGCTTTTGTTTGCCTCAGCTCTCCGTTGGCGCTTACATCTGTGTTTTTAAGAAGGCCACGCACCGATGTGATGACAACGTGTGTTTGGTTCACTTTTGAACAAACTCTCTTTCACTATTGAGAAGCAAGAAATCTTCGCTTGGAGGTCGGAGAGGAGAATCAAACGCATTTGGAGTGGCATTTTGCAGGCCAGCAACCAATGACAAATCACAAACAAAGCTTTACCCTTCCTGTTATTTCACCGCCTCAACTATTTATCCTCCCACCAGTCTCTTCTGGTCAAGACCTCAAAAACACTCACAGCACCAGCATTGCTGCTTGAAAGACGGCTGAGAGGTTCATTAGTCTTATTCACTCCCATTTCTGGAAAAACAGGACAATTTAAAAAAAAAAATTAAAAAATGAAGCGATTCTGGTGAGTGACACCCGTAAATGATGCACCATAAATCTGAAAGTACATTAAAGAAACAGTTGTGTGAAGTAAAATGAATGATGCTTCTTTATACCTGTCAAAAACAAGCGGTAATCAAGCACGACAAAGTCAAGGCTGAATAAAGTTGAGGTATTTTGAAATGTGCCTCACGGAACTGTGACCAGATTTACGTCGGTTGTTGCTGGTTGGCGCTAATTCCATGTCAATCAAGTGAGGGAATCCGTATCAGATGCCAATAAGATTTTTGAATCTGAAACCACTTCTTCCTATCCACATCCTTTGACTTTACCGCTCTATAAGATTAGCATCTATCTGCCAACTCTTGGCGAGCACCTTGCGACGGACGCACTGTCCTCCCAAGGAAACGACACCAGCGGCCCGGTGTGTGAAGCGTCACGCTTCCTATGCTCCGGGAAGGGCTGACGCTTTACGTTACGCCACCCCAAACGCAATTAATTAAGAGATTAATTGGAGGATTGGAAGCTTAAAATGGCATTCTGTAGAGAGTAAACTTCCACTAAGGGAAAGGATCTTAGGTATTCCTGGCCCGACTCCCCAACATCGACCCCAGATCAGTTCAGTGGTTTCTAAGTAATTAAGGAAAATGTCGAACGGTAACATAGCTAGCGTTATTAAAGTAAGTTGAAAAGAATTTCTTTCCCGATCTGTCCTCCACGCTTCATGGAAATCAGTGTTTTTTATTTATTTATTTATTTTTAAATGTGATTCCAATTTTTGAATTTCTTGTGAGAAAATCATCCCGAACTGATTCACAAGACATTTTGTCACGTTTAAATACTATGATTGGCGAAGCTGATTACGGAATTCAGCGTCTATAAAAATCCATTCGAACCAGTAATTCAAATGTGCAAATCACATCTTAAGCGACACAAGCATTTAATTAGAAAAGCTGTCATCACTGTAAACATGGATGCCGCCGCCGAGTCAGCAGTGTGAGTTCATCAGAGCCCGGGTTGAATGAACCACCCGGGGGGGCGGGGGGGGGGGTTTGCACATGTGTGCGCTCGACGTGTAACCGCATCGAAAACATGAGAGTAGTGTAATTTAAATCATGTGCACAGGGTGGAAACCTGTCTAATGAAATCCATCAAATATTTCTTTGCAGCTTGTTATGGTGGCACAAATGAGATATATGTAAATCTAATCATTCATCCAACACGACTATTTGCAGGCGAGGCCAGGTGACAGAAAACTTTGCAACTGCAATGTATGCACAGCACAACTTTGGTGTGTACCATCCTTTTAAAAGGTTGCACGAATGAAACGAACACAGAGTTGGGCCTGTGAGAAATAAGCACCAAAAACCAGCTAGGGGGGGTGATTTCTCTTCTTTATCTCAGACTTGATCAAAAGACTCAATTTATAAAGGGCACAAAAGCTACCGGGCCCCAATGGATTGCGGCTCAACCTGAAACACGCTACTTCCAGTTAGTGTTGAAGTTTTAAAGGGTTGGTGCTGAATTTAGATGTGTTTTTTTTTTTTTTAAACACAAGCATGTTCTCTGTTCTTAGAACCAAATGAAATATTAAAAAAAGTGGACACTTGTGATTAAATGTGTCGCAATTTAGTACCGAACACAGAAATGCTAGATAATACTGTCAGCTACATGCTCCCTTTTTCAGTTATGCTCTTGAGAATCTCATGTTTCACACCGACTGTTCAATAATGTATAATTTAAAGCTGAACAAGGACTATAATAGAAGCCTTGCTTGACTGAGCATCTTTGCACATTGGTTTCTGGTCACTACATACAGTGTTATAACCTCGGGGTGCCTGCAAATTGCCATTGTCATTATGTCCACCAGCTGCAGACAGAGATAGCCTGGAAACATCCCTGAAAAACTGTCTACCAGATTGCTACACAGCCCTTCTTATCGAGGCGCGATACGGTCGATAGAGTGCATCCTGCTACTGAAGGGCATGGGCTCACCCTTATATAAGTGTCATTGATAAAATCTCATTGATATAAACCTCTTCCTGAAAGGCTAATCCAGGGGTCTTATTTGATTAGGAAAGTTCATAACTATCTGTACCGATGTATTGGCAGCCTCTACAATAGATTGAATTATTTAAGCACCAAGGGAAGAAGCTCAAGAGGACATTTCTTCATGTAAATGAAGAAGTACTTCCCTCTACAACATCTTGATACAGCTTTATTGTTCTTGGCTGTTTTTTCTTCATTTACTTTTTTGGTAAATTACCTCAGAGAACAATGTCTTGTTTGCCTTGAAATGTGCTGGCAGTTTTTGGGCTAGCTTGACTTTCAAGGATTTGGTGAGGCAGCAACAGAAAAAAAAGACATTTGAGAAATTAAACTCCAAAGGTTTTAGTTTTGTGACAGCTTGGCTCTTTCCCCAGATTGCATCTAGATTAGCCAATGACAGCAGGGAACGTACTGTGCCCAGGTGACAACGGGTTCGGGGAAGCCGTCTGCATCACAGGCCAGCAATGCAGAGTTTCCGACGTCTGCTGTGGCGTTGACATCTGATTGCCTGGCACGGATGGTGGGAAGAACTGGAAAGGACAAGGCAAGGATTGACGCAAGGTCAGTAATAAGCATGTGAAGGCTCCATCTAGATTTATACGCTTAATCATTTGTTACCTTCATAAGTCAATCAATACCTGCCGTTGATTGACAATAGGACACTGTGGTTGTATCTAGTGAAGACTCCTTCGTGCATACTAGATCTTTGTATTTCGTATCCACAAGTACAACTTTAAAGTTTTGTTATTGCCAAAGGAAATTTCAGGAGATTAGAATATCTTTCAACAAATTTCAACAATCTGCGTGGTCGATGTTCGAGACATCTTAGTCTGGATCAGGGTTCAGGGCAAAGTTACTGTAAGTCTACATGAACCCTACTGAGGACTTTGAAAAAGAACACGCTGCTTTTGACACCCAACAGAAGGTAAAAGAGTTGCAGAACTTACCATTAACAATGACCTTGATAGTCCTCAAGTCGATCTCTCCCCTGGCCATGACTCGAGCCTCGCAGGTATACGTGCCCTCGTCCGTCTTCTTGATGCCCCGGACCTGGAGGTAGCCGTTCTCCATCCTGAATCGCACTAAAACGAGTATTCAACATCAGAAATTATTTTAAATTATTGAAATCAGAGTTATTGAAATGTCTCAAGGACTCAGAATACAGGAAAAGGCAGTAATTCCCCAACTGACGTTTGACATTAAGTGCAATTGTTCCATGCAAACTTGAAAATTACGCGAATGTGTACATGAAATTAACTCAGAGAAGCATTAAAGAACTGAATTTCTCTACTTAGATGCCAAGTCAGGAAGTTGGAGTTAGATTAGAAAGTCCCAATTATTTTTTTTTTCTCACCACGAAAGTGGTTGGAGGAGCTCTGCATGAAACCCAAGCTACACCAGACGTCGTTGAGCAGTGTTTTACAGCAGTCAGAGCCTGACAAACAGCCCAATTAAAGCAGTCACAAACACCCACTAACAGACTAAAGCTGTCTTAACCAAAACCAGCTGTTTCTCACATTTCTGGGAAAAGCATGCATCATATTAGTAATATCTAGCACTCTTACCGGATTTTAAGAGTCATTAAATAAGGAGCGGGGTCGTTGTTTTTTGACATGACTCTACTTACTCTAAATTCATGACGAATCAAAAGTACTTTAAACCCAACGGAAGATAAAAATTGCACTCAGTAGCTGAAAGGAGTGGCTTTCAGAGAGCATTTGATTCCTTGTTTGGAGATGAGAGCTCCTCCACAGGAGTCCTGACCTGCAAGTCCGAGTTCTGGGCTAAAGAGCGGCTACAGGATCTCACTTTGTCCATCTTAGTAAGAGAAACGTCTGTTCGAACCAAAGAAAGACAACATCCTGAAAAACACTTGAAGCATACAGTAATGGATATCCATAGCTGTTAAAAACAATCTATTGGACTTTAAGAACATTTCTTGAAGATGTTTCGCCTCTCATTCAAGAGGCTTCTTCAGTTCTTGTGGTGGCTGGTCTTGTCCCATCTTATTAACCCTGTGAGGTGCGGTCAGTGCTATTCACACACACTTCATAGGGTTAATAAATTGGGACAAGACCAGCCATCGCAAGAACTGAAGAAGCCTCTTGGATGAGAGGTGAAACGTCTTCAAGAAACCTTCATAAAGTCCAGTGGATTGATTCAAACGGCTTTGGATAACCCTGAACTGGATAACTGAGAAACTACACAGACATACAGCAATGGACTGAGATGACTCAGGGATATTTAGCATGACCGCGGCAACAATCCCATCTTATCGATTCCTACAAGTCTCGGAGGAAACCTATCTGGTGCATCTACATGATGCAGAAATGGACCTACAGTTACCGCTACCCGTAAATCTATCATCTGATGCTTCTTTGACGGAGGTCTTTTGTAGTGTTTAGAAATGTATCCTCTACATTAACTGTTATGTAACGCAGCGGAACACAGCAGCTACTAATGGTATTAACTAAATCACGATGCTTGTTGTAATAATGGCCTCTGAACCTCAGAGATGGAGCTACTGCTATTAATTGGACTATCTCTGTTTGAATCACGACGACTCACAATGCTCCGTGAACTCTTGAATAAAAGCCGCTAATACATTCAGCGCTGGATCTTCGTCTCACAGCAGACACTGAACGCTAATGGTTACTTTGCATTTCAAGATAACATTTAATTGGGATTCAACATGTTTGCTTTCTTTGAGAATAAATATACTGTTAAAGCGGTTCAGACTAATCCCTGGAGTATTCGCCATTGTGAGAGAAGCTATAGTTATCATTTAGCTGCCAATACGTCTGAATGTAGGATTTGCATTTTATTGTAGTTCTTCTTCCTTCCTTGCTACAATAATGACGAGGATCTTACTTCCTGTCTGCGTGTACTGGTAAATATAAATCATGCTACACGGACATGTATGACAAAGACAATGCTGAGGTTTAAAAAATGCAAGCATGCAGCATTGGGTTTGATCAACAACTTCTCTGGGAAAAAAAAAAAAAAAAATCACACAAGCAAGTTTTCACATTTCAACATTGGTTACAATTAGTGGCTTTTCCAGTAAAAACACATTCCAAAAATAGAGGCGGGCTTAGCACAACACTGCGGTGACTCCGGGCTCTTTAGCGGTCACCAAAGGAGGGGTGACTGAGAGGTTAAAATAGACTGGGTCCAAGTGTGAAACAAAAAAAAAAAAACCCTCCTCGTTGCCCCTGGCATCCGTTCCGGTGAAAGCCATCCTTACGCAGCAGATGTTCCTTCACAGAGTCCATAGAAACTTTTCGATCTACTCCTCCGGCGTTTGTCCAGTATGTTTCTCAACAATATCCTAATCATGTCTCGCATCTCATGCTGCAAAAAGCCTGTTTACTGCTCCACCAACCATTTGTGATGAGCGGCAGAGACGATGCTTGAAAAGTTTTCTCTACTATGAAGCTTTTTTTGTATTATTCCGTTATATTTATTCTCAGCTGTGACGCCAACTCGTCACAAAGTGTTCTAAAAAAATCGAAGATGATTACAGCTGCCGTCGCCCGTCGGGGAGCAGGCTACAAACTTTTCAAAAACCTCCTTTCATGTCTGAAGGCAGGGAGCATGTGATAACCTCAAACGACAGATTTTCACATCACTCAGCTTGAAACTACAAAAATATTTATGCAACATATGTGCTCTTACAACCCTTTAGCCTATTTCTGGTGTGGCGTCAAGAGAAATTAGGTGGGAATACATAACGAGAAAATAAAAATTGAAAACTGATGAACTTGCTAACTTGGATAGCATGATATTGCTGGATTATATTTTTTTATCTTAGTATTCAAGACTGCAGAAGCATATTTTTTAACTTCTATTACTCCGTCATCTAGTTTCAGGTTTTTTTAACCTTCTGTTTGGGGAACTAAAAGTCCAATTCCCTCTCTAGTGACTAAAAGCACTTGATGCAGAGCTGGAAAATACAATTTCCGTGACCAGGCATCATCATCTATGAGGTCTGAAGCTCTCCCCGATGAAAAAGCTTGGTTTTGTTCATAGATGATTGGCAGGAGGAAAAAGGAAATGAGTGAGAGTGTGACAAATTGATTGGGAGGTATGAATTGGCAGGCAGCATTGGCAGGAAGGTTAAGGTGACTGCGCAGCGAGTCGAGGGGGGAATGAGGCGAAAAGGAAGCTGAGAAAGTAGCTGAGGTGTTGGTTTTCCTTTGGACTGACTCACCGTCTTTGTGGGCTTGGATCTTGGAGCCCTTGTGCTTCCAAATGATGACGGGAGGCGGTGAACTGACCACCTCGCAGATGATGTTAGCATCGTCGCCTTCGTTGAACTCCTGCGGGCTGGGGGCGTTCTTGAAGGTGATCTTTTCTGCAGGGAGATATCGCACCAGTGTTATATTTTCACTTTTTATGTATGGGGCACCATTGCTCTAATTGTTTTTTTTCATTGGTTTTAGTTTTTGCACAATGATTTTGGGAAAATCACTGAGCTAAACTGGTCCTGTCCGTCAAACCGCTCCGCCGACACATCGGCTTCAGGGAAAATATGCAGCATGGTCGGGCAGAAAAGTTTCACTTGGCTCAAGTTTGATGTTATATATTGAGCCGGACAATCAAAAGCATGCAGGCCTACATTCCTGGTAGGTTATTGTGTGACACCGAACTGTATTTATACTGTTTACTCAGTCAGGGTTGCACAGTCCTTCTCCACAACAACACACACACACACACAAAAAAGGCAATGCAGCATTCTGGCGTCTGAAGGTTCATGATTCTACCTCAAACAGGACTTTCTGGATCACATCTCCTGCTTTAACTAAAACAACACAAAACCCTGCAAATACAGCCTGTATTTTTGTTTTGTTTTGTAAATGCAGGGTTGATTTGAGAGCTTCTGCTTCTCAAAGTATAGTCGAGCTGATCATATACAAGGACAACTTCACGAATACTTGCTTTTCCAGAAGAGAGAGAGTCTTTGAGAAAAAAAAAAACTTACGGAAGAGAGTCACTTGGACGGTGGCCTGGGCCTCCTTGTTCCCGTTCTTTGCCAGACACTTGTAGATGCCGGCGCTGTCCACGGTGGCGTGATATATGGTGAGGACCGACGTGCTTTCATCGTTACGGCTGACAAAAATGTCTGGCCTGTTGGGAAGGATTTTCTCCCCACTTGGGTCGTACCAGTCTATGTCTTTAGCATCTCCCACCACTGTAAACAGAAGACGGAAGAATGAGGTCAAGAAGCAAGAAGTTCACATTAGAAAAAGGATCAGGACAATATAAAAAGCTCATTATCCCATCTATTTTGGACACCGACGAATATTTGAATACAGTTTGTGTGGGTAACACATTCAGAATCAATAACTGTACTTATAAAATACTGTATAAAATCTACATTTACACTCGATAAGTTGTAAAAAATAAAAATAAATATGCAACACAAGGTATACAAATCACTTTCTCAATAAAACAGCGCAATTCATTGAGAAGCCAAACATCTTTTCCACATTACTAACATTTAAACATCAGTTCAAGGTAACGTTTCTTGGTTTTTCTATCTCATCCTGAAGGAAGTAAATGAGACCTAAAGTGAATGCTGACTTGCTTTTCAAGAGAGTTTAGTTCAAAGCTAAGTGTCCAAGAAGAATTCATCAGATGAAAATTCAGCTGTTTTTTTTTTTTTTTTTTTTGTACTACTGATGTTTTCGGGTAGTTTTGCTTCAGATCGAGTATCTTACCTTCGCAGAGGAAGAATTTTGAGTCTCCTACGCTGATCTCTCCAAAGGGTGGAGTGATTTGCACCTGGATGGCAGCTGGTTAAAGGAAACAAAATATACATTAGCCTGTGGTTCCAGCGAGACGAATGGTGTTACAGGGGGTGACGATAAAAAAAAAAAAAAAAAAAAAAGCAGGGCTCCAAATCAAAATTGTTTTGCCTGCTCAAAAGAACGACCATTTGTCAGCCATACCCTCCACGAATGAAACTCTGGGATGGAATTTCCATGCTCAATTGAGCGCAGCATCTCCATGTGCAAATGGGTTAGGAGTCTAGACTGTTGGACTGCTCGGCTCTCTTACTGGGAATATATGGTGCGTTTGGGGGCTTGAGTGCAAAAAAAACTGGGCAAACGGTAGATGGAATATTGGTGTTATATTTTAATATCGACGGGTTTGTTTACCTCTGCTAGGCTTTCATTATATTCCCCACTCCTGGCTACCTTGTTAGTCATCAAATCCAATTTTTTGTTTATTTGCTATTTCTTAAAGAAATTACTAAAACATGTGCAAATATAATTCATCAAATGCTGGATTCCCCACCCTGCTAGTCCTCTGCAGCTCACCATTGGGTTCACAATGCATTACAATTGCTATTCATAAAACTACAGCAGCACACATTATGTCACCAGAACTATTTCACTTTCATTTTGACACGCACTGTTTCCATAATCTTCCTGAGTCGTTTTAAGGCCGCTTCAGCTCCCCTCCACCCCCCATCCCTGATTCTCCCGGCAGATGATTAAGAAGACATAATGTCCCAAATCAATGAATATTCTCTCCTGGAGACTCTAATGCACCTCGTCTCTCAGCATTGGCTGAAAACTGTAGCGACATAGATAAGATTTAGAGCATAGAGAAACACCTGGTGTTCAGTCCTGCCTGGGAGCAAACAAATTAAAAAATCCCTGCATATCCGATGAAAAGTATGAAAATGCGTAATGACTCTCAAAAGCTTAATCAGGCAAAATTCACCAGCGTGACAGGCGAAGTGATTTTTAAATGCGACATGCTCCAATCAAAGACTCCTATCTGCAGCCATGTGTGACATTGGTAGTGAAGAGGCGAAGCAGGGAACGCCGCTGAATGGTGATCCGGAGCTCGACTGAGGGATCCCTGCTGAGCCTCGCCGTGGCGCCACTTCTCACAAATGAGTGAGTCAGACTCTTCCCGAATCTCACCAGGAGACTCGTGGGAATTATTTGAAAAGACTCCGCATTCAAAGACAGGTAGTCAGCTATCATGGGAGCGCAAGGGGACAGTCGTGTCCCGTAATACGATGATCTCAGTGCTAGAGAAAAAAAACCACCGGTGACTAAGAAAGCAGACAGTCGAGGCGCCTTTGCGATTCCAGCCATTGTTCTTTTCTTTCACCTACACACTGGATAATGTGAAAAGCCATCATCATTAAGCTGTGAAGCAGAACTATCTCCACTGAGAGGATATACAGTATTTAGAGCCACATGGATGTGCACAATAAGCTTTGTGTTTGGAACGTTCAGCGTGTTTTTGATGCTGAGATGCGGTTATGTTGGACAAATTGGAAAAGCTCGCAGCCAACAGGGATAAATTTGCCTTCCCCACATGGGCTCAGTTTTTAGTTTCTTTCACACAAAAATGCACAGGTACCAAAACCATCACATTGTTCAAAGGCGATGAATGTGGAAGTTCTGCGGTGGCGGAAAACAGCACGACACGACTTCCAGCTCGGATCCCGAGAAAAGACTAGACAACAACATCGAAGAAAGGGAATCAATAGATTTCATGAAATATTTAATGTTTTACTTTGGATTGTTTATTTTCTCAATAAGGGCTTGAAAGAAGCATGACTTGCATGAAAACCGAAGCTCAATGGAGGTTGTTCTACCAACAACCACCATGTATTCTATCTCACCACGACAGTAACCAAGGTTCTTATCCAAATGGTGGAAGACCTAATAATGAGGGACAGTCATGCAGAATTGGGTGAAATCCAAGCCTCACTTGATGCGGGAAACAGTTCTCTTTGCTTCGTTTGGAACGTCTGAATGCAATGCGCGCTTGACTGGCTTCTTCAAAGATGCTTCTGCTGCACGATCCACACCATAGTATGAGTCTGCAGCTGCTCCACATGCTATGGGGCTCCGAGCTGTTACTGCATTAAGAGACTCGACGGACTTCCTTTAAAGCTTTTGGCAGAGGTGCCTTTCTTCATTCCAATAAATCACATCACGTTGAATTCCATTTGAATAAAAATACATAGAATAAAGATTAAGCAGTTTGTTTGTCTCTTAAGACAACCACTTCAAAAGAAGCAGAGGTAAAGAGGATGTTTTTAGTAGAGTATCCCTTCTTTTCATAAAAACCAAGTTCAATGCAGTCAACTTAAAATGCCTATAAGAAGCACTGATTTGCATTTAAAGTGCCTGTACCACTTGAACGACCTGACCTTTGTTCTAGAATAGCATGCAAGTTGGAGAGACGTGGAAAACCACTAGCCGCAGTGTGTTTGCTTTTACAGGATGGAGGTAGATACAAAGAAAACAGAATATCCATTTCCTTCCCTGCTCCGGTGTGATCACAGATACCACGCTGTAAAGCCCAGGCCATGCCTCCTAAGACTAAGACAACTGGCCAACACTCAGTTGATCATATCTGCAACACTTAAGACAACAGAAAGGAGTTCAGGTGGTGTGGGAAAGACAGTTATTCCCAGAGCCTTTTGTCTCAGTGTGAGTTTCTAAATGGCCACTTGTGGAGTGTCTCTGGGCGGAAGTTGCTTTCGAGTCTCTTGCTCCAAGTAAAAAATAGAAATTGATGTCTCTGCCTGGAACAGGAAGGTAGAAAACCAGTCTCCAGGTGAACAAATCCAACAACATCGTGTTCATCAAGAATTCTTCCTAATAAGACAACCATGGAAAGATACAACCTTCTGCTCATGTCAGAAAAGAACATCTATATTTAGATAAGATTCCATGTGCGCTTTTTTTTTTTCAAACTAATAAGGATAATTACACAGCAAAGAAGAAGAAGTAGAAGCTGAAGAAACAGGAGACACAATGTTGGCCAATATTTGAACCTGAGTATGGACGAAGCATGGTAAACAGAAAACCTGCTTTAGACCAAAAAAATACATTATTTATTCGCTTCACATACCATGAACTTGAAAAAAACAAGAACAGAACATAAAGTCTTGTTTCTGGTTTGTGCAACACCCCACTGTGAAGACGATGAAAAACATAGACCTGCTGCGTGCCGTATTGAGTTCCCTGATTGACAGAAAGGCACAAACACTGTGTATTCAAAATTACTATTTTTCTACTTAAAGAGTTTGACAAACGTGTGATTTCGCCCTTTCATAAAGTCATACGTTAACAAAAAAAGACAAAAAACCTCCTTCATTGTCATCTGCATAATTATCTCGACAAAAATAGATGACGGGAGATGTCAGATTCGTCCACAAGTGACAAATAATACTAAATATTTCAGTGATGCATCTCCATCTGTCGTGATATGAAAGTTAAAAACATAAAAGTTACAAAACTTACTAGTTTCCTTCAAAGCTTTTGAAAACTCAAAAAGGCCTGACCTACATTAAAATAAGTTAAAAAAAAAAAAGTCAACCAAGAATCCTACAAGTGAAAGATTTGAGGAAGAAGGAGTGGATTAACAGGACAGACAGAATGAAGAGAGCTCGGATAAAGGATGAAGCAATCTGTGCCCTGGCGCATCTACTCATGACACCAATCTAATATCTATCGCTGAGCCTGTCCGTCACTTTCAGTCCTCTCCAAAGGATAATAAATCTGTCTTTTTAGTTCCAAGAGTCCATCTTTAGTCTCTAACCCACTGCAGGGACAACTCCCATCACTCCTAGATCAGCATCTACCATCATTTCTTGGCATGTGGGGAAGACAAATTTGTAAATCTACACCATCACCATCATCATCTCGTGGCTCTTTCTGTCGCTGCTGAATATTTCTCTTACTTAACATCCCTCAGTGTCACATGCATGGCCAAAAACCTCCACTGATCTATTCCAAACATATTCCCTGGTGGCCTGAGGTTTCATATATTTTGTCTTCTGTGTTCAGATTGGTCATAGATGTTAAAATAAAAGACGAGTTGTTCCCTGAAACCATCTGCAACGAGGCTCCCAATACAGCAAGTCATTTCAGAGGATGGTATCCCACCGTGTTTCTAACAGTAACTCATGTTTGTGCATAATAATATGATGTCTGCTAACAAAAAGACTAATAATTGCCTCTAAAAAACACACATAAATCATTTGCATGAATGAAAGCATTTTCAAAAAGTACCACAGTTGTTGTTTTTTCCCAATCAATGCTGCAGCCAGGCCTGAAAACCCTCCAGGCAACAACTTCATGCAGCTTCAAATCTATATTATATCTCCTTTATGATAAAATCATTATTAACTTTTTAATCAAAAGAAGAGATCAGCAACAGGTTAATTTATTTCTAACTATGTCAGCACGCTTTGAACTCAGTCTTCAGCTTCCAGGAGAGCAGGATATATATGACACCGGTCGTCTGGGACATAAAATGGTTATAGAATAATGACACTCTACGTCTTACAATATCTTTGAATTATTTTTTTATCACCAGTGTGAGAAGTCTCCCAACTGGTGATTCAAACAGTTGTGTGTTTCCACGTTAAAGTACAAAAGATCATCTGCAGCAGCTCAAACTGGACTCAACGAGAGCCCATTCAGTGCTACTCATGGTCAACTCAGACGCAGCGTTAGCAGCTTTACATTAATTCATCGGGAGAATGACTAGACTTTACAGCCCACCGCTATAAAAAAGCTTTTTAGAAAATCTACATTAAATCACCGCAGCGATTTAATTAACCAAAGAAATCCGTACAAATCATGCGGATGTCATTGCAGAGAAGGGAACAAACAAGGAGGACTTTGCTGTGGGTGGGGGTGGTGGGTGGGGAAGAGAAGTTTTCGAGGCAGCTTCTCTTCCGTCTTGGATCAGGAGGTTTGCATGCCTAATTGGAGCCTGGCAGCCGGTGGTGACTAGCTCCATTACAAGGAGGTTTTAAACAGTCGGCTCCTGGTGCTTAACATGCAAGTCGTGTCGAGTCGAGCGCACACTATGCAAGGGGGGCAGGCAGCGCCGTGTAAGGCTACACCGGGATGCATGGATCACCGGCATTTATGCAAAGAGGGCAACGGTGTGAGGGTGTACACTGTGCAGAGGGAAGCAGAACAGATGCACTATCTGGTATCTGAGCTTCACCTTTCTCTGTCAGGTACGGTATGTGAATTTAAATCATTCAGAGGAAATTCTTGTAAATCCCTACAGCTGTAAAAAAAAAAAAAGGAAAAAAAAAAAAGGTCAAGACGTTCGTGATGAGGCCTGAAATCTGAGTCGACATCAATCACTCATAAATTTGCTCTCTCTTGTAATTTTTTTTTTTTTTCCCCCAGTATGGTCTCATTTCGCCTTATTAAAATATAGCTTCCTCCAATTCAAAGCGGGTGGTTATGTAACTTATTAAACATAATAGTCATAATATATTCTGAAACAACAGCTTGCCATGTCAGAGATTTTTCCACAATGAATCCTCTTGACATACCGGAGAGATTATGTTTGCTACCCTTTAAATAAATGTTCCGCACAAACACAATCGTATTTGCTTGTCGGTGTACGATCTGCAAGCTCGCAATATCGTGCGAACGCAGACACAAGTGTATGCATGAATAAATAACATGATTTAAGTTTGTTTATAGAGCTCTCCCTCCGATAACAGAGGGTTTAGTTTCAGCGGCTATGAGGTTGGTGTTTTTTTGTTATTTTTATTTTTTTAAAGCCAATTTAAGCAGGGAGAGAAATTCATCTCTGAGACCAGGTGAAGTCAGAGCTATTCTTGGACACCTGTGGGATTTTAAAATGCAAGTAATCACCTCATGTACCCTGGAATGAGGCAGCACTGACAGCTCGGGGCTTAAGGTTTGGCATTAAATGCATTCTGATTTTAAGGCGTCGACGTCTTTTCTTGGAGTTCCTGCCGACACTTTTGCATCCAGTGGTCTGTTTTGTTCCCTGTGAAGGTGCAAACAAACAGAAGTCGGCCTTTGGATTCAGCCGTACTGTCATGAAGCGGCTAGATGTGATTCGCGGGACCTCACGTGAACACGCAGCGTACCTCTGCAAAGCATTCGTCTTCACCGTCTCAAAGTCGTGTCTTGTCAAGTCCACCTGTATTACCTGGTATCAGCGTCTCCACGGACCTCTCAAACCTCCACTTCTTTCTTACCCGACTCCAACCTCTGAAGACGCGAATAAGCTTCTCCACAAAACGGATTCCTGCCAGGCATTTCCAAAAAAAAAAACATCTAGTGCATCCTTTACAGCGCTGCAAACACTAACACATCTCTCCCGTCATGCCTTCTTGGTACCGACTCCCTATACACACTGCAGCTTCTTTGTAAACCCTGACCATGTAGTTAATCCACAGAAACACTTCACACTGCTCTGAGCAATTCGTTACCCCTCGAACCTCAGCGCACAACTACAAAATTTGTATCCAAGGACATAAATACCCCCACTACTGGCAGAACTCTGTTTGTACTGATGCGGATAGGCCAGAACCAGAACAGAAATGAAAGTGAATTTGTGTTGTTATCAATTTGCAGTCTCTTGAAATGATTGACAGTATGGATTTTTCTATGATCCCTGAACCCAACACCAACCTCTGTCAAACTCTTCGGCTGCTGCCTCTGTTTGTATTTGAGGACTCCGTTTGTGCAACTGACAGTAAAAGCCAAGGAAGCCAATCAAGAATACCTATATGCCATTTAATTCAATCCTGTGGATTAATTTGGAGGAGTTGCGGAACAAAGATACCCCTAAAAGCCTGTTACGTGCAGACGATCATCCAGACAAAGGTAACCCTTTATGCCAACTGAAGCAAGGGCAAAAAAAAAGTCATACTTTCCAATTAGTACGAACTTCTGTATTGATTTGTTTTAGTCATTCACCTTCTTTCAAGCACAATTGCCGGAGTAAAGATGTGCTGACTGTGACATCCTTTAAATACAGTGTGCTTCACATAATTTTCAAACTCATTGAACCGTTGGTCAAGCTGTTACACCACCAGAATGAGGACATTATCCGCCTGGAATAGAGTCACGTCAATTAGGGCAGAACGCTTCCCTTCAAAAGAAACAATTGGGCAAAGATCATGCTAACGCTGCCCCTTAAAGGGTAAAAGATACACATTCATTCTCTATGTGAATAACCAGCTAGGGTTTGGCTGTGGTTGAGGTTAACAACATGAACCTGTCTTACGGCCTCACACACTAGAGACCTCTATTTCATCACGTAAAGCCCAGTTCTGGACGCCTGTAAATGACCATGCATTATAGATACTGTTACCTTATTATTACATTATAGTCATCTATAGATTTGATAAATATAACATAAATAGAAATGATGAAAGAAATCAATAAGGTGAGTCAAGAAGTCGTCAGTTTATTTCTTGCACCATCCTGTCATTTCATCAAATCCATCAGCAGAGTCATCGGCCACCGCCGCCGCCACCACCAAAACCATCAAATCACCTATGGTCACAATCTCCCCGAAGACACCAAGAACTACCAATTGAATCTGAACAGAGACTATAGCGTAACCTGAAAATGTCAGTAGGCTGACAAGTGTACGAAGAAAAAACTCCTCATGCCAGATTTAGTTGCGCTAAAGCAGCCGCTAACACTACGGCATTTATCACTGCAGATTTGTGAACACGCTGTTGCCGACAACACAGAGCTTAAGCCTGACTGGTCCTTGTGCATCTTCGTCTTTCTGTTCTGCCTTTATGTATAAACAGCACAATCTGCAGCGTGAGATTTGGAGAATTATCAACCGGCCTGAGTCTTACGATAGCGCATAACTGATACGTGTCATTTGTATTTGTCGCATTTTTTTTTTTTTTTTTCTCGTTGTGAAAGGCCAGTATTCCGGTGTCCTCCTAAAACACCAATAAGCCACCGCTGATGCTGACATTTCATCAAAAGTAATGCTGTAAATGCCAAAAAGTGTTCTGGGAGAATGCTGTGAACCGTGGATTTAATGTGCCGTTAACGTCCCAAGGAAAAAGCGAAGGGGTAAGGAAATAAGAAAAAAAAAAAAAAAAAGGAAAGACGGAAAGGAAAGCATGGATGTATGAATGGATGGATACTTTAATTGTAGCTTTACGCTAATAAAAACGTCCACGCAGCCAATAAACTAAGGTGCTATGTATTGTCCTCTTATTACTGCGCAGCAGATTGTGTAGCATACTGCTACATTGCATGTAGAGTCTGCTATCATCTGCATAAAGCCGGATATGACAGCTGCTACATACACTGACTCTCTAGCATTATGTAGCAGCTGTCATATCCAGCCTCCTATAACAGAGCTAACTTTAGCAATACGACTCCAATTAGTGTTTTTTAGCGCCAGATGAATTAGCCTTTCACAAACTGTCTCCACCACTTATCATTAACCTGCTGCACTTTGAGAGACTGCGCTAAAGCACAAAGTCGCTGTTTCCACGTACAGGGTGTGGGAGTGAGGCCTTAATCAAATCGACGTAGACGTGTCAGCTAAGCCCCCTTCTCTTCACACCTTTCAGTCATTCAGCGACACGGCTTTGTCAGGATTACAGTCGTTCCTTCCCCCCCCCCCAACCTGCCACCACTTCAGTTGTCACCCAAGTGTGTTAGAACCAGAGGAGGTAGAACGCAAAAATGTGTTGCCGAAATCAAAAAATTAAAGTTTTTTTTTCCCTCCTACTTCCTCGGGGTGTCGGATATTTGATACGTACAGCCTCCTATATATACGCCTGCCTCTGCTCATCAGAAATGAGCTGCCTCACCTTGTCATATCCAAATAAAGAACTCCCTGATACATTTCCAATAGCTGCCTTCCCTGTCATTATCAATGTTTGGATATTAAACAGACTCTAGACGAGTTGTGAGCCTCCTCTTCCTGACAGCATCCAATTACTAAACCTGAAAAGAATGCCACACAAAAAGGCTAAAAAAGGGCTGCAAAAGGGCAACAGAAGGGAAAATAAACAGCCACAGCATGAAACTTGGCTTTGAATAAACTTAATGTGCGATGACTAAATATTACAAAACACAAGGCGAAGGTCTAAAGCTCCGATAGCTGCCCACAGGAACGGCAGCTGAAAGAAAAAAGCCTGGAGGGAAATACCAGGGATCTCAGCCAAGAAGATTAGGAGATGTGTGCTGGCTTTAGGGTTGCCAAAATTAGTATCCAGACAATATTCAGCTGAAATATGACTTCTTGCACTGTAACAGCGTAGGAGATGGACATATCTTGTAGCATTAGCATTAAGAAACAGTTTCCAGGAGCTGGAGGTGCTAAACTTATGTTTCTTATTGACAGGTACTCTACTGGGATGATTCAGGCTGTGATATACAGACTGACACCATTAAAAAATATTATTTCTACAAGATTTTAATTTAGTGTCCCATCTTTTACAATCCTACCAATTGCACTTCTCAGCTATAGCCGCTCAGGAAAAGTGTTGCCAAGTAATTTGAACCAGGTTTGACCTAAATATGCTTCAGCTCCCACCAATTAACTTCCTCTCTGGTAGAAGGCCAAATCCCCCGGTAAATCATAATTAACAGAAATGTAAGCGAGGATGAACTTTACGTTGGAAAATGAGAACATTTTAAATGAAGAGTACATGAAGTATTTGCATAACACATTGTCACAAGCAGAATTATCACATTATAAGGAATTCAGACTGTGCTAATTTGCTTTTATTCACTGATTAATGTTATTTATTTTTAAAACTTTTTAAAATATGTCAAAAAATATGCACAAGGAGGAAGTCAGCCGTATGAGTAAAGATCCTCGCCTGATTTTTACTGACTGATAAAACAAAACTAAAATGTACAAATGCAATCATTGCGTCTGCTTTTTCTGCTCAAAAGAAAGTCTTTCTTCCATAAAATGTAAAAGGCATGAAGTAAAATGCCTTTTTTTCTGCTTTCACCACTTCCATCACTGCATGATGTACGACTAATGGCTTTTAGCGACGCTTAGATGGAGTAGCAAGCTAAATGCAGTTTTCCCCAACTTTCGAGAAGGTGATATGTTTATGGAAAGAAACAGGCAGGGAAAGAAAATGCATCAAGAACAGAAAAAAAAATCAAGCTTCTAAAGAACAAACCGAACAAGAAAAAGTCACCCAATCAGAACAATCAAACTGTTGGAGCTTAAGCGCTGCTGACGTCAAGTTTAAACAGTTCACTCTACAGAAATCTAAAAGATGTGAAAGGAATCTTATAGATGGATGTTTATTGAAAAGACCTGAGCACCACACTTTTTGTGAAGCTTTTGCAAACCAGATAACAAAAAAAGATAAGAGGGTTTTGCAGAAATTGCTGATGCTAACAGAGGAGAGCGCAGACAAATAGGGCCGAAACGTAAATCCTGAATGAAAGGTGGTGTCTGAACAGCAGGTTGGTAGTGGCTTTTGTCCTCTGGGTGAATCATTTCCTTGAACCAGTAACAACCAAAGCATAAAAGTAATTTAAGCATGGAAATACTTTCTCTTTATTCTCTTTTCTAAACTAGAGAATTACCTTGACTTTTTGTCTCAGCAAAAGTCAGCGAAAACTTTGAAAACGTACATGGCAAATTCTCCAGTTTCCCTTCCCAATCTTAGCTTAGTTCCGGTCCCAGTGTCGTCTTGGTAACCTGCATGTATTCTCTCTACATGACACCATGAGTGAAGTAGACAGTCCACACCCTAATTAACTAATGAGGCCAAAAGGGCTAAAGCGCCGGCCCCCATCCTATTTCTTAGTTTGACCTTGAAGTGGCCTTGCATCCCACCAGGCTGTTAATCACTGCAGAGCTGCAGAGCAACGCCTGGCATACTGATGGCAAGTAAATTAATAAACCGAGCACAGCGGCAGTAACTTCAGATAATCCACACTATATATATTGGGATTATACATAAAGATATTCTACAAATAAGAGAGATTACAATCAGTCAGAGCATCTATTTGTCTGTCTTCCAGCGATAGTAGAAATTGGACGGTATCCAATATCAAACCAGGTCATAGACCTGCATCTGTCATTCTGAAAGCTGAAATAAATAATAGAGAGACAAATAATGAGGTGTTCTATGTTTGGGCAGTGATAGAGTTCAGAATATTTGCGTTGTCCATCTTTTATTTACAACTTCCAGAATTCGGACATTGGTGGGAATTAAAATTATCGCAAGAATTTACTTGGTTCTTTATTTAATCTGTCTATTCGGCGATCTTACTGAAGTAATAATCTATTCCTGGTCATAACCCGAAGACTGATCAATTTTTTGGATCAAGACCTTCTGTTCATGTTGCATTTTGATGTGGATTTCTTCAAGCTAGATTCATTGATTCCTTTACTACAGGGGAGTTTCATAAACCACTATCTACACAACAAACACACTTCCACCTTGATTTCTGTCCACATGACTTCATACATTCAATATTTGCTCTTCTTGAAGGTCAACACAGATAAAAGAACAGACCAGAGGATTCCTTTTGCATGAAGTTTAGATATAAAGGGCATTAGTGGGTGACAAATGACGATCCCGAACAGATTTGGTTTTGCAAACCCCTTCCTTACTGGCTCACACCAAGGTTTCGGGTAAATCTTTCCGAGCCCACTGAGCATCTGAGGGACCAGACATTCTGTTGCCCTTCATGGGCCAGCAGCCTCATCTGAATTGTTGACAGTGGTTAAATGACCCAAGAGGCATTTTTTGGCAGCAAGTGGCGGAGATAAACTTGCTAAAATGGAGTCAGTCAGTCAGAGCTCTCACTCCAGGCACCCTCGCAGAGACGCCCGCTTCCAGGGCTGAATGGTTATCGCATCATCTGGTCAAAAAAATGTCGTTTCCAGACACATAACACACTTGCATGTTTGCTCGAGAAGTGGACAGATAATTTGAGCTGCAAATGCGGGTTCAACTCAAAAAATAATCAGGCTGTAAGAGAACTTTTTACCCAAGAACTTTCTTCCACCACAAGTTATTTTAACTCAGGATTTTGCTTTAAATATTTGATTGACTCGTCCTGATCAACCGATCTAATGATTCCAGATGGGGGGGGGGGGGGGAGGGGGGTGGACGCCACCTCTATTAGTGATTTTAACATTAGCGGTTCACGAGGTGGATGGCTTGTTATTAGAGGCCCTTTTGGGTCGACGATTCCCTTCTCACTATTGTAAGTTTGCAGTTGGATAATGGGCCATGCAGGGAAAGAAACCTTTAAGCGGGGGGTAATGATTAAGTCAGCTTTAATGGTGGTCCGGGGCCTTAATGGGAAGAAAAGCAGGGACAAACAGGGAAACAAGTTGTAAAGTTTTCTATGTGCTTCCATTGCTAACAACTAGACATAACCAACTAAACAAAAAAAAAAAGAAGAAGCAAAAAACAAACTAGTTTTGTTGCCTTCGATTGTTTCATCAATTCAAAAAGAGGTTGCTTTGTGAAAGCTACCTGCTGCACAAATAATAACAGGGAACGCATTTTGTGTGGTTCTACAGGCTGTTGTAAACTGATTGGAATGCATAAGGTAATGCAAGGCGACACGTCCCATTCCATATTTGGAACATTGGTTCCCCCTCGTAAAATCATAACAGCAGAAGGCATTCATTTACATGAACAGTGAGGAAGTGATTTTTATAAAGTTCCACTGGTGAAGTCGGTGGTTTAGGGTCTGCAGTAAAACTGGAGAAGACGAGTAGAAACGATCCTGATGATGGGATGGTCCAATAATAGGATGGGTCTATTTCTCAAAGTCTCCTAACCAATCGGACCATGACTCATGATGTCCACTAATGAGAAGCAAGGAGGCTTTACTTTGGGGACACCTTTGCTTTTTGCGAATTAATCTTAACATATAACTTTCTAGCTCTCAAAAGAGACGTTCACTTGCCAACCAAGTTCAAACCAAGGTTAGCTTTTGTTTCATCATATGCTGTATGTTGGCTTTATCTCTCTATAATTGATGATCGATTACCCAGAGGGCCGTCAAGGCCGTAAAAAGAGTTTTTTTTTTTTTTTTTTTCATTGAAAACTTCTCTTTGTCGACACCAGGTCTCCTGATGGTTTGGCGCACCTTTATAAACTGCTGCTTGAGTTTCTTTACCGTTGGGTGCCATTGTTCTCTCACACTCTTATCTCTCTCAACCTTGCAGAAAATAAATTAAAAGTTCCAGTGTTTATTTTTTTGCAATTTGACATTTCTTTCATCAGATCATACACCTATTTAATAACTCATCTTTTTCTCGTCTCCCCTTTGAGGTTTCGGCTCATTTTTGAACTTCTTCTTACTTCGTTCGCCGTTGTTCTTATTCTTCGTGTATTTATGACGATAGCCTGCTGCAACTTCCTGTAACAGATCTGAAAACCTGAACCATTCCAAAAAAAAAAAAAAGTGCTTTCACACTTTAAACAAAGTAAACCAGAGTTCAGATTGATCCAAACGCAGACTGCTTTACATTTTCGCAGCCATCACCCTCTTTAAAAGCCACTAATCAGTGAACCATCCTGCCCGACGACGTGAGGAGCTGCAGCCTTATCAGCAGAAGTAGTTAGAAACATCTGTGAAAAGCTCTTCAACTCCGCTCTCGCTGATTCTATTCCAGCTTTAGGTCACGAGGCTCGCTTTGACTTGATAAGCATATACCCATGATGCAGCATTGTGTGCAGTTTGTATTGTCTGACTTTGGATGCAGCTTTGTGGTGTGTTGTGATCTTTGGTGGCATTCTGATAAAATACTCTGCCTCAGTCTGCAAAGTTTTTGCAAATTAGCTTGAGGCCATAGTCTGGCACATTGCGTTAAAAGGAAAAAAAACAACTTATTTTAGAACTGTAAGCCCTTACTTTTATTAAATAGGTATTAAAATTAAAAATTAAATAGGTATTAAAAAGTTTTCACACTTTCAATTTTTAATTGCAGGTGAAAGAACCCTCATGTAGCAGCAGCAAACAAGCTATTTTAGTGTTAATTTAGCTGTCAACGAATAAAAACAGATATTTCCACCATAAACTGATGCCGAAAAAGGCAGAAATACTAGTTTTTGGATAGGCCATTTCAGCCGCAATCCCTCTTAATCTCTAAAAACACATGCAGACCGGAGGACTCAACAGCCGGAGGAGCTCAACAAGACGCGGTGTTTACGTAGTCGCGCAAAGCAATCTGGTTCACAGGAAGTGATCTTAAATGAAAGAAAAGCGAGCGTTGCTGACGCCCGTTGCACGACAAATACTCACAGCTATATTCTCATATGTTATGCATAATTATTCACAGGTATTGCAATTAATTTGACAGTGATATACGAGTGTTTAAATGAGCTAAGCGTGGCACTTTTTAAAGCTCTACATGCATGGAGTACTTTAACCTGCGATGGAGGAGGTAGAGAGATGTGGCGTGTGTCCAAGGCACATGGCACCTTAACCTGCAGTGCAATGAATGAAACTGAGCCTGCAGTTAGGATTGGCTACGGTAGAATCCGTGAACAAAAGGCTAACCTTAAATCCAATTGAATCTTTTGCAATCACTTTACAGCCTCTGGGCAGCTGTGTGCTTATTTCTCCCGTCATCCCACATGGGACCAAAGACACTCTCCTCCTCTCTGTAAGCAAATTTAGTATCGTCTCCACACAGACGTAAATAGATACCGAATAAAGTCTCATTCACATACCAGCGGATAATATAATAAGGAGTAAGATTAGGCATTAAGAAAGAGGAGCCATAACCACTGGGATGTGCTTCTGGATTTATAATTGATGGGGATTTCCACGCTGGCAGCTTGAGATAAAATAAACGTCTTTACATAATTGAGAGTGGCTTGTTAATTCGTTTCTCTGGAGTTTTTCCATTCGACCAAGCATCGCTTGTGATGGAAGCGACAGATGACAGCTCTTTGACGAAGTAAAGGAAATTAATTTGGATTTTAAGTATTCAAACTCATCACTAAGGGGAATGAAAGTTGCAAAACTCACCTTTACTCTTTGTTGTCCTTTACAGGTCAGATGGATGTCTCCGCTGAGACACTATCACTTACACGAAGCTACAACTTGGATATCCTTCAGCTGTAATTGGGGGGGGGTTGCGTTAATCCAACTCTCAACTTCAGTTGCATTCCCACAGTGCATTTGTAATCCAAATCAAAGACAACAGCAAACCACCATGTGAGACAGCAGAGTATCTGCTCCTCAATGCTTCAGCAACAAGCCAGGAGCCAAGCGCTAAGAATACAAATGAGATTAAAAACTAATAAAGCATGTGTCAGGGTTCATTTTGCAGTGGAGAACATTTTTTTATTGCCACCTGTTTTTGGATACCACTTTGTCACGTAGCCTTCATGTCTCATCTAGACGAACAAAGTACCCTTTACATCTGTGTGCATGGAGCAGAACTTCGGCTAAGTTAAGCACAAAACCACATGGTTAGCCGCGGTAGCTCATCAGTCAATGCTCTGCAGCTACGATAGCGTAGCGCTGTTTATGGAGTGAAAAAGTGGAGGGAAAATGAATTAAAATCCAAACAAAAGTACAATTACATGAATGTATCATACTTTCATAATTTGATATATTTCATTTGCAAAATTTTGTACTACTTATTACCCATTTAGCCTCAGTTAACCTGCTAATTTAATTTATTTGCTGTAGCTTTTAAAACATAACAATCTAGACCTCCTCTTCTTGGAAAGAGCTTTGATACTTTCACTTTTGTAGTGATTTGTATAAATAAAATTTATTGCATTCGCTACAGAACACCTCCACATGAGCGTCAAAACCCCTATATTGTATAACAGGGTTTAATCTCTCATTGTTTCCACAGAGACACACATTTCTTCAAACGCTTAAACAGCTGCTGAATACAATGCGTAAGAAAATGCAAATGCAATTTGAGCTACTGAATCAATTTCTCATGGTTGACACCAGACAACGACAGGAATACAGTGCATCTGTTTTAGAAGCACAGCATGTATTGTTTTTATCGTGCAGCTTGAGAGGAGTGCGTATTTAAGTCATCCACTTATTGCAGAGAAAATAACGCACGCTTTCTGAAAGCATATCATCAAGAAGTCTTTTCCTAACAGCTCGATATTATATCGTATGATCGTAACGTCTCCCTCTAATGCCCATAAACGACGACGGCGCTGTACCTAAAAACGTTGTTTCAACAAATGTCATTGAAGCAGCTCAGATGCTTTTTCTTGAATTGTCCTTTTGAATGCAGGCTAATGAACTTAAGCTTGTTACGGCATTTACCCGCCAAACTGAATGGAGCTGTAGCAGCAGCATTAGCATCACGTCAACTTCATTAGCCACAGAGCTGTACTTAACTTTTGTGCACCCAATGCAGCCACCGCATTTTGTTCCCATCACTATTATCCAAAGACATTCTCCCAGAAAGCCTCTGCCAAAAAATAAACTCACTTTGACTACACAGGGGGGGAAAGCAGAATATCTATTCACCATGAAATATATGCTAACTAATTTATGACAGTGCTTAAAACGCATTAGCCGCATATATCTTGGTCCTAAATCCACCCCGAATCATTCCACCCACGCTGTCACCCAATAAATTTGTCTGGTTTAAACATGATTATGAACACTGGGTATGCAGAACTCCTATGTGTGGAATTTGTGTTTGAACTTTAGAAGACTGCTGTTGGCCATTAGACTCAGCTTTTAAAGAAGGTGGAAGGGAGTGGGGGCAGAGAATGGAGGGTTTGTCTGGGTTTTGGGTGAGGAAAATATCATGATCTGCAAGTTATTGGGTAAGTTTTTAGATATGGAGGAAAGGGGAGTCTGACCGCCCACCCCCCATCATCACCACCACCACCACCACCACCACCCTGCAGACACACATTGATTCCAAGGCATTTTGTTCCTGACAGATTCTATTTTAATTGGATTTCTCTGTCCAATTCTTTCTGGCATAAATCTTCCTCAAAAGGACACCTGATCTGACGTTTGTCACCATCAACAAAGGCCAGAGACCCATAGATTAAATACCTGATAGCTCTCGCCTTTGCTAAAAATGCAGTTTCCTGAGGCCTGATTGTTATGCAGAGGGCAATTTTTTTTTTCCCATTTGCCCTTTTCATTCAAATGATGTCACTAAGTTGAAATGAGTTCTTGACAATAATTGAAATTGCTTCGTAAGAGTCACCAGAAATAGTTTGAGTGCATGTAAGGATGTCGTCTACTGATTAAACCAATGTTATTTACATGGTTGATGTGCAATCCACTAAAGAGGGATTAGGATTGGAGCGAAACCTTACTAACAGCTTGATGTGTAAAGTAACTATTAATGTGCATCAAAACATGTGTTCAGAAGTTTTTTGTGGTGAAGCAGTGGCGCCCTCTACGACAAATTAGCGCACTCCATCCCATCAAGCTGAGCGATTGGGCACTTGTTGGTCTTTTTCGCTTGTTGAACAACTCTTCGTAATTAGCTGTGTGATCATTTTGCTCGAGACAAAACAAATTGGTGAAATAACCTGTCATGGTGCCATTCCAAAGTTTTTGTTTGCTGAAGCCAAAATATCCCAGAATGACTGAGGCGTGTTGTTTTTGGTACAAGCTTGTCCGGTTGAGACCTCGACTATTGTGTTCACTGGACAGGATGGAGACACATGACTGGAAATGATGTGTTCAGGAACAGTTGATGTGTGCATATGTTGGGGGAAAAGCATTAAAATCCTGAGAAAGATTACGCCAATTTAAAGGTTATAAAGTTGATTTTTAGTTATTTTCGGTTCAAAGCCTGGCTTTACTTAATTAATTTGCTGTTTTCTTTCTATAATCAACGACCACAGCAGCATCAGAGCCTGGGCTACACCTGTTTCTGGAGGTATTAATTACAAAGAAGAATAACAGCAATTAGAATGCAAGCACCCCAGCATATATTCAGATTGTGTGATAATCAGGATCAATGCTTCAAGTCTTTCAACTTGCGAGACACCAAGGCGGGTTGCAGGCAGACGCAAGACCTCGGTTAAAATATGCTGACAGTCTCATTTTCCAAACAAACATGTGATTCTGAACCAAACCCAAGACACTGATCTTTGAAATGCTTCAATATTGCGTCACATGCATGACCGTGACAGATGCCTTTTGGATTTCATACTATCGAGGCAGCAGAGACTGGACCAAGGATGACCTCGTGATGAAAAATGAATGATGAACTCAAGGCTCTCAGGAGCATCGAGAGATTTTTAGAAATATTTAGTGTCCTTGTTAATTCCCTGCAAGGAGCTGAGATAACGTCCTTGTGAACCTGGATAACAGGGGGCGGTGTAGAGACTATCAAAGATCATCGCAACAGAGTGAGACGAAGCAGAGAGGCGTAACATCCTCCATATTGACGTTCAAGATCGAATCTGATTGTTTGAAAGAATAAATAAAAATGAAAAGAATTCAATAAGAGCCCACAGGAAGGATACAAGCTCAGTGGTGTGAGCCGTGGACCAAACTGGCACAAAGGCAGGGGTGGGGGCTTTTATAGGCAGCAAATTAAATCAAGTTCCTCCAACCCGGCCTCATTTTCACCGTGAACATCCAAGGATGAAATTCATGACACAATCTGTCAGTGCATGGTGTCACCCATTTTGCTCCCATCTGCACCCCCCTCTTCAACCAACAGAGTGGATGTGCTAACACATACATTATTTAACCTTATGAACGGGGCTGAAGGAGATTGGTAAAAATAACATGTCTCTGTGGTCCAGCCGGATGGCGGGACAGACTATTATAGGATTTTCACTCCTTGGAATGCTGAATAATGTATGCATATAAAGGTAAAAGGATGGAGCCGGTGCCAATAAAGAGACTCATGGAAGGCGTTAGGTAGGAATAGACACAGGAAGACGAAATAAGACGATAAAGAAGAAGAGGTTTGAGTGGTGACTGCAGCCCACTGGTGCTGGTGTGATGAAAAAATAAGTTGCCCTTGAAAAATCAGGACAAGCAGGCAGAACTAGGCTGACTCCAGCTCTCAAGTGGATAAGTACATATGGCGCTCTAAAATATAGGGCCGGATAGTCATGTGCTTTAGTCATACTGAGAAGACTACCAGTTCTTGCTAGCGAGGAAAGTCTTCATCAGTAAATATGATGAATGTTTAATTCTCTTTTTATTGCCCCTGGAGATATGCAGCCATCTAAGCCTATCGAATAAAGCTAGAAAGTCAGTAAAAATGGAAGATTTACTGCCTGTTATTAAAGTCATTCTAAAAAAAAAAAATTGAACAGGAGTGCATTGCTGACAGTATTCTCCAATCTAACCGACGTCCAGCATCCCAGGAATAATGCTTACTGTGGACAATTCTGCTGATCAGTGCCAGCGATAATTACCTTTGCAGAAAGAAGTGTGTACTCTCTTTAATGACGGTTTAGAAGTTGGGTTTTTGAACATGCATCATTCTGAATCGTAATAAGTGTATTTTATTTAGTTGATGACAGATTATCTTCTAGGACCACTAAATTCCCGTAACTTTAACAAGGAAGAATTGAGTTCTGCTAAAATGCTGCATTTAAAGACCAGAAATAAATGCAAAACATTGCTTTCAGTTATTTTCAACTCTATCTCCCAATGGATATGAACATTAAAAGATCTTGAGATTTTCAGACATAGATTTATGCTTAAACCAAACACCAGAACAAAGCTACCAGATTGCATGAAACAACATTTAATCGTGTAGATACTCTCTTTATTCTACAATCCCTGTAAATGGAAACAGAAGCATGGTTTATGTTAAGAAAGGATTCAGATTGTAGTGAAATATTCATGGGAAAAAAAAATACTGCTTAGCCAATTAGTGTTTCAGCAGATTAAACAATAAGTGGGAGCAAGACAGACCAAAAGAAAGTTAACAATTAACAATGCAGAAGCAGTTATGATTTCACTTACGAGTAATGAAACTTAAATGAGCTGGTGATTAAAAACAGCATTACGTAAGGGACGGAGTTGGGAAGAACAAACAAAAACACAGATGACCACCACAAAGTGGTTTTACAACAGATGTTCCTTCTGGGCTACACTGAAAGCGTGAATGCTAATGCTAACCCACTAGAGATTATAGAATCAACGTTAAATGTAATTTCTATTGTGGACATAATTAGGTAAGTAATAAAGGATTAAGTCCTCCAAAATAAAGGACAAATAAACTGTACTGTCCCTGTGTGTCCTCTATGGGGCACACTGGAGCAACTTCCTGTTCAAACTGCAGGACGACCATCTGTCTTTGCCTTCCTTATGTGACAAAACTCGAAATAACATTTGTTTAGGCTTGGGGTTGAAAAGTTTCTCTCTAATGTCTTGGGGATATTGTGGTTAGGATTAAAATAACTTCCTCAATGAGGTCCAGAGAGCTTCCTTCCCCTAGTGCCAATAATAAGCATCCTGCTTTAGTTAGGAAACAATTAAGGCCAGATTAGAAAAAAAAAAGAAGATTTTATTATTGGTTTCATGGTATTAGAGCATCTTCCTGCTTCCATTTTCTCTAGGTGTCATTACTAAAAACATCCTTTTGGCTTTGCCTCTCATCCTTTTTCTATTTTTTGCTTAGCAAAGTTTTTTATGCTGGATGCCCTTCCTGTCGCAGCTGTAGGCATCATCACTACTTTACTACTTTAGTACATTCAGTCACTTTGAAAGCAAAAACATCTTAAAAGAGCCATCTTCAATCCAGAAACACTAGCGGATCACAGATCTTAAGACGTAACACTAAAGAGACAGAACACCAGAGAGACTGGGACACCAGCTTTTTGGTGTATAAAGGAATAAATGCATGTGGAATTACAAGCATTGACACAGTCCATGACCAATATCTTAGAATGCAACGAGCGAAGCCCTGAGGCGACTTTTTAAATAGGAATGCCATCTTTGCCCTGAGGACGACTGTTCTGCTTCTGCTTTCCTCATCTCCTCAATCTGTTGTTTGCAGCCGACAGAGGCAACTCTGGCTGTCTCTCCTGACCAGTGTTATCAACAAAGCAGCGAGCTACACTCTATCTGGCTGCTCATCCCCGTGTGGAGATAACGGTTACAGTTAGTATGCAGCACGCCTCCAGGGGGTAGATAGACCTTTAGAGATTCATTTGTCTATTTTTAATTTCCATTTTCTCAAGTATTCCTACTAAAGTGGACACTCTTACAAGTAAGATGTGGTAGAGAGGAGAAAATATGCATTTTACCTTTATATATATACAGAAATAAAAAGGTCTGACTTCGACTCCAGCTGGCCTGAAAATCACCATCTATTCAGCTCTGGTCTTATCCTATTAAGTCACGCCTCATGAAACGAATGCACATGAACACCCTGCATCGGTCAACATGTCTACTAAGGGTTTATTTTAATGCCCCTTCCAAGTAAGCAGCATTAGATGAACTCAACAAGTCTGTAATTCCACGATAATGCTGTAAACAGCTTGAGAGGCCAAAGATCTGTACGAGCGACAAAATGATGGATAATACAGGCTTTAATGTTCAGAACAGCTTAGCAAGGTTCAAAGCAAAGAATTTAGCAAAACATATGTAATGGGTCTTCTAACAAAGCATTCACACCAGCTGAAACCAGGTCTGGTTATGTCACAGATGAATCCGACAATGATTTGAAGTGTGATAGACGATGTGCTAATTATATTAGAAATTACCAGCACCTATAATCTTTTAATCTAATATTACAAGTGCTTTTCTTTAAAAGTGATGCAAAACCCTGGTATCTGGGGAAATAAATCATCATTATATGAAGTGTCACATCCTGAATGTCACTGATTTGATGGGCAATCATAGAAAAAAACAGTCGGACACAGTATTGGATTTCCCCATTTTTACTTTCTCCTGGTATTCCTATAGATGAAATGTGAGATTCTAGTGAAACAAGGTAAAAGAATAAATAGAAAATCAAGTACAAAAGCCAATCTGGCACATAGGTGCAAAGAAGTGAGGATAAAAGAGATGAGAACGAGGAGAGAGGTGATGGAGATGGCACCGTGGACCACATGGGATGCAACTCTAGGGAGCTTCATTTGTGCTGTAAGAGGATTTTAATAGTGAAAGATCACTTCAGTTTTTCACAGTTTGCCAATGACTTTCTAAAAAAAATGTGAAAGAGTAGCAGAGAGAAACAAAGGAAAGAGTGTTTGGAGCTCCACCATATGTGTCCAATCCCATCCTGCGCTGCATATCTGTGGTCAGCTGTGGGTGGCTTCTTGCGGCGTGGGGTGTGTATTTCTGTATCTGCATTGGGTTTTTTGCTTGTGTGCATGTTCGTGCACACGTGTTTGTACACACTACATGTTGTGTGTGTGACTGATTTGGATGTTTGAGAGCTGCTCTGTCTGCGGTGGTGGCGGTGGCGACCCTTGCTTGCCCTCGTTTTTGTCAAAGCAGACGGGTACCTTTAGCGATGTCCTTACCCAGAGCATCCAAAGGCTACCAGGGGTCCGGATGTACAAAGTAAAAGCAGCCAAGGTTTGGGAGATGGAGAAGGGTCGAAATAAACACAACCTGGAGCCCCATTTAGATTGAGAACATTTAATTTACTTGCATCCTGTTTCCTTAGACAACAGGACAGTGAAACCAATCATCCTACATCGGTGTACATTTATACAGAACACAGGTCATAGATGTGAGGTGCTTCTAAGACGCCTGACTTTATTCAAAGACGATGTTTCTTTCAGTGTTACACTTCTGTCAGGGCAGAGGCAATTCTGGCAAGCATTTAAATGACAAGGCAGCAACGTTTTGCGGTTAGACTTATACGTATGGATTCGGGTGGGTTCACAGGGTCCGACAGGCTGATCGAAAAATACTGTTTCAGTGAGCATCAATACACTGGTATTTAAATCCCACCAAAGGAGACCAGATACAAAAATAGGTATGTTCCTTCACAAATGGGCTTCATGGACTCACTCCTACTTCTAGAGCTTAGAAGAAAATTGGTGTCAAATCAAACGTTTAATTAAAACCGTGAGAGAAACTCAATGCATCTACATGGACCCAGAAGTGTGACTAAATTCAACAGTACTCAGGTTTTTACTGGAGGTTTGCAACCAGCTTTGAGGATCATTACCTCCACCTACTGGACTGGAGGTTAAAAGGGCAGAGGAACGCCTCAACTAGACTTTATCTTCTATAGTATACATGTTGCTTTTAAGTACTTAGTTTGGATGGACCAGATTAACTTGATACCTGGCGTGACATTCCCTGGTCAGCGGATTACTAGAATGACTGCTGCGACCTCTGTCATAGATTCTCTAGTCACCTTTAGTCCAGAATATATTTTCCATACGAACTTTGCAATCAAATGGAAAAAAAAAAAAGTCTGCTTGAGTATTCCTCCCTCCATCCATCCACCAGGGAGCAGAGACGTCTGATCTCCTTCAGTGGTAATGACATTTTCCGAAGTGAAACTGAAGCCTCATCTTTATGTATATGGATTAATCTGGATGTATCACTCCAGACACGTGCACGAGTCACTAAGAAACTGCTTTTTCCTTATTTTTTTTTTCTTTCCTCCAATTTAACTTGAGTTTCTTGCAGCTCCTCTTCTGAGGGCAGCTAAATTTACCCCAGCTCTGTACTTATGTGGAGTGTGCCCCAACTCCCAAAGCCATTTATTTTGACCGCAACCCCTGTCAGGAATTAATCTGGGTTATAGCGGTTTCTATGGGAACCCCCCGACAGCAATTATACATGTATAGATGTAAAAAAAAAAAAAAAGAGAGAAATTAATTTTTGTGTTTTTAAAATGGCTACTCCCTCCAGACATAAACATAGCCTAGCTTACACACTCCCCGTTTGACAGGGTTTACATTTCAAAAGACGATGAGAGGAAACTTAAAACCACCAAAACACATTTTGATAGACTTAAGTAGTCTGGTTTGTTATTTAGAAGATTGACTTGATTTTCTTTGGTCTTATCCCCAAAAAACCCCCTGATGCCTGAGCCAAAGTTTCCTCTTTGGTTAGCATTTAAAAAAGAAAAAGCATGACTTGTGTTCATTTGCTTTAAGCTATTCTGGCTTGCGATAGATGGAAGAGAAATATCATGAGGATGGATGCAGAATGCATAATCCGTTGTCACTCTGACTTGTGGCATTTCCTATAATAAAGCTAATCCTTTTAAAGGGTTGTAAATTCTCATATGCTCAAAAGGAAGAGTTGGTGCTCATATATGGAGATTGCAAAAGCAGCTCTTGTGCATTGACTTGTGTCTTTCCACAGTACTTCCAAAGGAAGGACTTTCCAAGTGGGAGGGAAGAGACACAAACACCAGCGACACCCAAGTTATTTCAGGCAACAGTACAGACCTCGAAAAATACTAAGATCATTGTTATCCATTTCAGATCAAATCACCAGGAAATGAATTTCATTAAAATAAGGGGTTAGAGAAAAAGACAAGTATGTCGCATCCCCAGCAGGGGTGGTCCGTTTGATTGAATAGGAGATCAACGGATACAGACAGAGCTAGAAAATACAAGCATTAAGATTATCTGGTTGTAAACAAACCGCGGAAGATAAAATGAAGGTGGGAAATAAAACAGTGTGTGTGCAGTTTTTTTTTTCCTGTGCATTAAGGATAATAACCACTCTCAGATGCACTCAGTTGAAGTTCTAGCCGTAAATTACAAGCGTTAGATATACTGGGATACCTCGATGGCATCGTACGACTTGTTAGCAGAATATGTATGCGTTGTTTCCATCATAAAAGTGCGTTGGCACAAGGGTCAGTGAGTTCAAAGAAGGGTGCACAGTTGGTGCAATGTGGTGATGAGCTACAATTGCATTTATTGATTCTAAATCAGCATTATTTCTGTAACATCAAACCGATTAAGGACACAACATTGCTTCTCAGATGTTTTCTCTTCCTAACATGATGGTACACAGAATGCAAATGTCAGTGTGATGATGTCAGAAACCAAAGATAGCGATAGTAGTCCCAGAAAATAAGTAATCAGCTGATGAGCTCATTTTAGAAATCAACAAACACAGAAATTCTCCCACCCAAAGCAAATGACAGATTGTGAGTTTAAAACCCAGAATTTCGTTCAGGCAACCAGGTGCAAAAAAAGTAAATCCACAGATAACCCGTGTGACAGACGCAAGAAATTTTAACCTGTGGGGTAACTGGGGTTGACCGGTTAGATTGTGTCGATGTGGAGCTCGGGCAATCTTAGAGAGAATCACCAGATACAGAATTACAGTGCCGTTTTGCAAGCTAAACCATGCGACCGAGGAGCAGGCTTGCCATGAGCAAAGCGGTGATGACGGCAATCATGGAGTATTATCCCATATAGAGCAGGCAATCAAGGAGAAGACAACAAAAATCATTGCCCACCACCAACGTTCCCTCTTCAATGACCCTCAAGCTGCTGTGAATCAGAAGACTGAACCATCTGAAGCCATCATTCGTCCCCCCTAAGCCATCCACGAGTTAATGTAAAACGTTTGTTCACTGGAACAATGGGCAATAATGAGGGAAACGGGTTTCATAAGCAGTTTTTTGGGTGATTATTTGTCAAGTTGTTAGATTACGATAAAAGTACAGATATCTCCATTTGTGTTTTGGGGAATATTTAGTAAAAATCACTGAATCTTTCCAACATACACACCAAAAACATCCTTTTACATGATATGTAGTTAATAAAACCCTTTTCTAGTCTTGACCACTGTTTATATTTGTCCAGATAAAACATGCCAACCTAAAAAAAAAGTCTGTCATCCTTTCTTCCACAAGTTACTATCTTCATTCAAACAACGCAGCCCCCTTTGGACTGTATTTAATAAATATATCTTTTATGTGGTCTAACAATCCACCTACACTTCCCAATTAGTGAGTCTTCTGAGGACGGTTGTTTATACCGTATGTTATGCTTGATTGTTCCATAAGCTTGTTATCTAGACAAATTAAACACGCACCCGGAGAGCACAAAGGAACATGAAAACGTACTTAGCATGGGTTAGGACATGACACGCTGTTGTACCTTCGTTCTGATGGGGAGAGACTCCAGTACATACAGTAGGTTTGTTCAACATGGCAAAAAGAATTTCTATAATTAAATCCACCTGCCGCAGCACATGGCTGAGACACTGATCATTTATTCACAACATACTCGGGAAATTCAACCGAGCAGACTAAGACAAGACACATTTGTTTCGAGCTTTTGAAATGCACCACTGCATAAAACAAGCGAGTGACGACACAGGGGTTCAGACCTTGACTGGTTAATATGATGGGATAAAAAATGTTTTGTTTTGTTTTTTACATTGGAAAAACAAAATTTACTCAATTCACGCAGACAGAAAATGAATTACCCTAATGGTAACATTTTTATGTTGACTCTTGTGTGTTCAACTAAACTGATGGGAAGCATGCTTTTAGTGATCATCTGTTACGTGATGCTCATTATTTATTCTGCAAGACTTACATTACCCTTACAAGACTTAGATCTTCTGCAGGATGCTCTCGCCTTAATATGTGCACATAGTTGGGCTACTTAAAGTTGTGGTACTTCACGGTGATATGGTGCATTCCATTGGCCTGGAAATTTAGTAGCTGGAAATGGGATTGAGGTTTCAACCGTATCTCAAAAAACAAGATGGATGATGTTCATCCAACTGTCCCAGTCTGACAGTTTGTCAACCTTCCAGTTGAAAAGTCCAAGTACAAATGAAATTATCATTATATATTACCATTACACATGATTTTTCCGATTAGCGTTGGGGTGAAACATGCAAACAGCCTGATTACTGCCACCCTCTGGCAGGAATACTGCATTACTACTCATTACAAGTTAAAAAAAAAAAAAAGCCTGAAAATTACCCCCCTCCCCAACCCCTTCCCCATCCAGCATTAGAGTAGCATCATGAGAAAAAGTTACCAAAGGCTGCCGGAGGTTTCTTCTCATGTCACCTCCACCTCCTACTGCGTTAAAGAAACATGAAGGGATCAATGAATTTATATCAGTTCATGCAGTTTTAAGTGGTGCTCCAGATTCGGAGTCCCCAGGGGTTACACACTTTCCTCAGACTCTCACTGCTACTATAATTATCCGTAATCACTATTCATGTCTGTATCATTTCATTCACTTACATGTATTAGGCATGCTGTGAAACCAGCAACTGAGGCCATGTAGATGAGCCTCCCAGCTCGCCCAGTATACACACACACACATGAAAGTACAGGAGGAGAACACCGACGCTGACATCAGACGGCGGATACCAACGTGGGTGGAATTTTCTTTTTGGTTAATTCTCCACCCACTCGAATGAGTTGAAAGCTGCCCAGAGGATACCTGACAAATAGGTGCCTCGATAAGCAGCTCTGGGTCTTCAGACTCTCCTTTTCAAGGATCAATCCATCCAATTAACCCCACTCACTTGTTTTTTTTTTTTAAACTGGCCTCTTCTCTCATTCAAGCCTACATGGAAAACCCCAAAATAAACCATTTGAACACTTGGTTCTGCATCTCTCTGATTGATTTAGACATGTCCCATCGGCGCCTTGACACGAGGCAGCCGTTGATTTCAGCATTACGTCGATGACAGAAATAAAACAATTGAAACGGCGACAGTGAATGACTAAAAGTGGCTCTTTGACCTTGCTGTTGGAAGAGACTCAGACTTTTCTCGGAGTTGCTCTCCTGTGAGAGCTAATGCACACAGTCTTGTATGCCAGGCGACTGCTGTCACTTTCAATTCAAACGTGTATTCAGAAAAAAGCCTTATGAATGCATTACGCCTGTTCAAAACTACCCTTATCGTCATTTACTATCTTGCTATAGGCCCCCCCCCCCAATATCTCTGCCTCTTTTTAGATCATTCCAACTGTAAATCTACCGGTGGGGGAGCAGATAACATCAAGAATTCACCTCATTCATCTCACCGGGGGGGTTTGTGGGGGTAAAAGTCACTCATATCAGCTTCCAAAGACATTTCACACATATCGCGATTCATTCTTTGGTGAAGCCTGACATAAATAAACAGAAAAGAAATCTGTATAATTTACGAGCGTTTTGTCAGTTTTTTGTTTTGTTTGTTCCAAACTGAGACTTTATGCACAAATCTAGTTCACAAGCTCATTTTTTTTTTTTGGGGGGGGGTTATTTTTTGGCAGCTATGTCTATTTTTGGAGTCCTTTTGGAGTTATTTTAAGCAGATGTTGCAAAAGGACGATCCAAGACAGTTTGATCGACGATGACATTACAGGAGGGAATAAAAAATATGCACAGTATGGATGATTCCGCTGGGAAAAGAAATATGTCTTGAGCTGTAAAGGAATTTGCCTATAAAGCGGAAAAAAAACCCCCAAAAAACCCCCAAACAAACAAAGAACCCTTCAATCCATCCATCTGTTTTCTGTACTTGCTTGTTGCCGTGTCACAGGAGACTGAGAGGAACATGATCGGTGTTTGGTGCATTTCATAAAGGTGAACGGTCTCATAAAAATGCCTTCCAGAAATGCATCACCTGTTATCTCATGTGCCATACATATGATGTATGTCTCAATTGGAAGTGGACAACCTTCTTCATTCCTTCCTCTTCAACGTCTGTCATTATTGATGCTACGGTCGCC
This sequence comes from Antennarius maculatus, assembly GCA_013358685.1. Classification (NCBI taxonomy): domain Eukaryota; kingdom Metazoa; phylum Chordata; class Actinopteri; order Lophiiformes; family Antennariidae; genus Antennarius; species Antennarius maculatus. The sequence goes on along the minus strand of CM023617.1, from coordinate 2,845,386 downwards.
AAGAAGAAAACACTTTCAATATTCCTAGCAGATTCTAGCGCTGTGGGATTAAAGGTGTGAGTTTATCCATTCATGGATGCTGGAGAAGAGATAACAATGGTGTCAACTTGACTGGATTACCAGTCAGCCCGCATTCTCCTGGGAGAGTTCAAACCCAGCGGCAGATTACATTGGAAAGGAAAAAAACAACAACTCATGCACACTATTTAACTTGCAGAATTACGACGTTTCTGTGCAAGAATTCTGATGGCGTCATCACTCTATCTACAACACGGCGCGCTATCGACATAGTAATTATACGATACGGCAAAGAAAAAGTTGTCTTTATCCAGGCCGAGCAATTAAACGCACGAGGTCGAGGTTGAGGCTACAGTTAAAGACAGAAAAATGATGCGATGGTAGAAGAATCGCTGTCTTCCCACGCTTTACTCTCTCTCTTTCTACTAATCCATCTCCTCAACTTTCTCTCACCCCGGCCAGTGGAAGCAGAAGGCCGCCCACCTCGGATCTGCTCCAGGTGTCTTCCAATTAAAAGGTAGTGTTTCCTCACCAATCACAGGTGACTGTTGGGTTTTTGTTGGAATAAAGAGTCCTCTAAACCTTCTTTTATCTGTGCGATATAAACAGAATGTAATTATCTACCCTGCTTTTAGCTTTACGTCCCAACGCTGTACATTTTCATTGAAGGAACCTTAAAGAACACAAATAACAAGGACTTAAAATGATGCTCCTGTCTCCATTATAACCGTACCAGCTGTAGTCTCGGATAAACCTTGCGTGATGATGTCATCCTCTGCTAATCCCTGCATGACTCCTCACCATTTTCAGGAAGGGTGTTGTCTCCAGATACACACCTCTTTCCAGACACAGCCTGTTTGCTGGGATGATTAGTGCCAAACATTCTTTTGAGTAATCCTGGTAAGTACTAATGTCATTACCGACCACGTCACCGAGCGCAGCAACAGATACCAGCAATAAGGTGACAGACTACATGCAATAACGACATATGTGTCTTTAAATCTTAGCTTTAGCCCCACACTTCCATACAGTTAACTTCTTTTTGTGTGTGAATGCATGTGTGTGTGTATGTGCATGTGTGAGTGTGAGAGAGAGAGAGAGAGAGAGCGAGCTGCAGGCTATTAATCTATTTTCTCGGTAAAAATGGACAAAAACTATCAAGTGTTTTTTTGTCTTTCCATGATTCTACTGTCTAACACCCACACATGCACTCTCTCTAACTCACACACACACACACACACACACACACACACACACACACACACACACACACACACACACACACACACACACACACACACACACACAAACACACACACACACACACTCTCTCACACACTCTACAACCAGTTGCTATGGAAACACCTGCCTACATCTCTGGTAATCCTATGAATAGGACACAATGAGTAGGGCTTCAGGACAGAAAACAGCTTAACATGGTGGCAGCTGGAGACGCAAACTGAAGCATGTCATTCTAAAAGGACACTTGACTCCGGTTCCCTTTGACCCCATCATCCTTGACGTTAGATTTTATCCTTCTTCATCATAGGAGTCTATCTTTGATTTTTTTTGAATTTGCATAAAAACACTTTGGAACAGCGGCATTTATATGTGCTGGAAAATAAAATAATCCTTAGTATCATTACTGATGTTATCATTATTATTCTCCACCTAAAAGTTATATTATGTCCGAAATATGTTGCTTTGCCTTCATCAGCCCCGACTCACCTCACCCCAGGTCGACTAAAGCGTTCTGCAACTTGGATTAATCCTAGTCTCATTTAACCCAGATGATCTGATCCAGTCTTAGACCTCCAGAGCTTCTAGCCGCTACTGTTCATTTTCAACCGCATTTGATTTTAAAGTGGATGAACACGGATAACTGCATCACAACTTCCTGAGTGGGCTCACATTAGCAGTTTCGGAGGAGCTTGTTGCCCTGTAGCGTGTCCATGTTTGAAGTTAAAGAGGATCATTCGAGGTTATTCTCTCAGCGGGTGATGAAACGTGATTCCATCAGCCACACCTTCAGGCTCGTTCATGGTCAGATTAAAAGACGTATACCCGTGTGGACAGAAACATCTGCAGCTGCAGTCAGCACCCTCTCGGCGGACGCCAAGTTTACTTAGGTAAGCATTGTATAGTTTTCTAATCTGCCTCCAGCTTTAGCCTCTGACATGTTTGCCAAGTGCACAACTTGTGAGGGTCTCTTTACCTACCAAACAGACACACCGGACGGTGCACCAACAAGGTTACTAATGTCTAAATTTAATCATGACTGACAAGGTAAGGCAATTGGAAATGTAGAATTAAAGTTAGATTAGCATCAGTCAAGTTAGGTGCCTCAACATATCACTATCAAATGCGATGCACGATGGAGCAGCTGTAGAATAATGACACCATCTGCGTTTAGATTGGTTCCCTATAAGGCTTGCTTTCACTGTATAATTTTGACTGGCACAAGGCATGAAATCTCTTCAAAAAAATGAAGGCAGACTGGCAGCCAGGCTATATTTATTCCCACTTTCAGGTCTGCATTCGAGACTAAATTTATTAATATCTCACTCTTAAGTCCCGTGTTGTTGGTATTTGCTCCTCAGGAGAAAAACTCCAAGTGTTGTGAATGTCTCAGCAAAACCAACTGGAAACGCGTGGGGGTGGAAGCTATGTATTTCCACTTTAAATAACATTAGGATGTATGATTTCTTTATATTTAGCACTTCCAAGGATGTATTTGGGTTACAAGTTTTTTAAAGACGGATCTGAAAAAATACTGCACTGAAAGGAAAAATGCATTCACCAACGAAGCCAAAGAGCAAACGCTGAACTCTCCGATCGTCGCCATCGGGGCCTGAAAGTTTGCAAAAGCAGCAGTGTTTGAAGGTTGCGCGACTCTCTTTCCTCTCACCTCTAAAACCGTCGACATGACATTTAGAAAATGACACCGGCAAAACAGATCGGAACACAAAATACACAGAGATGCGTCCAATGGAGAACAGACTTGCAAATTAAAAGTGCTCCGCTATAATTCACCACCTTCATTTGGCTTCCATCTGCCGTCGGAACAGGTCAATGGGTTCGTCAAAGAAATGAGAAGTGGCAGCAGTTAATGCGCCGCTGCAGCTGTACTGTATCCCTGCCTGTCTCTCACCCTTTGCCTGGGAGTGTTATCCCAAGTGTTACGGCCAGTGTGGAATGTCCCGGGTTTTTTTTTCCCTTCTTCCTATCCCTTCATCAGTGTGAACCGGTATCAAAAGGCAATAACATTAAGAGTTCCTCCCTGTTCCAGGAAGAGGAGAACCGCAGCGGAGGTGTGAAAGTGAATTTGGTTGAGAGTTGGGAAGAAGAGGTTTCTGACAGAGGAGCGCTAGCGGGGAAAACAGCAGATAGAGGAAGGAGAGAGAAGATTGGAAACCTGATAGAAAAGGAGAGTATTAAGGAGACGGAGGTAAAGATGGATGAGACGGGATGGTGATGTTGAGGAAAGAGGACGATAACTGAGAGACACTGTTAGGAGACTCTTGATTAGTCTCGGCTCTACCCGGAGGACTGGTCAGGTGTCACCGTTGATGACGCCCATCTTTTGAGACTAAGCAGTGGACGTCATATTGTTTACGATTAGCAATTCCCATAATACTCTGACGTCACTGCTCAACACCAATCAGACAAGTAGAAACGGCTCCGGGAGCATCACGGGAAACGAAGGGCTATTTATGGAAATGGGTCTATGTCACCCTGAACTAGTTCACAATGACCAATTCAGGCGGATACATCTAGTTCTACCAGGCTTTCTATAATATAGAACAGAATGCTGTGTCATAGTGGCTTAAATTAATCCACCTTGAAGGTGAAATGAAGGATTTGGGCCATTTTCCATCAGACGGTGTCGGTATTTTTCCTACTTTGACCAGCAGCATGAGTCACCTGTCATTTGGTGTCAAGTGCTGGGAGTCAGAGATAAGGCCAGGCGGGACAGGCCAGCATTAGCCGTCACCGAGACGTCCCGGCTGGAAACGGCGACAAAAATGCAATGTTCAAATTGCCATTAATTTCAAGATGATCTTGTGATGTCATTAAATATTCACTGGGAGTGGTCATGAAGGAAAATACAAGCTTCAAGTCACGATCTGACCAACATTACTGCATCATAAAAAATGTAGCCTTTGCCCTTATTATATTTGAGACCACAAAATACTACTCATGAAGAAAAAGGCTGTATCATAAAAACGCAGGATCGCCTGGCATCGAAAATGGAAAGACTATGGCACCGCCTCTGCAGCAGCTACGTGACGCACACGTATACCTGGAAACCTGCGAGGACGGTGGGTTTTGATGTTTCAGCTGACGCAACAGAAGAAACGGTCGATTAAAAAAAAAACAAAAAAAACCAGCTCGGGATCGATAAATCTAGCCCGCGAGTTCTAACTTTTTGACATTGCAGCGCAACACAATGAAGCAGTCTGGCAGTTTTAATCAATTTCCGAGGAATCATTCGGTCCATTTCTGATTCCTCATGGTGGCTGCAGAGCTGCTGGGTTAAGGAGATTCATTTCGCCACAGTTTTTTTTTTCTTGAATTCGTTTCTTTTCTCAATAAGTAGTCCCTGTGCTCCACGTCTCTGGGCTGGAGTTTGATCTAGAGTTTAGCAGAGATGTGAAAAAACACCTTTTGACTGCGGGGCTGCTACCTTCACTGATATCACGCCAGCATGACTTAAAAAAGCTGCAATGAATGACATTTTTATGATTGTGCAAAGGAAGAATGAGTACCCAGCACCAGCACTGGTAATAGCTACCACATTTCTGGCTTTTCAAATCTATAGAGACCTTTGTTAGAAAGGGGGCTCTTGGATATTTAGCTGGACCGGCTTCAAACAGCTGAAGGTGTTTTTGTGTACATTTTCCTGAATTAAAGATAAACTGTTCAACACAAAAAGAATCATGGACACAACGGAAAGCAATGCCAAGGAAAAAAACGAAAAGAAGATTAGACCCCTGGATTGCAAGAGCAGGCTTTTGGGAGATATGGCACAAAGAACTGCCATAGTCTTTTTTATTCTTGAATCCACCTAATTGAATGTGCGTCGTCTCGTATAACGCTTGATCCAACAGGAGAGGAAATGCACTTTGAATGGGAATGAACTCTGCGTGGAAACTTTGTTGTGATTCCAAGTGTTTGCTGGGGAGTCGAGGGAAGACTGTTGTGCTTGGCAGAGGTAGCGCTTCACTTATTTTGTTTATGACTTCCTGTCGCCCTCCGTCATGCTGTAGACGTGGGAGGTCGGCGAGGAGGATGAAGCGTCTTATCTGACTGACTTTACAATTCACACATGTTGCTTCCACTTCAGCGTTTCGGCTTTTACAAATTCCCACTTCGTTTCACACCCAATCCCATTTATAGTCAGAAACAAAGGGAGTAATTTTTGTTTTGCCCTACGGTTTGTGATGGAGCGACATGGAACGCCAAAAAAAGAAAAATCAGCAGAGTGACTATGGCAGCAAACAGACTGAGTTTCCTGCCTTCCTGCTTTAGGTAATCAATAATAATTTTCACCGAGTCTGATGGTGCCGATACTGTAACATACTTTGTGACTCTTTTAATGGAACTGCGTCATTATCTTCAGAGAAGAGCACAACATCAAAAGGCCGAGCTGAATAAAATTCTCACAATATGTGTTTAATTCCATCCAAAGAATAAGAGTCTGATTAATTAATGTCTGCAAAAAATAATAAATAAAAAACAACACCAGCAGAAGAGTAGCTTTGATTGTTTTCAAAGGCAGAAAGGCCGATGGCAGATTCCTAATGGCCGTGGAGGAGCTTGTGGCTGAAAGAAATTAACTTCAAGCCTTCCCTGCATTCATTTAAGACTTTTTCACTCCTTAATAAGAAGACTACTTCAAAAAGAAGTGCTGCTACAGCCCTGTCCTGGGGTCTCATGTACATACAAGTAGCCCTTCATCTGCAAATAGACGCATTTCCCAGGGATTATTGCCCGGGAAATGTCTCAGCTTTTGTCTGGGGATGGTTCTTTTGCTTTTCAGGAAAGGTTAATTTAGCCCCATCTCATTTGATTTAATTCATATTTACATTACTTAAATGTCTTAAGTGAATTAGATGTACCTGTAAATTAACATATACTGTTAAACTTCACTGTAGACAAACCCAAGTCCAAGGAAGACAAGACTCTTACCTTTAAGTAGGCAGCAGCGATGAAGAAGCAAGCATGGGGAAAGAGCAAAAAAGAGAGAAAAAGAGAAACTGTAAATTTTTCATAGAAAATAAATATTTTATCTTTTCAGTCAATGCTGTTCGGTGTGTCTGCAATTGTTTATGAGGACGAATGGGTGTGATTTGAGGCACAGTCACAAAAAAGCCGGCACTCCAGTTTATGAGACAGCAGTAGCAACACTCAAATTGTTTCCATCGAGTGAAAACATTTTCACAAAGTCACAGAGCAGCAAAGTTCTGATCATGAAGCGTCCTGGCTTTATTTAATGGAAAAAAAGAAACTTTTCTCATCGGGGAGACAGAGGTGAAGGCTTAATGCATAATTCATATATTTTGTCACTAGAAATTAGGATTTCTCAAACCTTAAAGTGAGGTAGATCTAAAAAACCAAAAAAGAAAGTTGGAAGACAAATAGCCTGGGCGATGTCTCGACTGACAAGTACTGACAGACATCATGGAGTTCAAAGAATGGCCAGCAAAGGTATGCAGTGAGAATTCATGGATGTTTTTGTTGAACATAATTGAAAAAAAGGATTAAATTTTAAAATTGAGGATTGTTCACAGGTTCATACACTAGTCAGGTAACCCTGTCTCGTTCTGACATCACATCCTGTCTCAGTCGGGATCTTAAAAGTTGGGCGTTTGAGTATTTTCCATTTGACTGGGTTTTAATTTAACGCAAAGAAGAGCAACGAGGTGTATTACTGAGTTTAGACTGAGTCGTCTTTTAGCATGATCGCCGAACAGACAGCATTATCCGAACCATGCACAACAAAGCCGTCACAAGCAAGTCATCTGACGAGACCGGAGACGGATAGTCGGACAGACGTCTGCCGTCGCACCACCAACAGGAAACCAGACGGGGGGGTAAAAGAAGAAAACATGGAAGAAAAGCTTGTGCAAATAACTAGAGCGAAAGGTTACCTCAGTGTGTGCACCTCTGACGAATATCACACCTTCAAATCTGCTCCAGAATATGTTACGAACCCTTGGGCGACTTCAAGTGTTTCTTAAAACGCAGCTATTACTTGCTCTGATAAAACCATCGTGGGCTTAAGATATTGCTCGGGCCCTCGCTTCTCTTTCCAGATGAGAAGCGTATTTTGATAGGCAGATCTGGCGAGCGGAGAAATGACATACTGAGTATTAAACTACGAGAGCAAACACACTCAGCGGTGGAAGAAAACCACAGGAAATTCAGAACAAAGGAAGCTTGTGTCTTTCACAAAAGCCTGTATGTGGGAGAGAACTGCTGGTTTGAATCCCGGGAAGTGCCTGAAACATTCTCCTCCGGATTTTTTGTAACACTGTATTCGACATAATAGCTCGGAACAGGGAAGATGGATTATCTTCCTGTTTTCTAAATGTTCTCGACTTAGCCAAATTATGCACCACGGTCCTGGCGTATTTTGAGAAAAGCTATGTTTAGAAATGCAGCCTCCGTAGCAAAGCATCCAAATGCCACCATTCAAAAAATGCTTCATGAGGAACATAAATATTTAGTCCAGCTTCACTCTTCCATTCCTCTCAGGCCTGGCTTTATTTAAACATACAGGAATGTTTATCTATAGACTTCACAGAATGAAAAAAAAAAAAAATCCCCATGACCGTTTTCTGATCTGCAGCCATTGGCTTTAATAAAGGCTCCTGCACAACAACAGTGGTGAAGGTTGGAGAACGATTATAGCTGTGGGTAAAGAAGACACTCTCAACTCTCAGTAGGAAACTGAATACAAATGCCCGTCTCTGGTGTCATAGTTTATTGACCCGTCCATCTACTCCAGAAACCTCCTCCAGACATCGCGACAAGGTCGCCTGACATCACCTGCTGCTCACAGATAAGTAGTTGGGGAAAATGTCACCACCGGTAGATTGAAGCGCCATAGAAAAAAATCTAATAATGATCCATCCACCTCTGAAAGGGTGCAGCGAAATTCATTTATACGAGGTTGTTAGCTGAAAAGTGTGGCGATCCCATGCCTTTGTCTGGGTAAATAAAAGGTTTAATTAAAAAAGAAAAACAGACTGGTTACCATCAGCGAACTAGATAAGGAGCCACATCAGCTGTGCATGACTGGACTTGAAAAAAAAAAAACAACCTCAAAGACTGGGGAAAAATTTTGTGGATGTGCAGAGAGGAAGTGGAAAAATCAGTAAAAGAGCACTAAGCTTGGAAAGAAAAGGGAAATGCTGAAACATAGACTGTAGGCAATCTCTCCCTGTAATACAGCAAATTAGCACTGATGAATTAGCCATTGTCAGCAGCTCTTCAGAATGCTAGAGGCAACAGTTAAAATTAATATAAAAATTTTAATATTACTTCAGCAGCATACTGAGAGATTATATTCATTGGCATTGCAGGCCAACGCCTCGAGTCTGTTATGCAAGTTGTGGTTCAAAGTCACCTTCACTCAAATAATGAGAAAGAAAAATGAGTCAAAGTGGATTTGAGTCTCCAGAGCTAATCATTTTAACCCATTCTGTATCTATGGTCAGCTAGCATGTGGTTCTGACTTCTGACTGGACAACAACAGACAGGACTAATAAGCTTTGCTAAGCTCTGGTAGTGCTCTCTACCGGGTCAGGTCCTAACTTCAAGACCAGGATAACATCATCTAAATTAGATATGTAAGCAGGTCATCACGACCTTTGGAGTCCCTCAAGGATCAATACTTGTCTCCTGTTTATTTAATCTATACATGTTCCTGTATGGCCGGGCCTTTCAAAACATCCATCATCCGTCCATTAGCTTGGGCGGGGAGCAAGGTATACCTTCAGAGAGCTTGCCAAGCAATTGGATTGTGGTAGGAAACCAGAGTTCCTGGCACAGGAAGGAAGAGGGTAATTGCAGCCGAGCAGCATGAGTCAAAAACAGATTTTGAAGTTTGTAAAGAAATGAAAAATGAAGGTTGGTTCTTAACCTGGGTTCGATCGAACCCTAGGGGTTTGGTGAGTCGGTCTCAGGGGTTCGGCGGAGACGGAGGTCAAGACAACACACCCGACACGATGTGTCTGGTGTCTCGCACTGGCAAAAATAAAGGAACACTTCCTTAAGCTGCATGGAAAACAAAAGAAACAGACTTTACTGTGAAAATGACATCAGAGTAGCACTTGCCAAGGTGAAGCCACGCATGTCTGAACTGGTCTCTCAATAACAACAGCAGAAGTCACACTGATTTGCAGGTAGGTCATTTCATGTGAGTTCATGCACTGTCTTGGTTTTGTTCCTTGAAAAAGGTGACATTAATGCACAATTCATTAAATAAACCAGTAAAACATATACTTATGTCTTAAATTAGAATTTGTTTTTTTTCCCCAAAAGAAACCGGCAGGGTCCAATACCTCCAACAAGGTTAAGAACCACTGATTTATGGATTCATAGCTTATAACACCGGAATCATGTCTAAACATGATCTCTCAATGCATTAATTATGAGTGCTGTAAATTAAATAATAAATGTTAATGCTGCTTTTAATTAAGTCTTACATTTAATCATGCAATTTCTGAATACTTTGAACTGCTAGTGTGTTTTGAAATATGCTTCAAGTATATTTCCATGACTTTTTGGATTTATGTGTTAATGAAATCATGCATTCTGGCCAATTAAGTTTTTTTTTTTTGAAGTCTATAGGAACTGAATGGCTTTTATATGCTAAGAAAAGACAAGATTGTTTCAGGTTAGTTAGAAACTTAGAGCACAGCGCGCTGACACATTTCTTAAAAGATGACGAACTGGTCAAACGCGTTTAAAAAAGATCGCATTTCATAAAATCTCATGACATTAGAAAAAAAAAAAAGAGTAAATTTGTCCGTTTGCTGTCGGCTGTGCACATTTAGTGGCAATCACACAACTAAAGCTGAACAGTTTCCGGCCTTTGGAAAATGTGTTTCGGTCCAAAGTGTCACAGTGAATCCATCAACTCTGGACCACACTGTAAAAAAAAAAAAAACCGGAATGACAGGAGCCAGATAGAACACCGTGGTCAGTTTGCTGAAACTGACCTACATGTTCGAGACCTACACAAAGAAGAGCATTCTGAGGCAAATGCAGTCAGAAGGGACACGAAAGCTCCAAGAAAATTGATTTGTTGAGTTACTATCTGGCAGGCTATATTTCCAGATTTATTACATCGTAATATCTAATGATAGCAACATTATTTTACCCATTGCCATATGTTCTCCTACACACACACACACATGTTTCACAGGAAATGATTAACAAACTTTACGTGTGATTCGTCCAGTAATGCGCCAGAACTGCTTCTGCATTTCAACACCATAATAAATGTGCAAACACACAGATGACAACTTCACACATGTCTTTACACACACACACACACACACACACACACACACACACACACATACAAACACAGTCGCAGATGGAAGCGCCGCGACCTTGGAAACAAGCGGGCGATCCATTTGGAAAAGTGGGAGGGTACTTTATCATTGGCTGCGCTCTGGACGTGACAAACTCGCCGCCTGCCAGTGGACGGAAGAAGAGGGCAAATTGATTTTTCAAGAGAGTAAACAAAATCTGACAATTGGATTTTTTTTAAAATTTTTTTTTACACAAATGGGAACCTAAAACTTACTCCCACATTACAAATCAATACGTGGAAACGGGCCAAACATGTTGAATAATCAAAAACTAAACACACCAAAAAAAAATCTGGACTCAACATTCTAATCATCACATCGACTGTTTCCTCCTGAGCTGACATGTTGGCTATTCCAGCCATGAGATATTACTACATTACAGATACAGCTTGGTTTCGAGATGATGGGCCAGAGGCAGTTTGTGTAATATTTAGCTGCAATCGGTGTTTGTTGGAAGCAAATGAGGTCAATGCTACAACACTCGGGCAACTATTTGTTGCTTCGGTAATGAGCTGCAATCAGGCTGTGAGAGTAAACTGCAGAATCAACACCTCATGAACTCACTGGACGATAAAGAAACAGGTTTCATGTCAATTTAAAGCATCGCCCCACCCTATTTTCTATTTGCGACCTCTGCACCTCAGTTTGCAGGTTTGCATGGTAACAGCACATCCGATATGACGCATAATTATCCGCAAATTACCCACCAGTAGTGATTTTTCATCACTACTGGTGGACCAATTAGTGTTTATCTCCAAACGGAGCAAGCATTGCTTTTTAAATTTCAATTCTGGGCTGAGTTTTAACAAAACATCGAACAAAATGTTTCAAAAATGGAGTTAAATGGCTGTTTTTGCAGCGAGAGTTTGTTTATCACTTGGGGGGAATTTAAGTGAAATAAAAATTAGAATGACAAATTTAGTGTGGTTTTTGAGTCGATGTTATATAAAGTGAGTAAAACAGACACTTTCTATTCTCCAGAACATTTGCATGCAGATCAAATTACTTCACTGGAAGGACGACAAAAACAGGAAAAATAGGAAGAAACCGCCTCGTTTGAAGACACAGGAACAACGTTTGACACCATCGGGATGTTCTAGATTCATCCCAATGATGCCCGTTACATTTTAAGCCTACATAAAGCATTTTTCCGTCATGCACAAAGTACAGCACAGCCCTCCAGCAGCACAAGAGCGGTGAAAGCCTTGCTAAAGGGTTGGTCAGGAGGCGAAGAGAGGACTAATCATTGACTTTTCCTCCACTCAGTGTGCTGACTGACATCTTTGACCTTCTGGCAACAATTTCATCTCTCCAGCGTCTGTGTTTATTTCGCCATCCTGTGTACATTTTCACCACATAGCTGCTTGAGAGCATTTCAAATTCACCCTAATATTACCCAATGTCTGGAATGGCCAGTCCCTTCCTGAGCCGGCTGTGATGACAATCACCACCATATTTTCAAGTGATTATGGGCACCGCACTAGATGTCTCTCCTTCAATTATCTCGACTGCTTAACGGCAGACTGCACTCCCCGCGCCGCCTCATCACCCACAAAAGCCAACCTCCGAGTCACGGGGCTCGACGGGTCGTTTTGTTCTCGCACTGGCAACGGAATACAGGAAGTGGACTGGCGCCGAGCCAAAAAACGCTAGAAATAATCCCCCATTTTTTAGTAGGTGAAGTGTAAAGGGGACAGCCAGACTACAGATGCAAACTGGCACTTTCTTTTGAAGTGCTATTAATCCAGGTGTTGAATGAATCATAATGTCCCTCCGTTCTGTATGCAGCTCATAGTTCTTTTAAGTCATAATATCCTGAATTATTCACAATTCCCTTCTGAAGAGTAATTTCTATCTGAATTATTGAATTCCACAGTTCTACGGTTTGGCTCCCGGTCGGCCAGTTAATGCCGCCGCTGTGTCATCCGGTGTCACACGGCCCCCGTTCTAAGATATCGAGAATTCGTCCTGCTGTCAGCAATCAATGACCTGGAGGGAAAAGGTCTAACATGACCATTTTTTAAAAATTTTTATCCTGTATGTTTGTTTCTAAAATAACTCAGATGTCAGCCGAAACAAACATCGTCTGGATGTTGATCAAGAAATGAAAGAAGGATGAAGAGGCAGTAACCACGACGACCTGCAGTACAGTATGGTGGTTGCCCTGCGAAGATCAGATCGGTTTCCCAATGCACTTTTTTTTTTGAGTGTAGTTACTCTCGCTTACTGACCTTCACCCTGCACAACTTTTTGAACTTTTTGAACCAAACAATGCATGAGAATGCATCTTGAATCCCACTGACTGCTAATGTTAACAGTGACACCATGGAGTATTTGTAAAGACACCATCCAAAGTAATTTTCATATCCGCCTTCCTCTGGGGATGACCTCTATCCCTTATGGACACTTTCCCCCAAAAAGTGAATTTAAAGGTTTGCACAACGTAAAAGAATATTTTCTTTTAAATCAACTAAGCGCATTCAATCTCTAAGGAGAGGAGACCGACTCCCATCTGTCTCCTATACATGCAAGACAACCTCATTACTGGCACAGTTCTAAGAACAGCGGACTCCTCGGTGAATAGTTCGTTCCATCAAACGCTTCTGGTACTGTCGGCTGTAACGATCACTGCCTTCCACGGAGAGAGGGGAGGTGGGGGTGAGCTAACAGGGCTTCTGGCTTTTAGTCTTGTGCATTAAAACATATCTGGCATCAAAGTGCAAAACTCCAAATGTGAACTAACCTCAGCAAATCGCTCTCAACGGTCTGTGGGCTCAAATCTAATACTTTCTCCGACACGGAGTACGAAATAACCTTGATTAGCACTCACATAATTTGTTTACATATGTCTGTTGTGCAAAACTCATTATACCTCATTTTTCAAGTGCTACACCGCCCACAGAGGCCTGGATGGCGTTGTGCACCACCTGTCTCTCAGCTTCGTATCTGGATGTGCAAATATCTTATTGTGATGGATGGAATGAATATTCAGATTATTTGAAATGTTTATTATTAAGAGCATACTATGAGGTCAAAGCATCACTAAGTTGGTTGTTGTCAAATAAAAGATAGCAACGGTGTCAGAGAATAAAACTAAGACAGCGCTAGAGTCTTGATGATGCCTTTCTCAACGCAGTCGATGATTTATTTTCACGACTTTCAACATGGAATATCAGTTGGGGAGGGGAAAAAAAAAAAGGGCACTTGACATGCAGAGCTGAAAATGCCTTGCAGTTGTTTCACAGGCTCCTAGAAGCTCGCCAACATGGTCTCTCATGAATATGAATGACGCTTAACCCCTGGGAGGAAAGCTGTCATGTCAAACACAGCTGCAGCATCGGCACATTTTTCCAGAGGGATCCCACAACCGGCCTCGACAATGGGGGGTGTCCCACGCAGGTGATTCGGGCCTTTTTTACCCCCACAAATCAACCGTCTTCTAATTTTGTCAATCTTGAGAGACATTGATAATATTCTAAATGACACTGACTTATCGAAGTAGTAAAAAATTAGTGATGTATTACAGAAGGATCAATCTAAAGTCATGACCGACAATGTAACACAGATTGCAAAAGCGCTCTTGTGGTGGAATTTATGTGCCTAACATGCATCACTGTCAACTTTTCAGCCAAATCACATCTGCTTCTTTGGCCCAACATCCTTGATTTGAAGATATGCCAGATTCATAGATATGAGTAACTGCTGTGTCACTGTTTCAGCTGCCTTTCCAGAACAATTAAGCTGTGAAAATAGAGTTTCAAATTTTTCCATTCCTAGATTTACGCACATTTTTCAAAATATTTGTGAAATAACTTGAGTTCTTTGGGGTTGGCTGCACTTGCTCCACGCTATCCATGGGTTTCATTCATGAGGACTTGGTTAAAAAAAGCAAAATTGAAACGAAAAGCAATTTCCTGTCCCGTTTCAAGGAATCATTCTCCTGTAGATTATTTTGCAGGTTGGAGGAAAGACAAGAAAACTCACTCAGATGCAACTGAGAGCTCTTAAGAACCTGGAAAACGGTTCTTCCATCTCGAGGTTTCCTCAACACAAACTGCACTTTAAGCAAAGTCTGGCAGACAGACTTCACTGCGAAGAACAGACAAAATCGACCAGTGCTGGTCGAGGCATAAGCACACCACAGATTCACAAAAAAGATTCACCTGCCACTGCACCGATGCCCACGGGGGTATCTGGGACAGATTACAATGACAAGTCCAAAACAGTGTGTTCCCTCAGCATCTTTGCCGTCTGGCATAGATGGAGCTCGTCTCAGGCAGGTACCAGGAAACAGAGTGTTGACAGATTCTGAGGCCTTGGAGGCAACAATGAGACGCTCCTTTAGATGGCAGAGTGTTAAGCTGCTATACCGGTGTAGAAAAATGTGTTGACTGATAAAACGCAAATTCTCCACATCTCATGATCCCAGATGCCAGGAGGTGAATCCATTTGGAAAAACTACATTTACGTCCTGTGCATCTTTGATTCTCAGTATAAATAGGGTGTTACATGGAGTGTACATCACTATGAATCCACATCAAGGACAACATTTACCTCTTCACTTACCATTGCTAACTCAATAATACCAATAACGGACAATTAAATACTTACTACAAGCTGTCGTGGTTCTTGTAGGGCAATTTCACAATGAAACAAATGACCCATCAGCTGTTTTTTTTTTTAGTTGTATATCATCCCAGCATGCAGTGTGGTGGTGTGTGAAACTGTTTTAGTTTGGTTCAGGATTCCTTTCCTTTGGGGACCACTCCCAAGGACGACACTAGCATAACATGAGGAGTCCCTCAGGGGTCCCCTCTGGGACCATTCCTGTTCAGTCCTGCCATCTATCATCATCCATCAGCCTCTTTGACAAAACTGGTTCAAGGTTTTGTTGACAACAACCCATGAATTTCACATGAGTGCTCCCATTTGGACAAAGATAAAGGAGAGGTTTTACTTATCGGTGCAAAGAGATTAAAAGCAATGATTCCCCAACAGCATCCAGCCTTACAGATGATATTTAAACATCTTGTTGATGATGGATTTACGAGAATCTTAGACGCAAAAAACACTGTGTTGTACTTTATTGGTTACTATTCCTAAAACCATTCCGAGCACAATGTCAAAGAGTGGTTAACAGGTCAAACTTGTAACTCCAGCCAGATGACAAAGTACACCAGTGTTTGACTTTCGCTGCGGTGTATCAATATACAAATAACAAGCTTTGTTCTGACATTTCCCATCTCGCGGGTTCCCTAATCCTAACACATGTCGTGGCATTCCCTCAACATTGGCAGGAAGCAGCTTAGGATCACTTGTTTCTCCATACGCAGAAGGCAGGTAGAATTTGCCGAGGGATGGAGGGATTTGAAGTGGAGGGATGGGGGTGGGGGGTGTTTGTGCAGTAGGGGGATAAACGGGGCTGGTTACGTGACAAGAAATGGGAACAATGGGAGGAAAGCAAGAGATTGGGAGCAAGAAAATCCCAGAACCTAAGACGAGACAGATGCTTCACAGCCAGCAAGTGCTCCACCTCCAACACAAACATTGGCAACGGATGATGGTAAAGTAGGGGTGGCGGGGGTAGGTTTGGGGAGGGGAGGCTCTGCAGCTGATAGAGAGACAGTGTGTACAGTCTGAAAACTGCCCTGACTGAGTTGCTGTCATCCATTATCAGAAGAAGCTCTGGCTCTTTTCGGCAGCCCATTCTCTCCCAAAGTGAACTGCCTATTTTAGGCCATTATAACAGCAACAAAAATAACAGCAATTATCTGCGCGAACGACTTCTTTAGTGGTGAGCTTGTAGAGTGGCAGGGAGATAAAGTAGGCTATTAAAGTCCCATGATGATTTAACGAACACAGTCTTTTTGATTTGGGCTTTGGATAAGTAAAGACGCCTTTATTTCGAAATGTCCCGAAGCACCAAAATATAACTGTCGGGCTCATTCGCGTGTATCGATGTGATTTAGTTCGTGTCTTGTCAGAGCGATTTCAGCCAGCTCTAAAACGCAAATTTAAGGATTGGTTTTTGAATTTCACTTACAAGGTGGGACAATATTTTAGGCTTGCTTTACAGATAACATCACCCACAATCCAACAGTCCTACAGTAAATTGCCTGGGCAGTCAGAGTTACATATAGACAGGAGGGGGATGCCCTTCAGTAGAGGATGTGTTCTAAATAATGAATTAATAATGATGCTTTTAATTAACAAATTCTTACATTTCTTTTTCAAATAAAGCTATTTTTTTTTGCTCTTAATTGGAAATTCTTCACACATCTTTGTCAAATGAATTCCATAAAGAATAAAAAAAAAAACTCCATACACCATCTAGTACCAGAAAATACCAAAACACCTACACTTGAAAATAGCCAGCACCAAATGCACCATTGGGATGGAGACGTGGTAAAAAGTAAATGGACTATACTTACATCTTATGTAGCACCTCTCTACTCTGACGACCACTCAAAGCACTTTACAGCACACGTCAGAATTCGTCCATGCACACGCACACACACACACACACACACACACACACACACACACACACACACACACACACACACACACACACACACACACACACACACACTGTGGTACATTGTCGACAGAGGCGCTACCTGCTCATTACGAGCAATGACCATTCGCACAATCACTAGTGTAGAAATGGAACAGCCATTGGGAGAAAATTGTGTTTGGTATCTTGTTTTAAAGACACCTAAAACATTGGGTGGACGCTCTACCCGCCGAGACACGACTCAAATTTTTTAGGATAGCGTGTCAAAGTTTGAGTTTATAACAGGGTTGGCGATCAGGGAATCACTTGTGTATATTGTGATCCCTATTGCCGTTACATTTGCTCGCTCCATGCTAAAGTTACACACTATTAAACGTTCTGAATGGAGGCCAGAGTCAAACTCAAGTGGTTACAAGTGATGATGGTCACCCAGAATGCTTTGCTTGCCCTTGTTGTAAACTAGAGTATCAGAGTCACAACCTAAGCTTTTGCTCTACTGCGTAGGAATGAATGTGTATTTTTTTATTTTTTGCTTTCTGTTGGCAACTAGCATACGACTCCACAAATAGCCCCATCATTAAGGCTCTGTGAAGTCTGAGATTCTCCCACATTAAAAAAATGCTCCAGCGCTCTGGAAAGGGACGCGCTTAAAGTCCCTGGAAGGAAGCGAGAGTCTTTTATTTGAGGTGAACTCGACGAGAAAAAAAAAAATAGAATCATTTAGCATGAACAACAATAACGACCACGGCTGAGCAGTCGGAGAAAGACAAAAAGGCGAAGCGAAAAGCAAAAACCTTCGCTCTGAGGTGCTTAGCAACAACAAGCCTCCAGGACAAGCAGAAGAGCTCAAGCGTAATTGGCGCTGAGTAAAGCTGATGTTTCATGCAAACGCTTTCTGGTTTGTTTGTTTTTTTTTTTGAGAAATCCTTTTGCAAGAAGAAGAAACACTCTTCGTCATCGCTCCTTTTTTTTTTTTTTTTTGCCGACGAACAAATGGCTCCATCTGAGAGGGGGGGGGGGGGGGAGTGCAAAAAGATGACAAACGGCCTCACGTTACATGACCGCCTTTCAGACTGAGAGTCACATTTGTATGACGAAGAAGACGTCCCGCCGGAGCGTGTGTAGCGTGTAGCATGTAGCGGCGTGTCTTCGGTGACAGAAGGCAGACAGCCATGACGGACAGACATGGCTGGTTTAATGGTGGACACTCCCTGGAAATACGACATCGCCTGTAACGACACGGCGACACGTAATTGAGGTAATTTGTTTGACAAATTGCAATCTGCATGTAAAATATAACGGGGGGGTTCATACCAATGAAGGCAACGGCGATTCTCACGCTACCGGTCACAGATGATGACTTATTGATAAAGTCGTTATCTCGTCCTTTCCATTAGGCAGGCCAAGCGTGTTTATGATAAATGACGTGATGCCAAATTGGGGGGGCGATCTGTCTCTGGCTTGAATGATGAATGGCAGCTTCCATCCCCCCCGTCCAACGCGTCTTATTATCCGTTAGATCAATCGGTTGACGTTGCCAGGTGAGAGCTCATAATTTTTGGGAGAGAGGAGCTTTATTTTTCTGATGCATGGATTTATTTCAAAAAGCTTTTTTTTTTTTTTTTTTCAAAAGATGTGCGTAAATGGATTTCTATACATGGGCGCGACACGATCTTTAAAATAAAAATGCTTTATAATTTGCGTATGAAAGCAAGAAAAGACGAATTGATTGTGCCTGGAAAGATCTCAAACTGGCTTTAAGCCCAACATTCATGGATCCAAACGCTGGATCCTGAGAGATGTACTCCTGCGTAGGAGAAGCCCCCTCTTGTCTTCTTCATTTCATTTTTCTTTCCTGCTGAGCTCCAAGCGATGTCAAAGCCCCCAGCAGAGACTGACAGGAGCACTTAAGACTCGCACTCGATGTACTGCGAGATATGAGGGCGCTGTGCTGGATTTGTTTTTATATTTGCTTTTTTTTTTTTTTTTTTTTTTTTTTTTTTTCTATGTTTATGAGTCCATTTGACATGAAAAAAAAAAAGAGGCCAAAAAAGGTGCAAGAGAATGTAAATTATACGCATCTAGAATGAAATAAATACAGAATTATAGCCAGATCTGCTCATGCTTGAATGATGAGGTTGTGATTTTATGAGTTTATTAATTTAAACACTCAGTCAGCTTTTCTTTCTTTCGTTTTTTTTTTTTTTATTATTATTGGCAGCTGTCCTTCTTACATTTGGCAGCTGCAGCTGTGTTGCTTTTAGCCAAGATTATGTTTAACCTCCTCATATAGCGGCATCTGATATTCCAGCCGGCGCTGCTGTAGGTAGCCCCCCGCCTTCATTTTTTTATTTTTTTTATTTTTTTTTTTATGATTGAACACATGTTGTCACTTCTAATCTTATTTGAGGAGTTTCAAAAAAAATAAATAAATGAAAAAATAAAACAGATTTAAAGTGATCACCAAGTGAGTTTCTGGTTAAAAACGACTCGTTTTCCTTTGTCTCGGGTCTCTCAGATACAGACGTGAAACATGAAGGTGTGTATCTTATGGCACATAATGGAAGCACTTGCATGCCCTTGCATGCCGTCGTACAGTACACACTTTGACCAATTATGCCTTCTATTTCACAGAAAAATAGTTGAAACTGGATAAAAGACTGGTTTTATATGCTTTACATCACACTTTTCAAAGTAATTTTCTTCACTGAAGTGAAAAAATTGTGAAATCAGTGGTAAAAAAAAAAAAAAAAGAACCTTCATTCCAAACTGTATCTTTAATGCGGCACTGCCCACATTCTTGGACAGTAAATCAGTCTTCCAGAACATGCAGTCATTTTTGATATAGTATGCCGAAAGCCCTCTGAGTCTTGTTAAAGTTGGATATATTGGCATTCTAATAAAGAGAATATTTCTGTGAGTGTGAAATACGACGTGGGGCACGCTGCCTAATAGTGCTTTACTCCTCCTCGAGGTGTTTTTTTTCAGAGACGTGGGGACTGTTCTCTTTGGAGAAAATCTACGTTCTTTGGTTTCATTTATTTTAACAGGACAAGCTGCAAATTATGTTAATGATATGTTTTGGGGTTTGTTCCAGGTTTTTTTTTTTCCCCTTTCAATTCAGATGAAACTATAACAAGAATTCGAAGCGGGGTTGCAAATATGCAACGTGTTGACTCCCAAAACCAGAAATATGATGCGATCCATAAATGCTGACTGGCTACGGAGAGGATCTCAACATAATATAGTCTGGTGGGATAATTGGAGAGTTGATTTATGACTTCCTGGAGGTGTGATGTATGCAGCCAACGGTGTAAACTGTACCGACACCCCTCCTCAAACTATTTATAACACGTGAGCAAACGTCTGCATTGCACCAGGGCGATGACAGGAGTTTAATTCTCACCCTGATATACATTTCCAAACAGCAGCAGCACGATAGCGCCGGCTAGCACGCGTGGCTTTCATGACTGCTCTCCCACCCCCACCGATGAAGCTAGAAACCCCAGCAGGGGATTCGCAGGGAGATGAGGCGGGGATTGTGTTACTGCCAGACGCCCCTCAGTCCTGTGTGAACAGCAGAGCTACACACACACTGCATCAATCAATACACCGATAGGAGTGTGTTACCGAGGCTCTTTTCCACCCCCTTTCCCCCCCCCACTCCAGAGGGACACTGGAGTTGATGTAATTGGACACCGACCGTACAAGAGGAATCGGTCTTGATGTATTTCCCTGATAATTCTATTTATAGCCAAAACGCCTAAAAAAAAAACAGAAAGTGAGATTTTTCAGGATGTGTTTATGCAAATGCGTGAGGAGTCATTTGCTTGATTTGGTTGTCGCAAAGAAATGTTTTATTACAGCAAAGAGTCATCCGTCACGCTCAGATTTACTGTGGGTTCCCCCCCCCCCCAGATGCAAAATCCAAGCATATTTCCAACCAATGGTGGTGGTGACCTTATGATTATCAGTCTGGGAGAGGAAAAACAAATGAAAGCGGAATAGAATGAAGAGGAACCGAACTCCTCCTTACTTGGCCAGCGCGCCATCACGGTGGTAATTGGCAGAAAGCCACTCAACCCACATTATTGCACAATACATAGAGAGGGGAAGGGGTTTGGATAGATTTTTTTTTTTTAAATGACTGGATGGACACTGAAAAGTGAACAGTCCATTATCACAGTATGCAACAGGCCGGAAGCGTCACTTTAGCTCCGACTTTCTCTTTGAAAGATGTTTGGATTTTTTTTTTTTTTTTTTTTTTTTCCATCACATATTTCCACGGCAACAGAGTCAGCTTAAGTTTAAATAACATCATATTCAAACATCCATACGAGCAGACTTCTTTTTGTAAGAACTCTAACGTCTCAGAGAGGGTATCGGGATAGCAACACAAGGCGCTGACATTTTCCATCCGCGGCAAGATTAATTTTATTTCTTCTCACATTCGCGGTGACTCGACTCCAGACGACAGGTAGGTTAGACACCCCCCACTCCCACCCCCCACCCCTTCAGGTCATAAAACGTCACAACATCTTCCCCTCCAGGGAAGAACCGGTCTGTCTGTACACAAGCATTGCTCGGGTGAATCTACAGTAATATCTGTCGCTGTTCGTCCCCGCCGCTGGGCCTCTACCCCCCCATAAAAATGAGACGAATGCCTTCATGACAGATTGGGGAGGGGGGGTGGGGGCAGAAGTGGCTTCCTGTCATGACGAGGACGTGTTATTCACCCTTGGAGGCTGTCAAACCACAACCAACTTTACGGCTTCCTCTGAGGGTCCTCTGAGGGTCCTCTTGGGCCGTCAGTCACACAAATAAACTCTAAAGCAAGTCGTCAATAACACCGGTTACACAAGGACGGGGGGGGGGGGGTATTGGGCGTTAACGTGCTACCATGTGGTTAATAAAGATCTTTCCTTCTCATAACGGCCGTCGTAATGATGATAAATAGTTATCTCTTCTTAGGCTGTGAAACTCCGCGGTGACACATTAAAGTACGAGCCCAAGACAAGGATTCTGAGAGAGGACGAGCAATTTAAGGGAATAAACTCATTAGCAGACGGAATAATAATAATGTGTGATCACTTCTCTCCCGGCTCGGCCAAAGGCACGCGTGTTTGAGTAATTATCACCAGAAACCCAGACGCTTGGGGGGGGGGGGGGACCTTGAATACGAGTCGTATCGAGAGGCTCCATTCATCAAAATGCCTCATTCTCACGGAGCGGCGGAGGTCAGATAAAGGAAAAAATGATGATTGCTGTTTTGGGTGACACAGAAATGACTAATTATTCAAGATTTTCTCCTCTTTTTCAATATAAAACCCAAAAAATGAGGCTCAGATGAATCCTGGATCGTGAATATGCTTTTTGTCCCGTCCAGTTCTCTCATTTCGGAGGGTGTTGTGAATCATCTGGTCACAAATTCGTAATGTGACAAAAGATTTAATTCGGATTGGAGGTCTGATGACTGGGAATGGCTCCCCCCCTGGTAACCGATCCAAACACACGCAGCGTGATTCCAGCACCAGTGTTGGTCCTGGATGCATCTCCCAGTGGTTTAGTTGCTCGTTTTTGGAAGGTGTTTTATGACATCAGCCCAACAAACAAGAAAACAAATAGAGAAATGAGCAAATATTGATTGGCTACTAAAAAAAAAATCCCAACACATATGATGAAGCTGTATGAATATTTTGCCTTTTTATACTGAAGAGGACATTTAATAGCAACGTCTGGACTGGATATGAAGAATTTTTGGTGCTCCTCCCTTCTGCCATTGTTTTACTGAAACTATAATTTAATACACGTCATATGGTAAACATTCATCAGCAATACTTCCCCATATTTTTTATTATGAAAAGCCATTTCATCATGCCCGGTCTGAAGGGATTGCTCACCTCAGCTAACATCTTTCTTGCAAAGCAATGCTAAACGGATGAGCTATCGCTAAGGGGTAAAACGTATGGTTGATGGCGAGCAAAAGCGACAGGTGAACAACAAATAAATTACAGTTTAAGGAAGGGTGCTGCCATCAAGGACAAAGTGAGGCCAGGGGTAAAACACTCAGTCAATGGCTGGGTAATATATCTCCAGTATGATGTTGTCAGGGGATTTAAACACAGAAATATTAGCGAGCAACACCGGGATCCGAGGAATGATGGACTGTGCAAATCTCTGCAAATGTAAGCTTTTCTGTTCGGACGAGGAAAACTTGGCCCGTCTGCAGTAAATCAAGGATACAACTGATATTGATCAGGATATGTTGAGGTTTTTGAGGGCGATTAATAATTTGGAATCATTGGGAAATTCTACGCAACATTAGTGGGAATTTTAAATATGCACATATTGTTGTTTAAAAGCACGGTGTATATATTTTCCAGGCTAATAAACACACTCTTATGGGGAGTGGAAATAACAACCTAAGCGTCCACACACGCAACACCATGCATTCATATAGAGCTGGGAGGAAGTGTTAATTAAATAACATTCAGTCACATTAATTAACATTGATATACACACACACACACACACACTGTTCCAGACCTGTTTCTTTAAATATCCGTCTCTGATAAAACTCTAAGCTTCGGTACCTGCTTAAATCTGTTTTCTCCAACATTAATAATTCATCATATATGTTGCTTATACAAACGGATGACCTTAACGGAAATGCGTTATGAATAAAACACCATGTTATTTAATAATGTATTATAATAGCATCATCTGTTATCGGCACACATCATGCAGGCATCATAGAGGGTCGCTACGCTATCGCCTGAAGCTCCAACATCAACGTCTGAATTGCACATTGTGCAAAATGAATGACACGGAATGGCATTCAATGTGGAGCTGCAAGACTCTCTGACCATCTGCAACAGGCAGGCAATTTAACACATGTTTTTACAACATTAAAAATGGTAAACAGTCAAGCTAGCTTGGAATTGATGTAACTAAATTTATTAAAGTGAAATACTTGCCCATGGTTGACTGGGTGTCTTTAATTTAACTCCATTCACAACCCTACTTTCGCTTGTCAACAACCACCTTAATAAACTTACCTTTGCAAATTAAAAGCCTCAAATACTCGCATAATCAGCCAAACAAAGCAAGGAAGGGTAAAGAGACAAAAGCGAATGAGTCATTTGCGTCGCTTTCGATTCCTTTAGCTCATTTGCTAATCATTTTCTTGTGCCCAACACCTTCTGCGTCATGCATATACAATTTAGTGCTGCAAAAGTGCATGTGAACTTTCTCGCATAGTTTGGAGTTAAAATCCATATCTTCGTACGTCAGTGTCAAAAAACGCCGCTGATGCACAAAATGCGTAGCGGTTAGCAGGTGTTTTGCAACACATTAGGTTGTTGCATATTCATTATGCAAGACTTGGGGGCTCATAATTCAGATTCAGATGAGCTCCTGAGAATTTTTTTTTCCCTCAAAAAGTGGCCATGTTTTTAAGACTGGCATTCCTTTTAGCAGACAGGTGGTGAGGAAGAGTCCATCAGAGATGAAAGAGCATTTTTGATCTCCTGGGGGAATTTTATGCAGCAGCTGCAAAGAGCAATGTGATTATGTGAGAGGAAAAAGAAAAAAACAGAACAAATGAAAAGATTTCTGCCTAAATTACTGGAGGGGGGATGCAAAACGGCAAAAAGAATCTAAAATTATCTTCATCTTTATCCTCCTGAGGAGAATTAGAACAATATGCATATGCATGGGAAAGATGAGTGCAAATTCTCAGGCTGTTTCATGATGTTTGAGATTTAGCAATATAGCATATTTCCTCTTTATTATCAAAGTCTTTTGTGGTTGAAAAAGGGCTACATCAGCTTGTCTGTAATGGCACCAAATTTGTTTTTACCCAATCTAAAATGAGCTTTTGTCAAAAACGCCTCAACGTTCTCCAGATCTGGGATGCTGCAGTCAACCAGGAAGCTACTGCAAAAGATTATTCAGACCATTCCTCATACAGGGTTAGCTTATGCAAATTAGCATAGTAGAAGGATGAGAGCACCGGCATTGGCTAAAACATTTGACCGCTTGTGGTTACCACGTGGATGGCTCAGATTTCCAGAGCATTCATTTTTCCCTCTGTGACTGGAAAAGTAAACACAGCATAATGGAGAAAAAGGGGGGAAATTCTAAGTGAGGATGTATTCCAGATGTAATATCCCCTCTACTTCTTCGATGGCTTCACACAATATTGGTTCTCTTTGCCTGAGAGGCCGAATGCAAGTTTTTTTCGTCTCTCCTTGCAAGAGCTGCTCTCAGTCAGACTTAAAATTCTGTAAACGCAAATATGAATAAGCCAGTCAAAATCACAGTGCTTACGAGCAGCAAAGCTCTTCAAAGTATCCCCAGATTGCCTTAGGTAGAAGCACAAGGACAAGAAAATACAGCAGTTCTTTGCCTGTGTTTCTAATTTCCTGAGAATTAAGCGCTAACTCAAGACTGACAATATTATGACTGGAACCTGAGGCGTTACTCGCAGGACTGTGAGAGCTATCTTTTTTTGCAGCAGCAGCAGCAGGATGGCGATCTTGGAAGATGTGAAAAGAAAATCAATGAACGGAGAGAATGGAGGGACATTGGTTATCATCAAAGGTACTACATGAAAAATAAAAGCAGACTTCACTCACACAGCTTCATGGTCATGATGCTTAGAGTGAGAGAAAAAGGAGACTGGATTGTGAATGAACTTAATATTTTACCTTTCCCATCGGAAAATAGAAGATTTGTCCTTTATTTAGCTGCTTTAGCAAAATAATTTGGGCAAATCAATAATTTGCGGGGCTTTAGAGTCTCTAATATTGAGAGTATAGTTTTTCTGACTCCTCTTCCACCACCTTTGTGGGGGACTAACAAACTCCTACTTCCATCCATCCATCTATCCATCCATCCATCCATCCATCCATCCATCCATCCAGCTATCCATCCATCCTTAAAGTGGATTCATTCCAGACGTCCCCCTAGTGGGCAATGTTGTTCACTTCCTCCTGAGAAATCCTGAGGTGTTGCACGGCCACATGAGATAAACCAACACAGGGAGGTGAACTCTAGGCAAACTCATCAGATGCCCAAACCACTTGAGGAAGCATGGCAAAATAAGCTTGAATACCATCTTATTCCTTTAGTCGCTATCCAGAGCTCAGGATCATGGGTGAGGGAACATGGACCCAACGGTAAATGAAGAGTTTTGCCTTAAGGCACAATGCTTTCTTCATCAAGACCCTAATGATGCATCTCCTGTCCACGTTTTAGCCAGGAAGCTGATCTTTCCTTCAAGCAACTGTCATATTTCTCAATAACATGACATCAAAGTGACAGTTTAAGTTTGTCTTTTGGTCAGCCAAGGGTTTAAAACCCAGACATTCTTCAATTTCTATTAAATGACAAATAAAATCAGTACTTCTGTATTACAGAAGCTGGAAAGAGCCACATATTTAACATTTTTGCTATCAGCTAATGGTAGCAGGAGTCTGCCAGTTCTTAACCAAATAGTCTCAGTGATCTGAATTGTGGTAAACCATGGAAACACCGAATTAGAAAAGTTTTTTAAAAATGCATGATATAATTTGCTCTTTCCTCGTGAGGATTTGTTCGGTCATAGATGTGTTTTATAGGTCTGATTTACCAAGAGCCTCCAGCTGAGTGTGGAATATTTGAGTCAGCACAGTGGCTTCTCCACCAATAATTAATTGAATCTTTTTCATGAACACGGTGCTTCCTAATGAGCAGTGACTGAGCACTCTGTGAAAAAGAGACCTGGACCGTGGCAGTCTAAGCCTCAGTATTTGCTCTTGGCATTTGCTGCCACATGAATCATAGACTACCTATGAGCTTGCAGGATTTCTGGCTGTCCGAGTCAACATGTTTCTGCTGTGTCTCATTGCCATGTGGGCCCACAAGCTTACAAATATGGCAAACGAAGCCGACTGTTTCCGTGCTGGAGTCATATTAGAAAAACAGCCATGGAACTGGTAATGCGAGAACCATGTCACATTTCACCTCTGCCAAATATCTGTTGAAAAAGCTTCTCCATATTCACTCAATCCAGCGATGTGGTTTTATCTGATACTTTCCCAGTGAGTCAATATCTCGTCATTTCTAGTGAAAAAAGGGATTTTTCAACCTGGGATCTTCCTCAGTATTGGGAGTAACTCCAGCGGCTTTTGATTTCCCTTTGCCCAGCCCTTTGGAGTGTGTCTGGAATCACTTCCATATAAATACTGTGGTCAGTTCAGGAGTTTATGAGCAACTGATGTCGCCTGCTTCCAGTAATTCCTCCCCGTCATGCTCAGAGTACACATTAATAGAACACCAAAACAACAACCTGTTATCTCAAGACTATTGGGAACTCATTTAGACTTCCAGAAAGTTCTCAAACTGTTATTTCAACAGCATTTTGATAACTGAATTCCAGTTCCATGTTTATGTGCTGCCACTACCATCACTTTTCTGCCAAATTTAACCTCAGGACTTTGTTGACTCCTGCTGTTTCCAAGCACATTTGGCTGTGTTTTACAGTAACACATGGGGGGAAAGGCTTTCTGATGGTTTTTTTGCTTTATCACAGCAAGTTCACTAAGACAGTGAACAAGGCAAAGAGAGACCTTGGAATCTTGACAGGCATATATATATATATATATATATATATATATATATATATATATATATATATATATATGTGTGTGTGTGTATGTATATATATATATATATATATATATATATATATATATATATATATATATATATGTATGTATAAAGAAGAACACGTCACATGGGCTAAAATGTGTTCTTAACGGCAGGGAACAAAGACTATCCAACCCATTTTGAAAAATAAATGGTGCTGGGAAACGTTAGAGATACACACCCAGGTATCTATCCAAAAAGGAAATGCTATTCCCGACGGCTCAACTTATAAAGCTCCGCCCCCACATTTCAAAAGCTGTTGGTTTCTAATAAAGAAGATCTGTTTATTGGTAGACATTGAGGGAACAGACATCTGCAGTACAAAAGAACCTGTCAGAGCTCCATTTTAACAGATGGGTGTATCAATTTGCTATTTTCATCTGATGGACCAGTGGTTGTTTAAAGTAGGGCCGAGGGATCCATGGCGGTCTTTGAGGTGGTTCCAATCAGTCCCCAGTAAAAATTAGAGCTAATTTAAATATCTAAAGACTTCCTTTAAAGCCACCATCTGTAGATTCCTCTGTGATTGAGTAAACCTGTCCATTCATTCTGACCGAATCCCTTTCTGTCAGCTGAAAAAACAAGACGCCACCAGAGGCGACCGCGCTTTCTTGAACCGAATCGCATCTGTGAGCTCCCGCCTTATTTCCACTGAGGACGGCTCATCAAGCCAACACTAGAGGCTGATTCTACCCATTGTCAGCAAATGCCAGGGTGCATTTTGCATCAACGCACTCCCTTTGAAATGACACCCGGTCTTCATCGCCATCGTCGTGCATCGGTATCCGGGGACTGAGAAATGAAATGCTTCCTTGAGAAGTGTTCCTATATAAAAAAAAACAAAAAAACAGGCTACCCGTGTTTGAATATCACCAATAAAACCACTTTACAGGTCTTATACATATTGAGAATGTTTAGAGACATCTTATAGAGGGATGTGATCCATTATGGATGCCTTAGACATAATGATTCCAATGACATTTCCACTGAAATACCACATTAGTGTGTCACAAAGAGAGCAGCTCTGGTAAAATGGCATCGTCAGACTTTCAATCATTTATATTATCAATAAAGTATACATTTATATTGTACATCCATATCTGAATATATATTTTTCAGCATCCAGCCACAGGCCAGTCGTTCATGGCAAAAAAACCCTTCTGATTTCCTAAGTTTGACAATGAAACAGGTGTTCTAAGGTGAATAGTGGAAATCTAGTCCACCTGGAAATAACTGGTGAACCCTCTTGGATCAGTTCTGACGTGTCTACAAGCCCCAAATGTAAATCTGGTTCCCTTTGACTTGGTGCTTCAGATATATCTTCATAGGCACTTCAAAAGGTGATTATAAAGAAGAAGCCTTTTATGTAAAAGCAAAAGCTGGATTCTGTTTGGAGAGCATTCGTGAATAAGAAACAGGTTACAAAAAAAACATGAGCTGCGGAAAATTTTGACAGATTAAATCAGAGTAACGTTAATCCTAAAGGATTTTGTGAATATTAGCATCTCAAGCAGAGGACTTTCAACTTTAGCATCCGTTCTGGGGGGGCTCATCTTAATGCAAAAAAAAAAAGAAAAAAGAATCTGGCATCCTAGCAGCTTGAACATGCAGCTGTTTGCTTATGGACCGCGTTGCTAACAGACAGCAGTCACATTAATCCAATTATGCAAAGAATTCCTCACATTAATTGACACTTTTTAAGTGTTGAATATCAATGAATATTTTTTTTTATCCTGAGAGCTTGTAAGCGACTGTCAATCATCAAACAATTAATATCCCATTATTCACACAAAGATAATAATAATATGCATGAGCTGGAAACAAATCTGTAGTCTTAACTTACTTATTGTTTTCCTTAAACTGAAATTAAGCAGTTATGTATTCATTGTTTCAGTGGGTGAAAGAATCCGGGTGAACGCAACATTAGGGATATAATGAACATAATGGAAAATGTAGATAAGTGTCTCTTTAAGGCTGATTTATTTCATTGAAAAAACAAAATAACGTGGAAATATTGCTTGTCATAAATAGATTATAACTAAACAATCAAACATCAGTCGTGCATTGTGGGTTTTTTTTCTTTTTTTGGAAGTAAAAATTCATTTATTTGAAGATGTGATGGGTTCTCCTGCAGCTGGCGTTTTACAAACAGCCGGAAAATGAACCACACAAGTGACCCGACTCGCCCAACGCCTGTCAGTAAAGCCCGGCAGAAACACGCTGGACGTGGGCCCTGCGCCCTGAGCTGATAACATCCGTGACAAAGGTTTTGGCCACATTTTCCTAATCCCCATGGGACGGGATTAAAGGACTGTTGTCCTGTCGGCTTCTTCTGCTGCTGAGCAAAGCTGATAAAACACCTAATAACTAACATTCAATATTAAGCCCTCAGAGCCGCCTGTAGATACAGCTGTCAAGTTTTCTTCCTGTCTAAAAAGGAAAGAAACAATATCTTTATGACTGGAGATAAATCAATGGAAAACTTGGCTTCGAACTTATGTTTCTGGTCGCCTCAAGACTGAAAAAGAAACTTGTGGAAATCATGATAGATGGTGTCTATATAACTGGAAAGTTTTTAATAGTCTGCTATTAATGGGGCTAAAAAAAAAAAATCCCCTTAAAGATAGAGCTGCAGAACCAATCTCTACTGACTCACCCAGAAAAAAAAAAAAAATTAAAAAATCCTCTGAGGGACAAACAAAACCCAAAACAGAGACTGTTGTCTTCCATTCCCAAAACGCACTTAGCCGCTTAAATGCTGTGTCCTCCCCCTTTGTGAGGCGATGTGTGTCACTTTCTATCCTCAAAAAGCTCCCTCCCTGCCTTCATTTCTCCCCCCCTCCAGCGGTGTATCACATTACTAATCAGATTATCTCCCCTCTTCAAGAAACTCCCAAAACTCCCCATTCAGACGGGATAACACGACGCGTCTTTCTCCTCTTTTGTCCTAATGACAACTACCACATTATAAGAAGCTGCATGATGGACAGCAGAGGATGAATATCCTGTATTTCTATCATGTATTTAATATCCAGGGGCTAATTTGTTGGGTTTTTTTATTTGCATAATAATGCATAAAAGTGCTTAATGAATTACATAAATGCAAAATATAATTTGAATTTGTCAGTTTTATTCAATATTTTTGCAGAATTTTTTAATATTAGCATGAAAGGACGAAGAGAGTGGAACTACTCCATGCAAGAAAAATGAATAATCTCTCCACCGTGGGGGTGGGAGGTGGGTGGGTGATGGTGGGGTGTCAACAGTCCATCATAAGGCTGACGCATGAAGCCAAACAACCATTCACACATCCAAGTGGTGGGAAAAACACAGTTACCTCGGGTATGAACTGAATTTGAAAAATGCGAGAATGAGGAAATTGAATAGAGGTTTTCTGCGG
The DNA here is from genome assembly GCA_013358685.1 of Antennarius maculatus. Lineage (NCBI taxonomy): Eukaryota > Metazoa > Chordata > Actinopteri > Lophiiformes > Antennariidae > Antennarius > Antennarius maculatus. The sequence continues at coordinate 2,814,149 of CM023617.1, read as the reverse complement.
AAAGGTCAAAAGCATCTCAAGACAAGCGACGAAGAGAAAAGAGGTCAGTGAGGTTTTATTAGATAACAGAACAGGTGTCATGGAGACCTCAGTATGGGTAGGGGGGGGGACACAGCGACCATGTCAAGGCTTCTCGAGAAATGTAATCTGGAGGAGTCATTAAATAAAATAAAATCATAGAATATAAATGACTACATGCATTCGAACTATGGGAAGCCAGTGAGAACAGATCAAGAACCTTCTTGATCTCCCGACATACGCACCGCCAAGCCGTCTACAGAAAAGCACAAATATTTTGACGCAGGAAAAAAAACAAAACCATTGCTTTACTTATGAGAATGAAAGGTGAGAGACAACAGACATTAATTGCGTATTTGTGCGTGAAAATGTTTGCCAACCTCTCCGGTTTCTGGTCCCGGTTCTCGACATAAAACCACGCAAAACAATCTTGAACTCCCATCAAAAGGTACTCCAGTGAAAAACGCTTTCTGTCAGCTCTTGACAAAATGTTTACACGCATTCAGTCAAGAAAACACATCATCCAAGGGAACGGAGTCGGGGATGAAATCTACTGTTTATTATCTTTCCTGCAGCTCAACTGCATCACAGCCAGAGCGGCGGAGTCGATTCCGTCACACGGATATACAAATTAAAGCTCATTAGGCAAATGAAGATTTGAAACATTATATTATATATATATATATATATATATATATATATATATATATATATATATATATATATATATATATAAGTAGCACTTATAAGCAAAGATTCCATTCTTTGTTTTATGAAATTAATACCCCTAATTAAATAAACCCTGTTGACAGACAAAGGAAAAGCCACTTGTTTCCTTGTGGGACCAGCTTCTTCACTTTGGACTAAAATAACACTGTTGTAGACGTTCAAATACAAATATTTGGTTTGGTGTTATGCTCAAATTTACTTTTTTCTCCTGCCTGGGCATTTATTGTCTTTTAATATCGCGCTTCCCCATTGGTAATGTGGGATCATAATAAAATAAAAGTGCTTCGAATAACTGAAGTCCGACTCTGTTCCCTCCTGTGTCACAAGTGTTAAAACAGCTTTCCATAAAGGCAGTATTTCTGTCAGAGTCACGTCACCACCCCCCACAGCTTTCAAAGTTTTGGTCCTGGGGGGTTGCATTAAACCCAACATCTTGTAATTAACTAAGTGGCTGGAGCCACTTCCCATTGTTTTGAAGCTCGGCCATCTGTGACCATGAAGCCATCCAATCTCCAAGCTGTTGCTAATGGAAAAATATTGATCCTGACTGCTCCATATTCAGAGAGTGGTTAAAAAAGTGTTTGAGTGTGTACGTGTGTGTGTGCGGTGTAGAACAGTCAATACTATTCGCGTTTGCAGTCTGCTTTTGTTTGCTTTGACAGATGGAGTTATTAATCTGAAGTAAAGTATTAGTCCATTGAAGATCATCTCCTAAATCAAGATTTGAAGCAAAAAAAAACAAGAACATCGAATTAATTTGGACCTTAACAGTCACACTGTGTAGACAGACATTTAAAATCATTGAACCCCTCGACTATTCGGGTAAATTTACCAGCAAATGCCCCCTTAAGACCTTGGGGGCACATCTCTGAGCTCTCTCCGGGGCTTCCATTGTTGTTTTAAGCATCACTTTGCCTCCATTAAAGTGGAACCTTTTCAAAGGGCACCCGATGAAGAAGAAAGAGAAGAGCGAGCGCCGATCGCGCAGCAGCCGAACCGTTGGTAAATGTACCGTTTATCAGCAACACGGGTGAATGTAGTCGCCGTTAAGCAGTCTAACGCACAGATGGTCTGGAGAAACGGCTTCCACGACACACCCTTTTTCCTCGCCTGATGACAACTTGTAGACTAAATAATGAGGTGTGTTTGCTTGAGCTGTAAACTGGTGGTGATGATGCTTTAAAATGCTAATTATCCGCATCATTCTGTCAGGAGAGCTGCAGCTGAAGGTGTTTAATATCGTTTTCTGGTTGGAAATGAGGAGTTGAGGAGGCGGAGGTGTCACCGAAACTCAATCCCAATCCCAATCCCTTCTTTTGTTTTGGACCACCTGCTCACAACTGACCTATAAATGGTGTCTGTATTTATACTGATCAACATTTCCCATGACCTGGAAATATTTAGCCTGTAAAGGAAATAGAATTAGCGCTATTTCGAGATGCAGATGACTGTGACTATGCGAGGGCTAATTATGGAAGCTATTGTTTTACAGGGCTTTTCTGACTGCGGCCCTTGGGTATAATTTTTCACCCACATATAACTTGCATTGACGGGGACAATCCTATCCTTAAGTGTACATATCCACTTCTTATCAAATGTATTTCCACGGATGAATGATTTGAGAATATTGGATTCCAAGTGCTTCTTTCAAATGTTTTAGATTCATATCCAATCGGAATTGGTTCACTGGGACCAGGTAAGGACATCTTTGAGTGCTAAAAGAAGTACGAGTTGAGGTGAAAGAAGCTTAAACATACAGAGTAACATACAGAAACAGAATGCAGCACATATTGCGGCACGAGTTTTCTCTCCGTGTGCAAACGTCCCTCCGAATAAACCTCCAGATCCAGTCGTTAATGGATTATTTAGCATCCGCATTGCTGCAAGGCTTCTCAAGATGTTAGCCTAATGGGAAAATGGGAGTTGCTACACAAGTCCTGTAGGTCTCAGAATATTTGCTAATGAGGAAAACGTCATGTCCATGTGAGCTTTTGTCAATTCAGTATTGCAGAGAACGAGATTATGACCCTTATATTACAGCCCCCGTTTACAAGTTGGAACATTTCCTATCGCTTTAAAATCAGTAATTTAAGGTTTTACATCTGTAATAGACATTTGGTCGCAGGCCCGTGAACACAGCACCATAATTATGGACAATCAGAGATTGATCATTATCTAATGATTTGTTTTACTGAAGACATTTTGGAGTTACAGTCGCTCCTCTTGACATGACTTCTGTTGCCAAGTGGGCTCTGTCCAAAATGTCTGCAGCTGATGGGTGCCTGCAACCCGTTTGGTGTCCTGGTCTATCCTGGTCTGTCCTGGTCTATTCTGGTCTGTCCTGGTCTATTATGGTCTGTCCTGGTCTGTCCTGGTCTATTCTGGTCTATCCTGGTCTATTCTGGTCAGTTCTGGTCTGTCCTTGTCTGTCCTGGTCTGTACTGGTCTGTCTGTCCTGCTCTGTCCTTGTCTGTCCTGGTCTATTCTGGTCAGTCCTGGTCTGTCCTTGTCTGTCCTGGTTTGTCTGTCCTGGTCTGTCCTTGTCTGTCTTGGTCAGTCCTGGTCAGTCCTGGTTTGTACTGGTCTGTCTGTCCCGGTCTGTCCTTGTCTGTCTTGGTCAGTCCTGGTCAGTCCTGGTCAGTCCTGGTCAGTCCTGGTCAGTCCTGGTCTGTACTGGTCTGTCTGTCCTGGTCTGTCCTGGTCTGTTCTGGTCTGTTCTGGTCTGGAGCTGCACTACCAGAGGTTACAGACAGTCTGAGGAGAACTGGCTTTGCTCCGACTGATCCACCGAAGAACAAATCAGGACATCAACTTCACACAGATTCTCCAGAGTTCTGCTAATCCCATGCACATAATGCTGCGCTTCTTTGGCAGTTCTGTCTGCTTATGAATTATTTAGCTGTGCTTTGAAATGAATTAACAGATGCATAACGTACAGTAATGGAAATATGATGTTTGCCATCATCTATCAGATCCAAGTGGGGTGAATGTACTCCTATTTGAACAGGGGTCTGTTCTGACTCACTCACACTCACTGTAGATGAAGGAAAAATAAACAAATCCTGACAATAAAGGTACTTTTTATTGATTTGATTCTGTCAGACAAGCAGAAACATTAAGAAAATCCTTTGTGCGGAGAATATTTTTACATATAAAATACATTATAGGCAGTTTTCTAAGAATATGAACAAATGTGGTTTGTGTTCCAATGGTGGTTCTGAGAGAAAAGAGTCTGCATCGAGGAAAAAGTAGATAAACGGAGCTCTTCTATGGTTAAAAACATTCACAACAAATCAGGCAAAGAAGGGCAAAATGAATCTGCCTGCAAAGCGAGCTGCCTGGTGTCAAACCTCATTTGAAGAACTTCATCAAAGCATTAAAGTCGAATGTATTGAGGAAATCCGAGAAACTGCATTTCTTGTAAATAGCACTCCTTCCAAAAAGCGACGCTGGATTTCCATGTATCATTTCCACACCTGGCATTTGTCAGATTAGGAGAGGTTATCGAATTTCAGACTTTTCACCGGTTCGTACTGAAGATCAGACACTAGTGGGTAAAAACGCAGACGGTTCAAAGCCCAGAAAGCAGGTTTCCATATGTGCTGGCCGCCTCCCAACCAGCCAGACGCTAAGACATTTCCAGCAGACTGATTTCTAACTTTTTTATATCCTGTCTCATTTGATTTTTTTTTTTTTTTTTTTTAGGTCGCTCCTTTTATCTGGAGCTTTATGTTCAAACAATGAGGAATGTTCTGAATCATTGGACATCTGGATCTGCGGTTATCAGTGAAACAAGTGGAGGCTATGTTAGCAGCAGCTCCACTATTTAATGTTTTTTACGACTTTCATTTCCTGGACAATTCATTTTTACGAGGAGGAAACGTTTGTAGATAATCTTGCCGTGTTACAAACGATTATCTTAATCCAAACAAAGGCTGTAGTAAGAAAATCTGGATGTCTTGTTTGATTATTTCATGTTTCTTGTTCACTGTCCAATGAAAATTCAAGCGTCTTCATTTAGCTTCGACTACTGGACTGTTGACCAACCCTCATCTTCTCACCAGGTTGAATAAAGGGAGAATAATATCTTATAGCAGTCATGTAGGGGAAAAAAAAAAATCTGTTTTTATCCTGCCGTTCCCCGAATGATTGATCGCCACTGAGACCAAGCAGGTTCCAAATACCGGAGCATCTTTTCTTGGTACAGTCGAACCCGCTGCTTTTGCACTAGCTGCTCTCCTGCAGTTCGGGAAAATGAAATGATGGAGATGGTGTGGGCATTTCTGTCTGAATGGAGCGTGATTAGTGCAGTTTGGCTATCAAATCAGCAGCTATTGATTCATCACAGGGTATAAAAAAAATTAAGCTAGCCATTCAGGAGACATGGTGTGTGTGAAAGCGAGCCTACAAAGCGTTTCACAGCACCTCCAAGCTACAGTGATCCACTAATGGGCTTGCGCCACCTTGTTCCTCATTGATCCAGGCATTGAAGGGTTCGCAGGCGGCTTACAAAAGCCTCGATTTGCTGCCCAGACACCCGCATTCCTGCTACTCTATTACACCCCCCACGCCCCGATATGACCCCACGTGGGCTCGTCTCAATTATTTGTTCATTAAGGCACCTGTTCCACTTTTTACGTCATTTGCCTTTTTAATCGCCCGGGCCCATCACGAAGCTTCCCGGCAACTCTCATGCAATTACGGAAACAATACAGCGCAGGGTTCAATCTGTCGCCGTTATTAATCAGACGACAATATTAAATCAAGCCAGACCAGATGTCCTCCTGGTGAAAGGAGCAACATACTGTATTAAACCCGCGTTGTCTGCCAACGCAAGCCTGTGAGCGATGAAGCTGAGGCTGATTTGAAACGTGGAAGGTCACGAGAGCAACAGCGAGCCTGAATTTTCCAAGCGGCGTGATCTACACACCTGCTCCTCGCCTGACAAGGGTAGATCTCACATCCATCTACCGGTACAAGGCAGGGGTATGTTTCTTTGATGAGGACCTCTAGTGGCCATGTGGAGTATAGCTTTAGTTTGTTTAAAACAAGGGCAAAGTACAGCGGTACCTCTACTTACGAAACGCCTCAACAGGAAAATATTGCCTCTAGCTACGAAAGAAATTTCGAGTAATGAAAGGTAAAATTACAGTATGGGCTGATACTCGCAGCTCCCTCAGGTTCCTGAACGCATCATTCTTATAGCTGCTCTGCCATTGGCTATTACCTAGCATCCTGGCATCCCATTGGCTAAGAGGGACCTCTGTGTGGAGCTAGATAGGTGTCTATGCAGCGTCCTCGTCATTCGGCCCTCGACCCATGAGGTGTTCTGATAGTTTTACGTAAATATATTAACTTTTAGAGTATTCACTATGGACCCCAAGAAAGTGACGGAGAAAAGAGGAAAAGAAAAGACGAAGAAAATAGTTTTTTTGTCCGTACAAACAAAGCAAGAGATGATAGAAAAGCATGAAAAAGGGATGCGTTTGGTTGATCTCACCAAAGAATATGGCCGTAATGCATCTACAATCACCACGTTATTAAAACTAAAGGAAGTTTAAGGAGTTTAAGGCATGGCGTGGGTGGTTGGAGAAGTTCAGAAGGAGGACTGGGATTCACTCTGTTGTTCATGGTGAGGCAGGAGCGCATGAACCAAAGAGGGTAAAAAAACAATGAGGACAGCAGTTAAAAGGTAAACGACCATCATTATTATTCTTTATTCTTTGTTTTTTACATAATGCACAACTCTCATTTATTATGTAATAATCTAATTGTAACATGTATTTGTTACATGCTTTGATCCTCGAACTACGCGAAACTAAACACGGCATTTTCGTCTGGATTAAAAATGAGAACACCTTGACTGATTTCACACACGTAGTCTTCTTTTTTGTTCCACATTTACCTTCACATCAGTAGAAAAATTGGTCTCGCATTACAACTTAGCCTTACATTAGAATAAGCAGCAGAAAGTACGTCTAATCCAATCCACATTCCTCCTTTATGCAAGAGCAGATAAATGCTCATGCATTATCATACATTAGGTGTATACATACACACAAACACACACACACACACACACACACACACACAGGCTTTGATATGCATTGTGTTCCGCCAGCTTACACACAGCAGACCGGTATTAAAGACACAATCCATTAACCAAACCACGCAAAGCGCAGAAACACATTAATAAATCTGTCTTGTGATATGTAAACTAAAGCACCGCTGACACCGCCGAGTTTTCTACACACAATGTCAACATGATCTTAGAATTTACTTTGCCGGTAGCTTTTTTTTTTTCATAAATCTAATAAATTCAGCAACGCCAGAAGAATAGAACTAATAACTTATTTTCACTTACGCCTCCATTGGCTGCTGAAATAATCTGCTTTGACACATTATTTTGCGACCGCATCCATTTGGGAACGTCTGCGGGACGAAATGTGATTACAAATTATCAACTATGATTACACAGAATTATTTGTGGCATTTTATAAGAATCACATCGATGCTCCTGTTTTGTTTGGAAGCAGATCTGAGTTTCGCTTTACCTCAAATTAGTTTGTTTCTTACATTGTGTTCTCCCAAAAAGCTGAATTATTTCGATTAAAATTATCGAGCTGCTTCTCTGTCAGTGATAGAATGAAAAGCTTCTCCTTCACCATCTCTTCTCTGAACCCCTCCCTCGGTCGGGACCACACAATTTCAAGGCTGGGGGAGCAGTAAATGGAACTGCTTTTGTTCTCATAGTTTCAAGGAGAGAACGGTTGTCGGCGTCACCCCCACCCGTCTTAAAATCGGCAACTTGTCACGAGGGGGAGGCAGGTGAGGAATGACCTGCAGCAGATCGTCACCGCCGCTCAACCGCCTTATCAAATAAAGGAAACCAGGCGTGTATGGATCCCGGTCTGGAGCGACACGGATAGACTATTTTATTTTCTTGTTGTCTTAACTTGCTTTATTGGCCTAGACCACATGTGTCAAACTCAAGGCCCAGGAGCCACATGTGGCCCTCCACATCATTTTATGTGGCCTGCGAGAGCATAAAAGGTCAGAGTGTCTAAAAATAAATAGGTCAAAAATGTGCTTTGAGAAAAACTACATTTCCCACAATGCAGTAATTCAGTCCATTTTAACATTGACAAAAAAGTTAATGTCCTAACTGGTGTTTGATGTTATTTTTCTTTATTCTCTCGGATAGTTTGATCCTTGATTGATGGAGTTCTGTAGATTTAATAACCTGGCAAATTAAAAGGATTTGCGTTAAAACAGAGAAACAAGCTAACTTTTTTTTTTTTCCTGCACAACTGTAATGTTTGTAACTTGAAAAAGTAATCAATTCAGAGTTATTTAACATTAAGGAGGAGTTACATTTGTGTTGAGTTTCATTTAGTTATATTTATAAGTTACATCTGGCCCTTTGAGGACGGCCGTTATTTTGATGTGGCCCTCGGTGAAAATGAGTTTGACACCCCTGAACTAGACTTTTAATGTCCCAGTTTGGGTTAAATAAAGTATATTTTATCTTATGGTATCTTAGACCTTGTTGGCCAACGCTCCAATCACAATCGAGCAGGAATCACTCAGCAGAGTAACGTCTGACTGGACGACATTAGCAGATGATTAGGATGTCACGAAGGAAGAAAAAAAAAAATCCTGCATGTTCCGCATCGAGATGTTGACGCGCATCAACTTGACGGCAGTGTTTCCGCCCTTACACGCCGATCTGATTCTCTGGGATGATTTAGCTGGGAGGAAAATACTTTTCCCTGATAGCTGGAGATGTGTTGTGAATGCAGAGTCACACAAAACAACAGCGACGCAACCAGAACCCCAGGTGGGACGGGCACAAAGAGCTTTTTCAACGTCTTGTTCCTGTTTACATCTGGAGCCGCCGCTCTGCCTTCCTGTTCAGGCGTCTCTCACGTGCTTTTTTTTTTTTTTTTTTTTTTTTTAAAAATTTGTTTCTGCCGTCGCCATTAATTGGCTGATGTTTTCCTCGCTTGCAAATGTCATGTCGGTATCATGTCAGACACACTCGCTTGAGTAGAGTTGCCATTTTGGTGGAATATATTTAAAATTCAACATTTGAAAGTTGCGTTTTGATGTTTTTTGTGTGTTTGGTGTAACAAGTATGTAAATATGACAGTGGAAGAATGTGTGATGTTAGAATGTCTGATCAGAATGTCTGATCAGTGGAGAGAGGATGAATATATTGACATTTGATCATCAGTGGTTGTTATTCCTCCCTGCCTGAAGGTGGTGCTGTCAAACTTTTTTGTTCTTTCACTCAACAACTACGAGTGAAATGTGGCTTTAGAGCATTGATGTGTGAATCTTTGTCTTTAAGTGATGAGATTCATAAATGCTAACTTCCTGTTCTTTTTTTTTTGGTCTTTTTTTTAGCTAACATTCCATAATTATGGACACATTTGGTCGGCTCGGCGTCATTCTTCTCATGTTCCCGTCCTGCTTAGCGGGTCATTGCTAATTGGCTCAGACACAACAAATTAAAACTTCTGCACAACCAATCTGTTAGAAAAGGTTTCTTTTTTTTTTTTCTAGATAAGGGGCTCACTTAAAGATTATGAACCATGCAAAAACAACTTGAAATGCAAATTTATGCAAGACACCAGACCCACCCACCCCGCTCCACTGCTGTACTTTTTAGGGATTCAGTTTTCACATCGCAGACACATTTTTGCTTCGGGCAGAAGTCAACTGGCTTCCATTCTGCTTCCTGTGACATCTTCCTTTTTTTTTTTTAAGAATAGATGGTCCCAATCGGGTTGGCGTGATTTGAATGCGGTGACAAGCATAAAGACGAGAAAAGAAGATATTGCATTGTGATTCAGTGTGTCATCAGCAGTTTGGATGATGCCCCCCCCCCCCCCCCCCCCGAGGTCGACGCCTTTCGACAATTAGACATCGGATTCACCTTTCTCTCACACTCACAGATCGGTCTCAAGAAATGTCAGCAACAACAGACTGACCCCGTTTCTATGGTGACGCATTCAGCAGGCGAGATCACTTTGTGAATAACAATACGGCCCCGGTCCGGAGAGTGACCGGCACCAGAAGGCTTTGCCTCACTGTTGATCATTTTAAGTAATGACCGTGGGATATTGACCCCCCACTTTCACAGGGTGTTCCACCTTTTGGGGTTCAGGGAGGACAAACTCAATGACTGTCTAGTTAGAACTTCCTGATGCAATCTTATCTTTTTATACTGAATATACACGCAAATATCTCCACCAATGTTCCTCAAACAAACCCACATCTATTTATTTACAGCTGCTTTAATTTGTTGAACACTCACAACATGTACTATCTAAGTATATTTTATTCAGGGAAATATTTTGCAAAAAAAAAGATTTATATTTCCAAGGTTTTGTGAGTTTGATCTAATGGATTTTATTCACATGTGAATGAAGTGAAAACTTCAGCAGGTTCATGAAGAACCACCAAATCCTGAGTCTTAAACAAAGCGATAACTTGAGTAAAGACTGAAGCCCTGGCAGGATACCAATCTGAATGAACTTGTGACTTGTGTTGACCGTTGAAAGTCTTTTTGTGTGCTTTTTTAAAATAATTTTGGCGTCCCAATTCCTGGTTTTGTGGCATTTTCAATATGAACTCAACTGGTTATCATGTGCAAATATATAGGGCCATAATTGTGGTTGTGCAAAAGTTCAATTCACTGTGTCTGAAAGCTGGAACATCTGACCTCCTTCTAGATGTTCTCACATATTCGCAACTTAAGAATGGCAGCATCTTTTCAGGTAGAAGCCGATTGGTTACCTGCCCAAAAACGGGAGACACGTTATTTTCTACACCAAATTCCAATTTCACGTCTGCATCTCTGTTATTAGGATCAGACGAGCGAAAGACGGTCAATTTAAAACTTCACAAAAAAAAAAAAACCCATCCATGGGGGCTATAATAGTAGGGGTGCACCCGCCAAAATGCAACCTCTGATGATGACGAAGGAGGTTTCGGCAGATGATATGAACTTTTTTCCCGTCACAGCAGAACGAGGCACGGCAAACTAGCAGAGAAAAAAAAAGAAAAAGTTCTTCTGCAAGCTCCCGCAGCGCTTCCAACCATCCTTTTTATTAACATGAAGTATTGTCACAGTCTGGCACCAAAATGCCTCTCTGATCCAAAACTCCCCTGGAGAGAGGAAACGAGGGACAGGCAAACGAACTGGGAGAGAGGAGGGGGAGAAAGAAAAAAAAAAAAAACAGCAGAAGAAAAGAACCGAACAAAGTCTGAGTTAAAGTATAGAGGGAGAACGTCTGAATAAAGAGACAGACGGGGGAAGTGAGCGATAGGAAGGCAAGGGAGGGGGGAAGGCAATGCAAAGCGAGGCAATATACTGTATGAGTAAAGAGAATGATGATAAAAGAGGAGGCAAGAGGAGGCTCAGATGTAGCTTTCCCAAAAGAAGGAGGATGTCAACTTATGTACATTATTCTAACAGCTGATTTCACAGCCACCAAAATGTCTTTTTATATCTTCTTCCTGCTTGTCATGGGTAACAGGGGGTACGCCGCTGAGGCCCCGACAATAAACCTCAACACATGCGCAATTTACACATCCTATTCATTTCCAAATGAAGTCCTTCAAAGAGAGAGGAGGGGGCATGACTGCAAATAACAGAGTGTCAGGATGCAGGATGGAACACGACAAATGTTTTCGGATGCCGATCCTAACCAGCAAACCCCCCTACCCCCACCCCACCCCACCCCGAGGCTGAGAGGTGAACAGTGCGCCCGTTTGAGGCGAAGTGTTGTCTGTAAAAAATAAAATAAAATACTGCAGGGGAAATAAGAGCACTTTCAGATTTAAATGCAGCAGTTACAATAAAAGTAGACGATTTCAGTGCAAAATATATGATTCAGCTGCGCAAATGGATCTAGACAGGAAGCAACTGGTCATTGATCGGCAAAACTTTGACATGTTTGTCCATATTTAATACATACATAACTTCCTCCTCTTGTAGCTCTGCTCAGGCGTTCCTCAGAGAAGGTTCAAAAAGTTCCGAAATAGGGAGTTAATTTCAACTATGTGCATAATTCAGCTGTCATTTTCCCAATAAAACCACAGTTTGTTTCTTTTTGATGGTGTTATTTCTACCGTTATACTTAAATAATGGGAAAAGAATGAATCGTTTTTGTTGGTTTATGATAAAAAGTCACGTTCAAGAAATAAATAAGTGTAAAAATGAAGAAGAACTTCCAATTATCTTTTTTAGAGGAAGTGTTTTGGTCTATTTTCAGGTTCAGCTCCATCTAGGTTTTTTTTTTTTCTCCTTTGCCAATAACAAAAAACTTTCCTCAGTAACTGACAAGGAGATTCAACACTAAGACACGGCAATAAATCTGCATGCAGGAAACAGAAGATTTTTAATCCAGTGTTTTTTTTTTTGTTTTTTTTTTCCTCGTAACATCCAAGGTTGAAGCGTTGCAGCAAATTCCTCGGAAGCGCCTTGTCACGGTCAGACGTTCAACCCAGGAATGATGCGCTCATGCATATTGCTTTTCCCAGACAATCCATCACTATTGCTTCAGGAAAATGTCAGAGGTGCTTACTTGGGACAGGTGGGGGCTATTTGTGCACACCGCTGTCAAACAACATCAGAGCACCGGGTGACCTTTGAAGAACTCAAGGAGGATTTTTTTTTTTTTTTTTTTTATCTGCATGCAAAATTAAACCTTGGAATTAAAAAAAAAGTGTTCCGCAGCAAAACGAGGACACAAAAATAAAGCCTAAAAAGGAGATGGAGATATAAACAAAAGCGGCGATCAATTTTTGCTATTACTATGTTGTGTTTATGAAAAGAGAAGGCAGAACCGCTGGGAACAATTACTTACGATAGCTCACACGGGAAGCAGTGATAAACACAATATTGCCTTTCCACCTACATCCTGTAAATCAGATACACAGACTAAACAAGGTTCCCTGTACAGCTTATTTATTCCTTGACCAAAAATCATTTACCACAAATGTTATAAATTCATTTATACAAGGAATTGATCCCCATGTACAGAAGCATGATCAATTTTCCAAGGACACAAATCTGCCTTAACTGCAAAATCTACAACTATCCTGTTCGCCGACAATTGTTCTCATTTATCATCTGTTTCATGAATCTCTTCGCTCATGTTTTATGACTAAAGCCCCTAAAAACAGCTTAAACTGAGCCGCAACGGGAAGAAACATTTCGCTGTATTTTCAAAGAAAGCGAAGCCTAATTCTATCACATCTTTTTTTTTTTTTTTTTTTTAGAGCCAGAATTGACCCTATTTGGTCAAGAGGGTGGAGCCGGGCTGGAACGAGGGGCGTGTCTGACTGAGAATCTATGGATATGCCTCGGTTGACTTGACACTTGTGAATCAAAAGGCAGCCACGCCCTAAAGCGTGCCCTGCTTTATCATCTCTTTAACTCTATAATTTACTAAATGAACATCACGCCGCACTGAAGAAGACTTGAGTGATTTAGACCATAAACTCATTAGGGGGCTGTTAAGTGAGGTAATAAATCAAGCGAGAAGTGGGGCCATTTTCCCATTAGCTTAACCATATTATACTTCTATTTTAAGCAACCGAGGCTCCCCCTGTTGGCCAAGAGGGGGAACGAAGGTCCCTCATTGGGTTCAACTTTTTCAGAGCTAGGGGCCGGCGGTGTGTTGGCTTTCAACGCCGACGGTAATTCCGCAAACTAACATGGATGGACAAACAAAGACCGCCGAAGCCTCCTAGCAAACATGAGTATTGGATTCATCTTTATCTTCTTAGTGGAGTTTGTCTTTGGAGAACTTTTCTTTTCTTGTTGTTTTGCAGACGGCAATAATTGCAGAAACCAATTCGTTCAATGTACCCCTGGGCTCAGATGCTTTTATGAAGAACTTTGTTCAAGAAAAAGTCAAAAACTGTGAGCAAAATATCCCCAAACCAGTTAGCAGTATGTGGCTACCGGAGAAGAGGGAATCCTAAAATCACTTCTAATCTAACTGACCTTCTCAATGTTGTGATGAATTGAAATCAAGCGATTTGGTCTGCTGGATTTTAACCTGGAGATCTCAAATCAGAAAATCAAAGACCGCCTGAAAATGGACAAAAATATGGTCGCCGTTCATTCCTGTTTGATTTCAAGCCCCAGACACACAACGACGGTTCGAATCAATGCACTGGACTCAATGAACGCTGAACGACTGCTTACGCTCAAGTACAGCGTGTCCTGATTGATTCACGCGACCATGTGAGGCAAACGTGGCTGATAACTCAATCTAACTGGACACCAGTTGTGCTCTACAGCCACCCAAACCACAAAAAACCCAACGCTCCATTCCTCAACAGGACCTACTGAACTAGCAGGACAGGTCAAGTCTATAAAGGTATCATTGAAGGCTTTCTGCAGATAAATAGAAGTATCAACCAGTGATTTTGATACCAAGTCATAAAAAAAGTGTAAAGTAAAAGGGGGAAATGGGCGTAAACATGGAATTTTAAGTCCGTTTCAGCCTCACCTGCTTGATCATTTCACCTCAGATTCATTCCTAGCATCTGTGTTATTATTCTCATGACTTCAGATCCAGATCTTCCCAACGAACGCCCAGGTAAACTGATACCCCCCTTTGGATGTTGCCCAGTGCCTGGGTAGAGGGTGAGCTCTGACCTTTACATGATGTGAAATCCTATTGACTGGTGATTCGATCCTGCATCGACCCTGTTAACCCCGGTCTCCAGTCGGGGGCCGGCTCTGAAGCCCCCGCTGCTCTTACCTCCTGCTCAGAATAATGAAACGATTGGATTGGCAGATGGGGGTGTCACAGGAAAGGAGACCTCCTCATTAGAAAGTCTTCCCTTCTTTCTTATTGCATTACGCTGCACAACATCTTTGCTTTGCTCCCCCATTTCTAATCCATTTCCTCCCTGGTTAGAGGCATCGGTGCTGAGGGAGCCGCCATCATTCGATTGTTACTGCGTGAATTATTTAAACCGTAAGAACCGTTGTAAATCTGATGTCATGTAACTCAACATCAATGAACAGAACATAGATTTAAATTAGTTCAGCGTGGAACATTTTCCTTCTCTCATTCTGAAAATAATGACATCCAGCAGAAATGGAAGAGTTAAATGAGACATAGAGGACATTAAATATATATTCTGATGAATGATGTAAGAAGATGTTTTTTTTTTTTTTTTCTTTTTAAATTAGTCAAAATTATTCTGGTCTTAACATTGGTTCGATGTCAATCATGAAAAAAAGCCTTTGAATGTTTGGAATTTTGGGGGATATGCTTAAATTTCTTCATGCATGTCAGTTTAAACTGGTTTGATTTCATGCAAACTGAGTGAAATGACATTTGTGAGGTGTGTGCAGAAAAGCCAACAGCGTGAGACTAATTAACAGGAGGCCTGGGATAGCTGGTTAACTCCGTAGGGTGGGGCCTCCCTGTGTGTTCTTCTGATGGACTGCACACCGCTGTGCACACTATTCCTCTGGCTGAACAGCATCGCGGTCGTGCAGCAGGTCGGGGTAAATTAAAGTCCGCGTGTCTATTCCTTTTTTTAAAAAACGAGAGAGGAGAAAAGCTCACCTTTGAATGAAAGCTAGAGAATTAAACTCCCATCAACGTGAAACAATTCCCTCATTGCCCTGCAGGAAGAGGTTTGGAATGTTCCACCAACACCAGCATCACCCACGATGCTTTGAGGCAAAAAGGCGTGATTTCAAATTCATTGATGTTTCGTATGGACGAGCAGAGATCGCAGTAAAAGCTGGCCTGAAGCATGAATATCTTTTATAATAAGAATGTACAAACACAAGTGTCAGAGCATTTACAATAAAAAGTTCAGGATAGTCTCATCTTTAATTTATAGTATGTAATTTATAATGCCTGTCTAGAAGTTTACAGCACTTTGTCTTATTTATTTCTCATTTGCTGAACTGAGAGAAAAAAATAAAACCCCCAAAAACATTTGTCATAAACGCATTTTTGTGTTGTTAATGTTTCCTCCATAATGACCTGGAGGGCTCTTTTCATTTACATGCTAATTTCCACCACTAAAGATCCTCTAAAGGGAGTAAATAAGGAACAAACAAATCTCCTGAGGGTGGAGACCCGACGGACCGGGTGGAAGGAGTTTATGAGTTCACCCAGAAATACACAAAACCAGCCCAAAACAGCTTCACGCGTCCTAAAAACCACCACACTCTTCATCTATTACCATAAATGCTAAACATGCAATTCTTTACATCCAAGAAGGAACCAGTCAATGACTTTTTTTTTTTTTTTTTTTTTGACTGAAAAATGTAATGCTGCGTCAGGTTTAAAGTTTAAAGCATATATCTGACACCTGGATGAATCATGAATGCTGGGTACCGGGGTGGTGCTGCTGGTGGTGGTGGTGGTGGTGGTGGTGGGGTAGGGGGAGCAATGATGAATACCAGCTGTGAGACGCTTGAATACTTCCAAGTGATTGCCGTGAAATGTCATCCTCCTGTCCCACTCCTCCCTCCCTCCGTGACACGACTCTGGCATTAATTGAACCCGACTTCTTCTCTGATTACCAGATCTATCGCAACTCGTCTTCTTGGAATCTGCCTTTTTCCGGCCCTTCAGAACCGTTTGTCACCAAAGGCACAAACAAACTATTAATATTTCCAGTTCCCTTTAGCCTTCTTGGACAGCTGCAAAATATATTCCTAACAGGGAGGGGGGGGGGGGGGGGGGAGTTGGAGAGGTGGTGTTGGAGAAAGGAAGGAGGGGAGTTACTGTGCATCCATGTCAAACAGAATCCAGCCCATTGTTTCTCCTTGGGGGCGGGGGGGGGGAGGCAGGAGACAGTAGAAGATATATATGTATTCGCCGTGTCCTCTAACCTGCTCTCTCTATCCTCACATTCTCCCTCCCCCCACCACCGGAGGTACGACCCCGTAAGTCACCATGAAGGCTCTGGGGAACATCACAGCAAACATCGCCCAGGAATATGAGGATTGTGAAGAGTATATATATATATATATATATATATATGCCTACAGGGGGGGTTCATTAAACCGGTGCTGCCATCATTAGGGTGGAACACTGTGCATTGCAGAATAAAGGCAGGGAGACAAACGTGGGGTTCATGCGGATATGCTAAAGCAATATGTCCCGTCTCCACCGCCAGGCTTTGTTCCCAGATTATTAAAGCCTGAACCACGAGCTGTTAGAACGGAGACAACGACTCCTCACTTGCCTTCGGCTGAAAAGCAAAGCGAACCTGAATTTCAATCTAACCTTTTGAGAATTGGGAAAAAGGAGGACAAACAAGTAGGTCATGCAATTCTATATGTGCACCCACACACCTGCGCCGGATGCAGCATTTGGACACCAGTGAAGTGGAAGATGAATGCTAAAGCCCTGAAAGTAGGCTTTTGATGATAATCTTGATGCGGACGTCCATTTCTTATTATAACCTGAACACAGGATTCCAAATAACAAAAATACAAAAATGAATCCCGGAGAGGAAAGTTCATTTTAGGACGACGGGGTTCTAATCTCAAATTTTTTGGAGTCTTTCTAAGCAGGTTTATGTCCTAAATGAAAACTTCTAGATATGCCAAGCGCTCACACGTGTTCTCCAACATGTTTAAATTGAAATAACCAGTCTCATTCATTCTGAAATAATTCTATATGAGTCACCAGAGGGGAAGGTAAGTGTTCTCTCCTGGTAAGAGTCACGTCACCCCACCGTTTGGCCCAGTAGCAACGTCGAAACATGTAATCACAGTTTATAGCAAAGACGGAGGGGGAGGAAAATTAATAGTAATTTCTTTTGTGTTTCCACCAGTAAAATGAATAGTTACATTTCTATAATGGGATCTAATAATTGTTATAGTATTCACTGGAACTAGTCAATATCGAGATTGAGGGTTTGTCCGGATGATGAGCGATAAGCGAGAGTGGTGTTTTCTGGAAGGGATCAAATAAGCTCCAAAGACAGGGTTTTTATTTGACTGACTTTAAAAAAAAAACAAAAAAACAAAAACAAGAACAATTTAGCTTACTTTCCACAGATATACATCAGGCAAACAAAGCCTGAGACATCTCTTGTGACCCGACAGCTTTAAAGTAATGACAGGCGTTCAAGGGTAAAGTCACATTACTGCCACCGCCGGGTAAATAGGCTTGTTATGCACAAGCTTTCTGCCGTCAATTTTGAGAAACAACAAGAGTACCATGGAGGGGAAAACCGTCTCGACTCATTCTGATAGAGACTAGGAATAAAGATGGAGGATGAGTTTTTAAATGATGGAGAAAAAGCTCACTGATGACTCTATCATCCATTGGGGACGGAACCCGGGGCACGAAACCCGGTATGAGTCGGTTTAGAGGTCGATTTTCCACCAGAGGAATCAAAACTTGAGCTGAATCGACAGCTGCATGTATGGACAGCAGAGCTTGTGTGGTTTCAAGGATGTTTTTGAAGAAAGGAATGCTGGGGGGGGAGGTGGGGGGGAGGTTACCCCCGTGGGTTGTACCTGAAATCACTCATGAATTCATAATACGAGAACTTGGGAACAGAAAAAAAAAGAGATTTTCTTACCTTGATATGATGAAACATTGATCACCACATGGGAGAAAGGGAGAAAAAAGAAAAGAGAACATTAGATTACAACCTTCACACACCCATAAAGTAGACTTATTTGGGTTAAGTTCAGGCCATCGGCGTCCAATAACCTTTGCACTTATGTCGTGTGAAACAATAAAACAACACCTCTCCCTTGTGTCAAACACAAAATTTCAAGCTATTTCTACACGTCAGGCGTGCATGCTGGGTATTAGGAGTCACACATACTCACATAGAGCAGAAATTGCACAAGATTAACACAAGTGAGGCGCGAGGCGGCGACTCGATGGGGAGCCTTGGGCCTCATGAACTGCAGCGCTGCTCTGTTGTGTTTACTGACTACTGATTTCCTTTAGCCTTTGGTTGCCACAGTGGCCAGAATCATTCATCACTATCAGGCGAGGCGTGACACAATCCCAGAGCTCACGGAAAAGGGGCGCACGCTCATACAGATAGGTTTCCTACAGGTCCTTCATGATTTAAGAGGTTACGGTGGGTTTTTTTAAACAATGCGAAACATGACCGTCCTGATCGTTTTTCAGGGTTTAGCCTGTTAGCTTTAAGCGTTTAGTATCGCTGTTGGTCATTTACACCAAAAGCACATCTTTTGGCTTCATTTCTTTTCTTTCAGTTTATTTCAGATGCAAAATTCAATGTGCTGTGACTTACGCTTAATTGTATTTATTGTTCCGAGGTACAAAACCACCAGAGGAAGAGTCTGTAAAATGTTTTCGCCTCGCTGAAGCTTTACCTCATGATGAATGCGTTCCAAACCACTGTAGAAGCTGCGTTGCATTGTTCAACAGCAATGCAATGCCTGAGTGAACAAAGCAACCTCATTCATAATCTCACCATGGTTTAATTTGCCTTCATTTGTTCTCCCTGTTTAGATTGCGGACATAAAAAAAAAAAAGCATTTCGGAGTTTGTTGTGGTGTTTGAAATGTTTGCAGAGCTATCAAAGCTTCAGTTTGCCGTTTAACAAAGAGATGAAGCAATAAATTATTTACTACGGGCAGATTCGGTATCTAAAACCAATATAAAGCATAAAAAAAAAAAACCCAATGGCTACCAAGGGAAATTAAAATATACAACAGGAATACAAATAATGAAATACTAAAGATCCAATCATTTTCTTTAAAAGCTTGATTTTTAAATTCAAACACATTTCCTTTTACTAAAATTGAAAATGGTGGACGCCTGGCAATGCATTCAAAGCTTGACATTGTAAAGCAGCGGTTCATCAATAAATCTTCAAAGCAATTTGCATCTGTCAGCCCTGCCTCTATCTCTGACAGCTGTGCTTTTTACAGCGCAATCATAAATCAGAGCACTCTGGTTACTGAAAAGGAGGGACATACTATGCAAATGAGTCATTTAGACCTTCCATAGCACAATGGTGAAAAGAGGGCACTTAAAGGTTCTCTTTCCCTCAATGGTTGCAGATGCACACATGGACACGGGAGGAGGGAGGTCAGCACAGGACAGTAAAGGCTGGACCATTTACATTTACGGACTTTATTGCCCCACTGGTCAAATGTAACACACGGGGGTGTAACAATGTGTTTTCTGTCTTGAACCTGTGATCATTCCATGTTTTATGGGAAAAAGTGGGCTTCTGTGCGAGAACACGTTTAAAATAACATGACATCAAGTTAACTTTCAGATAACGAATGTGGATAAAAACATTTTAAGAAATGATCCACCTCAATCAGTGAACAAAGATATTTATGTAGAAACGAAGCTGTTTTTGCTAACATTGGTTTGTACAACTGTTGACTGCTGAATGTTACAAAAACAAGACAAAATTTCCTGAAACTTGGTTGGAAATCTGGGAATATATCTGGATCCAGATTAAGGGGCAAATCTAGGCTTTTTTTAATTGTAATTGTACTTAAATTGAAAGACAGTTTTCAACAATTACATCTTTTTCATGTAAACCAAGTGCTTGATCTTTACAAAACTGAGTAGACTCATTGGTTGGTTGGTTAACAGCTTTTTTTTCTAGTGGACACTGGATTGGAAAATGAAGCTTTTTTGTCCAATTTTTCCTAAATGGAGGCCATAAAAGAAATGAACTAATTTTGGAGGTAAATCCTGATCCTAATATTGCTTTTCTTGCATAACTATAAAACTAATAACACTTGTGTGAATCTAAATGTCAGAGGTAGATTTTCCCAGTAATGGTAAATTATGAGGGTCAAACTCTCAATGGAATTGCTTCTTGCAGGAATGACATCATGGGGAAAGCGTGCCGCCTTGCAAATTAGTAACAACGAGAAAGTTGCCGGGCTGTTTTTGAGACAGCAAAGGGGAATTTAGAAACTATTTACTGGGATTATTGTTACCTAAATTAATCCCTCTAAAATGATAATATAAATAAGAGACAATTACACAAGGTGTTCATTATCCCAAATTAATGGAAGGTTTCATCCCTAATGTTCATTCATTCTTGATTATGGACATCTCCAAGGGTGTTAGCCCACTTATTAGCAAGGTCGTCTACAAAAAAAAAAAAAAAAGTTAAATCTGTGTCCGAGTCCCCCCCACCACCACCACCACCCCCACCCCCGGTTTAGGAATGAGCCAGAAGGCTGATGTCATATCACAGCATTCAAAGTCAATAATGGTGCACATGCATTGGGCAATTCAGAGGGGCAGTGTAGCCTGTCTGTTGGTGAAAATGAAGAAATACGCCAACTGTTCATTCATTCATTTGCCAAATTGGCTACGGGCGAGAGGTGGGGTACACTCTGCATAAGATGCCGGCTCATTGATATTGACTTTAGTTTTGATATAATTTATTTTTAGTGCTGAGGGTCCCGCATCCAGTGTGTCGTGGTAGAATGGGGAAACGACTGTCTCAGTGGAATGGGCACACATCCATTATGACGACTTAATGGAAACCCTGCTGCCAATCAGCTTTAAGCACTCACTCCAGCGTCGGTATAATGGGCTTTATCGTCTTTTCAACACTTAACTGACCACAAGTATTATTAAGTCTGTAATCAACCTTACTAATTCTCATTAAGACTGCAAACCAATTAGTTTTCACAATGAAGGCAGGGAAAGTTTTGTAGACACAACATGTGGAACAAAACGCAGGAAGTGTTTAACAAGACTAAAGGTCTAAACACTTAGCTGGTAGCTCATGCAGTAGGTAATGTTTGTATTCATAATGGAACCCAACAGATCCATAAAATTATTACAAGAAAAAGAAAATCTATTATCTGCAGGTAGATCAGACTCAAATATGGTGCTTGAAGTAGAAGAATTCAACATCTTTCGTGACTGAATATGATAAATATATCTTCTTTATCCTGAGGATCGCACGGGTCGAAAGTCTTGCATGGATATATTAATTCTCGTGTAGACTTTGTGATTGAGACCAGATGAGGGGAATGAATGAAAGCCAGTTGATGAATAAAGTAATGAAATCCAATCCATTCGAAACATTTAAAATTCAGATGTTTTTTTTTTTATCTTCAAATTCTGATGAAATATCTCTACATTAACAAATGCATGAGATAAACGACTACCTTGACCAAACGGGTCACCAAAGTCAGGAAGACTACTACACGTCTCTATCAAAGTAAAAGTGCTTGTTTTTGTGTGTCTTTTAGGAAAGACAAACTGGGCAAAGCTATACTTGGGCAAAACATATTTCCATATGAAAGGACCTAAATACAAATGAATAGATTTAAAGTTTCCCATGAAAAAGTGAGAGCCATTCTTTGTGAACTTGAAAAACAAAAGATTAGCCGACCAGAAACAACTGCTTCTGTATTTTCAAAGAAGGAGTTTGTGGTGTCGGCCAAAGCTCCCATGCAAAGCGGAGCTGTCTTTATTCAGGTTATCTGCTTCATCTGTTGTTTTTGATCTGTGGAATGCTCGGACCGAAAGCTTCTAATATCCTCCCAATGTCCTGAGCATTGCAAATATTATGGTAAATGATGGTTACTTTGAAGTCGGCTATTGATTTTGTGTAATATCTCCCCTGAATGTCAGGAGGTTTATGAGGATTGTGGTGTGTGTGAAGAGTTCAGCAGTGTGCGCACGCACACACACACACACACACACACACACACACACACATACACACATGCCATTTAGCCTTGCTTGCTAGCTCTGCCCTGTGTGGTCGGTTTTGGAGGGAAACGCTCCTCCTGTGGATTTTTGGAATTAGATTAGGAATGTGGTGCGAAGTAGCAGAGTTCAAGGGTTCAATTGCTGCTTTTTAACATCAAAGTGATCCCTGGTGTTCACGTTTACATACTTAATTCGGAAACCTGGAAACGCTGGTCGGGCATGAAACAGATGTGAACGCCATTTGGTCGTAAAATGTACAAAAACAATGTTCAAGATGCTGCGACGTACTCCTTGCCTTTATGGCAGCATTACAGGCATTGCATAAATTCCTCTGGTTAATTATTAGCAATACATAAGTAGTAGAGAGCAAATTTATTATAACATAGGGAACAAAAAAGCGGTATCAATACAGATGCTATTCTTTAATTTATGGTGTATAAATAAGGATTGTTTGATTGGTGATTGATCGTTTGTAGAAATGAGATGTAAAGAGAGTAATGGATGACCATATTGATTTTCACATTCAATATCCATACATTAGCTTCTAAAATTCATAATTAATGCCTGAACTGGTTTCAGAAGCATGTAAACGTTTTTTTCCCCATCCTGTCTTGTTGATCCCAGGTAGCACCACATGGGCAGAACTGCTTCAGCAGAAACACAAACATCCTTTCCAACTGTAGTTGGCAGTTCAGCCATGGAGCCTCATCATTCATGCGGTCTCCTGTGCCAACTTAATCACCCATTAACCAGGGAGAAGTGAACTGTGGAGAGGCAGCATCACTTCCACAGAGTGGGCGAAATGAGTCCCAACAACATGACTTCACCATCCAGGACCGCCTCGACAGAGTGGATGGATCATGTGGCTCTCTAGCACGGGTCGACGTGTTGAAGGCTGCTGATAGCCTGTTGATAAGAATCTTTTTTTTCCACACAGCATATTTGTAAACTTTGAAGGAGAAATAATCGATGCCAGGCAGATAGTGATGGAACGCACAAACCAGAGTCTCATGATTGTCGGAGTCTAGGTACACCTCTCCTGTAAATGCTATCTGTTAGCTTCGGTTCTCATTGTTAACCAGAGCTGCTGCCTGCACTGAAATGTCATTGATCAACTCATGTTTGCACAGATTAAGCTGGTATGCATCTGTTCTCTCTGCTCACTGTGGAAAAGTAAAGGAAACTTGAAGGTTGGAGCAATTTGACTTAACTAGGCTAACAGCCTTATCAAGACTTGAACAGAAGTCTCCTTCTTTTCCTTTCGGCTTTTCCGATCAGGGGTCGCCACAGCGAATCAATTGCCTCCTTCTAACCCAGTCTTCTGCATCCTCTTCTCTCACACCAACTACCTTCATGCCCTCTTTCACTACATCCATAAACCTCCTCTTTATGTCTTGAAAAGAAGTAAAGACGGCTAGTCTAAGCCAATGCATGATGCAAAAACAAGGACTATATCACCAGGACTTTTTCCTGTAAAGATCAGCAACACAGTTCCCCTTCCATATAACTTATATCTAAGCAACTATACAGTGTGTAGCTAGTGGATCCTGCTGTATGCTGGGCTATTATACATGAGCACAGGCCAGTTTTATTTGTCTGTATCCCCCCACTTCCACACAAACCCTTGATGGAAAGGTCACTGTACGCTCAATTAGTGCTGAAGTTTAAAAATTACGACACACTGATGACAAGACTTCCACTGGGCCAGGGGATCTCTTACTCCACTTGGCATGAAGATTGAGGAATAGGTCATCCATCAGGGGAATAAAGCCTTCAATTCGCAAAGGGGGGTGTCTCAAGAACGGGCACGCCTTTAAATTATATATCTGTGATTTACGGCGCACGCTCGACATCCTAAAGGCAAACATGGCAGATAAAGCGCGAGAGAGTTTATTTACCTCTGGAGTGCAACACAATAAGGAGGGGCAAAAACAACAAGATGTGATTGCCATGTTAAATGTGGCTGTGAAAAATTTGGTATATTCTCCGCCATATTCTCATCCCCACCTGCTGAAGCGAGATAAATTTTGGGGCCAATGAATAGCGACTCGGGTTTGCAATGCTTCATATGATGAAAGCAATGATGTATTAGTTCTAAGAGGCAGAGAATAAAAACTCCCAACACGGTTCGCCCCAGAAGAGATGAATTTGAGGCCCACTGACAAAACAAAGGTAGGTAGGGTTTTTCTCTGAAGAAAAATTATTTCCTTGGAATTCTAGTCTCAGATTGGAAAAAAAACAAACAAAACCTATGCACTGGATGTGGTGGATATTAAATGATGGCCATTATCCCATTTTTCTGCATGCCCAGTGCCCAAACCTCTAGAGTTCATCTCTGTTTAAGGGTTCCTGAAGCGAAGCGTGTTAACAACCCGGTTGCGCCGATCTCCAAACTGTGAGCAATGAGAAATAACAGTGTTATGCCTCTTCATTCATCCTGCACAGTCACTCAGGCAGACAAACCCTTACTGAGAGAAGCACTGACCAACACAAATGAATTCACTCCAGCTTAAACTGTCAGAAAAAATTAACCTCTCCAGTTTTCTGACAAGTTTGCCAGAGCGCGTGGTAATCCAACCGCAGGAATTTCCTCCTACAGGTACAGTGTGCTTTCCAATTTTCTGTTCCAGCAAATAAACTGCTCCCCTACAGCTTTGGTTACAAGGTGTAAGTCACGCAAACCTATGCCCCTAAAGTAACCCCTCAACAACTGAAACCTTCAGCGGAGAAGCAGGACATAGATTCCCATAGCAAACATATGCTCACCCAGTAACAAATTCATCAAGCGCCCTTCCCCCAGTGACAGGGATCTGAGCGCTAAATTCTGCCCGAACATACTGTGTGGGCTATGGATGCCCCGTGATGTGATGAGCAATGTGATGTGAAGCGCCGTACGTGAGCTCCACTGACGGTTAATGAGGCCAATGATTTGGGTGCCACTGGTGGATCGTGGCCTGATTCTTGCGGCGGTGTACACTAAATTGATTGTTAAACATTCCATACCCTATTTTTCTACAGATCAGAGAATAAATAGCGTCATTATTTAGCCTAGCGTAGTCCAAATATGTGTTTCATTTATGAATTAATGACTGAAACGGTCTTTAAAGAAAGTATACTTGTGAATCATCTCACGAATGATCAGATTTATCTTTGGATTCCTTGGCTGTGACTTAGAGGTTGGAAATAAATGGTTCCAAGAATGTTTGGGGCTTGTTTCCAGGAAAGCCATAATGCATTTTTCTTGTAAAGAAATGGCATTAGAGACTAAGAATAGCACTAAAAGACTAGATAACATCCACAATTTGTCATATTAAATCTGTAGAAACTTAAACACCAGTTTTGTGTTTTCGCCTCGGGGCCAGAGTGAACCTGTCCAACCGAGGGGGTGCCAGGTTTAACAAATCACTCACAAAGTGCAGGTTTGCGTCTCGTGTCGTGTGCTGGCACCAACTTAGAGTACACGAAAACAAATGTGTGGAATCTTGTGAAATGTGTCCGTGGTGCCAGAATGGATTGACCCTACACCAACTTAAACAAGGCAGTGAATTTGACTCTACAGCTAGAAAGACATTACCAACATGATTCACTTGTGGGTCTAAACAGTCGGTGCTAAATGAAGCCTAGGTCAAAGGTGAGAAGACAATATGTCCATTGTCTCGCCTCTGAGATGACCAAAGCTTCTATTGTACCACTTTCCCAGAGATTTTTGGCGCCCTTCGGCTCCACAGGTTCCCACATTGACCTCCAAACAACCTCCGATCACAGGGAAGCTCACAGGGAGCTCTGACATCGCTGCTTTTTAATTCTATAAAATGAACTGGAGAAGTTTCAGAGCATGGGAAGCTTTCACGGGCTGTTTGACAACGCTCTTTTAGGAAAATTAGTCAGGACAACGAGGTTAAGTGTGACAAGCGCTATCGGCCATGAGAACTTTGTTCACTTCTCGGGTGTCGCGAGTTGTTATTGTTTCATAAAGCCTTCAAGAAGGGGAAGACTTTGAAAGCAGGCCTCGGGGAGTCTCTGCTAACAGAACACTCTCTCCTCAAATGTCGACATGGAGATTATGGTAACATTGCTGCGACTTGGACTTAAAATCTATTTCTTAACTAAACAGTTTAAGATAACACACAGTGTAAGGCACCGATTTTCAACATGAATAATTCAGGAGAGACTCCCTTGTGTACGGAGGCTAAAAATATTACGCTTTCCTCAAAGATTTCCAGATGGAAACCAATGATCCAGCTCATCAGGAATGAGTCACTGCAAAAGCATTTTTTTTTTTCTCACTCAAGTGAACATATCTTTAAATATTCTCTACAGTACATTAAAATCCCAATTAAACCCTGTGTGGCTAACACATATATTCCAGATGACACTCTGGAATCGTTCACTCCGTCTAGACAGAGGTCAGGAAGTAACCAAGAGCTTTCCAAAAGCTTCCATAGGAGTGAAAACTAACCCTGTCACCCTCTCTTTTTTTTCCATCCATTACATCTGCAAAAACGTCCAATTTCTTAGGCTTTCCAGACGTCACTATGCTTACACTAACCTAGCAGTTATCTGACCTGCATTTGGGCAAATAGGAGGTTGAAGAAATCCAACGCCACATGAATAGTTTATCAGTCAATGAATCTGTTGCTCCAAACAAATCAGGGAAGGTCAAAAGGGGGCAAGGCCACATATGGTTTGCCTACACTGATATCTGCTGAATAGACTTCCTTGGAATTTAACTGAAAAGTAAAGCGTAAGCATTCCACAGATGTTGAAATACCTATTAAGACTTTGTGTTTAAAGCCTGACTTCCTCTTTCAACTTCGACCTACTTTTTTTTTTTTTTTTTTTTTTGAAGGCCTTGAAGGCCTTGACTGGAAAAAAGATTTGGACTCACTCCTTGATTCACATTTGCTTCAAAATCAGATTATAGAATATCAGAACGAACTTTTTAAGATATCCGGCGAGTCAATTAGCAAACAAACTTGTATGAATGAAAGTAAGCACGTTCCAAGAGGGTGAATTAAATATAAAAGTAAAACCCATGCTGTTAAACTCGTGATTAGTACAAGGACTACAAACGCGATTGGAGGGGGTGTTACATTCGTGTGGTCGAGTCCGCCTGGCTGAACAATAGACAGACGGGGATGAATGTCACGCATGACTGACCAAATGACAGTCAGCTACACTGCCAAGCACATGGAAACTGGTAGCCAGCATTATGTGTTACACCCCACCCAACACACACACACACACACACACACACACACACACACACACACACACACACACACACACACACACACACACACACACATAGCAACCCTACAACTCTCAGCTCAAGCTACAGGTCCATTGCAGTAGACATATATTTCTTTTCTACCGAGTCATATGTTAAACTCTTCACGCTGCAGATTCTCACAGGACTTTCATCCCTTGTATTCTATCATACATGATGAAAGAAAAAAAAAAAAAGGAACACGAGATTGAGGTCTATTGAACGAGTGACATCTCTCAAGATCCTCTTTAAGTGTACACAGCTGCCCGGCTGCGCGGGAGGGTGAGGAAAATGTAAAAAAAAAAAAAGGTCTCGGCAAACAATAGTCTATTCTTGGAATTCCGATGGGAGTCTCTGCATTTTATTCCAAACCACGGCTTTGGAGGACGGCGGGTTCGGCTCGAACAGACGGTGACTGCAGTACAGAAGTGTGTACATCAAAGCCAGCGGTCCATAATCTTTTCATCAAGGCGAGCTGGGACTGAGAGTGGTCACAGCTGGGCTCCGCATAAGGAGCCGTTGATGACACGATACAGAAGCAGAGCGAAAGCATTTTTATTCAACCTTCTGCTCCCTCTGTGGAGTTTCTGCATCCCCCGGCCACCACCACCACTCTTTTAATATACATGGAAATCGTCACAATGGGGAGGAACACGCTCCGCACAACACCAACAGATTCCTTTGGATGGATATGTAAATACAATGCATCTGTGCATTTGTTGCGCCAAGACCAGTCAGACATTTCCGAAGGCTTTTTGTGCATTGGGTTGTTATACCACACCACGCACACTTAACCCCGTGGCCCAGAAATAGTCACACCCCATGGTGTTAGTATTATGTCACATGTCAGGGATGCCAAATTTGACAGTGCCTCAGCAGGCCCGAGTGTAATTTTCCACTGGTTGGATGCAAATAGTTGGGTGTTTGGAATCTAATGGATCTACTTTAAAGCCCCTGTGGTAAAAAAGGAGGGAAAACTCTCCAGCATTTCAATCCTTAACAGATGTTGTGCCTCCATTCGGTATATCAGGAGCATCAGGAGCAGCTAATCTCCATCTATGCGCCAGCACCATGTGAGGACAAGAAAAAGAATCTATACAGCTGGCTGGCAATAACTTTGTTGCTAATGTCAGCCCATGGCCTGAGATATTAGAAACAACTGGAGGGAAGTTTTAATTTTCATTTTCTCGCCACCCACAACAATGAGTACAATGTGTCTGGGATATTAATAAAAGCTCCTCTCCATTGTGCACACGATGTCGATCACTGTAAAACACGGTTTCTATTTAACTGCCGAAAGAGAATGCGGGAGCACAGCAAGGTTCGATGACAATTTCTCGTTTCTTTTATTCAACGTTCGTTCCCTTCATTGTTATGTTGGACAAACAGATGCAGCTGAAAGAGTTATGGAATCCAATAAACATGGTTTGTATTTTCTACAGGTTTAAGCCTCCCAAACAAAACTGTACCCATGAGGGGGAAGAGAAAAGGACGACAAGATGAATGATGGAGAAATTGTTTAGATCGGTTTTAGACCTGTCCTTGACCCGCATGAGAGTAATGTGCTCTGTCCTGCAGCCGTGAGTGAGGGAGGTCTTAAATCCACCGGGAGGCGGGATTGAACACCCTGTACGCCCCATGTGTGTCAGGTTCATATGCTCCTTAAGGGACCCACGTGGGGGCATAAATTAGAGGGATGTCTTCGACCGTAAAGCACCCTCTTAAAAGGGAGTGTGGCTGATGCAGCTGGCCCTCTTTGTAACAAACAGGCATATTTATCCATATATGGAGCCCGGTTCCTTGGGCAAACATCATAATGAATGCTACCGAGCCTGGAGGCTGCATTTCCCTTTAGACAAGCACTGAAAGCCGGCGTTTAAAATAGCAGATGAATCAACGTAAAAAAAATACATTTACAGGCATTGCGACAATTCAACCTGAACCAGTGTTAGCATTATATACCTTCAAAAAGGCAGGGAGTATTTTAGGGTATTATATAACCCCGATAAGGCAATTGCTCAAAATGGTCCTTTAATTCAGTTATGGCAGGAGCTGAGATAGATTTCCCCCCTCCTCTCTTCCTTGGTGGGTTCAATTACTAGCGGCGTGAGCAAATGTGTCTAGCAGCTGGTAGCATATGAGGTCTCTCTCCTTCACGCTTGCATGGGATAAGAGCACAAAGACGCCAGCAATGTACAGCTGTCTAGACAAAGGAGGGCAGAAGTTGGAGGGAAAAAAGTCAAAGGAGTCCATGAAGACTGACTGAAGACACCGGGACAGGACAATAGATAGATAGGGGGGGTCCAAATGGGCAATGTTGACGCCACCAACACTCGGTTTGAGATTGCTATGGCGGCGTCATCCTGTATCAAAGTTAGTAAGCTCGAAAGAGTACAGAGTAGTCTATGTAGAGGTAACTTTACTCCTTAACATCTCTCTTGTCTTCCTACTTCCAGACCAGGGGGGGGTTTCGAGGGGTCGGATGTGCAGCTAGCCTATGTGAACAACAACACCGCACATGAAAGGGAATGGCAAAAAAACACAGGAGCAGCTACCAGGCATGTAACCTAAAAACAGTCAGCCGGACCCATGGAACAGCATGTTCTCTTTTGAGAGAAAAAATAATAAGAGAGGGATAAAGGTGCAGAAGCTAAATGTGAGGGCAGAGCATGTTCACTGCAGGCCCGCAGTACAAATTTAAAAGGTTATAATTGAGATTTTTAACGATCTCTGTCCGCAGCGTCGGCCAGAGCCAGTGATCAATATCTAATGAGATTACTGGCTTTCAAACCTCAGTTGCAGGCCTGCGAGTACAAACTGATTCTGTGCTTAAACTCAATTATCCCGGGCTCTTGCCCACATACAGTCTGCACCACCATTTTTGATCCTATTAGTTATGGACTTTGAGTGCCTTTCATTTTGTCCCTCGCAAAAAGGAAGCGGGAAATGCGAGCGGCACGCACGATCAATGGATGATGCCGATAAAGACG
The DNA here is from genome assembly GCA_013358685.1 of Antennarius maculatus. Taxonomy (NCBI): domain Eukaryota; kingdom Metazoa; phylum Chordata; class Actinopteri; order Lophiiformes; family Antennariidae; genus Antennarius; species Antennarius maculatus. The sequence continues at coordinate 2,783,430 of CM023617.1, read as the reverse complement.
AAAAATAAGCAGCGATTTTATTTACTCATTAGCTGTACGCAACATTAGGGGAGTCGATCCAGGCGGCTCAGGCAGTCCAGAGACTGTAGTGGATAGATAATGCATCTGGTGTGTTTATCTCATTAGTAGAGGAATGTTCAGGATAGCAAAACATTCACCTGTTTCTGAAGCATTAGAATAACACCCCAGAAGGAGGACTATGCCGAGGTCTCGTGAATCCTCTCATTGGGTTTAATTACTTATTTTTACACATCTGAGAGAAAACTATTACCGAAATCATAATTTAAATTTGAGCTCATTTAAACCGGTATTGTCAGCTCATTTTGTTGTAGCCCATCCTCCGGGCTCTGGAGTCATTTTCGGTGTTTATCATGTGCCCTGTCAGCCCCCAGTCTTGCTGCTACACAGCAGGAGCCAGCTAGCTAGGCTTTTTTTTTTTTTTTTTTGTGCTTTGTTCTCAGAGCCAAGAGGCGGAATGGAAAGACTCAAATCATCTGCTCGTCTTCGTTAGTGTGGGAGAGGAGCGATCTTATTTCTCTTTTCAAGTGTGATAGAATTAATGCAATCGCACTGACGTGTAGCGCAGATGACCGTCGAAACATAAACCACAGGAACTTCAAAAAGGAGCCTGAGTGTTTGTAGAACAGAGCGGAATCAAATAATCCAGCAGCGCTTTGATGCAGGCGGATGATTGAGGACTGGATTGCCAGTTAAATTAAGGAATTCTGTTTAAGCAAAGGTCATTTTCAATATTCCTTGGTGATGGATGGATAGTAATGTTGTTGGCAGGGGCTGCAAGGCCAGCTTGTTGATTTATGAGACGATCTTTCACACTCCAGTATCTGAGAGGACTATTCTAAAAAAAAATAAAAATACCCCTCCCATTTCAACCCAACCCACCCCAGAGATGAAGATGTTATCGCCTTTGCCTCTCAGACCTCTGTTAAAAATCTGTCGGGTCAATCATGCACAGTAATCCGCTCACGGTGAAGAATGCATTACTGAATACACTGGCTTATTATTTTCTCCCTTTGTAGATTTGAAAACTTTTTTTTTTTTGGGGAACCCGTGATTCACATTAAGGAGAACAAAATCAAGAAAAAACTTGAACTGTTCTCCATGGAGGGGAAATTTTCACTCCAATCCCCACAGCCCCACACGTGAACATGTACATACAGTCCCTCAGCTCGCAGTTTCACACACTTACTGTTGGAAAAAAACTAATCCAGGAGTGTAAAAAAAAAGAAAAAAAAAAAAAAGAAAGAAAAACAGATATTTTCAGCCTTGCTAATTAAACGACTCTTTCAGCAACATAAATTCAGTCTTCAAAGAGCGGTATGTCTAAATCTGCCGTTGGAAAGACCTTTGGCGCTGAGCGGAAAGCCGATGGCGACACCGTGAATCCCATCAGTTTATATTTATATCTGTAAAGTGATCAGTTCTCCAGCCGCACGCTCCAGCGCCAAGACAAAATAATCGACATGCAGACCTTATCAGAAATGCAGATTTCAATGGATTCCAAATATTTTTGTAAAAAGCAAAAGAGCTGTGTCTCGTTTCGGGGATTTGAATGTCAAACACAGGAGTGCGTTTGATTTGCATCTCCCATGCACTTCCGTTTAACGGTTTGTTTTAAACTTTGGATTTGTTCTGCTGCCCTTCTGCTATTTTCAAAACTGGAGTGAGAAAATTCATTGTCTCCGTGACGGAGAGATTTCAAGAGTCGAGTCTGGTAACTTCCTCATCTGAGGGTGAAGCGCTACGACTCAGGCCAACACAGTCCATTCACTTCAAGGTCAATTCAATGGGGAAAATTGGAGATTGTATTGTAACGAATTGCCCCAATACGTCACAATACTCATTGTGTGTGTAGATTTCTTACTCCTTATGATGAGGAGTGACAACAGGAAGCTCAAACATACAGTATGTGTAGTGCAAATTGTTGAGAAAGCTCCAGTATTCCCAAAATCAGCATCTAAATTCTGTATTATTCCCTATTCTTTGATGTCTTAATCTCCTTTGACTACAATAACACATTTACAATGACTCTGTAACATCAGTGCAGGTCTACAGTAGTGCTTTATGTAACTGTTATCACTTTTCAAACCATTATCATGCCAACTGTGCAACTGTCTCTTGACTCATTAGAGATCCCGGAGATTGCCCAAACTGGTTATCATCATTAGTTTCCACATCCTCAGCACCATTTCCCTGAAATTTACCCTCATTCTGAGCACTGTGCCAATTTTTGCTCCCGTAGCGACATATTCCAGGACGGATTTTGTATCTTTAAGCAGTTTTCAGGCTTCAATTAACCTTTTTACACCAACACCTGCACAGAAGTTCAGGTGCGGACTATGTCTGACACGAGCTGCCCCGGGGATCTTCTGTCACTGCTGGCGCTTCATATTGTCTCCTGAACTGTCAAGATCAATAACTGTAAAAAAAAACTCTTGAAAGTAAGAGCCTGAGACACCGATGGACTTCCCTGACTTGTTTGTATCGTACAAACCGCATATGAGCAGTATCCAGGTTAAATCTAGTGTGCCCACATGGATAAAATAATAAAGTCAAGCCTTGAAAAAAGATTGAGAAACTGATGGATGGATGGTTTGAATAAAAACCCTGTGAATCATGTGCTATTGATTGAAAAATCATCAGACACGCCGAGTTGACCGAACCATATGGTCTTTTTTACTTATGTTTTCATTCTGAACCACATAGCACGGATCACAAATGGAAATTACGCAGATAAATTTAGCATGTGTGGCTCATAAAAGAAACTTTCAGCTGCTCTGTGAATCAAAGCTTTGGGGATTGAATAAGGCTATCATCCCCACATAACCCGGACCAGAATGACTCCATTCCAAGGACACCTTGCTCTCGACTTCCTTTGTGCAAACCGCAGCCTCTTGTGAATTTAATAAGTCACAATGCCACTACCGCAGATTGCAAAGGAGGCATCCAGGGAGACGAGTGACCAATGGAGCAAACAAAAGCAGACAGTTCGTGGTCACCTCAATCTGGATATTCCAATATTTAACAGAGCAGAGATCAAGACACCTGGGAGACAATATCCTGGGAACAAAAATACCCATTCTTGCAGCAAAGAAATAGAAATACTTCAGGCCCATTTTGATGGCAACCTGTCAAACTGGGCTCTTCTAAGACAATCCCAGTCATTAGAGATACAGTGGCAGACAAATTAAATTCCACCATGAGGGTAACTGGTTCATTCTCCCCGTCTGCTGTTGACGAGACTGTTCGAAGCTCCGATAGTCTACCATCTGTTCTTATGGCAGCTTGAATTGAACTCAACATTACAATTATAATTACTTTCAACTGAAGACATGGCATTATCTGTAATGTGCTGAAATTTCTCGCCATTGGCCTCCTCTTGACAGCTAATTAATAGGCTTACATACTGTATGTGCCTTTGAAATTCAACTCTTGCGGAGAGCCAACGATGGTCTTCAAACTGCCGAACGCCAATGCTGAAACGCCCCAAAGCCAGCTGACAGTCACAAAATGAGACGCATTTTGTGAATCGAAAAATAAAAGTTGGCTCTCTTCAGTTATTTAAAAGACCAGCGGCCATGTTCACAAACATTCAGACAGCACTGGCACAGTTTTTGGACTGGAAATTCCTCGCAAGTTGGTCCCACTTCAGGAGCAATTTGGGCAGAGTTATCGGTGATAGCTGTAACGCTTCCTTTTAGACACTTGATCGGTTAATTTGCTGCACTCCTCAGTGTAGTCTAGTGGAATCACTTTATTAAAATATATCGTTCAAAAGTCTGGAGATAAAGACGTATCTTTATGTTCAGAACTGGAGTGTAAATGTTCAAAAAGGAAGAAATGAGAAGCTTTCTTTTTTTTCTTTTTTTTTCTTTTTGATAGAAATTGGAAAAATAAAAAAGAGATAAGAGGAAGCTCAGCCTTAGATTTTGTTGCAAGACAACAGCAATCCAACGTGCTCATCTCAAGAGGTTTCATCATCCATAGGCAATGCCCGTTTATGGGATAGAAATTATCAGGTTAGTGTAGGGTGGGTGAGTCGGAGAGAAAGAGGGAGGTTGAGAGGGGGAGCGAGGGAGACGCAGAGCTTCCTTAATGGCTAAAAGCCAATAAACACATAAATAAACATTATAGCAGCAGATACTTTTACAGCGCCAGGTGGTGAGAGGCTGGTTAAGTGTCACAGAAAGCTAGTAAAAGGCCTAGAGTTCAGCCTTTAATCAAGTTTTGGTGGGGCTGTCAGCAGAGATCTGATTAGATGCAGATAGCAGACTCCCTATGATGAATGTGGGTGGGGTGCTGCTTACTTTCCCCACTCAGCCCCCACCTGCCAACTATCCCGCCCCCATCACTCTCCAAGATTCAGGCACAAGATGGCATCTGAGCAGTTTCCCCAAGCACATGGGTTTCCAACCGTTAGCTTGGAAGCACCATATGGCAAAGCCTATTAGCATGGCTCCCACAAGCCTTACAGCAAAAAAAAAAAAAAAAAAAAAAAAACCAACAACAACATTGCAAGTTTATTTTGGTTCCTTTCAGTCATCCCTGATATTATTTTTTCCAAGGACAGACAGGAAAAATTCCAGGAACTGAAAGGTCGAGAGATGCTGTCAAAGAGCGTAAAGATAGCACGGAAATAGGGAGTTTTATTTAATGATTACAAAGCATACAAGGAGGATTTGATCACTCATCTTCAACAGATTACCCTGACAAGCTGTCTGGCTGAAGAACCTGGATTGTGCAAGAACGGCATAAAACTAAATCAGTTTTTTTTTGTTTTTTTTTTAAAAAGTGCTAACATGAGTGCAACAGAGCCCTTTATGCCCAGTCTGTTCTACAGGTTGTCGCTCTAAACCTCCTCTAACTGACAGCATTTGGATATCGGAGGCAAAAGACCACACAAAACAGTGTTTGATAGGCACATGCAAATCAGCACTCTGGTTTTTGTGTGAACGCTTCAAAGAAAGGAAGTGGGAGCCCGCCGATGTCTCGTGGGAGGTGACATGAGTCAGGCCGGAGATGGCGAGACCACAGCAGCAGCAGCAGCGACAACCAGAACCCTGGCAACAACAGGACGAGGACAACACATCTACACGTGTTTCAGATGGGTATCAGCTTTGGAAGAGGGCAACACGCTGTCCCACACATGGCATCTCACGTCATACCTTCACTTTGTGTGTTTTCGTGACCAGTTGCGGTCTGGACACCAGACAGATCCGTCAGGGATTCGTTCTAGTGAAACAACTTGTAATTTGTGACCACCTGTTGCTAATCTGTCATGTAGCATGCTAACCACAACGACTTCAAGATTCCAAATTACTAGTAGGAACAGTGGATGTGACGACTTAGAAATATGCCTTGTGCAAACCGGGGCAGGAGTTTTGGTTTCCCTTCAATCTTGAAACTTGTTATCGAGTTGTCAAGCTCAAGAATATTTTTACTTCATTCAAAGAAAAACCCTCTCAGGCTTTCTAATAATCAATAATCAATGAAGATGCCGGAGAATCGGAGATCAGATTGAACCCAACAGGGAAAACAATGTCAATTCAAATGAAGGATTATATTTTGGAAGGTCTGTGTTCCTTCCATCTGCAGAAGAACTGGGGGGACTTTGGCCAATGGGAATTGAGCTGTTCATTGTATTATGACTTTTTCCTGCATTTTTTGCACATGAAATATTTACTGAACCTAGAAGAAAAGAGAAAAGAGCTAATCTTCAAAACAGCAGCTGGAAGTGGGAGGTTTTCCACGGCTGCTACCTGTAATTTTTGCTGTCTTTATTTAGCGCTTCATGTCACATAACGAGTGTTGTGATAAGAGCTGACAAAGACCTGACGCACCCCTACAGCGGCTTCTTCTCACATTAATGCTTAGTGCATATCTGATCAAGTGGCTATCACACGCTCGCCTTTTTTGTCTGTCAGGCCCCCTGGCAGTGGTTTTTCTCTTGCCTGATATTAGCCTTCATGCAATTAGAGTCTACGCCCACGCTTAGAGGAAACTGGCATGAGGTGCTCTGAGCTTCTACAACGCAACTCGACAGCCGTACCCTACGCTCCGGTCAAGTCAATCATGAGTCAACACGTCTGGGGGAAGATCTCTTGTTGAGTTTCCTTTTTGTGGATCTAGCATTAATAAACATAGTCAAGAAGTGACCCCTCTGTAAAAAAAAAAAATCCTGCCGAAACTGCCTTAGTTACAGAGAAAGACCAGTACATCAAGCAACTCCAACTTTGATTTCCCTCCGATGGAAAACTATAAAGGCAAGCAAGATTGTCTAAATTTGAAAAACGCTAGAATGCTTTTTGTTAAATGGCATTAAATACTGAAAGGATGACATTGCAGACATTGCTGCATTGAGAGGATCTGTTTTTGTCATTAGCTGACAGCGACTCGGGAGTCTTTTGTCTGGGGGTGAACACTGTACCTCACTGTTTAGAGCGGCCTGCAGTTACGTCAGGCTCAAAAGTCTAGTGATGAAATTTAACTCAGACTATCAATCATTCGGATGTCAAACAGCAGGTCCATTGGGGGTTGGAAATGACTACAATCATCCTTTTACACACTAGATACAAAGATTTCAACAGAGCCATAATCTATTTACAAGACAGGGACGCAGTTCAGATTTACTGGCCCGAAACATAAATGGCTTTTTCTGCGAGTCGTACTGAAAGATCCAAGAGAGGATGAGCCTGTTCCAGCTTAGATTTGCAGGGGAAATGTATTGGCTCAAGTCATTTAAGCACATAACAAGAGTCATGGGATTATGATGATGGCAAAATAATTAACTCTAAAAGCACATGTAATGAAAACACTCAGTAAAATCTTCCGTTGATGTTCACAGGCTGGAATTTTAACATGATATCTGTACCATCTGCATCAGTTAAAATAATGATGGCTGAGAATTTTGCTTTCATTTAATTAGCAGTCTTGTTGGTATTGAATACTTTTTTTTGCTGTCGTGTGAATTCATGCTGAAATATTCCGTGCGACTGTTCATCTTAGGACAACTTGAGAAAACACTGATTAAACTCTTGACTTTATGTGACTCTCCAAGAAAAAAAAAAAAAAAAAAAAAAAACTTCAAGCAAAAATCTTTCTACCTCATGCTGGCAGGTCTCAGCTAGCATCTAACGGTTGTAGTTTTAGCTACTTACAAAAGAATTTTAAAGCCGCCGGCACATGCTCTCTTTTTAGAGTGGAAGTCTCGTCGTCTTTGTAAGACAAGAGTCCGGTTGTTTTTATGACTGACAGCTGGGGACGGGTGTGTCAGCCCCCCCTGGGAGTGATTTAGAGATGATCTGGATGTCTTTGGGGTAGGGGGGTCATTAGCAACCCGCGGTGATGGAGGGGCGTGTCAGTCAACATGGTGGACAGGGGGGTTGCGGGGGGCGGGGCAGGGTGTTGGCGTCAGCTTGCTGTTCCAACTGGATCACTACAAGGGCAACAGATGGAGGGGAATGCCATGTGCCACAAGCAGCTGACGCAATCCTTCTCAGCTGTCCAATAGGGCGAGGGTGAGTATGTGGAATGGGGGGTTGGGGGGGTTTGGGGGGTGGGGCAAACATTCTCATCACTCATTCTCCGCTGAGAAGTGCTCAGCACCATGACTCCGGCTGATTCGACAGGCCTCTGAATGCTTTTTGCACAGGCCAAAGCTGAACCTGCAAACCCCCCCACCCCGCCTGCACACCTCAGGTTTTCCACCTTGAAAAGACGCCGTCTTTAACCTACTTTTTTAAACTGACACCATTGTGTCACCAGCTAGCCACCGACTGTTAGCGCTGAGCAATCCAGAAAAACAGCTTGTGCAGAGGCTGCAGAGGATAATGCAGTTAGATTTACAGACGGTGTTTGAGTGTTTTGGGTAGATACAGCGCAGGAATGATTGAACTTTCAAGGATCTAATAAAACCAAGTACTTGATTATAAATTGATTAAAATCCAGACCACATTCAACAAGTGTGAATGTAAAATAATGCTAATAGTTGGTTGCAAATGCATGGTTTAGACCAGATTAAAGGCTTGACTCATTCAAATTGCAGGTGTGAGCCACCCAAATACAACAGCAGTGACTGGAATCTCATCCGTTATCATCAGCGCACACAATGAAAACTTCAAGAGTCATACATATCATTTTACAGAGCTACTTCTTACACATTGATTACCATCGATTGTAAAATGTTTTATTTATTTATCTATTTATTTCTCATCATTGCCAAAGAGCAATTTCATACGAGATCACATGCGTGAAACCACTCGTGCAAAAACAGAGTCGTTTTCTATCGAAGTGCAGCAATTATAGACCACTTGAAAAATTACCGTTTATTACGTCCTTGAGAGGAATGTCTCCCTACAACTCCTTGCAGCACTGTGACTAAACAACAGCTCTGAACAACTTCAGACTGGTATTACAAAGAGTATGGAGATTTTTTCTCCTTGCTCCTTATCAAAATAAACTAGTGAATGCTCCAACCCAGTAATGCTAGCAAAGCAACTGGTGCAGCTGATGATAAAACACGTCGACACTGGGTTCTAATAGTTAATACTGCTACCAGTTCCATTTTTGCTTTATACAATATGCTGCCATGTGACCAAATAATGCAGAAACACTATATTTATTTGATCGCTACGCTGATGACACACAATTGTACCACTCAGTAAAATGTAGTCCAGACTCAAACAGCCTATGGATGAAATGAACATGCATAAGTCAAAGCTCAATCAATGGAATGCAACTTGTCAAAAAAAAAAAAAAAAAAATGCATTAACTTGACTTCTAACAAAAACCAAGAAAATACGCCACATTGATCTAATTTAACATTTGCTTTGCATTGGTTGTTATGAAGTTTATACTTTCTACTTTTAAAGCTTTAAATCTGAATTCCTGTCCCATTATCAACCAGTGCTCAGCTGAGATCCTCAGCCAGGAACCTGCGAACTCTTCCCAGCTTAATCTTTACGAGTAAAAGGGGAACCGGTGTTTGATGTTTGAGCTCCTTGGCTGTGGAACAACCTGCCTGAGGAATTTCCTTCTTGCTAAATCAGCATCATCTTTTAAATCACTGTTGAAGTCTTATTTATATCAAAAGGTTTTCTTCTAACGTTTGTTTTTTTTTTTACCTATTTTTTTCTTCTTCTATTTTTAGCTGGATTCCATTTATATTTCATGCTGCTTGCATTGCTCTATTTTAATACGCGACAATTTATTTTTCATTTCAATAATTCATGGCTTTAAGTTTGATCCCTTTTACACAATAATCTGTTTATATATGTTTAAAGCACGCAATAAGTTGTTATATGATAGACTGTTGGAACAAAATACTCCTCACATTTTAAAATTAGTTGCACATATTTGTTCTATTGTTGTCTTTTGCTTGTGCGTGAACCACAAATGAGATTCCAACTCAATTGCACTGGTTTGGAAACCAAATTTGGTTTTGTAATTTGGTTAATGGATTCTGTATAGGGCTAAAAGTAATGAGATTTCAGTAAAATGTTTCCGAAAAACTACATTTCGTAAATCCTAATGGGAAACTAAGTGTGTAAAATCCTTCGTGTGATCCTGTGAGGACTACATGCAATCGAGGCTGCGGGTCGACGATGATGAATTCTGAGCAGGAACCTCGGTGTTATGAGGAGAGCTCCATCACGGATCACCTCATGGGGCAGGAGGTTGACATTAGATACTCCCCACGGAGAGGACTCCAGACCCTGGTATAGTGGGTTTTCGCGGGCTGATGGGGGCCCTTTCTCTTTTGAATAAATGCACAGTGGCGGACGGCCGGCAGCAGACGGGAGCATTTAAGGAGGGATCCGTGCGGCGAAGGGGTTTGGACGGCATCCAGAGGCTCTCACTGAGCAGCTTAATCACAACCAGATTTGGAAATTTAAGATGAAAACAAGACTGGGGGTGGGGGGCTCGTAAAATTTATGGAGGTCTTTGGAAGGTGAGGCTACGACTGCGCTGGAGGCTGTGTGTGCAAGTCGGTCCTGCAACTACACTTTATTATCAGCAACATTATCACAACAAAGTCATTAAAGTCACGTCCTATATCCTACAATAGCCGTCACGTTTGCAACAAACCCAACCATGACAGAAATGTTGACAGTTTAATTTCACCATTATTTATAAGTGTGCACTGATGTGTGGCACAAACTGGCATGAAGCCCACATCCTCAGCCAGGACTGCTAGAAAAAACATGTATGCACAACTCATTTGCAATGCCAAGGAGCTTTTATAAAAATATCATAGCCTGCAGAAATATTATTTCAAGTGACCAAATTTACATCCTGGTTTGACTAAGGTTGGGACAAGACAGTAGTTTGTCTTAAACGAGAATTGTGAGTGAGTAAATGTAACATAACTAAACACAAACGGATCGCGACTTTTTTCAAGCAGCAATTGTTGCCTATTAGGGAAAAATATGGAATGAGTTATGATGCAAATAAAAAATAATTTGACTAAACAACTAAAAACGATGCACATTTTGAGCAGAATATTGCTCGTGTTTGATTTATTCACAGATATACATACCGTCGCCTCTTTTGAATCACAGAAGACGAAAGATAAAACGCTAGAGACGGAAATTTATATTCAAATCGTTAAAAAAAAAAAAAAAAAAAAAGCTGCAAGAACAGGAGCATGTATGAAAATTTGAATATCACGGAAAAATGATTTTTATTTGCCCCGTGATTAAATTCAAACAGTTAAACCTTCATATATTTTAGATTTATTCCATAAATTGAAATATTTTAAGCCTATTTTGTTTTCATTTACATAATTATGCCTTACAGCTCATGAAAATCCAACATCTGGTATGTCAAAATATTACAATAGTTTAGAAGATCAGTCAAAAAAAAAAAAAAAAAAAGATTCATAATACAGAAAAGTCAAACTTTTGAAAAGTGTGTTGGTCGGTAAATCAAACACAGTAACACCAGGGTCAGAAAACCAGTTCCAAGTGGTTTTAGCACAATATGTTCTCTTTAAGCTGTAAGACGTGATTATCAAAATGCATAATTATCAAAATAAACGTCATACCATGGGTTTTGAATGTACAGTTTTCACTTTTCTCAAATAACGGATAAAGATGCAGCCATTTCAGGTGGGTTTGCAATGCAGACGTATTTCGACTAATCGGAATGGATGTTGGCACTGGAGGAACATTGGAGGATTAGTACTCATCTTCTATGTAGCTTGAATATTAACAGAGAAGATAATGTAAATCTGGAGGCACCTTTACGAAGGCATCCGGCCGACAGTAAATGGGTGAATTGGCTGTTAGCAACCCCCCATATAAATAATGTCTTTTATTACATACAGAAGAAAGAGTCACCTTGGACATTTTTTGTACCCTTTCCCTTCAATGCACCTTTAGATTTAGTAAAAAAAAAAAAAGTACTTTGATAACTCACCTACTCACGAAGACGTAAGGAGAGGCCAAATGATCCAAGGAAGCAAAGAGGAAAGAAAGAGAGAAAATGGAAAATTAATTACATCGGAAAGAAAAAATGTCAGACAGTGTAATAAAACGCACAAATACACATAATGAACACGAAATGAAAAGCCTTTCAGATGTAAGACGCCTGATAGCGGAAGAGCTTCACGTACTAAACTGGATTGTTCTTGAAAGTAGACAAAAAAAAAGTTGTAATTTCAGCTGATTTAGAATGAACTGGGGTTCAAATCCTTCACCCGTTCTTTACTCCACACAAGGCTGGTCGTGGTTTTTGCATTACGATATGATGACGCACCAGTTGGTGTGGCAGATAAATCGATTAAGTTTCACACGCTTCGAACTTTGAAGGATGTTGTGTCAGAACGACGGCGTTCTTCCATCTGTGACATCCCATCAGCTCCATGCGGCCCCTTGTTTGCTTGTTTGATTCAAGTTAGCTTAAAAGATTAACACCGTCTCCACTTACATCGCGACCTTTTCCTTTTGAGGTCAGGCAATAATCGGGCATTAAGTACACATATTTGCTCGCTGTCGCTCCTATCTCTGTTAGGGGGGGGGGTCGCTGATCCTCATCTGCCCTCAACGCAAAAGAGATCGAAAGGGTTGGCAGGATAACATCTCATTTTGACGCAAATAATTTTTTCCTGTTTTCATGTTTCTGCTGATCACTCGTGGCAACAAGCAGCTAGGGTTTTTGCGATTTTTGTCGTGAACAGAACATCTTCGCTTTGGTCAACGCTTTTATCCTCTTCGCGCCATTTCCTCCAGTAAAAAAAAATCGGCATGAAAAACTTCCTCATTCACGCTCTTGAATACTGAAAGGCTGTGGAAAGCTAACGTCAAGGTCAGGTTATTAATCTGCATGAAGAAAAGCTCTGCCTTCTTTTTACTTTCCTAAAGTACTTATCACCCCAGTCCTTCCAGCTTTCAAGAAAAGAGGGCAGGAAACCGACGAGAGGGGAGGAAAAAATGACTTTCCAGGTTTTGTTTTTTTTTTGCTTAAAATTGTCATCACTTCAAAGAGATACGTCTTAATTTCACGTCCACCCACGATTTTTGATTGGCTCTTAGATGAAGCATCTTTTCCCATTAGGGGGTCGCCATAGCAAATCATCCATCTCCATCTCACTCCACCAAGCCCCTGCATGTCCTCCCTCGCCGTATCCATAAACCTCTTTTGGCCTTTGTCGTTTCCTTTTGACTTGCAGCTCCATCCTTTTTATTGTTTCCCGTCACACTCCCCATCCTTAACATCTCCCATCCGACTCAATCTCTCCTCTCCAAACCCATCCTACCTGTGCTAATCATTCTGAATCTCATCTTTGAGATTCCAAGTGCAAACCAAAGCACGACCAATCATCTCATCAGCATCTCACCACAGTCTTGTAAACTTCAAATTCCACTCTTGCCCACAATCTTCCTGCACCCTCCTGTTCACCTCTATAATGCAATCTCACTTCCTTTGAACGGTTAATCCCAAGTATTTAAACACATCCAATTTCAGCACCTTGAACTGTGAAGCTTCCTAAATAATAGTCTTATAATAATCTTATAATAAGCTGCCTCAAGAGGTGCCCATACAAAGGCTGATGAGACAATGGCACCGGCTAATGGTGTGACTATTACTGCTATTATCATTGTCATCGTTAATTGTTATTTGTGTGAAACCAAAGCATTGCCTTATTGGGTTTTATTGCTGAAATTGGAGAAAAGACAGAGAAAGCTGCGACACACACCCGCTGTCAGAAGTTCAATACAACTCCGAGTTTCGCCACCATTGACACCCACCTCTAGTCTGATGGCAGACAGTCATGTTCTATTATACAGGCTCAGATCTCAAAGGAGACGGGTCTGTGCCGTTTGAGCGGTCATTAGCTCCACCAGTCTGTGCTTTCACAGCTGGCAAATGAATGTGTGGATTTTTATTTTTATTTTTATTTTTTTACAGTGAGATTGAAACTGTTTTGATTGTCCGTCGGCGCAATTAAATAAATGTGTGAATATTTTGGAATACACTGAGTCTTTGTTTGGAAAAAAAAAAAAAAAAAATGTTCAGCTTACAAAAGAATCTTCTAAATAACTGTGGTCAGTGTGTGGTCCGAAGGACTGCTGGTGCGTATCTAAGCAGTCAAAAAATAAATTGGCAAATGTTCCGAGAGATGCTGCTTTAGAAAGTGCTTTTTTATTATTACTGCAAACAAACATGGGGAGTTGTGCCATGTGGAACTTGATAAAAAATGACACTTGTAACCTTGTTTGCTTCAGCCAACGCTACAGGCTAATTTATCACATGCAAAGCAATGGGTGAAAGGGCAACTCGTCTGTTAAAAGCATAATAAGAGACTAGCAGGACAGTCACCGGTGTTTGAGCTTCACTTAGGCTTATAATTTATGTCTAATTCATGAATTGCACTTATCACCTTTGTCTAAATGCATGACGTCCTGTATGCTAATGGCTTGTTTCCTGCGACCACGTCATTGTGTGGGCAGCAAGAACCCTGTCAGTGAAAGATGTGCTCAAACAGTAATAATGGAATCTAAAATACAGAAGTACATCATGCAATACGACTGAAATACGGGGTTTGATTTGCTCGAAGTGTTATGGACTGAAACCAGCGGTTTCAAGTGAGGTCTAGGGATGTTTGGGGGACCTCAATTAAAAAATAAAGAATATTTTATCTCGAGCATTTTCAACCATGGGTTTGACGGTTTTTATTGTGCTTCTATCCGTAAGAAACATTGAATGCACTGTTGCGGTAATGGATTTCAAAACTTCATTGAAAAAGTTTGTAACCGTATAGGGATGCAAATAGAGAAAGCCGGTGTGATAAACTGCTGAAGTAAAATTGTATCGACTCCAACTTTGGATTTGATGTTCTATTTTTTTGTTTTTGATTCGCTAAACTGATGGAATTTGCGAAGATTAAACATGAAGGGTCCAATCATCTTTCACCGCCGTTGTGTTTGAACAGCTGACAAAAAGAAACTAATGACGCTGGATGTTCTCTCCATTTATTTGCTTTGTTGGTATTATTCTGAAGGGATGAGGTGCCGAAGCTACTGGACTGCCAAGTCAAGGCTCGACTGCTCCTCATAAACACCAGCCAGTGTTTACAGCAACTGGACATGAGTCAGCGCTGCAGACTGCCAGCGAGAAAATCCAAAAAGGTATCGAACTTCTTCAGCTGCTTCTACAACAAAAACCAGCCTCTGGCTGTCTGCTTTGTCATTTCAAGGAGTTGCCATAATGTTTGTTCCTTGCAATTCCTCCCAACGCCGCACCGGCATCCAAGCCGACCACTGACAAGGAGGGTAACGGGGCAGAGAATGTGCTGGTGGCAGAGCACACAGGCACAGATAACAGGATTTAGCATGGATTGAGAAGAATTAAGACCGCAAACTTTTCAGACCCAACCAACAAAAGCTGCAGATTTAGTGTCAAAATGCTCCGGGTCAAGGTCTTACCGGACATGGACCGCTAACCTGACTCCAACTTTACCCTACATGCCACGGGTACTTCTCTCTCTCTCTGTCTGAGCATTTAAAAAATATCCTAACTTTCAATACTTTCAACACAACAGCTGAGTAAGCCGAGTGCTTTTTTATTTACTTATTCCTATAAGCATGTAGAGAGATTTTGGTAGTTGTGACTTTGGGCATTGCATCTGCACTTTTAAAGTAGTTTAAAGAGTGTAGATGACGGCGAAGATGGAGTTCTGGATTCAGCTGCATACCTTGGGAATATGTGCAAAGCTTGCAACTTCACAATTCAAAATGTACTCGCTTGCTTATGAGGATGTTGTACAGAAAAGGCAAGATGAAAACAACAGACAGTGTTCAGCCCGGAAAGGTAGAGGCTTGGAAATCACCCCCTGGCTGAACAACAGTCCACGCAGCGACAAACATTTTAAAAAGCATAAAGGGAGGCGTCCTTGTGTCTGACGCCTCAGTCAATACAACTTAAAAAAAAAAAAAACCCCAATGTCACAAGACGCTCAGGAGAACTGTCTGGTGGGGAAGGCCAGAAAGATCTCAAGAACGGAGTGCCGAGACAGTCTTTGAATTTTGATGTGTTTGACTGTTTCCTCTTACTGTGATTCAGTTTGAGATGGAAGCAGACTGTGCAGTAGCCCAGGTTTGAGGTCCAGGGTACAAACCTCATCACTCCCTGCAGCTATGTTTGCATAGAGGTAATGGGGAGTGATGAGCAAACTTCATTATCCCTTTAACCGTCGCCTACAGGTGGATGCACGGATGGTGGTCGGGATGAATGTAGGTGGCATTACCGAATCTTTTTGTCCATTCTACCAGGAATAATCGTAATTTATCACTCCGATCACTGACATAGTGACGTATTGACGTGCATACATACAACATCAACGCTTAACATCGTTCAAATCCAGAAACATCGATGTGGTGGATTACAGATGCCAGACATAATTCAGAGATCAACTCTCCAGTGTCCATTTCTGACTTTGATTGGAGTCGACCTTTAAAGCTAACAAACCAGGTACGTGCTTCTTACTGGAAGGAGACGATATCTGCCACAACTCCTGATTTTACCATTAAATCTCTTCATGAACCCTGAGCGCTCCTTCAGATTATTGGAACATGTAATTATTTTTTATCAATACGACAGCATAATCAACCCATACCAAGGTAATCTCATTACACTCCGGACAGCCAGATGCCTACTCGGAACCTCTATTATCTGTACTTCTGTACGTCAGCAAATTCAATTTTTAACCTCATTAGTGGCTTTTACAGGGGCAGCGACCCTCGTGTGTACCGATAAGTGATCCCACGATGCAACGGGGAGAGTTTATCGTCTACATTAAGGAGTAACATAAAACGTCTGGAAGCGGATTCAGATGGGATGATCTCCAGACGGTTACTCGTTCAAACTGGTCCAAAACAAAAGAACAAAAAGAACAAAAAAAGGACTGAAAGATCTTTTTATTGAAGTCGATGATGTTTCTAAAACACGGAGAGAGAGCAGCAATAGCTTGACAATTCAACTGAAAGTCACTTGAAAAATCACCATCAAACTGAAGTAGTGGAGGAGACACGAAAAAGCGCTCCAGCTTCTATAGCTAGTTTATTTTCCATTACTGTTCCTCTCGGTGAGCGAAATGGTGTTTTTGTGTTGTACCAGTGTGAGGAAAGCTCATGTCCCCCCCTGCAATTGGAAGTGTTAACGACTGAGCATCGCCACTGGGCCATCATTTCTGCTGTATAAGCCTTCCTGTCCTGATGCAACCCAGTCCGGGGGGAGATACAGTTTTTATTGGAAGCGATGAACAACGGTCCGGTTTCTGCCCAGCAGAGCAAATCTGCTCAGATATTTAGTTCCAGTAGTTAAAGTTTTTATACAAACTGGACAACTGGACAATAATTTCCAATGTTGATTTAGAGGATTAAAAATTCACATCGAGACAAGTCAAGCCATTTATGCAGTTTTCTACAACACCGTGCTTCTCCTCTGTGAGCTAAGATTCTAAAAAATGTTCCAGTAATAACAGGAAATAAAAACAAAGGAGAAAACTCAACTATTTTCTGGGTTTATTTCTGACTCTTGCCTCAAAATGAAACCAGTCTCTAAGGGGAGGTAGACATCAAATATTTGTGATTCCCATCTATAACCTGCCAAAACCTCCATCCAATATCATTTCTAATACACCTGTCGCACCTACTGGCATGTCGCTGTGAAGATACATAGTCGCTGGAACCTGTCACAACTGGCGTCAGTCTGAAAAAACAGTTTTCTACCCATGACACAGCTGAAAATGTAGAAATAAATAAAATGAAAAGAGCATGATGAGAGGTGTTCAAGACGTAATCTAGGCAGTATTTGTTTCTGCATAAGAAGCATCCATTTACAAATGTTCTCACTCTTTGATCCATTATGCTTGCGTGTAAATAGTTTCCATAGTTTTATTTATCGCACATGATGTCTATTTCCTGCCACAGATTGATAAATGACTAGTATTTTCCCAGTTTTGCCTTGACCTATGAATCACTCCAGGTATGGAAAAGACGTGCGAGTTCTTGAGCTTCAAACCATTACTGAAAAGTGACAGATATGCACTTTTTGCCAACAAGAGACATTATGATCAAGTTGAATAAATAAAAAGAAATAATAATAAAAAAACATTTCACAGATCTTTTCTGAGTCAAAATGAAATGGCATTGCCTCCATCATCTCTTAGAAGTCGCCTTATAAGTAAATTTTTCTGGCCTCAGAATCACTTATTGACAGTAAGATTGGCTACCGTAATCCCTTCATCTTCCGCGCCGCCTTAAGCCTCCCGCAATATCTCTATCCATCTGGTACATGAGAACGCATGGGTCCCTTTGCTTATCACGTCTAAACTATGTTTTAGATTTTACCTCATGGGCGGACTAAATCACAACCTTGCTTTCTTGCTTTCCAGCTGGCCGTTGAGCGGGGCTTCCTGCCAGCCGGCAAAGCCTTGACGGTCGAGACAATCATCTAAAACACTTCCAAAAGTCAGCAAAGATACACTGGCAGCGAAAGGAAGGGGGAAAAGAAATCTCTGCCCGTGGTGGAATTTTATCTCGGCAATGTTTTCAAAGTGTTTTCTCTTCTTTAACGTTGGTTTTTTAATCTGATCAAGGCAGTCAACGTAAAAAATACCAACCTAAATCAAGCATAGCGTTTTTAGTGTGTATGATTACAGCCTTCTGTGTATTTATGTATTTTTTGTTCCTTTAATTATTCTTCTATTTATTTTGGATCAAATGCCAAAATGTTATTTTTATTTGATATAATTTATTTGAATGTCAATAAATACAACTTTAAAGAATAGATTTTACATTTCAGTTATCTTTCTTACCATTATTATACTAGTGACATGAGATGAAATGAAAAAGACAATAAATTACACCCAACTTTGATTCATTGCTGTCGGATTTAGGATATTGCAACATTTATAAGTTGTGCGATGTAAATAGATCCAAACCAAAAAAACAAAATATACACATGTTTTTTTATCAGTATTGATCGGCTCATGGGTAAAATTATTGATAGCAAGCGAAACAGTGCTGAGTTCAACCAATCACAGCATAACGAATGTTCGAATTTGAAGTTACACCGCATCCATGGGTGTTCTATAAAAGATGCTGTCTCCATATCTGGAAAAACTACTGAATTTATGATGATGGGTGTGAACTCTAACCTCCAACATGGCAAAAAAAAATTAAAATAAATAACAGTCGAAGCAGGTGAAGTTAAGTAGGTACAGAGTGTCGGACTGATGGCCGAGGGTAGCCTTTTCTTGATTGGCAGGGACTGAACACTGCTAGTTAATTCATTATAGGATGTTGACAGAGTACAGCAAGCCCTTAGGCAACCCAGTGCTTCTAAAGCCCCTCATGAATATGTTTTATTATCATCTACAGCTTCCATCCTCTTGGGGGTGCAAAGCCCACTACAACAGCAATTCCCCGTTAATTTGTTCCTGGTCAACAGTCAAACGTATCGCTGCTATCTCTTAGGATACTCCCTGTGGCAAAAAAAAAAAAAAAGTGTGTTCCAGTAGAAAAGCAGTCAAATGTCAGCCGCTCTTGTGATGAGATTCTCCTTTTGACTGAATTGCTCACAGATGTTCCTCGCCTCAGACCCCCCCCCCCCCCCCCCCCAAAAAAAAAGGCTGTAAATGAAAGAACCAGCTCGGATGTGAACCAATAAATCTGAAGCATATTATTGGATTGTAAGTAGAGTCTGAAGGGAGGTGAAGAGACAAATCGCGACATTTGTTTTTTAACGCTCAAAATGAGACATGAAAGTCCGTCGTTTTCCGAGTGAGTCGCGACTGAAATGTCTTTCCCAGTCGTATGGGGATCTTGCTGGAGAAAACAATTAATAATCGGTGATAGATGAACTCCAAATACATTCCATTCAATCGACTACATGAAGCGATGAATCAAACCTCACTGTAGCTTCGGGTTTTACTATAATAATTCAACCGTGGCCTGAGATTACTGCGCTTTCAGTGATAACGTAATACAAAACGGGATCTAGGCATCTTCTGTCCCAGACTCCACTGTGGTATATAGCTTCCAAAATCCTTTGAAAGATGGGGTAATTGCTTGCACTAAAGGTTTACACACAGTCACTGTGGTTTTTCAGTGCATACTGTAAATCTGCAAAAAATGGGAAAAGCGCCAGCCACTGTGGAGCCGGATGTTCCATTGAGACCAGTGATTAAAGGATGCATTTACATTTAAATGCACTCATTTTTGGGGGGGGGTTAAATGTGATGCTAAAAAGATGTTTCATCTTCAGCTTTTGGATCAATTTGTTGTAAATTTGTTGGAGAGCACTTTTCGCGTATCGAGAGCAGGCCGTCCGATGAACTTGTGCGTGTAAACGTTCCCTCCTAACAGCGACTAATCGATCGCCAGGATCGGCTCTAACAAGAGGATTCTAAGCATCGACTCAACTCTGCAGCGCCGTTCTCTTAACAATGATATAAGTGGGACAGGACTGACAGTTATGGTGTTCTAGCTTCAAGCCCTACTAAAAGAAAACAATTAATTCATTGTTAATGAGCGGAAGGAACTTTTTTTTTTTTAAACACGGCATATCCATAGCAACAAGTCAGACCACCGACATCTCATTTTGGAATTAAAATGTTTGTTTCTATTGTGTTGATAAGGTTTTTAATCATTAAACACCCAACCAGTCACAATGACCTTTATTCTACTACAAATCCTCGAAATCTCCGTGGTTACGGTTGTCATGCTGTTACCGCCGGTTACCTTGATGTATTGTTTGTATCGTGTTTTTGGATCATTGAAATACGAGGAAAGAAACAGCAAAAAAAAAGACAACAAAACACACATTTCCTCCCACTGGAGTCCCACTCCCACTACTTGAGGCCTGTGAACCATTTGCCATCGTAAAAGTTCAGCACCAACCAAGATGATTCTTTTATTGGCACAAAAATCAAGTCCTGATAAAAACGAGAGGAAATAGTCCAGGACTGCTGGAATATTTCCAGAATCTAAACCGTGGAAAAAGCATCACTTTTCTAACAACAATGATAATTAGAGCATTCATTAAATCTCATTAAAGGCTGAAAGTGCAATTGCTGTTGAAATGGCACCCCCCCTCTCCTATTGGTTGGATTTTCATTGCTCAGCATCTCGGCGACTTGTGAAAGCTCTCCCCCCTATTAAAAAGGTTGCTATCTACAGTAGATAGCAACCGGATGGATGCGGTGTAGGCCTGTCGAAGCAAGCCGATAGCTGCAAATTGACAAGGGGCCAGCTAAGCCCCCTGGTAGAACCCAGCCCTGATTAATTAGAGCCACGGATGATGGAAAAAAATCTGGAGCTTAGTACTCCTGTAATCCCCGCTCTCCAGAGATCACGCGCTCAGAGGTTGACCAAGCAAAACCCAGTGAAGATGACTTGTTAGAGAGTGGGATAGTCTCTCTGTCCTTTACGGACTTCTGTCTTTGCTGTTCCCAAACTGCCTTCCTTTTATAAAGTCATTACATGTCAAGCTTTCAGTCATTTGAGAAGAAACTCCGACTATAGTCTGATCAACGAGCCATAAAAATGAGTCGGCCCGCTAAAGAGTAAGAGAAAACCAGACATGACATGCTGTTCAATAAATAGACATAAACAGATTATAAGCAATTATGTCAGCGATTTAAAAAGAAAGCTGATCGCGTAATTGAAATACAATTTGGGTCCTATTTGAGCAGTTTTGGTCATTATTTTAAACTGGTAATTATTACCGACATCTGGGAATATGTAGCATCACAAAAATTAACTCTGACAGGGAAATTTAAATATTACTCATTTTCTGTTTGTAACAGCCTGTTTTGTTGTTGTCCTTTTAATCTGTATTTTGAATTTTTGGTGCATCATTAACATGGTTGGCATCCACTGGCAGCATTGTTAAAAAATAATTATTATTATCAGTATTATTAGTAATAGTAAGCTATTAAAGTCTTGTCTTTATTCATGATTTCCCCCCCTCTCTCTCCATCTTTCTCTGCCTCTCTCCCCCTGAACAGTCAAAGGAGAGGAAAACCCACTTAGACTTTTGAGTTCCAGCACCCATATAAAGATTTGGTGCACATATAAAGATTTGGTGCACATATAAAGATTTGGTGCACATATAAAGGTTTGGTGCACATATAAAGGTTTGGTGCACATATAAAGATTTGGTACACATATAAAGGTTTGGTGCACATATAAAGGTTTGGTACACATGTAAAGATTTGGTTCACATGTAAAGATTTGATGCATATATAAAGATTTGGTACACATATAAAGGTTTGGTGCACATATAAAGGTTTGGTGCACATATAAAGGTTTGGTGCACATATAAAGGTTTGGTGCACATATAAAGATTTGGTACACATATAAAGGTTTGGTGCACATATAAAGGTTTGGTGCACATATAAAGGTTTGGTGCACATATAAAGGTTTGGTGCACATATAAAGGTTTGGTACACATGTAAAGATTTGGTGCACATGTAAAGATTTGATGCATATATAAAGATTTGGTGCACATGTAAAGATTTGGTGCACATGTAGTGATTTTGTGCATACTTTATATCATAATTTTTTGTTTCTTTTCTACTGGTTTGACAGATTGTCTCATTCGCTGGTGGACACTCTTCAAAAACGCTTTAGTGCTGAGAGTTTTCTCTTGCTTTGTCTTTCATTTGCCTTCTGATCTCCAGCAACGGACCCCCCCCCCCCACTGAGGGGACAGTAACATCCATTGACTTAAGTTTCTGTCATCTCAACTGGTTAGAATAGCTCTTCAGATCTGTGTGGAGCTCGCTGCTGGTGTCAACCACTTGAAATTGAAAACCTAACTTTAAACAAGACTTAAAAAGTTATGCTATGCTGTTGCTGCCACTAACAGCGACATCAAATGGCTCTTTTTGCCTCACAAAGCCATCCATGGTATAATTTAAGTGCGAATTATGTTCAGCGCAAAGAGGCTGAGGCAGTTTGGGCCCCCATTTTGGTAGTTGAGTACAACAGCTATAAAGTATCAGAGTAAATAGCTGCCGTTATATTGTAATGGCCCACACTTGCATCGTGCCCGCTCAGGTAACCTCCCTCATGGAGGTCGATGGGTTATGTGGAGGGGGCACAATGAACATGCAGCGCTCCCTTGGTCATGCCTCCCGAGGAGATGGTGTGTAATCAAGGTTTACAGCTCCGAGCCACATGACACGCAGCAGAATGCAATCTTGTTTGAACAGATTCTGGAGATTGTACGGCAATACTCGCCGCATCTAAATGCGGGTGACAGTTCATCTTTGTGAGTGACGGCAGGGATTGAATGTCATCTCATCTACACTGTGTGTATGCTGGGAGATTGAGACTCTAACCGCTCAGAGTGAAGGATGTAAATAACAGCAGTAAATCTAAACGGGTTTTCAAACCTGCTGTTGCTTCGTTTTCCAACCGGAATGTGAACAACGTCGATAAATATTTGTATTAGAGCGTACGCTTGGAGGTTTTAAGACATTTGAATCTGTTACAAGTTGGTTGACGTTGAGCCCAGGTGAACACGCGACGCTCTAAATAGCCTATTTGAAATGTACCAGACTCAAGTGGGTCCTCAAAAAGCAGATTTTATTCATTTTTTATTTTTTTGGCAGTAGCGGAATAAAAAAATTCAGGCAGCGTAATTAAAAACTCACAAAAAAAACCCACCATTCAAACGTATTAAAAAGCTTTGTATAGCGGTAAAAGTATCAGAAATCCACTGCTAGGTTAGTATTACTGATGCATTAGTGCATAAACTGCATTTTGATGTTGAGGCTTTGAGGTGAAGCTAATTTGTGATCTTATGTAAAGCCAACAGAGCAGCATAAAGTAGACGTAATTGAAGCAAGTGCAGAGTCTGTTGAATAAATGGACTGGAATGAAGTACATGTCCACTGAAGTATAAATTACACACATACAATAGAAACACTCAGCCGCATGTATCTTCAGACAGTCCTGCCAAAGTTCTTAATTACTTTGCACCTCTGGATTTGAAGGACACTTTAAAACCCATCCGAGGACACGAATCCCCCCCAGGAATTCGTTATCGAAGTCACATTTCTTTTGGAAAACGAGCGCAAATAAAAGATGTTAGCTGTCGCGTTGTTTAAATAAAAGCTGTGCAGACTTTGCGTTTACTTGTTAGGTATGCCGTCCACCGTCTGCACGTCCCTGAGCTCAAACCGCCTCAACCGGCGCGGCGTCGACCCTGTCAGATCCTGACGAGTTTGCTGATATATATAGTATGGATTTAAACTGAGGATACACTGATTTGCAGTGGCACTGATGGAGTTCAAACTCCCTGCCCCCCCACCCCTTGGGAGCGGTCCTTGCCCTCGGCCGCGTGCCATGACACCGCTAGGCCAGGCAGGACATTTCCATCAATCACACTTTAGGCGAATGAAGTGCGGATGAAGGTAGCGACGCCGCGGCGGTCGTGATAACAGCCTCGAAAATTTGGCGTCTGCCAGGTCTCAACCACCTCACTGTATCAGAGATGGAGTTGATCAAGCCCCCCCCCCCACACACACACACACACAAGAGGAGGAAGATCCCTGCTGGTGAATAGTGAGGTGGGAATGGGGGGGGAGTGAGTCACGGAACATTCCAGTGAGTCAGTGTTTAGGATTGTGGTTCAGACTTATCTTAACTAAACCACAGACTCTACACAAGTTTGAAGATTCATCTCTAGAGAGATTAAAAATTTCACGAATCATTACATTTTTTATTTTACGCGTCACTAATCTACCACCTCAGCGATGTTTCCGCTCCCCTGAATTAAAAAAAAAAACATTAGTTAAATAATGCTGCAGTAAATGCATACAGGCTGAATATTCATATTTTAACGCCGCAACTAAATAAAAATTCAAGCGAGAGGATAGTCTTGCCCCGATAACCCAACAAACACGCAACGGAAATTAATTCTGATGTCTTTTCAGTATCTCATGTTGCCTCCAGCTTGATTCCAGACCCTCAACTGCTGACATCTCATTAAAACCTGCAGCGGGTTACACACTGTATGTTCACTATGCATCACGAGTCGTTAGAAAGAACCGCCGCCACAGCTTAGGTGCGGACTGAAAATGAGGTTTTTGGGGGGAATGGGCACGATCAGATAAATGTCTGACAGGATAATGAAGTGAAGCCAAAAAAATGGAAACTTGGTGTTCAGATTACGTTACCTCAACCTTGTTCATTAGAAAGAAAAACTCTTGACTCTTTTCAAATTCCAGTTTTTAACTGATTCCCATTCCGCCCAACATCCACTGAGCCAAGACGCACCTCCCTCGGTGTCTGATAATTAAAATTTCAAGGGTGGTATCGGTGCCTTTTTGGCAGAAGAAAGGGGTTTGGCATCATCTTGGGTATGGTTCAGTCTGCCTTAATAGTTTTTGAAGCCGTAATGAAACAGTGCAGCTCACGAGGGTCTCAAAATAGTAGTTTACGGTGCTTTCTGAGTACGGTTAGAGAAATTTGCTATTTATAAGGTCTAATTTTGGATAATTTCAGAGAAGGGATGAAATCGGGATAGCGGTTGGGTAGAAAAGCTCTAAGTTTGGTCCCATTAATGAGAAGAGGACCCTCCTATGTCTGTTGAGGTAATGTTTGTGAGCTTTAAAGTCAGTAAGCTCAGACATCCATCTGGTCGGGATCAGTCGCGTAACTTCGAGCCATTAGTTGGAGAATGTCTTCCTAAAACTTTAGGAATACAGGTTTTAGTTGAAGGAACTCAACAAGTCCGTTTCTCGAGATGTCTGACAAGAAAATGCAAGTCAGAATTAAAACCAGAGCTGACAGGGCGTTCTACGCCAATCAGTCAGGCAGCTACCACGTCCCATGAAAAATGAATACCCCTCAAAATAGACGTGTTGAATGTGTTGATGAGAAGGATGTGAAAAACATCTATTCATCACCGAAAGAATTCGCCGCGCTACTTCCCAGCTCTTTATCAGCCGGGAAGGCTGAGGAACAATGACCTTCATTCATCCATCTCATTTTCTGTGTTTACAATAAAGACGGAGTAAGCGGAAAATCTGCTAATTCCTCAATCAATCTCGTAAATTACAGTGGATTTGTACCCTTGAAAACTTCAACGCGTCTCATCAACATCAATATATTCCTGACAAACCGTTAAAGCAAGGAAAACATTTACTGGTGTTTCCACAAAAGAAGCTGCTATAAACTATAATACGGTTTGAAGTGCACCCGCCCTACGCTTCTAACGGAGCGCTGTGACGTCTACGTAGGCAGCCGAGGCAGTCTGAGCTGATTGGACGATTGTTTGCTTTCCGAAAGAGATGATGAAAGCTTGGTGCACACCTTGCAATTTCCTCATCAGGTGCGACTTCAGGCGACATTTAAAGCATAAACGTAAGATGGAAAAGTGCAACGGATGAGGAAGTGACTTCAAGCGCCCATTTCTGTTTGTTTTCGCAGGTAGTCTCCAAAACTATTGCTTACCACAATTGATAAATGGATTTTTTTTTTTTTCGTAATTGGAGGCCAGAGTTTCAATTTGCGAATGAAAAATGATCATAGAAGACAAAAACTGGGCGGAATCGAACAGGTAATGAGGCAGAGGTATGACCGTGTACCCCAGACGAAGCTACCGGGAGGTCCACTGAGCCTAATAGAGATGTTTTTTGTCTTCTACACTCATTTAATCAAAAATGTATTGGCTCCAAGGACGGAAAAAGAAAAAAAAAACATACCCGACACAGGTGAGTCAAAACGGAACTGACTTGAAGTTCAAAGGTCTGCACAAACAGCTTCAGACCAAAAGGAAACATCATCGGGTCTGGATTCCCAACCAGCGTTCAGTCGGACAAAAGACAGCAGCTGCTCAGAGGAAAGTCCATTTATCTGGACCCTCAAGAGGCTGTTTCAGCACAACTTTTATTTCCCAGCCATTCAAACACGCTGTTTGTTCACAACATTTCGACTGTTCACTTAAAGCGTGATCAAATTCTATGGTGGAGCGTGGCGCCCATTGATGAAGGCGGATTAAACAAACACGCCCCTGCTTTGAATCTCGCGTCTCTAGTTGCTCCCTTTACGCGTCCCTTTGATTCCCAAACACTCGCTCTAATAAAACCCAGACAATCCGGGTGTGAAACTCAGCGATTGGCGAAAACAAACACCAGTTACGATGGTTTATAAAGCCGACTGCCGCGTATCCCATCACCCTTTGCAGGCCGGCCGTCGGCTGCAGCTCACCACACACTGTTAAGCCTCATGGAAAAACAAGTTGTTTGGAGCTCTGAGACGATGTCCAATGGTTTATATCATGGCCTGACAGCACTTGGAGCTGCACAGAGCTACACGCTTCAGGTTTACTGGCCGGTAGTGTAAATGTATCAACAGTGCATTCCCCAGTGAAACTGAACTCCAGCCTCTACTTTCAAATCCCCCCCCCCCCCCCCCACAGCTGCAATTCCACACACGTTTCCAGAGCAAGCACCTCCATCCCATCTCCTTGCAACCGCTAACCGAAACTCTTATCTCCTCTTGCGATTCCTTACAGTTCTGCAAACAAAGCAAGAGGATTGCAAAAAGAGCTTCTGAAGTCCCTCTCAAACACACCCCCCCCCCCCCGGTGCCTCTCCTGCATCGATGGAGTCCGAGGGCAACTTTGGCTTTTGTTCCCAGGTTCCCAATGTTTGATTGAAGGCGGTTAGGAACGCAGGACGGGACAGGGTGTTTGAATTAGTGGTCGGGAAAAGTCACTCAGACGTGGTGGAAAAAAATTGTCTAGGTTTATTTGGTAGCTAAGGAGGTGCAAAATTAGCAATTTTCTCAAACGTTAATTCAGGTCTGTGGAAAATTAAAGTAATTTCTTCATCATAAAGACAGTCTCCTGGGTAAATGGTGCCAGCAATTGCATACTTTCACTCCCCTCTTTTGAAAATGAGGGGCACATCTGCTCGTCTATTGTCTAAATTCATTATTAATGGAAAAGGGGTGCGACTGTTATCCCTTTTACGTTCACTGGACTGTGTCACCGGCTCAGACAGGATGTTCACACACTTTGTTTGTGCTCAGGAGAAAAGAAAAAAAAAAAAAAGAGGGGACGTTAGGAGAACAAGCAATTACTGTAATCTAGTGCGATGGGTTTGTTTCACGCAACTACAAAGTACAATTATGTTTTTGATGGAGAGCATAAGAGGTTAAAATATACCCCTACTTAGCTACGGATGATGGGAACTACTATGACAGCACACCAGGACACATTCAAAAGAATACAGAGCCATAAAGGGATGCAAAGCAATGACAGTCCAGAGGATCAAAAGCAGCAATTTCATTGTCAGTCCATGCAAGCACCAAGAGGGTTATGATGAGTTACGATGGGAGAGAAAGAAAGAGTTTGATTGTTGGCTCTTACAGAGGTGTAGACATCTCCAGGGAGATAACTGCTAATGCTAAAACAAAAACAAAAAAAAAAGAGAGACTTCCCCCCCACAATACACAAATGTACAGCCGCCCTGAGAGGCAAGCGCAAACAAAACATCTGGTGATCCATTTTCTGAGTTCTACCTTAATTGCTGTCTCTCCAGTGTTTGACTTGAAACCGTTAAAAAAAAAAAAAAAAAAAAAAAAAAAAAAAAAAAAAAGGTTTCCCAAGATAATGGCTGCTGGTTCCTTATTTGTTTGCTTTTCATTTGTGAAAGTGAGAAAACAAAGTTCTGCTGTAGGAAAGGAAGAAAAACTTTTGCTGAGATTATTTATGTAATTACAATTAGAATTGTAATATTCATTCGGGCCACAAGAGGGCTACATGCTCCAGTTACGACAAATGTGTACAAACGCAAAAAAGAACAGAAGAAAGTGAAAATTAACGTTAACTATGCTGTAGCTATTTTGCAATTTCATCCACCACCACCACCGCATCCACCGTCCCAATATATGTTGTTTTCTGAATTTCGAACACTTAACTGCCCTCTTGTGGACATGAGGATGGAACCTGGTATGCAAATGCGTTGTATTATTAATACAATCGCCAAAAATTCCATCATTTCACACAAAATGTAATCGTCTTCTCCAAACACCCAAACTTCAGCCGAGCCCTCATGAGGTTACGTTGGCCGTAAATAGATTTCAAGTCTTGCGAGAAAACTTTCAAGTGAGTGAGGTTTCCACGTGTCGCTGCAAATGCTGAACAAAACCAATAAATGAAAAGTTCATGTCCGCTGAAATGCCAGAGGGCTTTTCATTTCACATAATCCTTTAAAGATGTCAATAAAAGACACCCCGATTTCCCGCCAAGTCCTCTGTTAGATCAACATTTCTGTATGACCTCTAATTGAAGTCTGTAGAGTTTGGAACAAGCCACTAGTTCCTACACCATATATAACACTGCCAATACCTGCATTACAGGAATATATGTTGGAATGAGGTGGTTGTGTACGTTCAAGACTGAAAAAAGGCTCATTCTTGATGCTATTTCTTCTTTCCAGTCTTATTGTAAAACAAAAAGGAAGAACAAGAACAACAGAATAAGATGGATGTTACATTGCACATTCACTGGAAGGTAGAAAGAACAGACGAGGCCAGAGATACCACACAAGGACGAGCCAACCTTTCCACAAGCTGCTCGATGACTCAACCTGTTTTTATATATATATATATATATATATATATATATATATATATATATATATATATATATATATATATATATATAAAACAAAGATTATCTTTCTCCGGAGCCGTTGATTTGTAGTTTTATATTCCTTGCCATATGCTGAGTGCAGACAATAACCCATAAAATCTATTTTTGGAGGGTAGGGTTCTGTCTGGAGCTTAAAGCAGAGGGGGGAAAAGATTGATGCAAAAGCAGCTTCCTGTTCGGAATCATTGCAGCTATATAGCAGCGGTCTGTGCATTGCTATTCAAGGGTACTAAAAGAAATCTAAGGATGCTAATGTCAAACTAATTACATCAACCTGTCCGGAATGCATTTACGCTCCACGTCCATCAAGACCGACGAAAGTCCGACGGAGATAGATGCTTAGCGGTCCCATCACAAAACGACAGGAGCTCCCATCGCTACCAGCACAGATGGAATTCTCATCCTCACAGCGGCTTCAAGGCAGTGTGAAGGTTGAATTCTTCAAAACTGTCTAGACTTTCCATCCTTTCCACACCAGCATGTGATCCCCGATAGTGTAAAGCCTATTCTGTGAAAATGCTCAGAACCTCTAATGAAGAAATGAAGCATGGAGGAAGCATGACGGACCACAGCCTAGGGGGGAAACCATACAAAAAAAAAAAAAAAAAAAATGGAGAGAGGGAGTCAGAGCGAGGAGATGGTAAGAATAAAATAGAGCAAAGAAAGGAAGTTGCAATCAAAATTTTCACTCGACTTTTGTCAACCTGTCCCATCTGAGGTGGCGCTAACCTTGGATTGGTTGAACTTGTTCTGCTAATTCTACAGATGCTTTCATTTGAGCGGCAGTAAAAAAAAAAAAAAAAATTCTTTCATTTGACATACGGTTTAAATAAGAACATCTGAAAGTGGAAAATATTAGACCCCCGAGCAGCCAAATCAGTGCATGATGAATGAACTTCAAACACGGACTTCTAAACCTTTTGACGCTGAATGCATGTTGAAAATTCAAGGGGAAAGTAGATGAAATAGTCAAGATTCCCTCCAGAAAAAAAAAAAAAAAAAAAAATCCTGTAGTTTCACTGTTTAAAGCCATTGGCTGAATATTCAGTCATCTTCATGAGTTCAGTCTGAACTGATGGTTTTCAAACCACCTGCCAACGTTCTGAACATCGTAGAAGCAGGAAAAGTGGATTTTAAACGTTACATCCTTGCATCCATCGGTTTGTTTTGATTCCTTGCGGCGCCATGGCGACAAAACTACAACCTAACACAACTGTGGGCGTGGAAAACTCTTTCACACACTCGTGTGTTTGCCGTATTCCCCCCCCCCCACGCCACCCCACCCCAGCATCACCTTTAGCCTCCCTCTGGCACAAATGTGCCAGGCTGATTCATCGTCTTAGGTGAGGCCAAGCAGAAGCAGACGTGGCTGCCCCCACCCCTCAGAGCTCCTCCTCCTTCTCCTCCTCATCAGAACACACATGAACAACAACCCCCACCCCCACCCCGCCGCCACTTCCCCACCCTTGGGATTCCCGTTATTCCAACCCTGTCGGCTGGGGGACCTGTGAGATCACATCACATATCAGTCTGGCGCCTCGCCTTCTGCCACCCTGAGCTGCCCCGGCGACGAGGGGGGGGGGGGGGGGGGCACACCCTTGGCTCCATTTTCAACACCAGCCATCCACCGGTCCTCCTCAGGCACAACGTTCCCTCCTGGATATTAATGCAACTGAATTATATTATATCCCAGACGCCGCCGTGGCATCAGGGTGGAGTCCCTGGAGCCCTGGCAGGTCCTACAGGAGACGGCCCCCGCCCAAACTATCAATCCCCCTGCCCCCTACTCTCCCCCTCCTCGACTGTTTTTCCACATCTCTAATTGGGGTTTGTTGACATGTTCCACGATCAGCGGCGACCGGCGCCTCCCAAATTCTAATGTAAGGGAGGGGGTTACTCGTCATTTTGTCTGCCGTTTGTGGCGTTTGCACTAATCACACCATCTAACAATGTTTTCATTCAAATCATGAGCGTTTGATGACAGCGTCATTACACTATTATTACACTATTCATCGAGACGACCAATCAGATTTTACCTTGCTTTTTCTACAGATGGAATAATCGTCACACACATTTGCTTTATAGACTTGCAAATAAATCAGTGGTTTTATTAGCAGAAGTATAATTTCTGGGTTAAAAATTATAATCCAACTTCCCTTTTCCTATTGGACCGTTGGTCAATGTTTGACTGCATCCTTTATTCTGTAGCTACGCCCTTAAAATGACTCTACCTGCGGGGAGAAGACAGGATTGTGAATCAATACCAATATCATCTACATGCAAGTCTTACATGTCTGTGGAAGATCTTTGGAGTTTATATTCCGCATTTTATCCTCTATTCAGCATCCCTTCGATCATAACGCCG
Source organism: Antennarius maculatus (assembly GCA_013358685.1). NCBI lineage: Eukaryota > Metazoa > Chordata > Actinopteri > Lophiiformes > Antennariidae > Antennarius > Antennarius maculatus. The sequence continues at coordinate 2,751,866 of CM023617.1, read as the reverse complement.
TCATTAGAGACCTCTCTAATAAGCAGGTTCAGCTGCCAATAAGTCCAGCCTGGTATGACATCACAAACCGACCCGATATTGAATTATAGTCTGTCTTTTCAGGCATCAGTAAAAGCTAAAAAGTATTTCACATGCACACTAAAACCCAAGATTTCTGAATTTGAGTTGTGATTTTATGTTTTTTCGCCTCAAACTTTCCACAAAGAATTGAGTTTCCTGCTGGTTTTTAAAAAAGGAAAGAAAGATGGGCACGTCTTCCAGAGTTTGTGTTGATGCTTCCGTCTGGAAGGAAATTCTAGCGGGAATTTGGTGAGAGAAAGATCTGCTTGAGAAAAGACAGATGGTCTGGATGAAGAAGAAATAGAAAACAAATCTCTCCACCCTGAATGTAAGTCTCTGAGCAGGCCAGATTAGGCAATAGTGAAACAAGAGAGCAGCATGGTGAATTCAGAAGAGAGAGAGAGAGAGAAAAAAAAAAAGCCAATTTGGAAAGATAAACCCCTTTAGCAAAAAAACATGATGGGGCATAACTTCCATGTAGGTTAATAAACTCCTAATTTAAACCTTGATGAGAATTCACGCTGTAGCGCAAATGTCAGGTAGCACCAGGTCTTGTTCGGCCATCGTTCCCGGACACCAACTGAGATATGGGCTTCAGCTTCTGAGCGCCGCATCCAATCTCACTCCGAATGCTCCCCAACATAGACAAAGGAGGCCTTCCACCCATGGCGAGGGAAGGGACAGTGATTAATGAGGCCACACCGGTGGAGAGTGGCTCCGTTATACTCCAACTCCAGTCTTGTCTCTGCTTCAGCAGCAAGAGTGTCAACAAGGAACTAATGACTGCCAAAATGTCCTGTTACATACTTCCGAATAACATCGCTCTCCTCATCGTCCCGTAGGCCGCATTCACATCCTGGTGGAACACGGCTGGAAGCCAACTATATCCAGGAGAATATTGGCATAAATTTCTGTCAGAGCTGCAATGGAGACGAACCCCGTCAGATATTTTGGGGGTATTCCTGCTGTGTTTGAGATGACTATGACTTTTTGACCCCCATCCAGCTAAACCCAACTACTTTTTCTGAAATCTTTTGGATCTGACTCCTGTTTTTTGCAAGGATCCCTCCTTGATGCACGTCTCCTTCCTTTCTCCGAAGTCTGGAATGACTTCAGCATCTTATTCAAGGATGCGTCGACATGTGCGCTGATTCTAGTAACTCGTTAGAAAAAAGAAAATTAGAAGAAAGGTAGGGGTTATCATCTCTGACTGACTGAATTTTATTTATTTTATTTAGTTTTAAATACAACCGTATTCATTCCATTCAATTCAGTCTACCAAAAGTCTAAAATGATGACTTGATGAGTTGAAAATGTTTGCCTTGAAAGTTTCCTTCTTTCACTTCCAAGTGCAAAATTACTTAACCAAAACAAATTTAAATCAGTTTTATTTGTAAGTCTTGGGATAAAAAACGTTCAAGTGTAAATTCTAAAACCAAGTGATTTAAATGCACACTAAATACCTTAACTTATTCCTCAAAATTGCCATGGAAACCCTTTCCCATGATGCCAAACAACAGGTTTTTTTTCCCCATTTGAGGTCCTACTGTGAACACAACATAAAGGTGTCATCCATTCAGACATCGTCACTGCCTGATTTTTAGGAAAAAACCAGTCAAGATTCTTGCACGTTTCTTCCCTTCCACTCAACCTGGTGGAGAATCCCTCGAGCTGCTGATCGAACTGCAATCTCGCTGTTCAAACACAGCTGCATCAATGGGATTTTGTCACCGTGCCCCCACCCTGGAAACAAAGATATGCACAGCTGCTGCTCTGTTGCCCAGAAACTAAATGTCATTTCAGCAATACCCCCCATTCCATCAATAGGATAGTGTTACAGGAAGCAAGGCAAACAGTCCCGGGCCTCCAAACTTGATTTTCCCATTTCGGTCTACTCCAAACTGCTCCCACGCATCCATATTCCGGGGCTCGGCTTTCTAATGAGAGTTCACGTGTCACTGAAATTGTGGAGACAGAAGGAAAAGAGTAAAATAAATGCACCTTACGGAACAGGAGGGCCTCGCTGTTATTGAGTTTACGGTATCATTTTCATATCACCGGAGACCATCCCCTCTGTTCAATCAATATGTGCTGAGTTCTATAATTTAAAATCACATTAATGGATGCATTCATGCATTTTGAGCGTATTACCAAGAATTAGATTCTTTTTTTTTAAATAAATTTAAAACTATAAAGAACACAGAAATTTCATTTGCATGTTTGCTTCAGACAGCAAACAGCTTGGAGGTTCTTACTGGGTCCTAAAAATAATAAAAAAAAAAAAATCTCTTTTACATTTTGACCCAATGTAAACATTACTTTATTAGGGAGAAAAAAATGAAACTCGTGTCTGGGAAATGAGCTTGGGAGAAGTAAAAGTTTAGTTTGGGAACGGTTTTAAAACGGGGAATTCATTAACGTAAACAGCCTTCAATCGCACTGAGCCTCATTTATTTAGCCCAGTGCTTTAGCAATAGTCCCTTTGTGCAATTTAGCTCAGTTTTGTGAAGAGCAAATCAAGATGGGACGACAGGAGTAAAAATAAAAGGTATCGCTTTCTTCCATCTTTTGTCGCTACCTAAAGATGTTGTCACTCCGAATCAAAACAGTTACAAATGTGAAGAAACATAAGAGTTTTCTCTACTCCATCCAACAGATATTTTACATTCATTAGAGTTTAAGGCTTTTCTGCAAACCGGGGGAGGGGGGGTGGCATTTAAGGCCCTCCAGAGGCAATAAAGCCAATGGGCTACCAGGAAGAGCCATATCCGTGAATGAACTAATTAAGCTCCTCAATGTCTTCGACAAAATGGTGCCCTGAGATTGTTCTCTCCAATACCAGTAATGAGAAAGAGAGAGACACGAGGGTGAAAACACGGAAGAGAAAAGCCAGTGTGGTGGGGGTGGGGGTGGCTAGACTTCATCCTCAAATGCATGAGGAGAGCATTGCTCAGAAAAGAGATTGAGGAAGTAGGCGGCGGAGGATGGCTTTCCAGCTCTTTCTGCCCCCCCCCCCCCCCCCCCCCCTCCCCAGTCTGGATGGATTTGCCACAATTTTTGAATGCAAGGTTGTTGTTTTTTTTTATCCGTTTTTGTTTCTGCAGCCTCAGTTGCAGCGAGGCTCATTAAAGTCCGTAAACAGTCAGAGATGTGCTCTCTAATGAGGAAGCACTTCTGTTGTAGAAAGAAAAAAAAAAAAAGAGTTCTGTCCTCGGGAAGCCAGCCATGCCAGCTAAAAAGCATCCAAAAACAACCCCAACAACCAATCCATTCTTTGCGAGCTCATTTGCGCACCTCTCGTTCTCATTGTTCTCTCATTTTCTGTACTCCACTTTGTCCCGGAAGCGATTCGGAGTCAATCCTGTCATACTTTACCCTGAAAATGCCGACAAAGTGATTAATCAAGTTTTGAGACTACTCTAGTCCTTCAAGGTTGCATCCAAGGTCTCCAGGGTCAACAATATCCCCAGGAAGGGCTCTACGGTCAACAACACTACCGAGTGCAGTGGAGTTGAATGAAACAGAGTAGAGTAGGACTTTATTCATCTCTACTCTACTCTGTTTCATTCAACTCCACTGCACTTGGTAGCGTTGTTGACCGTAGACCCCGTCCTGGGATATTGTTGATCCTAGAGACCTTGGATGCAACCTTGAAGGACTAGAGTAGTCTCAAATCTTTCTTAATCACAGCAGAGTTGGAAAAAAAACAACAGCGGTCTTTTCACTGTCGGCCCACAACGGTGTTCGCTTTTCTTCTGAGATGGAGAGAAGCATTTGAGCGGACACAGAGGAACGCCAATGCGATTTGGCATTTGGAGTTGGCGCTTCACAAAGACAGTGGGTAAGACAGTGATAAGTGATCTACCTATGGCTCACTGCTCACACTGATTCTGAATAATGACGGCAGCAACGGCAAGATAAATCATGATCCCGCGGACGCAACAAAACCTACAAAGAATTCTGGCTCCTGGAGGCACATGGGGGTGTCTACTTCCGGAGAAGCGTTTGATATTTTAAGAGACAAAAGTAAAGGTTAGATACTTAAGTTCGGTGCTCTGATGGGAGCCCCCCCGAGCTTTCAGAGTTCATTAGAACCATATTATCATCAAGTATCTTAGAGCCTCGCTATTAGGCCTGGAGTTGCAGTAATCTTGATGGTGCCACTGGAGGGAAAGCTGCAGGATAATTAATGTCCAAAAACGTTCTCTGTCTTGGACTTATTGAACGCACAAGTAATTTCATGCCAACTTATTAGATATCTTCAGTGCAAAAATAGTAAGAGGCGGTAAAAAAGCTGCAGATAGGAGACTGTCCAGACCTACCCAGATACGGCAATTTGTGACACTGGCCACAGCGTATCTTCAAATCTCAGTTGTCATTGAAAGGAAAAACATTTCTATCCTTTAGAAAAGAAAAAAGAAAATCTTTCGTAAAGGCAAAGAGAAACCAAGACTCAATGGAGGCTAGCTCTTTGTCTGAGCCGAGCAATAACTCAAACGCAATCATCGCATTGCTTGTAAAAAGCGATCAGCCTTGATTGATGGCTACAAGCGGAATGTCCACCAATCCCATTAAGCCTCCACCAAGCAGCCAATCTGGACACACATCCAGTTTATATCAGGATACTTCAAACTTCAGCCCCCCTCCCCAAGAGGCAGACGTGATCCATTGGGGTACAATACTGATTTAAAGGAAGATGAACACATGCTAGCAATATTCTAGTTATGTTTCACAGCGGAGTGTTAAAATACAAAAAGGACCTCGACGTCTCTTCCCGCTTTGCCGTTATTGCCGCCGCTGGAGACATTAGTGTCCTATATTTAACACATAAATGCAAGAGTTGTGTGAATTAAAAAGAAAAAAATAATCCAGGTAGGATTGGGCAGGAAACGGTTAAATCACCTTTATATCAGCCGATCCTGAGAAACGTGACGTTTTCAATCGTTTGAGAAAAAAAAAAAAAAGAAATTCACAAGGAAATTGGTCAAATTTCTCTCATTTCATGGAAGGACTGAATGTTCTAATAATATTTTTCTATCATCACACGACTTGCAGCTCGGTTCAGGTGAAGCTGGTCAGCAAAAAAAAAAACCCCGGAGACAGAATCTGAACTGGGTCTCCAGCAATCGAGGCAAGATTGATGACTTCATGTCAAGGCAGTAACCCCCCCCCACATATAAACACACACACACACACACACACACACACCGGCTCCTCTTTACACATCTACAGACCATACAGTTTGTGTGTTACCAAAAAACACGCATTTGATGTATGTTCACGTCACATCTCGAAACGATTGGCTCGTCTTTGACGTGACTTTTATTCTGTCTTTTTTTTTTTTTTTTTTTTTTAAAGCCATATTTGGAGAGCTACATCTGAAACCGAGACTTTCCATACTGTGCGAATCAAAAATGATGTTTTAATATTAGTCATATATTCGCTGCAGACGCTGCAGATGCCTCAGAGCTGTATCGGTCAGATGAGTACTGCCGAGCCGTGCCAAGCGTTATTACAAGTCTTTGAGCTGAAGCCACATTGGATGGCGTCTTGGAAGCTTCCGTTGGCTGGCATAAAAAAGGCCGAGCCCCCCACCCCACCCCCCCACCCACCCCCACCCCCGACCCCTCGTGTCAAAGCGTCTCGGCTCGACCCATCTGGCTCGCCTGTGCCGCGAACCGTTATCAATCATGTGCAGGATGACATGCTCCCTTTGTTCCTGCGGTGCAAACACATTTCATCCCCTCGGTGTTCAGACTGTTTGAAAAGTTTGAAACATTTTTTTTTTTTTTTTTTTTTTTTTTTTACACAATGAGCACATCGAACATTTTAAGTGAGATCTCAAGCCTCCAAAACTCCAAAGTAAGTCGATTTTAACCTTCGGGCTTCATTAAGGGGGAGGCACGAAATCATCAAAAACACCTTTTAAGCGTCCTTTGATCCCGTCTTTCCTACTTTCCTGCCGTGAGGTGAGGTTTTCGGTACTCCAGCCGCGCTCCTTTTCCAGGAGGCGAAAAGTCGACGCTGGTGGCATGAAATTAAAAATTTAAACAGACTTCAGAGAGCTTTGTAGAGACTTGATTGATTGGTTGAAGCCTTTCAAAAAAAAAAAAAAAAAAAGCATCTTATTAGCAAGAAAATGCAAAGATACCATAAGAAAACAAGTGTGGGCTCCAGATTTTGCAGCATTTTCTCAGTCACTTGATTCATATTCAAGGGATTTGCATTTAAATGTTTGAGAATTTACACCGAGTTGAGCAACTCAAATGGAACAGGCTGCCAAATAATATGGAGGAGAAGCTAAAAAAAAAAAAAACGACAAGTGCCAAGAAGTTCTTATTACATGTCAGCACCCATATAGCATCAACAGAACAAATTCTAAACCACAGCAGAGGGTCTTAGAATATCCATTTTCAGAGTTCTGAACAGTCAATAAAAAGAAATAATTATGGATCAGAACTTTGCAAGTTTTTCTGGTGCTTATTAAAGCAGCATAGCGCCAACATTATGCAAAAAAAAAAAAAAAAAAGCAGACAGCTGTCAGTCAGGATAGCGGCTGTTCATTTCAGAGACGTAATCAGGCCAAGATACACGAACAGATTTTTGTTGCTTTTATTTTTAGACTTCGATTTTGTGGAGGAAAACTGCGCTTCGCTCTCAATGCAAAGATGTTTCCTCTCCTGATTTGTGCCTTTTTTAAAACAATTTTTTTTTTTTTTTTGCTCAATTCAGTTACAGAAAAGAGCTGAATCCAACTAATGCAATGAGAAGATCGGCCCAGCGTGGCTATAAATGCGTTTAGAATAAAGTCATTTTTAAATTAAATCAAGCAAAAACAGGGGGGGGGGACGGCGGGGGGGGGGGGGCACATCTCTTCCTGTCTGACACCATTACAGGTCTGGTGAGATTTAAGAGTAGAAAATAAGGCTCCAGCAGCCCAGCAGAAAACAATGGCTGTAGGGGTTGAAGTGCCCTGCCAGCCCAGCGGTCCCTCCTTGACGACACTTTGCATGGTGACCCCGCCTCCCTCACATCCTCCTGCCTCCTCCCCCCCCTTACCTTTGTCTCCCCTCTGAGCTCACTGGGGGTGGGGGGAGCCACTCCCGGGGGCTTTTTCTACAGGAGTGGCTCCACGACAATGCTGTTAGCGTGAAAGCCTAATAAATTACAGACCTCTCCTGATCTCATCAAACAGAGCAGCCTGGGCCGTAAAAAGCATAATGGAAAGAAAAGAAAAATAAATTCCAAGGGGTTGGACTCGGGGCGGGGGGGGGGGTTCAGAAAGAGGTGATTGCGACGTTTTCAGGTGAAACTGTTAGAGGTCGCCCTCTTAATTTTGAAATCAAAAGACTGGAGAGATTCGTGTGATAACAATTCTTGTAACTCTATTTTCAAAAACGTTAGGTTCGTATTTCCAGCGTCGGGGGTGTTGCAGAGGTCACCCCGGCTTCGTGTCAGGGGAGAAAACTGGACAGTTATGGGAACATTTTGTGGCAAAGCTTTTGGAATATGAATTCACCAAAGGAAAAAAAAAAAAAGAAGCGTTTAACCAAGCCGTGGCAGTTGTTTAAAAGTGTACACAGAGCGTTTTGCTTCTATTTGATTGGTATAAACACCAAATTACTCCATCGTCTAACCCCAAACCCTTTTTATTCTGAAGGACAGAGATCTATATAAACAGGCTTATCCTTCCCCTGAGTGCAACTCGACGGCTTTCTCTCCTCCAAATATTTTCTTCCATATAATCTGTACACATGGATTCCCAGAGTGCATAGCAATTAATATGTGCATACAAATGATTTAATTAATAATGAATCTATAACGCTCTCGGTGTACTTATCCTTTCATTTGGTTTACCCGATGTGCACAGATCTCTGATGTCAGGCCTCTATGAAGAGGTTGTGTCGAATCAACAAAAAAAAGTATTGTGAAGCTGTTTGAGTTACAGTTTGATTCCAGAGCGTTTAGCGATGTCAGAATTCAGACATTCAGAGCCGCGTCCCAATTCAAGTGGAGTGATGAGCGAGGCCACGTCCCAATTCCGAGACCCTTTCAATGTCACCCAAAAATGCTGCCTCCTTTTTTCAGACACTGCCAGATCTGCTCGATGGGTCCTTCATCTCCCATCCAAAACCAAATAGAACTACTATTACTCCTCTTATTCAAATCAACTCCACCCTTTTACATTGCTAGGCAACACGTACAGCTTCTCGTGAAGGCTAAAAACAAATAGATCTGATATGACTCTCCGTGCACCTCGACGAAGGACAAGACGTCGTAGAACGGGTCCTTCGACGGATGCAATGCCTGAAATGATCATTTAAAATGAAATATATCTTTTCAAACGTTGTTTCCCAACAGCCTTTCATGCTGCTCGGGGAAAAATGTGACATTCAACAACAGAGGACAGCAATAAAATATCACAATTTATCGCTTCCTGTAATTCTTGAGCGATGATGCTGTTGGGTTTGATGGGTGGCCCTACAGGTGCTTAAGCTCACTTAGCTTCTGTTATGGCAACAGCCCCCCCCCCCCCCCCAGCACAGAGATAATATTACCCTGGAACCACCTGCTACCAATCCAACAACCAAAAAAAAAACCCCCCACCATTTGTTTTGATCAGTCTGACTTCATCATTGTTCACAAGCGATCTCCTTATGGGCAGCAGCAGCAGGGCTCTCGTCATACGCAGCTCACAGATTAGATTGCGGGCAGGATTATCGCCATTTAATTGGATGATATCTGACACAGCGGTTTGATCAAATGGTCCACGGTCTGCGCCGCATCCGCTTTCAAATCCCAGCTACATGGATGCGGATGTGTCCGTTTCCTGTTTCCCGTAGCATTACCTCGTAGCGGACAAAGAGACTCGTAGACGATGAGGTAACTGTACGTTTGCCTCAACAAACAAGTGCATCGTCATCATAGAAGAGATATCCGTTTTTTCTTTTTCACCTTCAAACAAATATATCACCTATATTGTATGTTTTTAGCGATTTGAGAAAGTTAAGAAACCCGGAGAGGACCCATCTAAATGGGGAGAACACCCAAACTACACGCAGAAACGTCCCAGTACCAAGGTGTTCTTTTGTTTTACTGTAAAAGCCAGAAAAATGAAAGTTACTCAATGTGCTAAATTTCACCAGATGGTCTTAAGGCTCCCATCTTGACAGATCCAACAAAAGGCGCGACAAGGAGATCCTCTAATCTTATGACAACATAAAGCTTGTAGCGGTCACATTTCCATGGCAACTACCTACGAACCTGCAGACGTGATAATAAATGTTTTTGCCACCTGAGTGGAACAGTATGCAGCGGAATAAGTCATCTTGGACTTTCTGCTGGCACCGCCTGAACACTACTCGGAGCCACACAAGATGCTCGCCTCAAGAATGCGCTCAAAGACAACTGTGCCAATTTAAGGAGTAAACAAGTCCACAGAATACTGCGAATGCTGCACATCTCGACTTGTTACCGTCTCCCAGAGGACCCACTTTTTTTTTTTTTCCACACAAAGGCTGAGGTGGCTTTGCACCTGAGGAAGCCAGGCAATAACAGAGGCCCTGGGAGGAGATAACTGCCGTTGCTAGGCATTACATCATGGTGGTGAGTCACACCCTGGGATTAAGAGACAGTATAACACATGCCCAGATACACTCTGGCCTTGCCTCCCCGTAGGAGCTCAGCCAAGGTTAGGTAAGATGAAAATTTTGATTGGAAAAGAAGGCTGGTCTCTTTCTGGTCTCATAATGTGCCTCAAAAAAAAAAAAAAAAAAAAAAAGAAGGAAAAATAAAGGCGCTGATGCAAGAATAATCCTCAGGTCGGTGGAAAACACATCGCAGCAAATGACACTCAAAGATGTGCGAGCATCGACTGCATATTAACAAAATACCCATAATCCCCAAGGCTACCTAATGATTCAAGGTACGACGCCTCAGCCTTCGCTTTTTTTTTTTTTTTTTTTTAATCTACGCTATGAAACTAGATTTACTTTAAATACGGAGGAGATGCAAATAAATAAATCACACATCATTTAGCAGCAAGAAACTCTTTGAAAGGTTTGAGATGAGCGCATCATTCCTAATTTATGAGACGCTCCTGAATGCACCGCGGAGACGGCTGTTAGACACCTGAAGCAGATGGATGTTTACTTTCCGGCAATAAGGGAGTCCAGTTTGAGGTGATCATTTTCTTTTTGGTGGGTTTTATGACTTTTGGGAGCGGGATGATAAAATAAATGCCGGTCAGTTGGGTGTTTGTTTGGTTTTTTTCCCAAAAAGCAAGCAAGGAAGAGAAGAAGCTACAAAGAGGCGATGGCAGAACGGTGATCGGTCTCCATTCCAGAAGAAGTTCAACCCCTAATGAACAAACTCAACACTTTAAATAAGCTAACTTACTTATCATTTAACATGTTTGCATAATCATTGCGTTGCATAATTATACTAATTGCATAGGATGGGACAAATGCAAAATGAGACGCTGTTGCATCCCCCACCACCCCCCCACCACCACCACCCCCCCCTCATCTTAATGAGCATTGTCACAGCTTTGCCTATTTTGGCTGCGGTCCATTTGGCAAATTTGTCATCGCGGCGAGGGCAGAAAGAAAAAACAAACAAAAAAAAAAAAAAAACGTTTTTATGGAAAGACATTCTCAGAGGCCATCCGGTTTGCCGGTTGACACCATTCCATCACGGATATTCAGCATACTACCCCGCGTGGCCGTGACGCGAACCGGTCAGACCAGATGCTAATATGTTCAAGAACTTGATGTTCCTCAAGATGGAGCATCTGTTAGGATGCAGCGATGCCAAAGTGCATCCACGCACGATGCAGTGGATCTTCATATCTATTGGTTGCACATGTCTTCTAGTCGGTCCTGATAAGGAGCATGTGTTTAAATGTTTGTGTATCTAACATGGACCAGCACTGCATCAGTTGGGGGGGTTGGAGTACACTCATTAATCCATTGCTTATTTTTATCCCGTGACCGAATAAAGCAAGCAGAAAGAAAACAAAGGGATTAATGAGTGATTACCTGGGCAGCCAATCAGAAGCTTAAATAACCGGGGGAGACCATACTTGCCTCCCTGGTGGCACAGCGTGCCCCTGCGCCGCAACTTCAACCTAATAAGGACATTAAGATGTCTGTTTTGTTTTTTGTTTTTTTTAAAGAGGAAAGAAACGACTAATGAAAATGATGGAGCGATACGTCAAGCCCGATGGAAGAGTAATAACATTATCATGCGAAGCGAGAACCAAGAACAGTGAGGAGCGAAGACGATTTAATGACGTTTGTGATTGGTTTTTGTGAGGAAATAAAAATCACGGCTTTTTAAAAAGGGAGCGATAACTACCCCTGTAGACAACAGATGTACAAGGAAATGAGATGTCTCTCCAAGCAGTCCGAAAGGCAGATTTTAGATCAGAAATTCTCTCCCAAAATTGAGGATACAACCAGCAGGTGTTAAATCATAGGAAGAGCTGGAAAAAAACCTCCAACGAGACACTTTTACTTTCAATGAGTCTCAAAGATACGGTGACATTGAAGCAGCAAAAAGAAAAGAAAGATTCGTTCCAGAAACTGGTTTTGGTGTTGGCGGGGGGGGGGGGGGGGACAATAGTTTTAAGGGTGTCAGCGCGTGGATCCAACAGACGTAAGAGTCGTGAAAGCATGAACACTTGCTTACGGGGTCTGTAACGTAACCTGAGGAAACACCTGGTGCACCAGAAAATGTGCACCACATTGGTGTGTTGTGTTTAAAGCCCCCCCCCCCCCCCCCCCCCACAAAAAAAGTCACGTCCGAGGCGACAGCTGCAGCTAATGTTAGCACGTCCGCGACCAGATGAGCTAACGTTCACGGAGGAGGGTCAAGCATTCCAAGGAGGGGCCCAAGACGACGGACACCTGCGTCTTCATCGTCAATGCGAGGAGTTGGAGGTACTTTTTTTTTTTTTTTTTGGACTGACGTTAACAGAGTTTTGTCTTCACACAGGTAGCCGCTGGACTCTGGTGCGAAGACGTTTAGTTCCTGAGCGTTAAACTATACAAACTGGATATTTACCAGGTGACCAAGGTTGTTGTGACATCACTATTAAAGACAAACAAGTGTTTATTCCTCTCTGAATAAGGCAGAAAAGATATTGAAATTGCATGTTGCTGCCATCTAGTGATTCTATAAGTGATCATTTACATTTTCTATAGATTTTTCATTATAGATTCTTCTTTCAGAGCTGGTATTTCTGGTACCAGATTCCTGGTTCCGCAACCCTGTGGACCTGGACTTTCTATCAGCATCCGCGTCGACGGCGGCGTTGGGCCGAAGCGTCGGCGTAAACAAAGACACGTAGACGACAAAATAATGAAGGTCCAATTAACTCTTAATATTTATTCCGCAGTTCACTGGGAGTAAAAATAAATTCTCCACGTTATCCGACTGAATAATAAATATATTCCTAACTAAATGTCACCGGGGAAGCGGCATCATTAGCACATGTCACATGACTACTACTTGTGTGTGAACCAAAGGGTAGGCAGTGACCGGGACTTCGGTAACCGCGATGATTCGCGTGTCTAATTGGGTGGAATTAAATGCGTTACGGGTGGGGGTGGGGGGGGGGCTACAGGTGTGACGCCTGTAGCAGAATATGGAAGTATGGCGGCGAAGATGGGAATGAAACCTTGAATTTATCAGGAAAGAATGGAGTAAAACTTCCAACTCTGCACTTTTGTGACTCAAGTTCCCGCTAAAACGTGATATTTTTTAATATTGAGATACGTCTTTTCATGCAAATCTAATGTTAAACAGATTTTTTCCGGTGTTACAAAACACAAAAACACCTGATTTTGTTCGTCGGAGTATCAACACGCAACGTCACAGAGGTGTCTTTGACTTTCACGCCATCTGTTCACGGTTGCCGGTCCGGAGGGGAAAGCGACTCAGAATAGCGACTGTCTCTAAACAAGGCCCGCGCTCACAATAGATGACAAATGAAACATCGGCACAAACAGCCGCGCTTCGAGCAGTTCGAGTAGAACCGGGATGTCACGCTGGGATCCTCAAGAGAGGCAGGCCATCATCGCCTCGGGCATCCTGGCAAACCTGGCTTAAACAGGAGCTCAGGAAGAAGGAAATATATATGCAGGAGGAGGACGGCGCCGGATGCCGAGAGCGGAGCAGAGGTTATACGCTAAAAAAGGACGGAGGGTTTGGAATGTCACGGCAAAACATCCACCGTCACCTTCCTTATTCCCCACGCGTAGCATCGACGTTAGCCTCCAGCTGCCAGCAGCTTCAAAGGCTCCTCAGGAGGAGATCTTCACATCAGAACCCATCAGAGGCTGATGACACGTCACACTGCAGGGAGAGCAAAGGGTTGATTGAACCCAGGAATTATTTAGCCAAAAAGATCCAGTGGAATAATAACGGGGGGGGGGGGGCGACGCCCTCTGTGAAACCACAGATTCTGATCCTGACGGGTCAACTAAAAGAGAGATCATCTTTTTCGGTTAAAAATGATCTTTCCTTAAGATAATATGATCGCTGATAACATTGTTATTCTCAGATGGGGTATTAGCTACTAGCTCAGCATTTGTCATGTGAAAATTACCATTTTATAACCCGTAAATTGCCCCAACTTTTGTAATAACTATATATATCTACAGGCTGACGGAGCTACGATTGAACTCCAAGGTAAGACGAGCATCTGGGCGGAGAAGGCGTTCCGGTCCTTGCTTGCAAATTGTCGGCAGGAAAATGTCCGTTTTGATTGACCTTAATGTTCAGAAATCATGAAGGAGTGTCGGTTTATTACTTCTGCCGTGAGTTTTTTGCGATGAAGGGGAAAAAATTAAAAAAAAAAAACCTTGCATTCATGGATTGGTGGTGGGGGAAGGGGTGAGGGTTCAGCCTCATTCTGCATAACAACCCTCCCCCCCCCTTTTTTTTTTTTTTTTTCCTCCCCTCCACATTCTCTATTGGGCGCCTTCATCACTCACAATGCAAATCACTCACGGCCTCCATTCATGCGCTGATTAATATGCAAAGACCGGCCATCTTCATCCAACAGCCAGCTGAGTCATTCTGATCGATGTGTACTTTGTGATCCTCTATGAAGAACCACTGACGACATGCATTTATGGATCGGTCATGAAAGCCTTGCCCCCCCCCCCCCCCAGAGCTTTTCTTCCTCGTGTCATGGATCTGAAAAAACAGCCACCAACTAAGCGAGTTTACACCCCCTCTCTCCATTTTAATGAGCGTCTAACTGTAAAATGTACACATTTCAACCAGAATCCCTTGAATTTGTTTCATTTCCAACGTTTTTGGTACAGTTTTTTTTTTTTTTTTTTAGTTGTCAAATAGAGCAGGTTGTTCTGTTTTGACTTTAAGGTGGACCAGAGTGTTGAAAATTCCAAGTTTAAGAAGAAACAGAAGGGAAAACACATGGAAAGAGTGATAAATGCACACGCTGCTGGCTTAAACTGGATGTAAATTTCTGCAGCTAACATCTGGTAAACGAACTCAACTCGCCGTTGTGACTCAATGGGATCCTTTTCTAATACATTCTTGCTTTTAACCGTACAGCAGCCAGCTCTGTTTGCCGAATGTAAGCCCATTTGTATCCCAGCAGCTCCGGCGCTGATGAGAATTTGCTCAACCTGGGCTGTAAAACAATTGGTACAAGCTGCGTGCATGTCACTTTGAATGCAGGATCCCGTTGATCTGCAAAGGAAAAAAGTTCAGAAGTTCCAGAATCTCGTTTTATTCACAAGCACACCAAGAACACCTTATAATTTTCCCTTGTTTTGGCTGCTTTTTCCAGTTCCCCCCTACGTAAAAATAGCCTGTATTATTTTCATAGCGGCTTTGAACTCACCACAGCAGTTTAAGTCCCATATGTTAGTCATTTAGGGAATTGTGCATTTTCTCTCTCCCCCTTCTGAAAAGCTAAGTTAAACTTTTTTTTTTTTTTTCCGTTCTTTTTTTAGGAAGTAGCCTCACGCTTGACTCACAGAAACATTGTTGGTAGAACTTCGCTCCGTCTCGGGATTCGAAAAGGCGCAACGGGGTCTGCTTTGTTTCAGAAGTCAGCGTGTTCGCGTCGATAAAAAAGCCGCGATAATGGAAAGGCAGGTGCAACGGAAAAGCAACTGGAAATTCCAACCCAAAGCGGTATTTGACAGACAGCTTAAAAGAAATTACAAGCGAAGAGGGAGTGAAGTTTGAATGATGAATGCAGGAGTTTGAAACGCGACTCTGCCGAGTTATTTAAATGACAATTACTTTACCTCCCGTCCTCCAAAACATTAGCCTTGGATGTGTTATAAACTGATCTACGAAGAATGCCGACTTCCTCTTTTTTCTGATTGGCCGACAGTCACAGAAAGACTCTTAAAAGTTGAGCTGCAGCTGGTTCATCACATCTATTGCTAAGCAACAGCAAACCCCTAGCGGGGGTTGGGGGGTGGGGGTCAAAACCATTAAAACCCACGGGGTCAGAATCGTAATTTTGCATCAGGAATCGCCGCTTCTAACAACGCAATCTCAATTTCCGTTAATCTGAAAACGTCAGATATATCTCCTTACATTCTTTCAAGGTTTTTGCAGGATAACGACCCAGGATGTGACATTTCCATCCAATAGTGTCAGGAGAAGCTAGACTCAATCCATCCGGCCGCAGGCGGACCACTGTCTGGGTTAGCTCCTGAAACCATATTCCATTTAATCCGGCGATATTCAATCATTTCTTGGAAGGTGGCGGTGGCGGCTCTTCCTTTTCCTTAATGTTTGTTACTAAGCTGAGAATTAGATTATCACTGAACCGGAACAGGAACTGGAAATCAATAAATGTAATTAAATTGCACAGCCTTCAAACTGTGTGATACTGTCATTACCCTTTTAATACACCCCAGGCCTATCAAATAATGTGATCAATTTCTTTGAATTTCTGGCCCTACTCCGACAGTGGGCAGAGCCGAGGCACATCTATCCAATTACGTCCCTTCGCCTCTTCTCCTATATGTGAGGTGAAGAGAGTTGCGGGGGGAGGGGGGGGGGCGCATCGGAATATTCAGACGGAATCGTGACTCTCGAGAAAAAAAAATGATGACAGGCAGTTTAGCCCTAAGCAGCAACAAGTGTCGGGAAATGCCTTTGGAATATTTAGTTGTCTGCAAGTATTGCTAAATTGACGTTTTATGCTCCCATTGGGTGCTGAGGCCGATCAATATTCACCCCAATTTAGCTTCTCATATTTAATAAATGAAGCTCTGGCAAATGTTCAGTCATGATGACTCTCTTTACAAAATCGTAGCCTTGTTCTGGTTTCTCGTAACATCCCGCCCTTCACGCCTCAAGTCTTAATTCCGCGCCGTCGTCGTCACTTGAGATATCAGCCGTTAGCGATATCTGTCCAATAGTGCCGAGATACACCCACTCTGTGGCTGCTGAGCTTGAAAAAAAAAATCTAATCATTTAATCATTTTCCATCACAGCAGGTTCATCGGCCGCCACCACCACCACCAACAATGTCCGGACTCCAAGGAGGGAGGAGGGTGTGGAGGTTTAATCTCCTTGTCGCCGAGTGCAGGTTTCCGTCGATTACATCTCCAAACAATCTGAGCACCAGAGACTTCCTGACAGACTTAATTATCAAATCATCGGCTGTAATAAACAATTATCTTTACTCCATTCACTCCTCGCTCTGATTGATATAATTCTTCCACCAAAAAGGGTGTCAGCAGGTTTAATTTCATTATTTATTTATTTTTTTGTTGGTAATTAAAATGTCAAGCTGAGTGCATTCCCTAATATCTTAATGTGATAATAAAATGAAAGGTGCCTCCGGTTCCAGCAAAGTCGGAACAAAACAAAAACACTGATAATTTGATAATGATTTGACAAACGCTTGATAGGAAGTGATTACAATTTATTGTTTTTGGGTCTCCGGTGTCGTTGATTGTTGGAAGCAGAAACAAATGTTTTGGGTTCTGCAGATGAAATTTTAGCCATAATCACGTGACTGCATTTTATTTTCATTTTATTTTTTAACCTACAGGCCAGTACTGTATGGAGAGGACAAGAGAACGGCAGCTGTGGTGACAATCATCCCTGCGTGACAGAACTGGAAAACCTTCTACTGTATTCATTTACTAGAATAAATATTCGCCCTCTCTCCGAGGACCCCTGGGGGCCGCAAACTCCTCTTGCTCCACACTGTTGCCATCTCCGGAGACAGGGGGGCAGGCAGACGCAGGGAGGGTTGTGCAAAGCAGAGGAGGAGGAGGAGGAGTGGGTTTAGGAGAAAAATGGGTCTCTCCCCCCTCTCCCGCCCTATATAACTATGGGGGGGCTCAGGGATTGGATCCTATTGTATACACTGAATTGACTATTCAGTCTCTCTCAATGGATGACGAGTCTCCCCCCCCACTCCCACCAAAAAAACTACGATCAAAGCAGCCCCTGCCTGTTGGTCAGCATCATTTTTGCGCCTAAAAACGCGCCGCGCAGTGAAGTTGTAAACTCCAGTGTCGCATTTATTCTATTTGGAACGTCAGAAAAACACACCCTGATAATTTTTACTTCCACCAAAACTACACGATTAGAATGATATTCAACTTTAAAATCAAACGTCCGCGCAAAAATAGCGCCAAGGTGCCGATTTCGATGATAACGCGAAACGGCGGACTGGTGGAATCGATTCAAGCGGCGGGGGAGGGGGATAAAAAAAAAAAAAGAAAAAAAAGCGAGTGTTTATGAGAAATAACAATCTAAAGTCATCTCATTAAATCGTCCTCAAGCCCGTTCTCTGCGGAACGAAACAAAAGCATCGTCGCGCAGGGCGAGAGGCGCTCCTCTCGCTCCATCCGTGCGTCACGGCTGACCCAGAATAGCGAGCGCGCAGAGCCGGACTTGTGCGCATAAACGTGCGTTTTTAAATTCGGGCTTCTTTGAGTGAAAATGCAACTAGGAAACAGTCAAGGGGTGCAGGCTTTAGACAATGTGGGGGGGGGGTTCTCCTTGCGTGACGGGACGACTCAAGCGTCCCCGCATCTCTGGTTCTTGTCTCCTCCGGGCATCCCCGAGCAAATCGTGATTTGTCGAGACGAACGCGCAAGGGAGGAGGGGGGGGGGAAACGCAGCAAGAGTGGGTTAAAAAATGAAATAACACAAATATAAAAATATAAATTTCGTTGAGGACAGTAAACCAGACCCACAGGAGATGCCACACTCCTCTGCAATGCGCGGAGATACTAAAAAAAAAAAAAAAGAAAGAAACACCCAGAAAGCTCCCGACGCGAATTCGGTTTGAAAGGATGCTTCAGAACTGACTGAAACGGACTCCGGTTCGGGTTTAATTCGATTGTAACGCAGGAAAAACTCCGGATTCTCAGCGAAACTTTTGCTTCTAGGTTCGGTGGATCTCAGGGCAGCTGCTCCAACCGAACGTCACAACACCGTCCTGAGTCCGGTGGGCAGAGGATGCCGCCGGGGACACCGGAGGAGGATGCGGCTCCAACACAGCTCGGCCCTCGTTGCACACTTTTGACCGCATCATTTTAGAATAAATCTCCAAGAATAAATAAATCTTGCTTCTTACCTGCGCAACCAATCAGTAGCAATCCCCAGATGAGGTTCCTTATGTGCGGCATTGTAATGTGTCACAGATATTCTCCTTGAAGAACAGACGCACTTTGCACAAGCGAGGTGTCTCTGCGCTGATGGAGGGGAGGGGGTTAAAAACGGATCTCAGCTTCTTCCTCTTTTCTTTTTTCTTTTTTTTTTTCTTCCCAGGGACAACAACAACAATAACAACAACAACAACAACAACAACTGCTACTGCGATTTTTTTCTTTTTTTCTGGTTTTTTTTTTTTTGGTCCTTGTCGCTACCCGTGTTGGCGGCACAATGACTGACAAGCAGCAGCCGGAGAACGCACAGGCGCACACACACACACACACACACACACACACACACACACACACACACACGCGCGCACTCAGCGGATACCAGCGCGAATTACTCCGCCCGGTAGAGCTGCACGAGCAGACACACACACACACACACACACACACACACACACACACACACACACACACACACACACACACACACACACACACACACACACACACACACACACACACACGCCGAGGGGGCGGGCTGAGGTGAATGCAGTAACAAAGTAGTGCGCGGAGCCTCTGGTGTAGACAGCAGATGGTCACCAGAGGCTCTAATTCGGGATTACGGAGTTTCCAAACTGGGTTAGACACACGAGCAGAGCGCCAAACTTATTAGAAACTGGGGGCTAATTAAAAGTGCAATTTTAGGAAGAGAGACAGTAATAATGATGAGTTGCATAAATTAAAAATCTTTATTGTGGTTTTAGGCTATTTCGGAAAAGATTAGAAACACTGAGCCAAAAATATATATATATATATTTTTTTTTAAAAATCACATTTGTTGTTGTTTTATGCTGAGATTACATAATTGTTCAGACATTTTGTGGAGATCAGCAAACACATCAAGTCCATTATTTGCTTGTACTTTAATTAAAGATAAAGAAGTTTTATTTGGTTAGTATGGCTACCTAGAGGTTGTTTATTTCTATCTAAATTTGCGTCCACATCCACGCTCCATTTTATCCTCCACCCACTGTGGAGGGAACATCCGACTCCTCCAAATGCCCACTTATGTTCACCGGTCCTTGACCTTATTTTTGCAGCCTGTTCAAGGCAGGGATGTTGCACTTTTATTGTAGCTGACTGCTCTGTATAAACCTCACAAATGATGGTTATTTTTCCACCCAGAGATCAACACCATCCTGGCCTAAAGGTTCGAGTCCAGGATATTCCAAAGAAAGCGTGGGCTCCCATTTCCTGTCCCCCTCCTTCAGGTTTCCCACATGATCAAGAATATAAAAGAGTCACAAAAATGTACGTGAATTCATATGTGAGACAGTAACATCCTCCTTTCTTCCTATATACCCAGCAACGGTTTTTCATTCTCACACCTCCTGCCAACAATCTGGTTTTCAAAAAAAGAAATTTGCAATCTGCAAAAAAATGTCCAGAAGGCTATAAAACATGTCGGCGGAATGAGAACCCATCCACTAATTAAAGAAGAAGAAGCTACTAGTTAAAGGCTGACCCAAACCCCTCTCATTATGTGAGGAAGCCACTCAAACTGATCAAACGTCAAGGATAAAGATAGACTTGAAACAAGACAGATTCTTCCGAATCCTCTAAAGTATTAAACAAGTTGCAGATGATTAAACTCTACTTGTAGCAGATTTTTAGCTCTTTTGCTATGCTAAACGGATAATAGCCTTTACCGACCTGACTTTCTGCTCTCCGTTTGTTTCAGAGAGTCCTTTTATAAAATGAAACGGTAGCATTAATAAAGCTTTAAAGTTTCAGAAACCAGGAGCTTCACCCTTGAAGCTTCTTTCCAGTCCAGGTTCACGGACTCCAAGTAAAACCTGAAGAGCTCAAATTTCCATATAAGAATCCGACTCCTATACCCATGTGTTACTTTTCAGCAGCAGCCATTCATCACCTGCCCACTGAGTTGCCCTCGCTGTGCCTCCCCCTCACCTCCTGCCCCCGCAGACCAGCAGCTCCTTCACTCATCAGCACCTCCCTGCTGTCGGCTTCACCATCTGCACCTCATTAAAAGACCCTCAAGCTATGAAGCTATTGTTTGGAGTTCAAGCCACTGTGAAGAGTTAAATATATGTCATCAGAAGCCAGCGGTTAATATGAATGATCGCAGGTATTCGAGGTTCAGGTATTGATGACATAAGGTCGTTTTAGTCGTCTTTAATCCTTATCCGTGGTCACATTCTGTTAAAATGTGCAGTTAATTCATTCCAAGTGAGTGAGTTGGAATCGTCTTGATCGTCTATGTGATGGAAAAATAAGATGCAGGTGGAGAGATGGGCAGGGAGGCCCCAAGTGAGGTGAACGACATGATTGGATGGTAAATGAGGGGTGGAAGAGTCTTGGAAGAGGAGAAGTCCAAGGGCAAGTAGGCGATAAGGTGTTTGGAGAGGCGGCTGTAAAGCAGACGGCGACAAATTATAGAGCCAAGAAAATAAGAGATGAACTGCACAGATAAAATGTTAAGGAGATGTCTGACTTGGTAGTTAATGATAGTAAAATTAGGCCGATTGCATCGCTTTCAAAGAGAAGTAAGGAACCGCACCTTACAGAGGCAGATTAGCCGCTAAGCTAACAGAAGCATGGTCGCAGATTCTCCTTCGTCATCCAGTTCCAATTTTAACATATCTGTCATCTTTAGCAGCAATCGTGCACAGATTGATTGTCGTGCGTGATATTTGTGAATCCGCCGCTAACTGAAGCAGACGAGATCATTTGCTGTGGATGAAGGAAAATCTGCCCGCGTTGCCGCCGTATCTTCTCCGGGTTGTTTCATTTCCTCGTGCTGCCAGCGCCGGCTGATGGTATCGTACCTCAGAGCGTGAGTATATGCAAAAAAAAAAAACAACAACACATGAATGTGGATCTCGTCCATTCTCCTTCGGATCTAGAACCGTATGTGAACGTGACACATATCTGATCCCAAGAGATAACAATTTCTGTCAGAGCTCTAGGTCTTCAGCAGAAATTGGCGCTTATTAGCTTAGCATTAGCTTAGCCGAACTTTCTAAAAGTTGTTTCAGATTGTTTCAATTGCTTGTAGGAGTTTTATTGGGGACATTTGGAGCAATATTTGCACATTATTGGATATTCTTGGACAAAAATCTGCTCCTTAACTTCATGAAATGTTTCGATTGTTCTCCAGCCTCCATTTCCATGACGACCCACAACATCCTGATAGCTGTATCTCAATTCAGGGACCAAATACTACAAAGAAGCGGCTCTATGAGGGCGTGTCATTCATCACCTGTGGTCGATGGAGGCCAGATCACATTAAGCACTGTTAAATGAGACAACCTAGTCCGTGGAAGATTTTTGTCACCTCTACAAACGGGTCAAGCCTGTCACCTAGCAACACAAAAAATAATTAGTTGATTAATAGTCATAGAAATAAAATGTGTTGCAGAAGTAGTCATTTTAAAAATTGTAGCGACTCAATCTTTGTGAGGAAGGCACGACTAAACAGAACATTTCATGCAGGACAATTTTTAAAAAAAAAAAAAAGGGGCAGCAAAGCAGTTCTACCTCTGAGAACATGATATATGTGGCAGCAGGAAGCTCTGAGCTAAGCAGACAGCTCTGTTGGAAGCTGCAAGAATCCACCAAGACCCACATCTCCTCCAATCTGATGATGCCAGTATGTAATTTTTGGATGGAAACTATTTTGTGCATTTTATTCCCAGACTGCACCAGCAATGTCACAAGCTCAGTGGTGTGTGAATACAGCCAGAGACTGTATTACCAGTGAGGGTCAGTAATAGTCATGGACTGCGGGTTCGTGAAGATTCTGTCTTGTAAATGGTGTAACTAACGTCTTTTTTAACTGGATTTGTGGTCAGAGTCCCCTTTAAGCTTTAGATTACACCCAATGAGCTGCATGAAGCCATTATATGTTGTTGTCTTCAATTATTTAAGAGAACTCTGCAATTGCGCCTCGAAGATTGAAACAAATGCGAAAGGGATTACCGAGACTTTTTAAGATAACTGCCTCTGATTCACGTTGCCGATTCTGTTCGATCTGGGGTATGAAAATTAAAGAGACTTTCAAATCCTGGTCTGGGTTTGAGGGAACGCTGAAATCCAGGCTTAATTAGTTTACTTCCTCAAAAAAAAAAAAAAAAAAAAAATAGGACATTATCTGCATTGTGATGCTCAAGTCTCCTTGAACTAGAAACAGTTTACCTCTATCATAAAAAAAATCCCTCAACAGACCCTAAAAACAGCATCAAATTCTTTATTCTGTTTGCACTGAGGATGTGAATTTTAAAGATGACTTTGAAAGTCCATTCAGACGACCTGTCCATCACGTCTTCCGTCTTCATACTGTGTCAATGGATTGAGAGATTGTGTTTAGAGTTGCAGCCATGGAACTGACATTTTGCAAAACCGCTGTGTGCATTACCACCAATCTTGATAGAAACAAACAGATCACGCTTTCATTCACACCTGTGGTCAATTTAGGGTTATTATTTCACCTGCATTTCATATTTTTTGGTGGTTCTTGGGACCTGGAGAACCCACAACAACACTGGGAGAACATGCAAACCGTTGAGATGGCTAGGGGTTAAATCCAAGACCTTCTACCCACTACACCACCAACAACTTGCTATTGTACAGATTAAATGCTGAACCAAGTGTTCATACAGGTTCTAACTATATTCTTCCCTAGAATTTCTACATGACAATTTCTCCTCTACAAACAGTTGGCGGATTGAAGCCAAGTTTGGGTGATGTGAAATTGTGTCAGCCAGTCAGAAGGGTTGACTTTTGAGGCTGCCCTTTTGACAAATGTGAGAAAAGAGGAAGGTTTAGAAATCCAGCCAGAAGAAAAAGAAGAGGAAAAAAAAAAAAATCAATGTCACTGAAGGAAATGAATCGTTTCATTGTTGGCAGTTTCCGAGGAAAAAGGCTGTTATGAAATGTGGTTTAACACTTGGGTCGCAAGTAAAAAAAAAAAAAAAAAAATCACCAAGATCCTTGGCAGCAGGGATTGATTATCCAGAGAGGTGCCAGGATTCCTCCCCACAACTCTTAAAAGGTTGAGCAAAGACATGTCAGGAGTGAGCTGATTGGGTTGAAGACAGTGTCGGGGGCATTGGGCGAATAAAAACTACGCCGCTCGACAATGAGATTTCCACCTAGAATTTGTTTTTCCCAGAGATCAAAATACATGAAGGCAACTCCTAGACAAATTAGCATTAAATCCAAATAACACAGAATCAATTAGATTTAGAAAATGTTTTAACATAAACTAAATGTTTGAGATTAGTTGAGCGGAAAACGAAACTCAACACCAAACAGAAAAGTTTGTCACACTGAATCAATAGATTTGAGGAACGACTGTAAGGAATCAGTGATGCTGACAGTCTGCTGGAACCTCATGTCTGCTCCAGTCTGTGGTTGAAACAGAAACATAGGTCATAGAAAATTCAGAATTATTGGAATTTGACTTTTTGAACCAAAGACTAGAACTTAGCTACAGCTAACTCTACTGCCCTGAACTGTTGGTTTGGTGTTTGGCCTGAGCCCATTAATAAAACATTAGTGTTGTTCTGTAACAAAGGTCTCTCTACTTCCAACATGGTTCAAACTCCAAGGAGTCCAGTTTAAGTCAGGGTCCATAATATAATTTAATAAGACTCTCTACGTTAAGAGAAATTATGATGGGTTTTCTGAGGGGCGTTACAGCAGTCAAGACTCATATACCAAAGAAGTATTGGGTCAAGTATGAACCAAAGTTTTATACTCGACCCAATAATTGTAAAAAAAAATGTATTCTAATCATGCAAGAAATAAAACCACCCAAAAACACTCAGATGGGTGGTTTACAGGAACAACTTGCACAGATTCCGATTTTTAGTTCCCCTTTGCGAAAGTGGCAAAAGAGTGGATCAACGAACATCTCTGGTGCGCTCTGGTTCGGTGTTCAAATTGTGTTAAATTAGCAAAATCGGTTGGAGGATTTTATTTAGGTGATGGATTTATTTTGTACCAAAAGGGGATTTTTGCAATTCCGTTAGCTTTAGCAAATGTTAGAAAAGAAGCTCTGCTCAAAAATTCCATCCATCAGCTTTTGGGGATAAAAAGGAAAAGACTGAACTGTCAGGTTTGGGTGAACTGTCATTTAACTGTAGAACAGATGTGTAGCTGTGGGAGTTTTAACAGGCGGGTTCTGAGATTCTGCAGAGGAAATTCGAGAAAAGACTTGATGTGAAGGATCTGCCCTCAGAACAGATGATATGCTAACAGCAGCATGATGGTTCACAGTCAACACAGTGGATAGCATTCTATTTCATTATAATATGTTAAATAATGTATGTATGCTGAGTTGCAAAATATAAGAAGCTTAGATATGTGTCCTCTGTATAATGGGAGACATGCTGGAGCTCTAGGTTTCTCCGGTCTTTGAATTATACAGAGGGTTAGATAAGACATGAGGAGCTAAAGAGCTGCAGCAGACTCAGGTCGCTTTAACCATTCAGAACCGGTTCTCAGACGTACGGAGGACGTGATTGGCCGAGGCATCAATGATGCAAAGTTTCCGTTGGTGAGATTAAATCCTGAAATTATAAACTAAATGTAGAAATATTTCTCGAAAAAGCAACTCCCTTTGTATTTTCCACACATATGCTTTCATACATGTGGGAGAGATGAGGGTGAGATTCTTCTGCCTGGGATTATGGAGGAGGCTGGAATCAGGCTCATATTAAAGCTGAAAACACATGTTCTCTCAGATTTGTTCTTCAGTTCACAGGAAAGATAAGTATTTCCCACTCTGCACAGATCCAGCCGCTGTACCTGCATCTCAGAACAGAAAATGTGAGTCGATCCTTTCTCCAGTAAATTTATCTTCGAAAAGTATAATTTCATGACTTCCATTTTCAAATATTGACATCGTTTTATATAAATTACACCCAAATTGAGACTCAACCGGGATGCTGATAGGGCCAACTGGTTAAAAATGCTGAATGAAATAGAAATATAGCTCCTGTCCCTCAGAATTCTTGACCGATAACCGCCCCCATGCTTTTAGCGTGATATTATTGTGCGTTATCACTTGTGGCTACTTGCAGACTTTTATCCTCACAAAGTTGAGCAAGTGCATGGGGAGAGCTTGGCATAGCAGCGTCGGGGGGAAAAATGGACCGAGAGAAGTTGAAGGTGACAGGACGATGATAAAAAGCAAAAACATCCCAGGAGAAAAGAGAACCTAAAGACTGTAATTATAGACGTCTTCACGGCCAAAGGACACTTTTTAAAAAAAATACAACAGACATATATGTCATATGACGATGGCCTTTTCCAAACTGATTCTATGTTTTCAAATCTACACCAATCGTGTTTTAAGGTCAGGGTTAGGATAAACCTATATACCTAATAACTAATCTCTCTGTATTTTTTTAATTGAAAACTATATATTTACAGATATTGTCCTAATGAATAAGCCAACTGTGGTTTTAAAGTGTAAATCAAATAATTAAAGATTCTTTTTTTTTTTAAATAAAAATTAATAAATTGATTTTTTGTTCTTTCTTAAACTATGTACAAAAAAAATGATAAATTAAAAGATTTGGCTGTATGTTATTTATGATTTAGCTTGTTGTAAATGAATTCATGTTCAGAAAGCTTTGCCTTTGTAACTTGATATTAAACCTTTGATATAAATGTGTGCTTTTACATTGTACTTTTTTAATTAGTGAAATTTTGCTTTTTTTTAATCATTAAATTTAAAGTTTGTCTTTTCTTTTAGAGTTCAGGGAAAACTCAAAGTGAGTGACATTTGACAGTTTAGTATTTTTCTCAACAATAACTCCATCAACAATTCTTCTTTTGACACCTCAGAGTTGCTATCCTTTCTTTTATTTGTTAGATAGAGATTTAAAATGTTGGTGTTTTTGATTTTCTTGCTGGAAAAAAGCAGAAATGTAACACCTTTTGATATTATAACATACTGTAGGCATTTTTAGTCTTAATTTATTGTTAAATAGCAAACTCAGTAGAATCAAATGGACTTTTCTTCTGTAATTCCACTGCTGTTGCAATAGCAATGATACAGTGTTAAAAAACAAAGGTAAAAATATTATTCTGCTGCAGTGCAGCCGTCATTCTAACAGCAAGAGACAACTATATCATTGATTGACATGGAAGAGAGAGGCTTATCCACAGGAGGTGAGAGGAAAGCTTGCAGTCTTATTTGGTTTGAAGTGATTAATGAATGCGAAATAAAAAAATAAAAGGAAAGGATGGATTAAGAGAGCTGTCAGGCAACATAACAGGCAACCCCAGGGACTGAGAGGGGAATAAATCTAATCTTCCGTGTGGCACATGAACACTATACAGCAGCAGGTAGGAAGGACCTACAGAACAAGTGTATGAATAATTTTAGGCCGGTAGATTAAATGATCCCGGTACAGTCTGCTTACTAAGCATAAAACGGATCATGACGGGGGAAGCAGGAACAACTTTGCCTCATCTTTACTCAATCAATACCGATAATGATGGAGAACTCAATATTGTTTCAGCCGTAAAGGAAAAAAGAAATGACCAAACCGACACCCAGCAGTGTGAATACCGTTCGCTACGAAGGAGGATAATTTGTTGACAACCGAAGTTAAAGTTGATGACTTTAAGACTTGGGACCGCCCTGGTGTACAACCACAAGAGCTGGAGGAGCTGTACTGGGGGGGTGAGGGAGGTTAGGAGTTCTTTGCTGAGATCGCTGCCCCCCATGACCCGCATCCGGATGAGCTGAACAGAATGAATGAATGAATGAATCATGCATGAAGCCATTTAAGCCAGGTCTTAAAGTCCAAAAACAACTCCCCTAAGCCTCCCTAAGTGGGGGCCTCATCCAGCTACTGTGTTCCAGCTGGATATCATTAGTTTGGACACCTCTGCAAGACGGATCGCGGGGAGGCTAGAGATCGACGTGAAGCTTCTCAAAGAGACGACGAGAAGGAAGAACGGGAGGATGGACACGAAACATCTGCAAGTGTCACCGCGCGTTTCTCAAAGATAGGCGATATTTACATCCTGCGCGCTTTTTGTTTTTCCTCCGAAGAGGAAATATCAGAGCCAGTAAAGTGTGGAGGGCTGGAAAAACAGCGTGTGAATGTTTAAGAAGCTGTGGATGACAGTGATGGAGAGGAGATGGTGATGGAGGTCAGATGGTGATGGGCTTCTTCACCTGGGGGCACCTCGGGGTGAAGAATCACCACTTCCAGCCAATATATTATGGTATAGGCAGAATCTGATATGTACTGCTGCAGGTCTATTTTGCGGGTACATTGACACTGAGTGCTAACGCCGCCATCGGGGTGGGCACAGCTCAAATGCTGTGATGATGTCACAGCGTTGAGTTCCGCCATCCCAACCGATTGATCGCAGAAAAGATAATTGATGGTAACCATCTCCTAAATCTCCTAATTCTAACCTTTCAGACTCTATCTGGCCTATCTCCCACTCTCTCTCTCTCTCGGTCTCTCTCTCTCTCTTCCTCTTACTCCATCTTTATCTTCATTGTCTTTCTTTTCCACCAAACCAGTCAAGGCCAATGGCCGCCAACCAGAGTCTGGGTCCTATCCGGAATTTCTTCTTCAATGAAGGAATTTTTCCCCGGCGCTGTCGCTTATGCTTTCTCTGGAGGGTTCTGTTGGGTCTTTTTGTATGTTAAAAGCACTTTGAAATGTCTCTGCCATGATTAAGCGCTTCATAAATGAAACTTGATTGATTAATTGATCTGTTGAGACCTCAAACTCTTCTTCAAACAGGTAGGAAAGATGTAATTTACAAGCCAAACAATCCACCCCTGCACTTTCATGCCTCTTGGGGTCGTTCTCACATTAGAAAATTTGCTGTGTTGTGCTTCATATTCACAAAGGTGTATTTCCAGCAGAGGAACAATAAAGCGAGTGAATCTCATGCAGACAGACAAGGCGACCCCGTGCATCTGGTTTAGATTGAGATCGGATGCCGAAACCTTAAGATACTTCCTGCCCATGCAAAGAAAGCAGCCGTAACTCGTTTTGTTGGCGCCCAAAATGGGTGGAAAAGACGAAAACAATGGTTATAATTTTGAAAAGAAGGAGTTTGTAAGGTTGTGATAGACAGACAGTCAGTTGCAAGCGCAATCAGTCGCACAAAGATGGCAATTGCGCAGTCCGTCGGCCAATCGCACCAATTCAAGAAACGACAATCAATCAATCATGCTCAAATTAGGCGGGTGGGGGAAAGTGAAATTCAAAAGTAGAGTTGAATCCAGCAAAGCCCCACTCCCCTTGAAACCGTTTGGATTTGTGGGGGTGTCAACCCACAACTGAAACCTGTCAAAAAAAAGCTGACATTGAAGCTAAAGGCGAGGCAGTAACTCCCTCGAAAATAACCCCTGTCCTTCGCTCCATCCTTACCCCCCCACCCCTCCCCTTCCTATTTCAGTTCCACTCCACCAAATATCTGGCAGCTCCCCCCCCTCAATCTACCGTGCCCTCTATTACGTAAGTGCTAGGCCGAGATACAAACACGATGTGAGACATCCCTCAAGGTGCTGACAAGGGCGTCCAGATTATTCACCAGTGGAGATGTCGCCGTTCTGTCTCCTCTTGTCGCTCTCCGTGGGACATTTATAGGTTTTCCTCGGCTGTGTTTACTTTCGCCTCAGGAGCCGATGGAAGCCCAGAGATACGGTTAAAGTGTTTGTTTCTGTCTGCATGTGATTTTTTTCTTGTCTTCAGTGGTTAACTCATGAGCTTTCTATCCCAGAGACCCCAAGTCTGGGTCCGCCACAGGTAGACATCGGTCTGATGTGACGGTTCAAATGTTAACCATTAACTGGGATTTTCTTCCCCTCCCCTTTTAATTTTATTACAACTTCAATCTCATTTTCAACGGTTTAAGAGTCATGTCTCGTGGTGAGGAAATTAATTTGTCCCCCCACACATTAGTCGCTGAAATCTCAGAGACATCAAACCAAGTCTTGGAGGGGTCGGCGCCACAAAACATGACTTTCATTTTTGACGATAAAACAGAGAGAAGAGGTAAAAAGTGTAGAAAAAAAAAAGCATCCAATTATGAATTCAATTAATTTTCCTTTAAACAAGAGAGAAAAAAAAGACGTTAATTAATGATTAATTTCATTTTTTTCTGACCATATTTACTGAAAGAGAAGGTGAAAACTTGACATTTGCTCAAACTTCTGGCTCCAGATGTTGAAAGGGGGTCACTCGGATCCGGCTTTAAAACGTGAGCGTCTTCTCGCAGCTGTCCTGCTGTGCCCCCCCCCCCCCAGGAAGACGATGGTCAAAGTCATCATTAAAGTATTTAATGACAGTCCTCGGGAAACCATTATCATTCAGGGAGCGATTCATTAAAAATTAATCTCTTCCTTCACCCCTGCATTATCACCACCAAAGGTTCATTAATGTGTTGGATGGGAGCGGTGGGAGCTCGGCCCAAACCTCAGCCCTTGACTGGAGGACAGTGGGTGGGTGGGGGAGGGGGTCCAGAGTGGATGGGGGGGTCCTGACCTGACTAGATATAAATTTAGTCTTTACAAACAATGAAGAAGCGAAGGGCAAAAGTGACAACACTTCAGGGGAAAGTTAATATTGATCGTCTTTCTCTTGTGATCTGTCCATCGCCCCCCGCCTGCATACAAACATTGGGTTGTAAATTCAACCTGTTTGTTTTTTTTTTTATTTGACTAATTTTTATGTTGTTTTGTTACGTTGTTTAATTTTTTTTTTAACCATTTCTGGTCAACGTCTGTTGCCGTGACGCCCGAACGCCACTCCACCGTCACTGATTTGCATTTTTTAACCAATAAAGAAACAAATGAACCACAACTTGAATTTTTTTTTTTTATTCTTTTTGAGATTATTTTAAATTCTCTCTCGATTATATATTCGAGGTTAAATTTGAGATTGAGATTACCAGCTGTAAAAACACTGCCCACCAATGAGCTGTGTTGTAAAATGACATCACCTAACACCAATCCGAAACCCAATCACAACCCAGGAATCACATAGTTAATTCTATTTTGTTTGTCATTGGCTGAGCAGAATAAAATCAATTTTTATGTCACTTTAGTTTTGATAGTTAAGACTCGACTTTGCCTTGCTTCCACCAGCCTCGTTTTGGACTATAGTTGCCATGGCGCCATCATCCTCAGTGGCTGGGAAGACTTTTTTATTCTAAGCTAAGGTTCCTCCCAGACAAGCGATAACAGGGAGACCCAGTCAGAATGAAATGCCATGAATTTTTAAACCCAGGAGAGGTCAAAGTTCAGAACAGAACACAACCAGTTGCAGACATCCTCATTCCCAGTCGACACATACAGCTGTTGTGGAGCTTCACAGACCAAAATTCAGCAAATCAGGCAAAAAAAAAAAAAAAAGAGAATAATAATTTCATTTTTATATGCAAATTTGAATTTGACTGCCTTTCATTTTATCTCATTGTCTACTCCTGCCGTTCGTTTCCCCTTTTCCTTTTGTAAATCCAGTCACTTCCTCCCGTTTCGTTCACCACCCTCACGCGGTGATATCTGCATGAAACAGATGCTGCGTCCCACCGCCTGCAGTTAATTGTAGTTTAAATGAGTCCCAGTCCCAGAATGAAGACATTTTGGAATGCGAGTCGACATGAACACCCAACTCTTGTCTGTTATTACTGCAAATGTCGCGGCGTAAATAAATACATGTAATATTTCACTGTCCTCTTCCTCTCAGTAAACAACACCCCCCACCCCACCCCAACACATTCTCTGTTGCTGGAGCACTTCAACAGACGGCTGCACTACAAGGGATTAACAATAATCAATATTCCCTGACATCCGTCCCACCCTTTTCTTAGAATCATTTGAATGGTGGAGCCTCATCATGTTGGAGGTCAAAGTTTAACGAGATTCAAGTGGGAGCAGGAGGAGGAGGATGATGATGATGATGAGGAGGAGGAGCAGGAGGAGGAGCATGTACAGCTTCAAAACAAAATATCCATCCATCCATCCATCCATCCATCCATTTTCTTCCAAAAAAAAAATCAACAAATTTACCACAGGACATAAATGAAGAAGAGAAGAAGGGCAGGAGTACGCAAAGGATGATGGAGGTGAGAGGTGTGAGGTGGATGGGGGGGGGAGGTGGAGGGAAAAGACACAGAAAGGGGGAGGGGAGAAAAGAGGAGGACACCAAACCCAGGGGAATGAAAGAGGCAATAACAGTTCATCATCGAACAGGAAAAGTGAAGCTCGATATGGGCATGGAGGACCAGGCTTTTCAAAATAAAACAGGAAATGATAACCTCAATACAGATTCACTACGACTGAAATCTTGCAAACACATTTGTGAACATTTATTAATAAATCCCACTAAAATTAAAAATGTTAATAATACTATTATCATTATTATTACATTATTCTCATTTACATGCAAAATACTTAAATCTAATATTATTTTTGTTTTACTTGGTGAGGATTTTGGGTGTTTCAGTTTCATGCAGATCTGTCAAGAAAATTTTGAATTTAAAAAGAATAATGTGAAGAAAAATGTGTTTCTGGAACTGATTCGATCATTCATTGCCTGACTTTAACTGAATTTTGAATTCTTGTGCTTCAGCTCCTCATCATTGACTGCAATTTTGCTTTATGACCACTAGATGGAGCTACAGGATTAGCAGCTGACTAGAATGTTTCCTGACTGTAAACACACGTTACCCTGAAAGTCTGATGATTGTTGAACATTGCATTGCATTTAGAGTTACGGGCCTCTGATACTGACAAATTAGAAATGGCTTGTAAAATAAAATTTTATGGTTTGGTTGAAAACAAAAAAACAAACCAAAAAAAAAAAAAAAAAGACAAACTTCCTCTCTCCCTCTTGGAATTATTCAGAATTCATTTTTAACATTACTGTATCTGTGACTGAAGATGAAGAGAGCTTGTTGTTTTTGAGCGTGTTAAGTGTTTGTGCCATTTTTAAATGCGCTTGGTCAATTCAGTTTTGAAGTGTGCTCACTGGTCAGACTGTGCTCCTTCAGCTGAGAGCTTCTACTTCCATTCATTCATGACAAACATGAATGTTCAAGGTGCTTCGCTGCCACTATCTTTCCATTGGTTACAGAGGGGCCAGGTGAAAAACAAATCCCTTCATCGTGATGCATTAATGATGAAACAAACTGTAGCTTTATTAAAAAAAATGACTTACGTGATCTAAATTTTATAAATATGACACGAGTGAAATATGATAATAAAAGAACACATCAACACATTGTAATGATTTTCTATTTTAGAGGCACACAAAGGCAATTCATGTCTGAACATGGACAACAGGTAGGACACCCGTTTTAACCTTCCATTTATTTGAAGGCACATTTGGGTGAACTGAGTCACATGACCTCCAGTTAAGCAAATAGACAAAAAGATTCGTTCATACGCACTATTTTATGCAAAATATTGTTTTGTAATCTCATCTTATCCAACTCAAAATGCAATAATTCTGCCTGGATGTTATACAAAATACAAAAAATCCTTACAATATTCCTCATTTTAAAAAAAATCATGTTTATATTTCACTCTTGTACCAAATAAAATGTTTTTGAAAAATACTTTTTTAAAATTTTGCTGTGTTATACATGTTACACGTTAATGTTATACATGGCACCACTGTGTTCACCGCAGTACCCAGAGGACGCCACTAGGGGGCGCTGCAGAATAACACCTGAGTCCCTACACCAACCTTTAATGTTAAACAGGATTTTTTCAGCCACGTTGGAATCAGTGTTTTAAAATGACTGAGAATGGGGTGGGTGGTGTGTGTTCTTGATCCCGAGGACTTAATTTTCCAGTTAATGAGTCAATTATGTTTGCAGTAGATAAAAGTTGCATCACCAGACTAAGAATATGCACAGAGCTGTATCGATTGACATTATTGTGGATTATTAAGAATATGAGGCAATGAATGCTATTCAAGTATGAGTGTTTGTAAGTGTTGGTTGGAAATCCATTAGGCCTATATGTAAAATAAAGAAAATAGACTGTTTTGTAATGAATAGACATAAAGAAACAATCCCTTTAAATGCCTTCTTAAAGAAAGAAACAATTTAATCAATTCAGCTAAAAAATCACCTAATATATAAATTATAGTATGATACAGTACTGATCATGTTTCTGACGACTTAAATTTTGTGTAATTTGCTGGCGTCACATGGAATAAAATGATAGTACCTCTACAATTAAAGAGATATAAGTAATTAAATAAAAATCAATGACTCTATAGGTCAACAATAAAAGGTCATTTCAGTGTTTTTAAAGATACAATCAACAATTTCTATTTGCGCAAAAATACAGATAGGATGACCAATACACAAATCAATACACAAACTCTTAAGTGTTTGACCTGCACCGATTTGACTTAATCTTTGCAGAAGCGCTCTTCACCACAGATTCTTTTTTTCTAGGGGTGAAAATTAAAGAAGCATCTTAGGTTTGGCCTTCCCAGAAAAAAAGATCCACATCTGAAGCTGCTCCTGAATGAAAAACTGCAGCATCATCAGCCTAGAAGAGTATTTAGACTTCGACTTTGGATGATTGTGTAGGCATTGTCACAAAAATATTAGGCTTTCTTTGAAATGTTTTCGCAGTTTGTTCCATTACATCTGGGAAAAAAGATCCGGCTTGTTGTTAGCCGCTAAGCTAACCGCACCAAAAACCATTGGGACAGTTGGGACTGATGTGGTTAAAGGGAGAGCTAGCTAAATAAGCTGCATTGCTATGAACTCAACAATATCACTGATGCTTTGCTGGTAGTCAGAGGGCTGTGCTAAATCTGACCCTGATTTTGTATATATACAGGTAGTCCTCAACTTACGAGCAGTCGGAGAGCTGAACAAACCCATTGTACAGCAGTTCCCCTTTCCCCGTCAAGCAGTACCAATGCGTTTGAGCATCTCCAACATTTGTCTCCTCCTCTTGTTGTTGTCCGTTGTTGTCTCTGTGACCATCTCAGAGCGTCAGGCTTCGTACCTTCAATAATTTACTCTTTATCATGGATGATAAAAAAAACTAGTGAAGGTAGTGGTAGTGGTGACCATCTCTTCAATGATAACTCTGACTCTGATCAACAATAACTCCACAATAAGTAGTGATTTTAAGATTCCATTATTTGTGGTGGATAGACTCTAAGTCAGGTGAAATGATGTAAACTTGATTTTTATTTTTCCATCTCCGTAGGCCTATCAGTCAGGGCGCACACCAATGCATTTGCAATAGTAGATACTTTTTGGTCTCTGCGTTAATGCTTTGTTGTCCAGAAGGCTGTTGGGGAATGTCTGCGACTCTGTCTGCAAACATCGATTTCTCGATTTGTCAGACTTTGTAGTAAAGATGGAAACGTGAAAATATCCTTTAAGCAAAGCATAGTCGACACGTTATATTCAACATCTTGTGTTGGAAAAAAAACATGGTAAGTGAGACATCACAATTTAGCCCGCCAACTGCAGAAGGCACTAATGTAATCATTCCGATGAGAGATGCTTGGCTACGAGACGAAGAGAGCGAAAGAGTCTTCCTTTGAGATAGACTGAAAGCCAACATAAAAAAAAAAAGTTTGTTTAAGATGAGTCAGACCTTTGCCGAATCAGTCACTGCTGCTTCCCGTGCAGCACCGACTTTACTTTTCCTGCGGAGTCACGCTGACATGAGCAACGACGACCTCGTGACAGGAGACAGCTGCAGCTTTCAGAACCACGTGGCCCGGTCGCTTTCAACTAACTGTAGGAGCTCAATGCTTGATGGGGAATCAGCTGCTGACTGAGCAGAGCTGAGGAATAATGTGACTCTCACAAGTCAGTCATCTCCCAAGCACAGCTGAGAATAAAATATACTCTCCGACTATTACAGTTGTGGCTCAGTAGGTAGAGGATGTCATCTGCTAGCCAGAAGGTCAGCGGCTCAATCCTTTGTGCTTTTGAACGTCATCTTACAATGACCTTTTTGGAAGATGCTGAATCGTACGAATGTTGAAAAGTATGCGGGCCTTGTATAACTAGGAAATTGCAGTAACTCAGGTTTGTTCAGCAAGAGATTTCTATATCAAATATCTTTAAACTTATAAGCAAACAAAGGCCTGGTCTATCTTCACTATTACTTCACTATTACTATAGTCAAAGTCAGCTTTATTGTCAAGTGTACCATATATGCACGATATACAGCACAGATGAAATTTCAGTCCTGTCTGACCCACGGTAAACAGGCAGTACAACAAGTAGTACAACACAGACAGTACAACAGGTAGTACAACACAGGCAGTAGAACACAGGCAGAACAACAGGAAGTACAACACAGGCAGTACAACACAGGCAGAACAACAGGAAGTACAACACAGGCAGAACAACAGGAAGTACAACACAGGCAATACAAGAGGCAGGACAACACAGGCAGTACAAACACAGGCAGTACAACAGAGGCAGTACAACAGGCAGTACAACACAGATATCAAACAGTACAGCACAAAGTATGAGACGAAACACATTTTCAAACTTTTATCCTACCCAGTCATTCACACCTCTCCAACATTTTTCCATCGTTCTCATCAGCTGATCACAGGGATCCAATCACATGGTGATACAGTGCCATTCTTAGCTTAGCATACAGCTGCTGTCTTTTTAAAGCTGATTCTCTCTATACCTCTAGTTTAATCATGTTATGTGAAACGTCCACCTCCCCATCACCACCTGTCCTTCACTAGCCTCATCATTTCGTCAGCTGCTTTATCCTCATTGGTCTTGGCAGAGTCACCAGCCACCACCACCACCACCACCATAATCTGAGCTCTTTGGGTCGTATATCTTTTGTATGAACACTGTTCGATCTCAGTCTCCCTGGAGAGTGGAAGTGCCAAAGCCTTTCTGGCAGATTAATTATCACATACCTGCTGCAGTGAACTAAATTTAGTTCATTCTCATCTCTCCTCCGACTGAACTACATCTTGCTTTGGGGTCTATTGTTCCTAACAGGTCATAATCCATGTGTAGTACTGTATATGAAAAGGTTCAAAGACAGAGAGTGACTGTTCGAGCCGATGGTACATCATGGTGACAGAGTCGGGCAACACCGCCTACATGAAAACGAGTTACCCCTCCAATGTGTGTCTCATACATAAAATGATTAAAATAGAACTTGACATATGGTGGGATCTGAACATTACTAACACATGTGAGAAATAATAATAATAAAGGAGTGGCGAAAAATGAAGGTTCAACAGAATGGATGGATATTAATCATGAATTATGACCTTCACAGTCTCCGTATCTGAAGCCAGCGCTTTTCAAAATGTTTTTATTCTTTCATTCGTCACCTATCTGTACAACACGGAATCATACATATTTAACAGTGATCGCATAAAAAGACCGTTTGGATACCAGCAGGAGTTTAAATGTCACTTATTGTTAGAGGTGTCTCATTGTAGCATGTCTTTTTGATGATGAGGCATCTGCAGCACGCAGGGAAAATTGAAAAGATAAAGAAGTCAGAATGAGAATCAGCCAAGGTCCTGTTAATTTGTCCCGGCAAAGGAATGACTGGAAGAAATGAAATGAGCTGAAGCGGACGAGTGTGATGCAATAATGATCGTATATTAGCAGCTAAGTCCTGCCTCCCAGATGGAACTACTCTGTAGGGAAGATGCAGGAATGAAGAAATGCCTCTTACTTAAAAATCTGTTACAACTTCTTTCAAATTTTTGGTTCTATTACTTTCAATAATCTATTGTTTATTTGCTGGGTGTGAATTTAATTGTTTCTTTCAATTAGTATTATTATTATCAACCTGTTTTTCTATTTATGTCAATTATTTGATTGACACTGTCCAGTGTTTCCAAAGGAAGTTGGACATTTTCCGATTGGATCTCCAAGAGGACACTTTTCCCCCAGTGAATATATTGATCACCTATTGATCGGACACATTTTCTCATTCAGAAAATCATATTTTAACAATGCTAAAAGATCAACTGGTTCGCATATATTGGATCTAATAATATTAATTAATGTTAGTTAATTTAAATTTAGAGATGATGGATCATTTTGTGTTTGAGAGGCTGATGTTCCACTGAGTTTAGGATGTTTTTTTGTAATTTATACTATTTTCTTTAAGCTAAGAAGTTGGAAAAAAATGCCCATTTATATATGAAGTTATACTTTTTTCTTTTTTTTCGTTTTTTTTTATCAAAGCAGTCTGGGAGACCACACAATTGCTCAAAAACAGACCAGTTAAATGATGAGGCTGTATTTGCCGGCATCCAACTGTTTGTACCTCAGTAGGAGAGAAAGGTCGTCTTGCTGGACCTCTTCTGCCCTGAAAAGTCCCAGATCCACACAAAACCCAGTGAAAAGCAATGATTGCCTCTGTTACATGGGGGGGGGGGGTGATATCTTATTTAACTTGTTCAAACTCTTCGGGGTTAAAAGCCTGTGAAAAAAAAAATTACAGGCAAGTGGGATTGCTTGAGATGAGCAGCTTCCTACTCCAGTTCTTCTGTTCGTGATTCCCACAGCGTGGCTTTCAAATCAAGAATGTGGCATCCATGAGCTTCACTGATCCTGTGGTTTGAAAGCCTAACATATGGGGCTCAGAGGTGTTCAGGGGAGAACGGAAACAATGCAGATGTGTGGAGAGAGTAGATTTAGTTAGATTTAGCCACCCACCGACAGACTGGATTATAACAGGTATATATTTATATAAATATATAAATATATTTAAAGTGGTGTACTTATGTATACAAACAACTCTGATATTGGTCTCCACATCCTACAACTGTGGAATTCATTTTGCAATATTTATGAACCTTTGGGCTTCATAGCCGTTTCTCTTGATGCACAATATTCTCGCCGTAACACTTGAGTCGAGGCTGCAGTCGTTGCAAAATCTCAAAGGCCTCATATACCTGAAAGGACACGCATCTAGACAGCAAGCACACATGGAATTATCTTATCAATACGCGGCGTCTGCAAAAAGAATTGTCTAAAGTAGCTGCACTCAACGTCTTCATCGAGCGTTTTAGGAATATTTATTTCTTGCGTTATGCACGATTGCAAATGTTCCTGGCGGAGATGCTATTGGTGTCTTAAACAACGCATTGGGTTGCAGAATCTTATATCTTATAAGTAGCTACGACAACAGTAGCTTCCAGATAAACATTTCTGCAACAATGTAGAGAAGAAGGAGAATAATAAATTGGCTTGAAATGCAGATACTGGAGACTTTAGTGAATCTATTTTCAATTATTCAACTGATGTAGTCGAGCATCTTCAAGTAGAGAGCACATTCCCCTCCCTTTACCCCTCCTATGACCATCTGTTATCACTCCACTCGTCAAATGCTAACAGCTGGTCACTGCTGGGGTCATGTGATGACACCTGAAGCAGGTTAATCATCCTTGAGAAGACATTTTCAGTGGTGGAGAAACAACTGGAGTCCAAAGAAAATGCATCGGTGCCGTTGAAGAAAGCTTTTTCCCTTCTGGGTTATCTCTAACCTGCCGATACGGAACCACCAGAAAGCACCTCTTCTTTCTTCTTGCATGTGTTTCCATTTGCATCCGCGTTCAAAATCTTTCACACAATTGACGATGTTTAATAAAGATGAAATGACCAAATTTCACACACACACACACACACACACACACAGAAAATGCAGGGCCATTTTTACCGACTTCCTCACCCTGCAGGCTGAGATCAGGGGCTGAGGCTCGCCTCCCGTCCTGCTCCCTTGAGTTTAATTATGTTCACTTTACCAGCCGTGACTCACTTTCTATCTGCCTGAAAAAGCTCACAGACTACTGCAAGCCCCCACCATGACTGCTGTTACCGCTAACAACTAGCCCAACCAAGCAGGCTGTTCACATGTGATATTGCAGCCCGTTGCCAAGGATGGCTAATTAAAATGACTGACTGTGAACAACTGCGGATGTGATCTGTGGTGGTGTTTAAACTCAAACTGACACTCGGTGCTGCTGTTTGTCTGGCTGTTGGTATCCAGTTAGTGTGTCTTTGAAAACGCGGGTTTACTACCGTCGCTGCCTCGAGTGTCGAAGAGCAAAGACTCGAGACGACGGATGCTCTTTCTTTGTTTTCATTTTTCTTCACCTTCTCGTCAGCGTCAACTCTTCCTTCATGCTGCAAATGTGAGCTATTTAAAGTTAATCATACTCTATTTGCGTGTAAATCCATTGAGAGACAATCTTAATTTGTCTCTTTTTGGTTACGACTTGCAGGATAACAACCGGAGCTGAATTGGACGGTTCCAAACTTAGAGAAAATGACCTGGAAGCAGCGATAGTAATTCATTCATGCCTTCTTTCTCTCCAATCCAGCTCAGCCCTGCACTGCAAATTTTGTGTCATTAATTTATTCATTCCTGCATGTATGGAAGAACAATCAGTCCCCTCTCAGAAACAAGGGGATTACGGTGCATCCGGCCAATAAAAAGAAAAAGTGGAGCGTTTCTAAATGCTAAAGCAAGGTGCTTCAATTATTCATTTCTTATCCCCTTTAGCATAGGAGCCATTGGACCATCCTTTACCAGAGAAAAAGATAATCCCATCCCAGAAATGAAGTTTGGAGAAAGTTCAGTCAGGAGGACTATCTCTCTGGGCATGCCCTCGAAGTCAAAAGCACTTCCCCGCTAACTTTAAGCTCCGCCGGCTCCTTCTTCACTTCACCCAATCATGTCTTTTCCTTTATTTCTCCTTTGTGCATAGTATGTTGTCGAACTTTACAAATTTTCTCTTTCTTTGCTCTCGTTGACTTGCGATTTTAGAACTGTGAAGGTTGCAAGAGGTGCGACCGACAGTCAGGGGCAAAACCAAAAAAGATTGTTGGGGTGGTGTAGCTGAAATTCAAGGAAGTTAAGACAAATATATACAGAAAAAAAAATAATTTAAGTGAAAAAGTGGGAAAACTCTGTTTATGTCTACCTAATGACTTCACAGATGAAGACAGGTACATTATCACAACCGACACTGCTGCGGTTGTGCTGACGTAGATGTAAAACACAGGCAGGAATATATAGGCACCAACAACAAACGCATCCGATGAACCGTAAATGATCAGTTAGCAGTTAAAAAAAATAGGAAAACAGTGTTTTGTCCAGGATATATAACACAAATCTTTAGTATCTGTCAGAAAATGTACACCTTTTTCAGTTTTTTTCATGTTGAATTCTCCTTCACATCTTTCACCTTTGTTGATGTGAAGCAACAAGCTAATCTCTGAGCCGTCCATTGACCTCACTATGTTTCCCTTCCAGGAAAGAACGAGTGATTTGGAGAAAGTCAATAGGAAGTCACTTTTTGACTTTTCGACCGCGACTCAGGAGAAAACTGCAATTAGTGCCAATGGGCCGTTTGGCAGCTGGAGTGTTTGTTTTTTTCAACCATCTTTATTCGGAAAGAAGGTGTTTATAAGGGATGTTTGGCTTCTTAAACTGCTGGTTGTTTTTGTTCATATGTCAAGGTTGACTTTTTAAAAAAAGAAAAATTTTTTTTATATCTGTTGACTCAGAGTTGGATTTGACACACGCTCACATCAAACGTTACAGTTTTCATGAGAAAATTAGCGGCACCGCAACTCAACAGATCACAGCCCCCCCCCCCCCCCAAAAAAAACGGGAATGCTGCAACCACGAGCAAGGACTCGACAGCTACGGCTACGGGCGCCGACGCTAATGCTAACCACATTCACCTCAGAGGCCAAAATCATGAAAATTTGCTTTTATAATACTTAATACTCAGGTTAAAGCATCAAGCGATTATTCCGTCTTGTTTTTCTCCTGTGGGTGAGATCACAAATTATCCCCACCGGGAACGTCTAGGAGATTAGAGCGTCAATAGAGAAACAGAAATAGAAATGAAGCTGATCCAGTTGGTTCCCACGTCTGGAGTCTATGTTCACAGATCATTCCCTCTCCCTCTGCGCCCATGTGTTCCCGTTTATGTTAGTTTATTGTTCTACCTTTTTTTGTGTGTGTCTTCCTCTTGTAGTTTTTCCCTCTTGATTTT
Source organism: Antennarius maculatus (assembly GCA_013358685.1). Classification (NCBI taxonomy): domain Eukaryota; kingdom Metazoa; phylum Chordata; class Actinopteri; order Lophiiformes; family Antennariidae; genus Antennarius; species Antennarius maculatus. The sequence continues at coordinate 2,710,096 of CM023617.1, read as the reverse complement.
CCTTCCACTGTGAGTGTGTGATTGTTTCCACCTGTCCCCTATTGTCTGCTCTTCTCGGCGCCACCTGTTCCTCACCGACTCGTCACTCGGTGTATTTAGTCCTCCTGTTCCTTGCCAGTTTGTCAGTGTTCAGTGTGATGTCTTGTGATTTGTCCAGGCTTTTTTTTTTTTTTTTTTTTCTCAATCTGTTTCCCTTGTGATATTTGCTCGAAATGACTTTTGGTTCGGACATGGTTTCTCATGTCAGTAGGGGTTTGGTTTGTATTTTTATATTGTCAAATCACCCAAACTATTCTCCTGTGTCTCCGATCGCTGTGCATTTGGATCCTTATCTCTATATTGCTGAAACACGACATTAACCACTGATTGATTCCAGAAATACAACTAACCTATAGTTGTATTATGTCATAAAAGCTTGAAACACACTTTCAGCACTCTGACAGAGACGTGCCATGAATTTAAAATCACCCATAAACGGAATATGGCTGATTTGAGAAAACATTCCCATTTGCTTCCTTTCTGAGAGCAGCCTTCAGAGCTCCATACACTGCAATTTAAGGTTTAATATATGTAAAACTTTGCCTGCGTAGACAGGGACATGTAGAGAAATATGAATAGTGCATCCTCAAAAGCAAACCTGGATAACTGAAGACTGTCTTCTTGCAGCGGGTGAGCAATTTTCACATGGCATGTCAGCATTTTTAGGGTTATTTTAATTTATTTAAGTATGTCAAGCAAAAATGTGTGTGTGTGTGTGTGTGTGTGTGTGGCGTGCAAGCAGGCAAATTGTACAAAATAATGTAAAATTTTGCATCGATTGAGTGTTTTCCACACAAATAAAATCAGCATCTCTGTGACAGCGGCTGGCTGGTGAGGATGATGAGGCTGGCTGTCAGCGAAGAGTCCACGACGGTCCATCCAGATACTTCTGCAACACAATGGCTGCTCGCTGTAACCATGACAGTGACAGAGATTCCCTAAAATTACCCAGACATCACGTCAAACACGGACGCATGTTGTCAAGGCTGAGCATTCATAATGAGGTTAATCTTGTTGTGTGGCTGTGCTAACATCCCAATAAGCTATCAAGCTTTTTAAGGAAATTGTTATCTGGCTGTATTTTTTTTTTTTTTTTTTTAAGTGTTTCTTGAAGTCCAGTACTGTTATATGCTTTTTAGATGCTGACAGAATAAAGAAATAAGTCCTTCACCACGAAATAATTGCAAAAGATGTTTATCCAGGTAGAAAGCCGAGATGTTGCATCATCATGTTGGCGGAGGAGCATCGATTTGATCTGAATCTCTCGCTCCACTCTGCTTTACTATAAAAAAAACCCACTTCAGTTCTTAAAAGAAATTCAATATTAAATTAAGTTTCTCTCTCACAACAAAAACCTTGGGTCTGTATTTAATAATTTCCTCTTTTATTTTGAAAGGTCGCCCCTATCTGTTTTCACCTGTTTCCATTTCGTCTTTGTTCATAAAGTCTTTCTCCTGTCAGAAGCCAGTTGGTCATGTTGGATGCTGATGTTTCTGCCTTGACATGAGTTTGGATTCGCCTTCACAAATGAGACTGTTTTACAGACCTAGTTCCTGTTCTACCTTTAGATTGGATATTTTCTGTTGATTCCTTCATTCAGTCATTGGAGTCCATTTCTCACGTCTCTGATCTTGTCTCCGTCTGGCTCCTCTGAGCTGCATGAAACCAACTCTGGTGGTGCAGGAAAAAAAAAAAAAATTCTGGTTATTTTAGGGCATACTCAAGCACCACTGATGAAATTATCATTATCATTGGCTTAAGAAATCATAAATTACATTAAGTCCTAATCAAAATGCAGAAAAACTTCACCTATCCAAATTTCATTTATATCCCAGAATTCACCACAGGGGACCGAGGATTATCTCGCATAGTAGAAGTGGCGAAGCACTCTCATCTCTTTATCTAATCCTCTCCAAATGTTATTAGGTTCCTCATACGCATAAAATTGAAGGAAACTGTGAATAAAATCCTTATTTAAAATTTACACTGAAAATTCTCTATTCGCTTGTTGTCATTCATTTTTTTATATTTTGTATTTTTCATTTCCTTTCATTGTATTGTCCACCTCTCCCAACAATGCTCATGACAATTTCTCTAGCAATTTTTGCGAAATTTGACATTTGTAAAAATGTTCCTTTCAGAAGTGCATATCAAAAATTATGATTGTTTATTTGATATTTCTTTTCAAAATAAAAAAAAAATTAAATAGAAAGTGTTTTCCTTCTGGAAGGCTACAAATTTTTGACGACAGTTTGATTTTCATTTTCTGTTTCATATAACAAAAATAAAATTGCTAGACTACAAAAATTCGAAAAAAAAAAAAAAAAAAAAAAGTCTTCACTAAGAGTGGATGCATTTTGGCTACAAAATAATAGCATCAAATTCTGTGGTGCATGGCATTTGGTGCTCTTATTTTGTAGCCAGAATACAGAAAACAAAGACATAAAATAGTGACATTAATCTGCCTCTCCATTGTTTGATTGTTTCGTTGAATTTATTAAATGCGTGAACGTCCTTGCACAATTTCCGGCATAGAAAAGTACTTATTGCTTGCTTCTGACAAGCAGATACACAATCATAGGACTTTTGATTAGATAATGACCATTCCAGCAGATTGTGTAAAAAATAATTATGTTCATTTTACAGCTGCATTAAACTTGCATTGCGATCAAGGTCTTCAAGTTTCAGGCCAAGGAATTATTTTCTTTGACAAGACTGCATTCCTACTGCAGACCAAGGTCTCGCATTTATTTCCATTCACTTTTTGTATAAGTATGTTGTTTGTCGAGCTTCTCAAGACTGTCCTTGTGGCTTTGTCTGCTGTTCTCCACCTTGTATGATTTATTGCATGAGTGTGGCTCATATAATTCATTGCATGCCAAACCCACGACCACTCACATTTCTCGTTTTATTCCTCTGAATGCAGCAGAGTTGAAGTTCTCTGACCAATATTTAGTTTGTTTAATAGACAGTGGAGAAAATAACAAAATCAAAATTACCAATTTGTGGTTGGGGTTTTGGTTGCTCTGTGTGACCTTGTCTAACCTTACTAACTCCTTTTCCCAAGCAGCTTTATTTTTGTCACTTCTTTAAATTGCTGAGCTTTATCGTGTTATTTATCCTGTAGTCTAGTTAAACGTCTTTGAATAACAGCTGACGAGATCTTTTGTTCCTTTAGCCGAAATAAAAGTCGAGTCATATTTTTTTGTCCTTCTTGGCCAGATTCTTGTTAATAAAGGACCCTGGGTAGTTCTGACTTGATCTCAGGACACTGTCACTGATTATATAAAGTCTCACTCAAAGGTTACAAGAACAAACTGACACCTTTCAAATCCCGGGATGCAACAAAAAAATATCTGCTTGAGCAACTGATTTTGAAAATGAAGCTCAGGAATGCCTTTGAATCATCAGATCATAATATAATTTTACGTCTTCGGGTGTGAAATATCGCTCCGGAGGGACTATAAATTACCGGCCTATGTCTAGTTGTATTTGCTATTCCCTAGCATCCAATAACAGCTCTTTCTTGTGCCTGCGCTCTAATAAATCTCTATAAAGGTATTAACCATCGCACAGGGAGCCAGTTATGGTAAGCAAAGCTCTCATCTGCTGCTAAGTGCATTGTACTTGAGTGATGCTACAGTTGAGAGAATATGTATGAGTGTGTAAAAACACTGGGTATGTGGTGACCGGCTGTTTGTCTGCTCTAAAATCCTGCAGTCGTATCAGAAGTTCTCCTGGTTGACCAGAGTTCTTGCCTTCTGAGTCCGACTTCTTTGACAAGAGGCCTTTCTAGTCGCAACCTCAAATGATGTCAGATTTATTTTTACACGGCTTCCTCAACTCAAGGTTTTTCTTTTTTATACATTTCAAATGAGTGTCGATTCTGTTCCGGTAGCCTAAAGCAATGTCACTCGAGGTTTCTGCCTACAGATGTACTTTTCTCTCGCCCTCCGGACCCTGTGTGCCAAAACTATTGTCTTTCTTCTCACTAACAGGAATTCTCACACAGTGCAGGCCGCGGTTCGCATTCTCCTTACTGGACTCCATCCAAACGACCGGACTGACCTCTCGAGAAGTATCGATCAGTTGTTGGTCCTTGCATCCCCGTATCAAAAATCTCCTCTTAACCTGATGTGTGTTTGAACCTGAGCAGGCGATGTAACCAGAGGCGAGGTCAAGCGCCGGTCCGCATGTCAGGAGAGGTGAGGGCAGGGGCGATGCTAGGAACGGACCTTTAGGAAGACTCGGCTACCCTGCATGCAAAAGTCGACTGAGAGTGTGAAAAAAAAACAATCAGTTCTGAAGTTGCAACTGTCCTGTTCTCTCCCTCTTCACAGCCAGTAAACATATTTAGTGTGGCTGACAAATACAGAGCCGGGTTCAATGTTTGAGGTGGTGATGGTGCAAAATCAACGTCTAGGTGAGTCATGTGTGATGTGGGCAGTCTACAAACTGGGGATGTAAAACAGGTTCTGGTGGTCATCATCAAACTCATGGAAGAAGATCAATGTAAGAAGATATTGGTGAGAAACACGTTTACTGGTGATACAAGCAAGTTCTGCCTTTTGGACTATATTAAACAAACTGATAGTACATTTATTAAAATGGTTTTATGAATTCATACGTGGGGTTTTGACACCCGTGAGTCCTCCTCCTGCATTTTTACACTTCTATCGAGTCAGATAAAATATTCATGATCATTGACTACAAATATCAAATTATTTCTCATAACACCCACAAAGAAAATAATTTAAAAAATAAAAACAGATTTGAGGGAATGCAGCAGGATGTGCTTGCTCAGGTTTCCGTGTATATTTGTCCACCTAATCTAGTTTCTAAATCACTTTTTGGCTACAGCCTTTTTAATCATCTCACTGCCACCATCTCGTAGATGTAAGAAATAAGTTCAAATTTAAGAATTAATGTAAAAATTTGATTTAAATCTGAGTTAAACCGAACGGTTTCAGCTCCTCTATGTGATGTTTTCTCGGTCGAGTGGTGCGATATTCTGTTTCTGTCAACCAAAAGACTTTACCTTGTTTCATCCTTTGTTCTTCATCAGCGCTCTCACCCAGTGCTTCACCATCCACAGTTGTGTCGTGCTTTGAGAGGCTCCTTGGGTTCTGTTGTGCGACGCATTGTGAAACAACAGCTATTGTCACCATCGCATTTCACTCGGGGGCTTCTATTATGACCACAGTTCGTTGTAAGTGTACTCCACACTGTTCACACTGTTGTGCTCTAGTGTAAACGCAAATGCACTTCTGAACCATCCTTTCATTGGTCTCTCCAACAACCCTGTGCGCCTTCACTCCTGATTTGTGTTTCCATATATGCAGATGACGCCATCCTTCAGCCTCAGTCGAAAAAGTTAAAAGTTCCCTTTTTATATGTCATGGATTACTTTTGTCCTCCCAGACAAGCAACTATTTTAAACAAGTAAATAGATAGCAGGTGTTTCACCTCGCAACAACAGCGCTGACAGATTAGCCGGATAGCCGTTTCATCAAACATTTAGTGATTTTTTTTTTAATTTTGAATTTAAATTTTAAATTTTCTGTAACCAGCAGCATGAGGAGACGTTTTTCGCACCCCTGGGAGTCACACGTTGCATGTACAGCTTTTTAAACCGAAACAAATCAATACTTTATACAAGTGATGTTGAAAAAAAGTTGAGCCCCCAGAGCAATGCTTCACAAAAACAAGGCATTGTCTAAGGAACTGTAAACTGAACTTAATATACAATAAAAGGAAATTATATCAGTTACTTAATTTTTTTAAAAAAATCTGTCAGACATTTAATTTTTTTGGCAATGTGATAAAATATTCTAAAGCAAGAACATTATAATTGGAATCGATAGCAGAATTTGGATTAGCCCTGTAATTCAAGCTGCGGTGCTTCACAGGCAGGCCGTAGCCTTCTCTGCAGCTGGAGGGCTTAATAAGACTCTGTTTTGCATTTGAGATGACACTTGAAACCGTGATTATGAAGATTTAAGGTGGATTAGAATCCAATTCTAAAACTTTTTCCTCCCATACTCATCAGATTTAACTAAACAGCTTCCATGTCAGTAACATTTCAGTGTGTTCCGGGGTGTAAAACGGGCGATGCTTTCGTTGACGGATGAAATAAATAACATGAGGAAACGTGGAAATCAAAGTTGTCTGGGAACATTCCCAAACGCAAACAATGCAGAACTGAAGTTGCATGATCTAAAAAAATGGAGCCAAATCAGCTTCTGTCCAGCTTATGGATGTAAGTCTGGCGATAGATCACCATGGAAACCTATAATTGAAGCATTTCTATTGAACCAGTTTGAAGAGGAAGGCCATGAGGTGGCAAAGCATCACTAATACCAATCAAATAATCAAATAATTTATCAATGTAGACACAATAATAGGTTCTGATGGCTTTCCTTGAAAGATCTACCCAATATAATTATAATACAGAATAATGCAAGAGCCTATTTTAAAATATCCCTTTCCTGTTGCGCTCCGGGCGGAGATCCACCAGAACAAATAAGACACAACCTCCATCGTATTCGTCTCTGTCGGTGCTAGAAAAAAAAAAAAATAAAAAAACAAGCAAAATCACAGCAGCCTTAGTTTCTCATGAAGTCATCTTGGAAACCACTGACTGTATCAAATATAGAATACATCTCAATCAGCAGAGGAGGGCGTCTCAGGAATGAAGGAGCGGAGAGGGTATCATGGATGAGAGGGAGGGATTCATCACGGGAGCGAGGGAGGCAGTCTGCCAGGCTGCATGCAGGCAATTCCAGAAAATCCCTTTCAACAAGAGAGGAGTCTTAGAAATCCTGCTAAATGTCTTGCTTTTGCAAAACCTGTGTCTTTGCATGCCGGTGTCACGGCGGCGACTGTCAGCTCCTTGACAGAGTCGGCAAAGGAATGTAAGTAAGTACATAATGAAGAGATAAAGGATGCAAAACCTCGACTGCATTATTCATAAATGAGCGAGCAGCTAGACGGATTGGATTGTCACAATTTGACAAGGAAAATAATTAAAGCAAAACTCCCGATATCGGAATGTTTAATAAGAGACCGGCGGCTAAATGTGTTTGCTGAGCTTCTCTAAACACCACTGGAGAGGTGTGCACAAATTACTGCACACATGGAGACTGACAAGACTTCAGAACAAGGCAGACAAGAAAATCAATATCAGACGATTCTGCAAAAACCTGGGTTAGGGGTTATTGCATTCATCTGACTGGATTCAATGCATGTGGGGTTTTTTTTTTTTTTTTTTTTTTTTTCGTACATGGCAACCAGAACACCAACACACATCACGGAGGGTGGAAATGACCAGACAATGGCGTAGAGAGAACAGTTGGGACTTCATATACAATGGGATTCAAGATTGCCTGACCCGGTGACACAACCTTAAAGTTGTCAAGCACCTTCACCGGTGTGTTAAAGTGCTGATTATCATATATTTTGTTCATTTTTTTAACAAGAGTAGATGAATGATACATTAACTGAGTTTTTCAAGTGGTTCCAATCCCGTCCGGCTCTCCAAAAACATTGTAAAAGCACATTAAAAATCAATATTCCACTATAAACAGACTTTTTTTTCATTACCTGAACCCCGAACATCCTCCTTTGCTCTTCGCTTGAATTAACATATTTAGTGTTAATTAAACAGGCTGACGCTTTTTGTGCGTGTTTCACCTTTCTTTAATATATTCCCTGGGAAACGAGGTATTTAAGTCAGACTTTCAGTTTTTTGCGACAAACAACGATGCTTCTCTCAGGGCTTAGAGACGGATCAGGAAGGAAACGTGTTCTTGAAGCGACGAGGAAGCGCTAGTTGAGCGTGAAGCACTATTCTGGCGTCCGGGTGGCGTCAAATGTTTCATCTTCCACCAGTTTACAACAAATATGTTCAAATTCCCTTTCTTTTAAAAAAAAAAAAAAAAGAAAGAAAAAATGGGCTAGTTTAGAGCTTCAGTGAAGTGGGATGGATATAAACAGCTTGGACTAATCCCAATACCCAAGACAACAAAAAAATAATTAATTGTGCCTAATTTACCGCCGTCTAAACAGAGATTGGATTTCGTTTAATGCTAAGCAGGGTTGGTCCAGGAAATAAACACGTTCTTAATTTAAAATGCTCCCCGAAGTGTTTCCCGCTTTTTTTTTTTTTTTTTTTTTGCTCTCCAGAAGAAATGTATGCAAATGACAGCATTTAGGTTTCAATCCCCCAAGCTGAGAGGAAACGGTGAAACGTCCCTGAGAGGGTTCCAGACTTAAGTGAGTCTCCTCGCTGGTGAACTGGTTCGCAGGGCGACTCATCATGAGTCTTCTTCTCCTGTCGTTCCATTAAACGACACATTTGTGAGCAAAACTGGTTGGATGCTGTCGCTGCTTCCCGAAAAAAAAAAAAAAACCAAAAAAACCGAGATGTCATCTCGAAACCTTCTGATCAATGTCGAGTCAAGACAGACGGATGACTGACAGAAATGGAGCGTAGATAATCTGGACGAGACTCGCTTTATTTGCATCATCTTACATTTCCACAAAGGTAAGTGTGATGAAATTTGATTGGCACTTTAAATGGACTGTTTTTTCCTGACCCCATCGTGATGAAATCTCTCCACCCAGAATGGAACACGTGCTGTGATAAACCTTTTAAAATGCAGATTGTATGATGTAATCTACGACTCAACCTTCACGTTTTTAAGAGCGATCGCCGAATCTTAAAGCGAGAACGGAACGGCGAACGGAGTCTTCAGGTAAAAGCTGATCTCCCCTCTTTGAACACTCCTAAAAAATAAAAAAGAAAGAAAAGCTACAACCTCGCTGAATTTATTAGCTTATATTCCAGATTTATTCAGTTTGAAGGAAAGTGTTGCAAATGAATTCTAATGTGTATGAATATGCTAGCTGTGGACGCCTGTTCGCTTCTGGGGTCGTCACAAGGGTTTCACTGCTCAATAAAGACCTTTTCACTTTTCCTTCTCTACATTCACCGTGTTTTACGGGGATGTCTGGTCAGGGTTGACGGTCGATGTCAACCCACTTGCTGTACAGAATTCAGTTTCACCTCCTGTATGTGAAATGACACCTCCATAAACTTTATTTACACACATACGCAGCGGCAAGGGAAAAAAAAAAAAAAAAAAAAAAAAAAAAAAAAGCAGGCGTCAAGTGGAGTAAATGAATACTCTTGTGTTGGCCCTCGCCGTCCGTATCCCCATGGTGGTTGGAGTCGGAATCAGCCTACGTTTCTGCTCGCTGCACCTCGGCATATGCTTGAATAAATTGCGTCGAGCAATTCAGCAAAAGCTCTGAGAAACTGCAGGCTAGCTGGCCGGGTTACAAGAGAACACAACGAATCTGGGTCGGTGTGTCTGCTGGCAAACACAGTCTGGAAATACAGGCTGAAGTTTTTAACTCAGCATCAACAGGAGAGCTCAGTTCTCCGACAGCGATTTTATTTTCTTTTTTTTTTTTTTTTTTTTTTGCAATATTCCAATATAACTTTATTATATTTATTCCTACCCCCCCCCCCCCCAAAAAAAAAACAAACAACTAAAAACAAATAAGCAAACAAAGTAAAGAAATAAGGAGAGAAAACATGCATTAGAAAACCAGGATTTATTCCTGTTAACTTTAAAGTGTTGTCCAAACAGTATTGATTACTTTCAGAAATGAGCTTTATCCTGGTGGCGGACTAAGCCTCTGCATTGTGTGCATTGTGTTTTTGTAATTACCTGTGTTTAACTTGCTCGCCTGCTGACTCATCATTCACGCCGACGCTGAAACAGAAGCTCGGATTCACGCAATTTAAAGAAGCTCTTTTAGGAACAAGCGGCGCTTTGGTTCACCTTCTTTTTTTCCCCCGAAAAAGACTGAAATGAAATACCTTCAGATTTTTTATATATATATATATATATATATATATATATATATTTATCCTCGTGAACTTAATGAACACTGAAGAACACTTTAAAAAGAAAGGACATGGAAGGACATTTGTCCAAAATTGTTTCCATGGTGGAGAAGAAAATTTAATGAGAGCTACTGAGTTTTTCATTTTAACTGAACTGACGTTTTTATTAATCCTTATTTCCACGGATTAGAATTACATTACTATTTGACTAGTGTTAATCTCTGTGTTGATTGAGCATCCAGACATTGTACTACTCTGACTGATTGACTGACTGAATGACTATTACAGCAAAATCGATAAATACAAGCAAACCCCAGTTTCCCACCACAATTTGTTCCCGAAGGCTGTTTGAATAGCGATTTGTTCGAATTCCAAATACATTTTTCCCATTACAAAAAATGTAAATGGTCTTAATCCGTTCCAAAACGCTAGAAAACTACCTTTTTTCAACATAATATGTTATTTCATAACGTTATTTATATGTAAAATTGTATAGTAGTGAAACATATCAAAGAAATGTCAAAGAAAGAAACACGAGAAAGAAAGAAAGATAAAAAAACATAGACGTAATCAGGTTATTCTAAGGTACGAGTTACCGTCATCTTTTGGACAGAAGTTAACGGTACCGTAACTCGTACCATAGGCAATGGAACGCAAATTAAATGAATAATTATAGAATACAGTAAACTAAAATAAAAAGAACATTACCGTCACGTTTTCTCTCGACTTTTCCCGCGTTCGACTTCCAAATTTTGTTCGACTTCCGATTTGTTCGATGTCTAAAGCGTTCAAAAACCAAGGTTTGCTTGTATATATGCACACACAAAAAAAATCGAAACCTCTACATCCTCAAATGATCAAATGAATATTTCCTTTTTGAACCCTGGGATCAAGATCTGCGTGGAGGACGTCGGACACGAGCCATCGATCGCCATCGAGTCTGAATTAAAGTTACAAAAATAAGCTACAGGAATTCAACTTCCTTCAACTCTTTCCCCGACATCTCCATTAAAAGCTAAAGAAGTTTTCCATCATTACGCATCACCTCTTGCATCAGAAGTTAAAAAAAAAAAAAAAAAATCCATCACCAACAGCGGGGGAAGTAACTAATACGAACCATGTTGAATATTATAGCGCGGCAGCATCGGTGAACTCTTTGTGTATATTCCCCCCCACTAATCCTATTTATTTCACTTAGTTTTACTTCATGTTTTCCAGACTCGCCCCCGCCCTGCTTCCGAACCCCACAGAGAGGAGGCCCCAACATCGGGGTTCATGTTGGGTCAAAGAGTGCAAAAAAAAAAAAAAAAAAAAGCTAATCATCTCCTCAAAGTACATTTCTATACTAATGTGCGTTGCCGTTGTGGAGGAAACGTCTGCCAACGTGAGAAGTGGTGAAATATTTTTGCAATCGTGTCTGTGTATTCCTGAGGGTGTGAGCGCAGAAAAGATTTGGCTTGACGCGCAGAGAGAAGCTGGAACGGGTTGTGTCGCTGATTTTGATTGAAAGTGTACCGAAATTTTAGAAGCATTTTCTCCACTTTTCCCCCCTTTTGCCCCTTCGGTTTTGTAACAATAAGTAGAAACAACGCCTTCTGAACAGGGTTCGCTTCAAATGCCACAGATGCAATTTTAAAAGGATTGAGAAGTTTCATTATTGAAGAAAATAATTCAATAATCTCACCGTGGTGGCGAGAGAGGGATGAAAAGCTGCTCCTGCTATCAAGAGGAAAGGATCTGAGAAAGTTTTAAGGATTCGTGGTGGCGAAACACCGAGAGCATTTCGGGCGAAGGAGTCAAGGGTTGCCAACAAAACAGTGTTGAGAGAAAATGAAGTTATGTTCCATTGGGATTAAGTTGACAGATAGCAGAGGTAGACTGTCTTCTTTTTCCAATCTGTCTTTGATATCAGGTTTGATCAGGAATAAGGCGGTAGGAGCCAAGTGGAAAAAAAATAAATAAATAAAAGAAAAAAGGATGGAGTCACATACCAGACTGCCAATCAAGATTGAAGAGATTTTGTGGTGTCTGTGATACAAAATAAAACATTTTTAGATAGGGAAAAAAAAAAAAAAAAAAGAGAAGCAGGAAGTGTTTAGAGGCAGCTGTGCAATATCATTCAAATGCATCGCACACGGCGGGAAATGTCATCCCTGTTTGCACACGGATGCCGCGTTCACGCCAAAAGATGCAAAGACGGAGCGAAGGAGGTGAGGTAAATGTGGAAAATGATTCCTATTCAGCTGAGAAGGAAGCGGGTACCAGTGACTGCGGCGCTAATAAGAGGAGTTAGTCATGCAAAGCCCCCGACCACTAATTCTAAGATGTGAAATAAAGGCAGCACAAGCGGATGAGGGTCACTTTGGATCTTAATTTTCCTCGGATAACAAGGTAGGAAGTGGTTTAGGTTCACAAGTCCTACCCTTTATTAACAAGCAGTGCTTTAATGAAGCAAAGGGTGTGACGTTTGGCGTTCTGTCCGGCTGACTTTTATGTGCTCGGCTAGTTTGGAGCTGGAGCTGGGATTAAATATTGACCGACCGTTTTACGCGGCTGTCCTAACGGCTGGCAGTGATGTGGCGTCATCGGTGGAAGCCTGTTCCGGTCGTGTCATCGGCCGTCGTGACCCATCGGCTGCATCCGGGCGTTAAATGTTATTGACGACTGAAGCGAAGTTATGAAGGGAATGAATCCGTGAGATGAAGCAGAAATCATTCGGCACATTTTTAGCCCATGTTTACCAACTGATAAAAGGTTAAAGCTGGAAATAAATCCAACAAACTTCCAAATAACACCGAGGATGAGGAGGGAGGCCGCCGAACCAGATCCGCTGAAACACAACACTGCACACCGACAGTTAGGGTGTGGCTACGTACAGGTGAGGAGAGGAGGTAAGGTACAGGTACCAGGAAGTAGAAGATCTGAGAGACATGTGTCAAAACTCAAGGCCCGGGGGCCAAATGTGGCCCGCCACATCATTTTATGTGGCCAGCAGGAGCATTAAAGGTCATGCTGTCTAAAAACAAATAGTTCAAAAGTATGCTTTGACCAAAACTACATTTCCCACAATGCAGTAGTGAATCCCATTTACAAAAACGTTTTGAACAAAGTTAACGTCCTAACTTGTGTTCAAAGTCATTTTTCTTTATTCTCTTGTATAGTTTGATCCTTGATTGATGGAGTTCTGTGGGTTTAATAATCTGATAAATTAAAAGGATTTATGTTAGAACAGAGAAACAAATTAATTTTTTTCCGTGTAACTGTGATGTTTGTAACTTGAATAAGTAATAAATTCAGCTATTTAACATTAAGGAGTAGTTATATTTATGTTACATTACATCGAGTCACATTTGCATTCTAAGTTACATCTGGTCCTTTAAGTACAGTCGTTATGCTGATGTTGCCCCCCGGTGAAAATGAGTTTGACACCCCCTGGGGTAGAAGGTGACGGAACAAACCAGGTAGTAAAATATAGAAGAATAAAACAGAAGGAGGAATAAAAGAAAGACAGGAAGAACCAGAAAATGAACTTACAAAATAAAACAGGGAATATTAGAACTACAGATTTCACCCCCCTCTCCTTTTTCAGGTAACATAACCCATAATTACTGTGTGTGTGTGTGTGTGTGTGTGTGTGTGTGTGTGTGTGTGTGTGTGTGTGTGTGTGTGTGTAAGTTAAACCCAAATGAATTCCCAATATGCACCACAGACGTGCAGCATCAGCTAACTTGATTAGCATTTTTAAACCCTGCCAATATTGTGCTTTCCTTTGCTCCCTCTGTTTTCATCTTCAACTGTTAAGCCATTAATTACCCCCACTGTAACCGTCACACGAGTGGGCCAGCTGTGGGGGCATATGGTCGGACGCCCCGGGGCAGTTGCTCATACTCCCGGGTTGATAATCCAGGTTAGATTTGTTATTTTACTCCTGTCTTTGGTTATTTTTTTCACTGTCTCCACCTTGAAAATGAGCAATATAGCCTTCTAAACGAAGGTATATGCTTGTGTGTGTGTGTGTGTGTGTGTGTGTGTGTGTGTGTGTGTGTGTGTGTGTGCCCAACATTTATAAATATAAATTGCTGAATTATTGCTGCACCATCTCTACTTGATATGAAGTGATAGATTAAAAATTGAGATTGTAAAACGACGCTCTTTCACGCAAATCGCCGTCATATCGCAGAAAAATGAAGCGGCTAAATGAAGCGCCCACGTCTGAACGCTAAACACGCTTTGACAGTCCGTCTCTTAAGACCGCATTACGAAACAATCGGAGACGCTCGGTGAAGTAACGACGACATAAAAGAGCGCCGACAGGACGCGTTCCGCTAAGTAAACCTGTCCTTGTGGTCTCCTCTGCGTCAGAAAGACAACCGGGCGAGCGGCGAGATGATGAATAAACTACAACAGGAAGCAACTTGTCCATTCTCATCCGGCCGCGTGGATGAAATCCATCATACGGCGAGTGACGAGGGACAAATACAAGTTTCTCCTTTAACGTCTTTCAATGCCACCAACAGGAACTTGATGTTGCATCGATTCCAAAGCGTCTGAAATGTGAAGTTTGCAGAAGATCAAGAGACGGAGGAAATCCGAAGCGAGCGGCGGTGAGAGTCGGCCTCTGAACCCCCCCCCCCCCCACAAACACACACACACACACACACACACAAACACAAACACACCGGACTGGATGTGTTAAAATAGTTGCTCTCTCGTTATGTGCTCTGACAGATTGCCTTCCTTCCACAGAAGCCATTGATTTTCCTAAGTCTCTGTCTGTTCTCCATTCTCGCCCCCCCCCCCTCCCCTTTCTGAACCGCGAGCTGAACCAGACGGTGTTTTTGCTCTTTGCACAACTTTAGTAACAGTTGTGCTCAAGAAGAAGATGAACCGACTCTTCGCTGGGGAGTTCAGGTCCCCACCTTCAATAGCCATCTGTTCATTTTCTGGAGCTGCATATCCTGTACAGGTTTTTTTGGGGGGGAGGGGAGCTGGAGTCTGTCCCACCTGGAGGGTGGGGGTTCAATTACAATGAACCCAATCAAAACCAATCAGAATATCACCAGTTGCCTTGCATAGATTGTCGCAATTTCACTATGAACAGTTTTCTCTCATTCATCTTTTTCTAATCTTAAGAATTTAACATATATAACAACAGATTTCATTTCATCAAAATGCTTCTTTTTTTTTATTTTTTTTTTTATTTTTACCCGAAACAGGCATTCCTTTGCAACAGTGAATCAAAGGCACTTTTAATGTGTAGCATAACCTCTTCCGCTGCTTTTCTTCAACTGCATCAATAGTTAAGGATTACGAAGGATAAATAAAACGCGGAAATGCGAGGTGGGAGCGTTTAGCGATGAGCAAAATGAAATGATCTTATTCATCCTTCTAAATCAGCTGCGGTAGAGCAATCTGGAAGGAGACAATCCAGTCACAAATGTAAAATAATTTTTTTTATTCCCCCCCGTGGATTTGAAAAGTTTTTGCAGCATTTATAATAGAAGAAAGTAAAATATAAGCTCAATTCTGTTTTTTTTTTTAGACTGTTTGCTTCTCCCCCCCCCCCCCACGTTCGCGCCTCAGGCTTGCTTTTTTTTTTTTTTTTTTGTAAATAAGGGTTTGCCACTTCAGTCCTGGCAAAGTGACATTAATTAAACGCTGAACAACAATAAGACTATCCTGGTGGCGAGGAGCCGATCTTCTGCTGCTGCCACAGCGGCAACGCGGACAACAACTCCGACGCTGGCACCATCCTCCTAATTAACCTTATTGGTCTGGTGATTATCATCCCCTCATGAGCACCTTGGTTAATGCAATAATGGCAGTTTCAAAAGGCGGCGCATGGCACTGAATTATCTCCTGTCGGCATTCCCATTGCTTCGTATGTTTGATAAGTTATTGAGGGCTCACTCACGATTAGCAAGTCAAAGCAATTTCATCTGCCAGCGATGCTATCGTCAACAGGCGCGATGATACCTGGTGGTTTTTCTTTTGCTCTACGTTGTACACATTTTATTGGAATATACAGTGTGTAGCCTGATAGGTGTCTATGCAGCGTTCTCGTCATTCGGCCCTCGACCCTTGACGTGTTCTGATGGTTTTATGTAAATATATTAACTTTTAGAGTATTCACTATGGACCCCAAGAAAGTGCCGGAGAAAAGAGGAAAAGAAAAGACGAAGAAAAGAGTTTTTTTGTCCGTACAAACAAAGCAAGAGATGATAGAAAAGCATGAAAAAGGGATGCGTTTGGTTGATCTCGCCAAAGAATATGGCCGTAATGCATCTACAATCACCACGTTATTAAAACTAAAGGAAGTTTAAGGAGTTTAAGGCATGGCGTGGGTGGTTGGAGAAGTTCAGAAGGAGGACTGGGATTCACTCTGTTGTTCATGGTGAGGCAGGAGCGCATGAACCAAAGAGGGTAAAAAACAATGAGGACAGCAGTTCAAAGGTTAATGACCATCATTTTAATTCTTTAATTCTTAAACTCTATTCTTTGTTTTTTACGTTATGCACAACTCTCATTTATTGTGTAATAATCTAATTGTAACATGTATTTGTTACATGTTTTGATGCTTTTTTATGCTTTATAAAACATTTATGTCTGAATTTTTGGGGGGGCTTGGAACGGATTAAGGCATTTGCATGGAAAAATGCGTCTCTACTTACGAAATTTCTTCCAGAACCAATTAATTTTGTAAGTAGAGGTACCGCTGTATTTGCAAAACCCTCAAATGTGTGTTGAACTTTATTTTTGATATTTTTTTGGGAAACGAAGGGAGAAACAAGATTTTTACGAATTGACAACTGACGACTCAAAAAAAAAAAAAACTCACTGAGGAATAATTTAATGTATTTTCCCGCAACTTTGAGCAGGAAGTACAGTATTTTCCACACTATAAGGCGAACTGGACTATAAGGCGCACCTTCAATGAATGGCCTATTTTAAACCCTTTTCATATAAAAGGCCCACTGGATTGTAAGGTGCACTGTCGGTTTTTGAGAAAATTAAAGGCTTTCAGGTGCGCCTTAAAGTGTGGAAAATACTGTAATGATTTAACTATAGATTAATCGGTGCATCATTGTAATTAACTCAATCAAAACCTTTAATCGATCGACACCCCTGATTGCACATGTCCATTTATTTGCAACACTGCCACTCAATAACTTCCACAAAGTTGGGCCTGTGGGTAGACTTGTGGGGTATTTCTGGGGTGCTGGTAACAAACTGCCTCTTCTTCCATTTGAAATAAAGGAGAAACATTTTTTCTGCATTGAAAGCAGAAGCATACATTAGCGGTGATAAATATTAACAGACAGCAGCTTTACTCACTATGAGTTACAGCCAACCCGCCGCCGCCGCCGCCGCCGCAGACAAACATCTGCAGATGGATTGTTGATGGTCCGATCCGATTGCCTCCATACAGTTGAATCCATTACGGAGAGCTTATGCATTATTTCTCCTCCCTCACTTTCCTACTTTCCCCCCCTGGAGAAGGCATGGGTATCTTTTTATTTTATTTATTTTTTAAAGCTTTTGCCTTTGTTTACCTGTTTCTTTGTTCAGCGCTGTCACATTATCTCTCTAAGTGACGACGTCGTCTCCCTGCGGACTCATAATGAGGAAGTAGCGATGGCACACAGCCTTGTTTTTCTGCACCGAGGGTATCACTGCATGTTAGGGCACGCCATTGTTCAAGTGTGGACTTATTTGGCAGTTGACAGATTTATTTTTAAGATGATAATGGTCTGTATTTATTTTAAAAATGGAAGTCTTTGTTTTCTCTGCAGAAGAACCGCGCAAAAAAAAAAAAAAAAAATCACCATTGCTGGATTTGCATTTGCTGATACAGATCAAATCCAGTTTGCTGCCAAGTTACAAAATCACTTTAACGTTAAGTGGTAGAAGGTAGAAAAACTCATCTGACTATTAAAACACTGTCCTGACATTAAGAGTCTTTCATCACATCATGCAAGAAGCCATCAGGAACGTATTGCTGCACACCCGACTCTTATCTTTGAGTTTTCAACGCTCAAAGCAAAAGTTCACTTGAAATGTTATTTAATCGTCTCTCAAAGAAAACTGGTCAAGATGATTTTAAAGGTCACAAACAAAGTCAAAACCTTCACTCCTGAACAAATATACTGCAGCTAAGCTTGAATATCAGAATTACGGCATCTGAAGGCATGACTTCACCGCCCCATGAAAACGGTCAGTGTCCTCCAGCGGTGTGATCTCACTGAAACGTTGTATTAGGTCATCATTTTTTTGATTTCCAAACAACATTAAAAGTCACCCAGATTCTGATCTTCCAGGTACAGAACTGCTCAGACCCCCGATCCCAGAATCATGTGTTGCTGCTATGATGGAGATGAGACACTGGTGGTGGTGGTGGATGGATGGATGGATGGATGGATGGAGTTCCGTCCATCATTATTATTGCATTGCAGCAGCTACATACATGCGCATATCTGCTGCACGAGTGTGACATGTGGAGTTACCACGCCCAATCCGGTGACAATAACGTCCAGACGTTTGACCACAAATGAGGCCAAAAACAAAAACCAGACATCCATTGTGAATCCAATTTATATAAAATCCAGACTCCATTTTATTTGATATAAAAACATCCCAAGACTTCCAACAAGAGTTGAAAACCATCCTTTTAAATCAGTCTAAAGTACGTTCCGTCTAGTGTCAGCCAAGGCAAGGCTAGAGAAAGTGGATTACTGTCTGCATTTTGAGTGGTTGCATAATGATCACCAAGTGAAGCAATGAGCTCCCGGCCGGAAACGAAACACGCTGAACCGCTGACCAGCAAGTGAAATCAGTGGAGCGTGACCAGAAGGTGGGAAAGAATTGCGTTCCTTTTAACCTGGTGTAGTCAGGTGTGAATACAGTCTCTCAATCACACATGAAGAAAAACGGAAGCGTCGTTTAACTTCAGGACGAAATCAACGAAAAGTTTTAGATGGGAGGGTTCTGTTTTGCTTATTTTACGTCACGTGGAACGCCGGCAATGAAACGCCAGCCCATCTGGATGGTACCTCCTGTTGGGCAGAGCTCCTTGAGAATACCCCGTCCCCTCCATCCATTGAACACGGAATTACCAGCATCATCCTAAAGCATTGAACCTACTGTCATGCTCATTTACTGTCAGGCTTGTGCGTTCGGGAAGTCTGCCAGGAGCCCTGGAGCTTTATTCCAGGAATCAGCAAATTGATGCATTTTACATTTTGGTTAGGATTTAAAAGATTTTTTTTTTTTTTTTTTGACTCCTAAATTCTCTGTGGTGTCTAACGAAGGGTCGCTTTAACAAGCTGATGTTGTGGCTTCCAAGAGCTTTTCTGTCGCTTGACTGATTTTTATGGCTTTCTAGTTATGTTTTTTCCCTGGAATTAAAAAAAAAAAAAAAAAAAAAAGGATTTTAGTGAATTTAACTAGAAGAATGCTTCAATAATACTGAAATTAACCTGACAAATAAATCTTGTACATATCATCATAATCATCTCAGACAATAAATACAAGGTTAAAAATTGAATTGTGTTTCCTCTATATAAAACTTGGGGTTCCGCAGTAGATGCTGCGGCAATAAAGTAATTATAGAGGCTTATTTACCATGAATCCTGACTGCATGTTGTGTTATTTGGGTTACAAGCATCAAAATCCAGAATTAAG
This sequence comes from Antennarius maculatus, assembly GCA_013358685.1. Lineage (NCBI taxonomy): Eukaryota > Metazoa > Chordata > Actinopteri > Lophiiformes > Antennariidae > Antennarius > Antennarius maculatus. The sequence goes on along the minus strand of CM023617.1, from coordinate 2,690,460 downwards.
CTCCTAACATCCATTAATTACCATATGAACTGAGATTACTGACAGTAAACTCACATGCGCTTATTGTCGTCATACAAATATCTGAGCCTCATTACAGTTTACAAGTTAAATTACATGTTATTACTATTAAACCCTCTGAATGTGGACCCACACGCTTTCAGTGGTTGTTTGGATAAAACCCAAGAAGAACAAGTAGAAAGAGACTTTATTGATCCCACATAGGTAAAACTACAGTGTAAAATCTATTTTTACTATTTCCTTAAATATTCCATATGTTAACACTGAGTGATCGGCTGGAGCCAATCCCAGTTGACCTTGGATGAGGGGCGGGGCACATCCAGGACTCCAAGTGATATACTACTGGTTTATTTCCCAGCGTATTCCTCGCTGTCCTTCATCATTAAATCTTCTCATCATTTTGACTGCTGTTCGAGGAGGGCCAGAGCATCAATTAAGTAAATTTGTTACCTCCTCCCCTGCTAGTTTACCATCATCTGTCCTCAGCGGCTCATTTGTGGAGCCATAGAGTCGCTCTTGGCTATTCAGAACGCCCTGCACAAGGACATCACATCTGGGCCGAGCTGCAAACCCAATAACACCATGTCAAGGATGCATTTACGATTAACTGTGAAAACGATGAGCTCGCATTTGCAACTTTTAAATTATATGGCAAAAAAAACGTGTTTATATGTTTCTGCCTTGTCATTTTCATATTTTACTTCTTTATAGCATCACAGTTAATGGCCATGAAAATTATGTAACACAATTAAATATAGTGTTGACGCCGGTGACGATGACGCGACTAACTTGTGTGTTTATGATAATGGGTGAGGTCATAAAATTAATGCGATCATCATTTAATGAGGGGAAAGAGGTGCTTTTATGGTGGAAGATGTGCAGTTTAAAGTCGGGCTTCTAAATCTTCAGCTTCATATTGGTGTTACTCCCAGTTTTCCCTCCATTTTCGAACCAACTCAACTTATTTTCATGAACTAATGTCACACCGGAATGTTTCTTTATGTACTCGTGGTTCACTTTATTGGATTTGGGTCATTATTTACAACCAGATTTCCTTTTTAGGGCTAAAAACCCAATTTGGTACTTCGGCAATCCAAATGTAGGGGGAGTCTGGCTGCTCCTACCGTCACTAAAGCCTTAGTAGAATCTATATACTCTGCTGTATTTCTATATAATTTGGCAAACCTGCTGTCTAGGAGTTACTGATTCAATAGAACCAATACCGGTCTTAGACTAGTTGTTAAAAGGAAATTATGACCAGTTTTATCCGAGAAAAAACAAGTAAGAATTAAAGAATCACAGTTTCTCCTTTCTCTGTTCAAACTTTACTCAGAAGGTAATATCAAGTATAACACTTCTGACACTTACAACAAGTTCCTTTAGGGCTTATCTATCCATAGAAATAATGATTATGTTTGTGGGGCAAGCAGTTGCAGAGCTATGCTTCATTTATTTTGATATGTAGTTTGGGCGATGTTTAACCGAATAGCTCTTGAGGGCCCAACAGGTGAAATCCAGTGTGGTTGCCTCATAAAAAAAAAAAAAAAAAAAAAAAAAACTTGTCAGCGATGACTGAAAATAACATGAGAAGCATTTGAAAAATCTCCTTACCCTGCCTAAAACGGGAAACAACGGAATCCTGTTTCCTCTCAGTCTTTTTGGGATGGTTCCCACTGTGAGAGTTGAGTCAGACAAGAATAGCTGAGAAAGAATTCAGCCCTCCTCTCAAGACAAAAAGAGGAAACATTACACTTAGCGCTTCAGTTCAGTAATACGGCAGTCATACTCCAAAGGATGCATCACCTGTCCCAGGCTACAAGCACACCGGAACGACTGCCTGGCTGTTTGGAAGCAGTTCAGCAGACTGCAGGGATAGAAAAGAAGTATTCCTGACATTTTGCATGAATGCATTATTCTCCTCGTGCACAAAGCAGCACGATTCCTTTCGGGGAAATTGTTCCCTCAGTTCTAATCCTTGTGGAGACATTAACACAAGACTGATGCAGTTCCCTTCTGAAGTAGCAAATGGAGCTGTGCTGTCGTCTTAGCGCCGAGGAGAGACTTTAAGGCCACATTGAGAAATCAATGTGCCGTATGGCTAATGCAGAGCGGAAGCAAAAACATATCTTTTTTGCCGTCTCACCAGTAATTGCTTATCTACACAGAAATCACAAGGTGTGTTCAGTATTTATTTTTAGCAGCCGGTGATGATATAACTTCACATGAAAGCAGAACGCAGAGACATCAAGATCATTTGCAGTCGCTGAGCATAATTAATTTTCTCTATAGCGTCTCTCCAGAAAATATTAGAAACTAAACTGATTCTAATCTCAAATAGCTGTTGAAACGTTTGATTATATTGCAAAATTTATTCATCCACCCAACCTTAACCCTAACCTTAACCCCATTTTCTTCTGTTTATCCGGATCTGGGTCAGCACTCTCAGCAGCTCCTCCAGGGGGCACCCCAAAGTGGTCCCAAACCATCTGAGAGATATAATCCCTTCAGGGCAACCTGGGTCTCCTCCCGGTGAGACAGGTCCAGATTACCTCCCAGGGAGGCATCCAGGGTGGAAAGCCCATTTCATCTGGGGTCTTGTGTTTACCAGAAGCTCCAGACACGTGTGAAGGTAGGAAGGTAAGACCGACCAGGAAACCAAGAGACTACCTCCGTTATCATCGTCTAGAGCACAGAGTCAAGGCCCGGGGGCCGAATCCGGCCCTCAAATGAATTATCTATGGCCCCTGGATTTATTATTATTTATAGTATTATTTATTATTTATTATTTATTATATAGTATTATTTATATACTATTAGGACCAGCCCCTAGGCCACAACCACCTATTGGTCTTTTGCACTCACCAATACTACATTCCCCACAATGCAACGGTAGCCCGCAAAGTCATTGTTATAGAATGTTTTGAAAGACGCCCCATACATGATGCTCCCTTTCTGCCCACATTATCATATTACATTATATATGTGATGATGCTACCATGATTTAACGTCAGGCTCTCTATAGATCCTAAATTGACCAAATATTAGGAGTTTCTATGTTTTTTTGATCCATTGACGTGAGGGATGAGGGTGTGTTGTGCTCCAGTTTTTGTGCTGACATGACGTTATTTGATGCGTTTGTTTTCATGATTTGTTCGGCTCTCCTCTTGTCAGATAAATGAAGCTACTTTTCTCAGCTCCTCGGGGTTTCCAGCGTTGGCTGCTTGCTAAAATGTCTTGCTAATGACTTGTTTGGCCCTCACTGTTCAGGCAACACAGATGACGACTCTTTGGAGTTCTTCCTCATGTCTTCATTTTAATTGCTGAATGGAGCCGCTACCATAAAATCCAACCTTCACCAGAAGCATTTCTCAGAGAATTTGGTTTGCAAAGAGCCACACAGATAACCTCCGTGAAGATATTTCTAATTTCGGCTATTGAACCGAGTGTCCATAAAACGAAATGAACAAGCAGGCTCTTTTTGTTATGAGCGCAGCGGACTAAATTGCTAGTTTGATATGCATTAGTTTGATAAAATAAGCATTTATATTTATGAATGCTGCTCATTCGGTGGAGTCATATATAAGGAAATGACTTCAAAAGTGCTTCTGGATTCACGGTTCGCTGTTCGTGTCCCGAAGTAGTCGAGAAGCTACTGATGTCGCGGCAATGGAAAAAAAAAAAAAAATTCATTTTGGGAAATGTTGTGTTCCCACTTGGAGTCGTGTCTGCAATAAATCACGAGGTCATCGTGCAACGGCCGCGCAGAGAGATCACAATAATAATAAAGCCGCTCTGGAAACGAGGTGGTTTTAATAAGATGGAGCGCCGCCCTGGTGTTTCTATGGAGGACAATCTGCTCCACCCTCAGCGGTGGGAGGTGCACAAAGGACAGCAGCAAATGTCACCCGCAAGGAAGCTAATCAGCTTTACTTTCAAACGTCTATCCGTCCATTCGTTTTCTACAACCGCTTGTCCTTTGGAGGCTCACGGGGGGGCGGTCGGTGCTGACATTAGGGTGCCAACGGGTTGGCGGTTCATGGCAGGGCAAACGCACACATAAATCAACGTTCACACACACATTCGCACCTGTGGTGCATTGATGCAAGCGTTCGGGTTTTTGGAGGGGGGAGGGAACGCAAGTCAACACAGATTTTAGACTCCGAGATGTGGATTCAGCACCAGAACCCAACTGGCCCTTTATTTACCTCCATTTGAATATGTATGATTTTCTCTTAATAAACATCGACCCTCCTCTGAACGAGGCTTGGAGCTCACCTTCGGACCCCTGACTGTAGCATATTCCATTTCTGGAAAAAAAAAAAAAACATTTCATGAAATCATCACAAGCCAAATGCCACATTGTGATCCCGAGGCTACATGGGGTCCCAGTTGCTCTTGGGGCCCCTGTGGCGATTACCCCCGTTCATCTATTTCATCATGCAACTTGACTCCTAGCAACATTATCATTCATTCGGTGAGGCGTTGCGATTTAATATGGATCCAGTAACAACTTCCTTTGTAAAGTCCAGGTTAGCGTCGGACAAACCCACCAGGGAAGCGTTTGACCCTGACTTGTTGAACCGTCTGACAGGTAGCGAGTTTATCAAAGGTTTGTCTTTCGGTATGCTGCACCTGGAACCCAGATGATGAGGGCAGAAAGAGTCCGGTGCCCTAAGGGGGGAACCGAAATGTCGTCCTTGGGTCATTTGTTACCATTGTTATCATGAAAATATAGATAGTCTCTGGTGCATTCGAAGAACTCAGAAGTTGTGTGGAAAAAGAGGTGAGGAAAGAACTTTCATGAAAACTCAATGGTATCCATTTGATATCCCTCTCTCTCCAACCATCCTTTGATGTATGTCTTCTTTTTTTTTTTTCAATGTCATCTGTCAATAGCAACTGTGCTTTAGGCCTTGTGTCTCTGATGAGCAGTCAGTGCCCGCAGGCTAGAAAACATATATTACCAGGTACTTCAAATGATGTCTGCAACTCATGTTTGCACTGAGCCTCGTGTTGAAATTTATAGCTTGTCTGTTGATGGACTTAAATGCTCAAAGTCAAACAAGATATTTGCGCTGAGAAAACCTCGGATGAACTTGTCTTTCGCTGTTCGACATGTCTGACATCGGCTTCCATTTTTCGGCGTTATTGCAAAGCTATTTCGTCTGCGAAAGACTTTTTGATCTGGATTAGCAGGGAGGAATGAAGTCTTTGTTCTGAAAATAATTGAACCGTCCCTTTATGGCTGTCATTTCCTGTGGTGATTGGCTCATTGTTTGCAATAATTACCACCAGTATCAGAATTAATCAAGCAATATCACACTGATGTGAATATCCTGCGTTCAGCACATTTGTTTTGCCGGGAAATGTATTTCGGTGACATAGGAAGAATGTGCAAGATGCATTTGTGGACAATGGGAATTTTTTGTGCTTTTGTTTTTCATTTGGGGACCATAAATAATAGTCTGGAAATAACTTATGTTGTTTTCAAATTCCAAGCAGATACTATAGGTTGTCAGTTCATTTCATTGTACATATCTTTTTGTAATTCTTATTTTGATCGAGAAACAGATATCATTGTTTTTTTTGTTTGTTTTGTGTTTGTTTGTTTGTTTGTTTGTTTGTTTGTTTGTTTGTTTGTTTGTTTGTTTTAAAAGACAAGAACCAGAGAAAAAAAAAATTTTTAAGTTCTTTTTCTGAGACCAGATGTCATCATTCTGCTCCAAAACAAGAGCACCAAAGGTAATGTTGGACTGTCGGTGTGTCAGAGTTGCTTCAGTGAAGGCCAAAATGTCCTACCCCTCCCTCTTAGAGGATTGTAGACCTGATCTTATTTGCTTAAGTCTGCCCCTGCTAGACACTTTGCACCGCTGATACACCAACTTGATGGTTGCGGTCCTGTGCCTCTGGTGGTCCACTGGAAGAGCAGGTGGGGAGGGTCGAGCAAGCTTAAAACAGAACTGTTTTCCACTCTGTTCTTCTACATCCATTTGTGAAACAGAAACAAATGGCTGGAGATACATGGACCATTTACCTCCAGGTGTCTGTACATTCTTATATCAGTAAATGTTTACATGTTTTAATCCTAATTATAGACCAGGATTTCTCCGTGGAAGGTGAAGAGATGAATTCCTCAGTCTTCCCAAAAACTCTAACAGCAGCCTCCGAACACATGAAGCCTCCACTGGGACCTCAGGACGGTTTGGCACCTCCTGAACTCTCCTCCAGGAAAGGAGACTCCTCAATGACGAGCCGCTGCTGTAATTTAGACACTAATTACATGTAGATTGTGCAAATACAATGAAAGACGCAGTGCAGTTTGCATGCTCTGTTTTCACTCATGCAAATCTGCTCCCAAGAGTATTGGAGATAGCACAAGACTGTATACTATCCACATCTGTCTCTCCCTTCCCCAGGTCAACGTCGAGACGCAGGCATGTCAAACTGTACGGGAGAAGAAATAAAAAAAGAAACCGACTAAACATATGGGCTGAATCTGTCTGGATGTTTACTCACACGTCAAGTATGAGTGACAGTATGGAAAACACCTGCTTTGAACTCTCTGATTGCATCTATTAGTAGCACATCCACAGGAACATCAGGGCTTTCTCAAAATAGAGTGCATCATCTCGAAACTTGCGCTTTAGGGAGTTCAAACTGGTTCTGCTCTGCGACGCCTCGGTTTATCTTCCAAAATGTATCATATGCTATTTTTAAACCGCCAAACAAATATCAGCGCCGGCCTGCTACCTCCTTAACGTGCAGCAGCTTCCTCTTCTTGCAGGCCCCTACTTATCGAGCGTCATGCTAATGCTAGGGTATTCTTTAGTCTTCAAACCACATTTCCTGTCACATCTACCCGCATCATATGGAAAACTTCCCTTTCTGATATTCATTCATGGAGAAATTATATCTTTCCAGGACCAAAGATTGAACAAGATGAGTAAAACATCAGCCTGCTTCTCTGGTCTTTTCCAAATGTGAATAGACTGTTATTATATCCATGGAAATAAAAGCGAACTGAAGATTACGGAACACTGGATTGGAACGACATGAATGGGTCACGGCTATCATGTAATCATCTTATTACAGCCGTTAGGGTATTATTTGGATACGAGTACGATCCGGCTGGCCGTTTGACGCATTCAGTGACGCACCTTTACCATTAGCATCCATTCACTAACAGGAAAATGAATTAACCTACTCCGAATACCATTGTATCATCAGTTACAGCAACCCCAAGCTTAATTATGAAAAGTTACGACATTTAAACTTTAAGTTGACCCAAGAGTAAGGATGCGTTGAGATCCATTCAACTGTAATTCTGTTTATAAAGATATTAAAGAACTGAACAGGACTTCTTTGTGAAGCTCTTGTACTAATTTACCTCCGCCTCAGCAGGCGATTTCCTCTTTCCTCAAAGAAAGACCGCAGACTGTAAGACTTCAAGCTATAATCTTCCTCTTCCTGTCAGAAAAACCACAGAAACCGATCATCAATATTACATATGGATAAAATAGGCCATGCAATACATGTAGACAAATGACTGAGGCCATTATAACAACCCAGCTCACTATTCTTTTTGATACCACATGTATTTTAGGCCGTCATTACACCGAATGCATTATTAAGGTTATTATGTAAAATAATTTGTATATAAATTGTAATATGTCAAATTTGCCGAGTATGAAATGATCAGATATGCAAAGTCAGAGTAAATTGAGAGATTGATGTTCTTCAGGCAGTCCAAGCAGCTCAATAAATCTTACATAAAATCTCTATTATTCTAATTTAATACTGTATTTGAAAGGGACCTCAGGACATCCCATGATTATTAATGGCGGCAGAGATTGAGCGTGATTTTAATGGTCTTTGAAATTTTCATAAACGTGCTGTTTCAAGTTAAAATTAAATCGGCACGTTGTAAAATGTTCAACCTGAATCCTTTTGTTGCGACGGACAAAAGTCCAAACTCTGAAATCCGCAGCTCCTCCATCCTCCCCGACCGGACGCCGCCTCTCGCATCAGACGCCGGCCATTTGTTAAGCAACAGCGGACACTTCCTTAATCTCCTTCTGTTCGCCTTCCTCCACCGTTGAGCCCAATCTCCTCATCGCTCGATCATACGACATGAAAATATGCTAATTTCAGTGTCATTTCCTGTCGCTGCGGGGAGCGCTCGGCAAAAAGGGAGAGGAAATTCAATCTTAAAGAGAGCATTAAGCAATCTAATCGAGAAATCAGAAAAGAAGAGAATATGTATATACACGGAATGGTTCACTGATATTATTTCTTTAGTCTTTCAAACAAAGCAAAAGGCCTTGGGAGCATTTCTGTGCACACAAAGTATAAAATTCTGCCCAGTTGGAGTAGATTTCCATGGGAACAGAACATACATCCGCCCCGAGACTAAACAAGCGAAAGACCGATTTCCATCTGGAAACATTACTTAGACGTGTCGGCCACATGACATCCTTCCTCAAAAGAATGCAGCGGAGAAATACCACAATAGCTCACGTGTCCAAAAAAAATACCATAACAAAGTCACTTATTAAATATTTGTAAGAACTATTCCCGATGAGATTATAGGAGCGGAATGACAAGACGGCGCAGAGAGGAAAAGGGATTAAAAACGAAGGATCAACGTGGAGAAGGAGCTCTGCTGGCAGGTACTGGGTGTGCGAAGCAAACCTTATTAGGCATCCCTTTTCTCCCCAGTTTCCATGCAAAGCTGGGTGAACAGCTAAAGTATTATAATCCATTTTGTTCAAGGTCCCTTCTGGCTTTCAAAAAAAAGAGAAATTGGACAGACAGTAAGACAAAGAATTTAGCTTTGTAGTGAGAGGCTGTCTCCTGGAACTCATAAGCGTCACCAGACTCTTGAAGTCTCATTTCCAGACTGTCTTTTCCATGTTTTGTTTTTTTTTTTTTTTCTCAGTCCGCCACGGCGAGAAACCCGCCGACGGTACGGCTCCACTTGCATGGTGATTGCGCTATGCAGACAGCGGCTGGCTGCGGTAAATGAGAGCTCTGTTCAAACAACCAAGTGTTTTTTTTGCTCCTGCCTGCCACAATAAAGAGTCCGTGTTCGGCAATGTTAGCTCTATATTACAACTCAAGACAAACAATACATTTGAATAACAACAAAAAATCACTCTGTTCTAGTCCGGCGCGGCGTTTCAATTAGATGAAGGTAAGAGTTTAAAGGTTTATGAGTGGAGTGTGAAGTGATTTAAAAAAAAAAAACCAACATCTGAAGCAAGGAAACACCGACCAACCTAAAGGCCAATGGTGATGAAGGAAACGTAATTTACACCTTTTTACTTTCCTTTATTTGAAGTCACATATAAAAGGTAAAAAATGTTCTACTTATACCTCGTAGGCCAATCATCTCCAGTATGTCTAGGTTGCAGTCTCTTTTTTTGTGCTTTGTGGAGTTGTCTTTTAAAATCTCCATCTATCACTCACAAAGGTCCCAATTTTGCCCGAAATTACTCCCATTAGAGTATGATGTCACAACATTTGTAATCTAAAAATTAGTCAAACCGCCGTTGGGCGTTGAGGGCTCAGCTTGAGATTAATTTCTTTGGCCTTCTTTTGTGGCTTTCTTCTCGCTGGGAGATCGTTTCCAATGACAAACAGCGTGGATCCCTGTCACATGAGAGCAGAGCCTAACTGGCAGCTCACAAGCAAGATGGTAACGAGGAAGGAAAAAGTAAGTCTGGGAGTTTCTGTGTCCGATAATGGCGAACAAGTCCTCCTGAAGTGAAGTTGCGGCCCTAAGAAGCTCCAGTCTTGACTGTACAGTATAATGACCTTAGATTGGTTAGCCAGTGCAGCAAGCGGGGTCCAGCAACCATGATGAAACCGAAGCAATGCTCTGCTTCCAGCCTATGATCAATGACAAGAAAGTATCAGTATGTCAGCGAAGGACTGCACAGAATGCCAAACGAGGACATGTACTCCCAGAGGACTTTGCTCAAGCCTGCGAGATTCAGCCAAGACAGAAGAGGTTAACACGCTCCGTTCCACATAAAGAGACAACTCCTGGTGTCATTTGTCAAATTCAGGCCCTCTTTGGCTCCTCATGCGCTTTCGTCCTCCTAACGACCGGACGGTATGGATCTTATAGGGCTGTATTTCCAGACATCGGGTGGCGGGACGTCACGGTTCTGAGATGGCCGTAGATGGTCGCCTCCAATAAAGGGATTTCATTGTTTACCTGATGGAGGCAGAACAATTAAGACAATGACATTCCAGGTTTTATAATAAAGAGGCGGTTATTCCGCATTGACTTTATGACTTCAGGTAAAAATCCTGCTCCTGTCCTTGGTTTGGGCTTTTAAAGTGATTACGTAATCTCATATTGGATTACACAATCCGAAAGGCACTCAGTTTATTTTGCTGACGCGTTCAAATCAAGGGTTTAAGAGTTTAATTCGCTCTGCAGCTCAATCTTGACGAGCGAGACTCCAACCAGCCTCCGTATTTTTATTCTAGCCTCTATATTGTTCTTCTTTGCGACTATTATAATTTCTTTGCATCTTCCCCGATACATATAAACATCAGCTGCTCTCAGCCTCATTAAATCATTCAGGCGAATCTCCGCCCCTGGACTGTTAATAAAACATCCAGTATGAAACGCACATTTTGTCAATTTGCTCTAATAGGAAGTGATTTTTAGTCTGAAAATAATTAGTTGGTTTTATCGACGTATTTATTCAAGTAGCCGCACATTTAAAGGAATGCAATAGTTTCCCAAAAGCTGCTCCCCGGCGGTACCGGGCTTCTGCTGCGTAGATAGAAATGAACTGTTCATCAGTTATCATTAATTATAAGAAATTCCAACTTTAATATAGACCAAAAATGAGACTATGGAGAAGAAAAGGGAAGCTGTGACCTAATAGCTCCGACGCCGTCTTGCTATTCTTTTAATATTCACCTCATAATTTACCTCCGCCTGCCTTTTTGACATGGGAAAACAAAGATAGACCCATGTATGAAATAAACCATCACATCTTATCACATCAAGGTTAAGGACGTGTGGATTTAGCCTCCTCTTCTTGAAATACGAGCCATCAGCTCACTAGATTAAGTCTGCACTCCCTCTCAGTGATTCATTATTGCTCTCGGTTACAAGTATTTGCTCATTGCATCTTAACATTCCAGTTATTTCATGACGTAATCTTTTCGCTATTTATTGAGAGAAAAAGGAAACATTTACAAAGGCTAATAGATTTAAAAACCAATATTAACTGTATTATCTCGGATTCCACCAAAACAAATATGTCCTGGTGGTGTTGAGTAAACGCTGCGCCGCTTAGAAGTTCAATTGCAATTGTAATCTAATTGGGGGAAAAAAGATAAATTAAATAAAGAAAAATAAGCTGTAGTCCGTTTTTTGCCAGAAGTAAATATAGAAATAATTGTATGGTAAACCAATGAACTAATGAGCCATAATTCCAAGGATGCATTTTTAACACCGGGAGAGGCCGGAGCGAGCCCGGCTAATTGACACCAGCATCCATGGTAGCACATTAAAGGCGAGGCCCGGGTAACATATGCAACAGTTAATCAGGTTTAGCATGTGAAATAACAGCAGCCATGAGCTCATGAGGGGGGCAATTATGACAAAGCTGTGCACATCCTTGATAACCGTTCGCCCGACTCAATCTGGCTAAGCCCCGGGGGAGGCCGCCAGCAGCAGCTCCAGAGAGGAGGGTGGTGGTGGTGGTGGTGGTGGTGGGGGGGTGCACAAACTAACAAGAGGAGGAGGAGGAGGAAGAGGAGGATAAGGAGGAGGAGGAGGAGGAGGAGGAGGGTGGGAAATAAAGGACAGGAGGCGTTCTCATAAACAAGCGTCTAACAAGCACTGCACACGCTAACGTTGAGCGTGTTTAACGTAAAGCCATCTGGATTAGCATTAAACAGAGCTAGCAGACTGGATTCACTCACACACACACACACACACACACACACACACACACACACACACACAGCGTCTCTTTTGAAGCGTGTGAGCCGTTACTGGATATTTGCTGTGAATTACATTCTAAATGAATGCTTATAATCTACATTATAATGTTGGATGAACGGTTTTGTAAGTATAATAAACATTTATTTTATTTAATTTTTTTCAATCGGTGAGGATGGGTTAGGGAAACGGTCATGTGACCAGTCATCTTCCCAGGCTGGAGGAGGGAATCCAATATGCATGTCTGTGAATGAAATTGGTTGGTTTTTTTTCCTTCTTCTGACGTTGCAGCGTGTTCCCTGGTGACCCTGATGAAGGCCGCCGGTGGTCCGGTGATGAAGAGTCGCCGAAGCGTTTCATCCCTGCTGATTCTGTGCTTCCAAAAATTCCAAATAACCTCCAACCATCATACGACGCCGCGCCGCAGCAGACGAACAAACCTGTCGTTCTGGCGGCGGCGGTGGTGACATACGGCGAGCCGGTTGGATCGTACGTTTGGAAGCAGCGTGACAGCCGGCTGCTAAACGGGCTGCTGGTACCGCCTTAAAAAAATATGTTTGTGAAGATGTTTAATGTGAGAAATGGTGAAGAATATTTCTTATATTTGTTGTCAGGGGTCTTTTTTGAATGAAAGGAAACAATATGGTAAAGAATTCTGAAAATAAAAGTTTCCAAAAGAATTAAACTTTCCAAAAGAATTAGACTAAAATTATTTCATTTTGGAGCTGAAATAAACTGGATTAAATATAATAATAATGTAATAATATTAAACTTCCTGATATTTAATATTATTATTGTTATATTTAATCCCGATATTTAATCCAGTTTATTTCAGATGGAAAATTAAATATTTTTTTTCATTATTTAACTGATTTTAAATGAGCTATTAAACAGATGTAGCTCCATACCCAAGTGTATGTGCGTATGATCGGAGTGAATGATGACGTCTATGTACTTTACATGCGCATGAGACATAAACCAACGTATCCTATAAATAATGCAGATATGTGTTGGTAAATAGATTTGCTTATGGAAGCGGCTCCCGGGGGCCTCGTGTTGTGATTGACAGGTGATAACTGTGAACGGAGGTGTGCGAAAGCAGCGCTTGTCACCCACAGAAAAATAACACAAAATGCTAATTTGGAAAATCAGACTTATTTTGAAAAGGCTCTCAGCTGGAATTGTCAACATGACTCTAATTTGGTGTCAAATGTACCTGAAGAACCTCTCGTCGCAGCATCATGACCGGCGAAACTCCTCCATCAAGGTTTCCGTGCGAAACGTCTGCTGTCGGCTTCTGTTTTACCAAAACAGGTTTCTAGTGCTTAATGGTTTTGACTACACTGATATGCAAATGATGTAAAAACACAAGATAAATTAATCCCGCCAGTGGATTTCAATTTATTTAATGGACATTGTGGTCAAAACGTCGATAAATCGTTGCAGAGCAACTTCACAGATGATTGCTAAGCTAATGCTAAACATTCCGATAATTTTACTTGAATCTGCAAGTATTCACTTTATTTTATCGGGTCATTTATTGTCTATTACGATCGTCAGTAGCTTGGCTCAACTGCTAATAGCTTTAGCAATGGAGTAAGCGCGCTTCAAGATGCACGGCTTCACTCCATCGTGAATTTTTAGTTGGTAGTCATGTGATACCATACATGCACGCTATTGGCTGACAGCATCCGGAAGTGTGCTGTGTTCTGTGAGTCTTGGAAGGCGAAGCACTTCCATGTATTAAAGAAACACTCTTCTTTCATACAAAAGTGCTTTTAACAGTCTATAAGAGTGTGGGAAAAGGTAATACGGATGGTGGTTTAATATCGGTATGGGGAGGCTTTGTAAACGTTGAAATTACCGTAAATAATAAAATGAATAGTTTGTCGCTATATCGCGGAATTCTGTTTTTCGCGGGTGTTCGCGGAACGCATTAACGGTGAGTAACGAGGGATTACCGTCTGCGGCTAAACCAGGATGGTGCCAACAAAGTCGGGTTTATAGAAAGGATAGCTGTCCAATCGTTTCGCACCATTCAGGCCAAATGAAATGATTGGACGAGCCAATCACAGACCTGTGGCAGTCACAGATCGATTGTGTTTCTGTTTCCTTGTCGAATTATCCACCTCAGCTTTAAGGCTTGATTCACTTTAGATGTGTCTGGATGTTTGCTCGCTGTCAAATAATCGATTAATCAAATGACATGTAATGATTTGAGTCACTGCTGTGATGACGCTGAAGGTTAAAACGCTGACTCACGCAGTAATCTAGCGAGCAGGACTCATCTACGATTATCGTCATAGATACACCGGATCGGGCGCCGTCCCCTCGTCGCCAAAGTTTTGCAGCAAACTATTGGTATGCGATTCAGAATCTGATGTCATTTGGAAACTTTTAGTGCCATCCGAGCAGCCAGTATGTATTTTTTGTGAGAAGAAGAAGGGGGGGGGGGGGGGACGCCATATACCAACAGCATGCTAATGGAAAAAATTCTGGTCTGGCAGTCTTTGCATCTCCATCCCCCCCCATCCTTCTTTTTTTTTTTTTTTTTTTTTTTTTTTTTGCAGAAACTAATACATTCACCTCTCCGTACCCTCCTTTCTCCCCTGGCGCACCTCCTTTCATAACATTTTGATCACAAAGTCGGCTCCAGAGGAAGGGGGGGAGAGAGAGAGACACGGAATAAAAAAACATTCTCCGGGAACCCGCTCCAAAGGCAACAACTGGCTTTTCAAAACGCACAGCTGCCAACTGACAGGCTGCCATGTCTGGTGTCACCCCCCCCACCCCCCCCGCCTCACCCCCCCCCTCCCACCACTACCATTAGGCGAGATGAAACGGGGGATGAACGTGCTCTCATTGACGTGGAAATCAAACCGTGGACTTGTTGGTGAATTTTTGCACAAATCGTGTGAATAAAGCGGTTGGACGTGGGCGTAATACGCTCTCTGTTTCATGTGTGTTTCATTTAAGCGAAAGTTTTTACCGCCTTTCTAAAACAGGCGGTAAAAACAGTCGTGAGAGTCTGTCACACCGCTTCCTGCTATCCAGCCCTGCTGAACACCTTCTTCTGTATTTTTATACGCTTATTTCTCCCGTAAATCTGATGACAGGTCATTTATTTTCTGGATGTAACTTCCTTTTAAAACACATAATTGGTTTCTCTTTCAGTCTTCTAACTGATTAAGGTGCCGTGTCACAGTCGATTAATGCGTTCGCTAATTAAAACGTAAAATTAAAATGAGAATAAAAGGATTTGTGGCTTCAGGTGGAATAATTTTTTTTACGGCTTACGGGGCGGATCGCCAGACAGGACGGCGGGAAACATCGGAAAGTGTGAGTTTAATGAGGACGGATAGGAGCGCAGCTTCAGAGTGGACTGAACACCTCAACTCCTCCACAGCGCCCCCCTCAGGTTGGGAGGAATGGAGGAAGTGGAGACGCCAAAACTGATTTTATTTGCATCTACAGTTATTTAATTATCATCATCATCATCTCTTTTTCTACTATTTCCATTTGGATCAAACTGCATTATACAGTACGAACACACAAAAATAATCTCTAACGGGGGAAAACGGATGTGAGTGAAACTGTAATCTTAAACTTTTTTTTTTTTCCTCGTCGCGATGTCAAAAATAACAACACAAGAGTTGCCGTCGCCCTAATTTTAAGCGAGCGTTTTGTTCGATGCGTGATCGTACAAGACAGGGAAGGAAAGGGCAAAAAAAAAAACTACAGGCAAAACAAATTCAATTAAATGACTCTGCATTCGGGGGATTTGCTTTATTCTAAAAATATACAGACACGAGTGAGTACATAGTGTTCCTTGCATCTCCGAACACACACACACTCACATGCACAAACACACACACACACATCAGATACCTTTAATGCAAACCTCCTTTCACGCTTCGTTAAAATAACACAATAAATTTTGCTCATCTAATTCTGCCTTTTGTCGACTGAAGATGAGCCAGATCCAATTGGGAGCATTAGTGACCCACATTGTCCCGGGTCGCTCCCACGCTGCCTTATTGATGAAGCTCTCAGATCTCTGCAAACTTTTTTTTTTTCTTTTTCCTCTCTATTCCAAGTTTGAGTAATTTTTATCCTTGCAGGGAAACAACTTGGATACCATAGAAACAAACTTGATGTACAGTTACGGTTATGCAAAGTGTGTGTTGTTGTGTTGCCTTCAGATCTAACCCCTGTTTAGCACAGAAACGTGAAGCACCTGAGGCGAATCAATAAGACGGCTGAGGGATTTCATTAAGCCCTCACGGCGACTGTCTGGGATCGCCACGGCGATCCGACAACCTGTCGGGGGGCCTTACAGTTGATTACAACGGGGATTTGAGTGTTAGTTTAGGTTCAGGGGTTAAATTGCACGCCGTTGTTCTCGTCCTTTGAAAACTCGCTCTGATCAAGAGTCGGTTTTTTGAATTGATTGCATTTCCGTCCGTTCACTTTTGTGCATCTCATTAACGTGTGGACGCCAGAGCTGCTCCGTCTTGCACATCCAGATGTCATAAAAACAGAGTCAGAAGAAAGGTTTTGCAATAAGAACATTTAAAAACTTCTCCAACTTCATGTAGATTCATGATTTTAAAGTGTTTCTGCATGATTTAGCTAATTTATCTCGAC
This sequence comes from Antennarius maculatus, assembly GCA_013358685.1. NCBI lineage: Eukaryota > Metazoa > Chordata > Actinopteri > Lophiiformes > Antennariidae > Antennarius > Antennarius maculatus. The sequence goes on along the minus strand of CM023617.1, from coordinate 2,673,821 downwards.
CAATCATGTGCAATTAACTTTTTTTTTTTTTTTTCCTCCTGAAATCTTCTACAACCACAGCGTACTTACTCGCTTACAGCTGCTTCAAAAGCAGCAGAAATAGAACATCTTTTCACTGTGATAAATGACCCAAATTAAGAAAAGACCTGCTTTAATGTTCAGGCGGTGGTGAAACGTGGTCAGAAAAATGTTTTGCCGGTGTTCACACGCTTGATTTTAAAGAAATAGGGTAAATGTGAGGAATGGAACTTTGATCGGCGCACAATTAGTTGTTTATTTCTTTATTCTGATCAGGACTCATGATGGAGATGTGGAGTGGGATGAGTCCAGGAAGACTCGCCGTCTGTATTTCCAGACTCTCCGAAAATCAATATGTGGAGGTGGTGAAGCCACGATGGCCGAGGTGACTCCGGCTCGCCCCGAGGGCTTGTGAACACTCCTAGAAATAACTAATTAAAAAAAAAAAAACACTTTTTTTTCCCATTCTGCAATTCTTAAGTGATATTTGACGTTTTCTTCAACTAGCATCTTTTCACACTGAAAGCTGCTCTTTAAAGTTTATTTCTGTCTTTATTATAATCTCGTTTTGACCCATCTTCTTCGCGACTGTCTGTTGACGACGTGACTCTTTCCTGGAGATGCTTCCCTATTTGAATTTTTGCCGATCTCAAAAAAACAAAAAACAAAAACGTCGGCCCCTCGGCGTCAAAGAATCCCCGTTTTTGATTCAAATTGTCGCGCCAAGAACATCCGAGGGGGCATATTTTTCTTTTCAGTCCAGTTGACTTCAGTCAGGAGCACGGTTGTCATCTCGAGGGTAAAGGTTCATACCGATAAACATCAATGTTGAATACAGCGGTTATTTTTTTTCATTTTTTTTATTTACGTGTCACTCTATCTCGTGGCCTTTTGTGAGCTTTTGATAGAAGTTGTTCGAGGCTAAACAGCAGGAAATCTTCAACAACAGTTCCGTAAATCATAAAAGCCTGTTTATATAAATAGAGATAGAGCAAGTTGTCGTCACGAAACAACTTAAAGAAATCTTCAGATATTTTCTGTAGGCCACCGCATGTTCGGGGGGGGGGACCAGGTTCCGTATAGCTCCTTCATTTTTTTTATAAATAAGTCCAAATTGGCTTTTTACCAGGAGGTATGAGAGCGTGTGAGTGTGTATCTTCTCTCACTGAAGACGAATATTATCTGTGAAAGATAAATCTGTTATGAGTAACACATATTTGGATTTTTCCATCATCTCCCCTCCAAACATCTAAATAAGTTCATATGAAGTTTCCTCGCGTCTCCCCCCCATGTCGGGTCTTACGGCAGGTGGGTTAAGCCGGTCTTTATTGGTTTTCCAAACAGAATCTTTCTTTTAAATCTGCACTGAAATTGTTTTCCAGGTAAAAAAAAAAAAAAAAAAAAAAAAAATTTCAAAGCAGCATACCGGCAAAAATTTTTCACCCTGCTCCCGAGAGAATACGTATGCAATTACTTGAAATACTGTGAAATCTCAATGAAAAAACACACAAAAGCACAAATATACACACACACACACACACACCGGTGTGGATGAAACAAAGCCGGAGGATAAATCTACACACACACTCACACACACACACAAAAAAAAACACACACTTCAATCTGAGGTATTTATCTCACGTTTGGTTGACGAGCAGGAATATTGTCATGCAATGATGCACTTTTACATAATGTACCCCAAAAATATTCTGCCTAAATTCATTAAACCTTTACATAACACACACACACACACACACACACACACACACACACACACACACACACACTGTGTCATAGGGTGTAAATTCCCTTAATCACTTCCTGACGATGCTTCAAAAGACCCTAGTCTCCGTTACGACTGGAGATGCGTTTTAATGTCAGGAGATGCATCATCCCATATGAGGATGAAGGAGGAGAGTGATGCTTTGAACATCATGAGCCTCACATTACCTCTGGCTCTTTTCGGGTGGGGGTTGTGTGTGTGGTGGGGGGGAGGTGACTTTAGCTTGGCTTGTCAGCCCCCGATTCTGCCAAGCTCTCGACAGACCAAAGGAATGGACGCCTCACAAACAGAATGTTTAAATCTGGCCTGCATCAAAGGCCCTGAATGGGAAATTGCAATCATCAGAAACCTTTCATATCAGCCCAAGGTTTTCCCGAAATGTCACATGACTCCTACTTTGCCCTCCGTTACCTTTCACTGACTGCGTGTCGAAAAACCACGGCGCAATCGGAAGGTGACGACGTCCCTTCAACCACAGCAGCGGGACGTCCTCTGATGGCCGACAAAATAAAATCGGCCTGTCAGTTATCTTCAAATACCCCCATACCTCCTGCCATCTTTGACACGGAGTAATGGAGCACTCACGCCGTAAAAAAAGGGGGCTGGATAGATGCATTCTCGAAGCCCAATCTTCTATAATAGGGGAGTTATTGCACAAATCCTTGTTCTGGAAGGCTGTTAGTGGTCAAGTGGTCCACAAATTTTTGTTTTTTCTACCTCGCAAGACAGCAAGGTCATGTTGTTCAGTCTTGGTTCGTGCTTCAATTCTGGAACGGTTCAGTTACATCTGCATTAACCGTAAAATAATGTTGACGCCTGACAGACGGGAGCGCGGGAGTCAAACGCAGAAGCCCCTCTAATGGCGTCGCTACGACAGAACCCCTTCATTACCCCGGCTGTGTTTCGTTAGCTCTGAATCAGTCGATAGAGAGAACGCTGCCCCCGGCTTTCTGATTTTCAGATAGCATGCTGGCTTTGCGGGGGCTGGAGGAGGTGTGACGGACAATGGTGTCGCCATTTAGTGTCATGCAGAACCTTAAATGCCAGGCAGCACTTTGGAAACAGAAGATAGAGATCGCTTAGCGCCTCCGATCAGAGGTTGAGAAGCTTGCGGTCAAAGGGATGGTGGTTGTTCAACAGCCTCCTCCTCCCAGTAGGTAAAGAATCCACGGTGACACAATATATCCCAAGATCCATTGCGATTCTAATCTCAAAACCAATGACAAAATCATGTTCAACTCCTAGAACCAGTTCTATCCCAACTACAGTTATTACTATTTCTTCTACCACATGTTTCTTTTTTTTTTTTTTACAACAACTTTTACCACTGCTAATCAGCTCAAAATTGCTAATGTTGCTAGGCAACAGGTAGAGGCTAGAATCAGGAAGAGCTGCTGAGATTCTCCACAGACCACGATTGGCGTTCTTTGAAGGGAAGACCGGGTCCTTTGAAGGATGTGGCCCCTGAATCGCGACACAGCGGGTGTGTCCGTGCTCTCCTTTATCAGTTGGTTATTTAATGTCCCGTCATTCACCGGCTTTCAGCTTAAACACAGCGAGCAAGTTTGATGGAACCCCCCCGCCCCCCGCCCCCTACGAGAGGTCAAACTCTGCCGGGGCAGCATCGGTTTTGGAGCTTAGATGCTGAGTAACAACCACCCAACTTTAACAAAGCAGGTAAATAGACTATTGTGTTTCTGCAGCGGGAGTCAAACTGCCCTGAAGTTTTCCTTGAAGGTGCAAGACTCACCCATTCAAGCTTCTTTTAGGAGCAGTGCCAGTATTTATGGTGACTGAGCTGCACTTTTCTACTTCAGTAGACAAAGGGTATTAGGATTGGAGCAGCGTAGAATCAGAAATGACTTTGGGTTTAATGTTTTGCTTCAAAAATCAGGAGGATCAGGGATCGCACCGACGGCCAAGAGGTGAGGGGAAGATCCCACGTGACTTCCAGCATGTCAACAAGCTATTTAGTGAACAAATGACCTGAAGATGAGTTTATCTGTAGGTAAAAAAAAAAAAAAAAAAAAGGACAATGAAGCATTTTGAAGATTGAAGATGTGTCGTTTGAACACAGAACTTTATAAAACGCCAAAGGAAAATGTTCCCGTTGATGCAAAACCTTTAATGTGTCAAGGCCAGAGTCTCACATCCTGGCTTATGCCTACAACTGATCCCCATTTGAACTTCTGCTCATCATCCTGACCCAATTTCTGCCCACCATGAGACCCCTTTAATCCCTCTATGACTCTCTCTCAGCAGCCGCCACCCTCGCCCTAACCCAGTCATTAGTTTGACAGTATTTATACCTCACTTTCTGTCACACAGCATCCATCATGTGGCTCCAAATTCATCATTTGCCTCCCCATGACGTGCGCAGGTTAAATCATCACAGCATTCGTACTCTCATCGTCTATTAAGTGGCCAAATGTCACGGGGCAGAGGTCAGACGGATGCCCAGAGAATCCACAACAGCTGCCGTTTTCCTCCGGACTCAACACCCTCCGTGAGATAACGAAAAAAAAAAAAAAAAAAACAGACTGAGTAAACCTTCAAATTGAAAGTCACAGTCTATCTATTGCCTCTTGTCACATGACCAACATCAGCATGGTTCTGGCTCTCTGGCAGCAGCCTCAGCTCCTCTCACAGCTATCTGTATGTGTTTGCCTCAGTGTGTGTGTGACTCCATGAGTGTGTGAATGTGTGTGTCTTTGTGTGTGTGTGTGTGTGTGTGTGTGTGTGTGTGTGTGTGCGTGGCGGTTTATCTTTCCTCTTCGCGACACACCGGTCTGACGTAGTGTTCCTACTTCAGGGGGATGCTGACACCGGCCAACCATCCAGCACTCTACTTATCTGGGTCAGAAGTCTAGATTTCTCCGTCATTATCGCATTCCTCCATCTTCCACGTGTCCCGACCTTCCAGGAAGAGGTTAGAAATTATTCTCAGGCTTTTCCTGCTCCGTGAACGACACGACCAACAGATGGCGATGTTGGCGAATTGGTCAGTGGCGGTGCTGGACATTGCATCCAAGAGCAAGTGTCAGTATATTTCTTCCATGACAGGGGTCATGATGATGAGGCCGATAGCTGTAAATACAGATTTTCTTGCACCAAGTAGACGGAACTGCCGGGGCAGCAGTGCAAATCCGGCTTCTGGGTTTTTTTTTTTTTTTTTTTTTTGACACAGGCATGGGGATACATCACATTTGCTCTGACATGCATCCCCCTACTTTCAAGCAAAACAGAAGGACAGCAGCCGTCAGCCCACGCCAAGGAGCTGGACTGTCAAACAGCTCATTATAAAAAGTGTTCTTAGCTGCCACCTTGCACAGACAGTCGGTCTCTTGGTCAGCGGTCAGGCTGCTAGTTAGAGCAGATGTGTCCATCAATATGCATTTCATTTCTCAACAGAAATGACTGCTTTTTTTGCTTTTTTTAAAAAAAATTTCCAGAACATGCATTTTTTATCCAGAGTGACCAATCTGCTAAGATTTATTGGAAAGAAAAGTTTGTTGCGCTCCTGATTCGGTTAATCTAGAGGTTTGTTTTTCACGTGTGAAAAAAAGGCTAGGCATCGGCCGATGGTATTTGTTTTTTTTTTTTTTTTTTTTTTTTTTTTTTGAAGCAACCGGCCGAACAAGTGACTGAATTGTTGGAACCACACTGCTAAAAATAATTCAAGATAATCCTTTTGATTATCTGCAGGAGAAAAAAATCCCTTAGCAACAGCAACAGCATGGGGAGGATGAGAAATTGAACACAGAATGCGACAATTTATGGCCTCGTGACGATGCTGCGGGTTGCATTTACAGTTACAGTGCAGAGAAGCGTATGTTTCTCACGATGGAAGTAAAATCACACTCCCTTCCTGTCACATGGGGGTACTTAACTGGTCCGGTTTTAACATAGCGATCCCAATCCGAGTGGATCGTCCATGCATTCCCTCCACCCTCAGCCTCCGACCGCATAAAGGATGGAGATCACTCCGTAACAAACCGACCTCCTGGGGTGCGATTATCATCGTGTTTCATGTGGGCACGGAGCACAGATGAAGAAGTAACCAGATCTCAGCAGGTTGGTCGTGCCATGGAGAAATGCCACTTAAATGTGGGAGAGGGCAGTGTGTGTGTGTGTTCCCTCTAGGGAGGGAGGGGGCGAGGGGATGGAGGGGGTATTTCAAGGCCGCGAGTGGCCTCTTCTTCCAACTCCGAATCCAGATTATGTGATTAAATATGGAACATGTTTGTCATCGGTAACGCTGCTTTTCACAAAGACCCAAAGATCTGGTGCAAAATTCAACAGCATTTAGCATTTGGCTAACTCGACTCGGCTAGCACGTTGAGCTAAAACTACAAACATGGCAGCTAATCTGTGATGGAGATGGTAAAAAAAATGCAGATTGTAAAAAAAAAAAAAAAAAAAAAAAAAGGGTGACCACTGGATTATAATCTGATGCAGACTTTTCGTTTGGAACCATCAGAGAAAACGAGGATATATCAGAAATAGTGGTCCCTACACAGCCTTTATCCTCATCCTCATCATCATCGTTGAGTGTAAAACTTACAATGGTGCTGATTGGCGTTCCATCTCAGCGTTGGCAGCAAAGAACAGCAGCGCCGAGGCCGGTGGAAATTGAACAGCACAGCGGGAAGAAATTTTTTGACAAGGTGTTACATGAGCTACACGCTAGCGCCAGCTTTAGAAAAGCCGCTAAAGGCCTCGAGCTCGTCAATCAAACAGGAAGTGGTCGATGAGAAGGTTCCACCAGGTAACGGAAGGTGAAAGGGTCGGTACGAGGTCGTGGTCTGAGATGTTGGTTTGTTTGTTTGAAGAATTCCTCAAATCTTCGGAATGGATTTGTTTCTATTGATTTTTTATTTTTTTTTAATTTTTTTGGAGTGGTGTGTGTGTGTGTGTGCGTGCGCGGGGGGGGGGGTCATTGTGTTTTAATTTATGATGACTTTAATATTTGAAATTATTTTCATCAAATAATGAATAAAAATCTTCAATTCTTCCAAAATACTAACAACAAAAACAACAACAACAACAAAACAAACATCTCAATTATGTGACTTTCATTAGGACCAGGGCCCATTTATCATTCCCCTACACACACACACACACACACGCACACACGCGCACACACACACACACACACACACACGTGTCTCTCGACTCATCACTCCAGCGACACACAGCTATTAAAACAACTGGCTGTTTTGTTGTGTTTCGTGTGTGTATATCTCTCTCTCTCTCTCTGTGTGTGTGTTTTGTCCATTACAGATCATTGATAAAGTTTTACATTATAAAACAACTCGTGACAAATAAAACGCGAGTGACCGCAAGCAGCGAATTAAAGGAGCGCGGTCACACAGAGCCCTCCCCGTTCCCGCATCTCATTACGCGCGTCCCGCTCGCTGGAGGTGAAGCCGCCTCTCTCAGCCATACTGAAGCAGGTGTCCAACATGGCGAACGCTGGCTGCGGCTCTCTGGCGACTATTCTCTTTTTATTCACGCTTCAAGCGGCTCTTCACAAAGGTAGGACTTCACCTTTGGCTGGCTTCACGTCACGCACACTTCACCTCCCCCCCGACAGATTTTTACGCGTTTTGCGGGACGGAGCGGTGCGGGTTTTGTGGATTCCATTCCCTCTTTCCCTCCCCTTCCCTGAACCCCTGCGCGGTTGAAGCGTTTTTGGATGCTGCCGGGAGAGAACCGGACTGTTCGTAAAGTTGAAATCGAGAATTTAAAAAGCGGTGTGAACGGTTTAAACGGGTTTGCGCGGCCCCGTGGGTCTAAACACGCATCACTTTGCTCCGATCACCGTTGATTAATCTCCGTCCAGACGCGGCTGCCAACTCCTAAATGTGGCCAGTTGTGTTGTGACAAAACACTCAGCTGTTCCGGAGGGACCGAGGCGAACATCCCGACCCGCTTCCGCCGGTGTTTGTTCGCTCGATCCGGTAGATCGGTTACTTTTTCTGGGATGTCTCCTCAGAGCGAAGCCTCGAGTGCTGTAAATCGTTGGAAAACAGCGAAGTTGAATGTGCTGCACCGGCTCCGACGCCTCCCACCAAACTCCATTCAGAATAACGGGAATTTAACCGCACGTCGCAGAGGCGCGGATTCTCATGCGTTAGAACGCAGCGGGAGATTTTTTTTTTTTTTCCATCGTATTGATGCGTTTGGCGGAATTCGGCGCAAATAAAAGAGACGAAACAGCTGTTAGTGTCAGTTTATTTTGTAGAAACACATTCACCGATCCGCTGGGGAGCCTTAAAAACGACGGGAGAGCCCGTTTGGAAACTTACAATTTAAATGAAAGATAGTACCACTGGGTTTCAATGTGCGCCAAACAGAAAATCACCCCAGAATAATGCGCGTAACGTTTTTTTTTTTTTTTTAGATTTAAGATTTACGCATCTACACCTCGTTGGAAACAAGTCACTCATTTTCACGAGTTTCCAGTTGCTTTTCCGTCTATGTTTTGTCATCATCCGGACCGGACTTGAAAGCCGGAACCGTCCAGAGACACGCCGAACGGTTGGTTCGGCTGCGGGTAATGTGGGTCACACTCGGTGCGGGTGAAAACGCGTCGCTTTTTACGCGTGAGACTTTTGAACGATTGGCGTCGTGGGTCGTGTTTTTGGTGAGTTGGCGCGCTGCAGAACACGAACCCACTCGCAAAAAAAAAAAATTAAAAAAAAAAAAAAATGGGCTGAAGTGTCACACATCATCGGTGTGGAGTGCGTAACAGGACGTGCGCCGTGCGTTCCGGCCGTATTAGAACCGTGCTGTGACGCACACCGGGTTCGGGGGTTGTGCATCTTTGCGCATTGATGTGATGAAGATGTAGTGAACTAGTCGTAGTCGGGGCAACGCACCTCCTCCCCTCCCCGCCTCCTCCTCCTCCTCCTCCTCCTCCTCCTCCTCCTCACAGCACGCGTGTTGTTACAAACTGGAAATCCGCACACATGAGACGATGCGCACTTACATAACTGGTTAAAACCGGTGTTTTTTGCGGGGATGTATGACGTCAAGTCATCACCGGTCGCGAACGTAAAGCTAATCGGCGCGAAACGACACTTCAGAATGAAAAATAAGCATTTTCTTCTGCTGAGTTGGGCGGAAATGACAGGATGGCAGATGTCGACGCGTGTCACACTGTGGATTATCCGACCGGCTTAATCCATAATAACGTTTTTTACCCATTAAAAACGCGTGCCAGTTTAAAACTGTCCAATAAGAGCTAAAAAACTACAACGAGGCTTCACCTTTATGGCTCCACTGATTTCAAACAAAGCTCGGGGCACGCTAGAACAAAGCGTATCAATTATTTACCCCGAGCGCATACTGTGTGCGCTCACATCTCCAAAGCATTACAGGATGAGTCCCCCCCCCCACCACCACCACCACCCTCTTTCCTCACAATGCAAATAAATGGAAGTTGATGCCACGCTGCAGTCGGGCCCACAGAAGGCTGCATTAATTAATCTCACCCCCAGCTATGAGTTGCGTTTCTTTGGCGCGCATCGGGGCGAACGTCGCGCCTTCATCTCAGTGCGTCCGAATGAAATGGATTTGTGAGGACGCGTTCACGGTCCACGGGATTCGACCGCTCCCTGTTCCAGAGGACCCCGAGGAGTGGGCACCGTGCGTGACGTCCGGCCCTTTGATGCGTGATGTCACTCATGGGGTTATTGACCTAAATGCGCGTTGTTTCATCCGCCTCAAACCGGAAGTGTGACCTGGCACAGATCAGTAATGTTTAACCTGAGGTTACTGTGGTCATGAGATTATTTTGAACAAAGGCTCAAACTGAGGGTTGGGACGATGTAGATGTGATCATCAGATTTAGAGAGAGAATAATCTGATGAATTATCACCAAAGAAATGGAAGCATGAAGATAGATGGAATAAAAGTTTGACATAATTTATCATAAGTCTGATCACAATCCTCAGTCTAATCGCTTTAATGTCTCCTAAATGTTCGGAGTTGGATTTGCAGACGTATTTAGATGATCTGCCTCCTTAATGACTTCACATATGTAGATTAGGATTATTTAAATGGACTTTATTCCTACTGTAGCTTCACCACTTGCACGAGGCCTGCACGACGGTGTGTTATCATAAAGCCCATCATCTTCATCCTCACGCCTCAGCTGTAATTTGGTTTACGCTCTCACGGCCGCGGCGCTTTAACAGGTGTTATTAAAGAACGCTGACGCGGCACTCTCTGACCACAGACTCGCTGAGACTTGGGAAAAACCCGGCGATGCAAATCTATCGGTTATGGCGAGAGGCGTCATTTCATTCATTTTTATGACATCATGTGATGTGATAGGGCAGATTAGAGCGAGGTCTGCTTGGACGGACGCAGGGAAATGTAATTTAATGTGAATTCACCGTGAAAAATGAGTTTAATATCCGATGTGGAACATACTGACTGGAGCTCGTGCACCGAAGAAGCGTTTGCACGTTGGCGCTGAAGACTTTTAACGCTGGGATGGATCTGGTGTCACAAACTGTCAAGACATCCGTCTGATTTGGAAATGGCTGTTGGTTTCCAGGCGGTGTTTTGTTGGCGATCCAGCCGTGAAAAACAGAAACCCTGCAGCCTCACCCGGGTCTGGGGGTCGGGCTGAGCCTCGCGTGTCTAAACTTTTTGAGCAGAAAACTCTGGAACTCTCGTCATCTTGTTGCTCGCTGCTCTTTCACCCGTCAGAAGGAACTCGAGCATTTTGATTCATAGCTGGAAAGAAAAATCTCGACGAGGCAAAAAGACTGAAGTTTCGTCAAACTTTTTTTTTTTTTTTTTTTTTTAATATTGCAAAACCAGGATGAACCAAATGCTGCCTGGACTATTTTTGTGTTTGTCTTATAGAGGCTTTGAGGAAAACTTTGTGGTTCCTGATCGTGTTCTTATTTGCACGTCTCTAATCAGGGTAACTTTATCACATTAGTTAGAAATAAGATTTGTGGAAAGTAGGTTTTCTTGGGAAAGGTAACTGAGTTTTAAGCATAAAAATAGATGGAATAGATCCGCTTTTTTTTGTTGTTTTCAAAGGCTGCACCGTTTGTCGTCATTCTGAGCCAATCAGAAATCGACTAGCCTTGGAGTACCCACTGGTATTTTGCATGTTTCTTGCTGTGTGACCAGTCGATGGTGTCTTTCGGACAAGACAAAGGCGAAATATGTAACACGAGAATTGTGTTCAGCTTCTTCCCGATCAAGTTGGGCTTGTCCCTTACAAACTGGGGGTGACCCCTCGCTCGGAAACAGAAGCCGAGTACCACGGTGGAGCTAATAGCCGCTTTTGTCCGATAGTCACTCTGAAACATAGCCGTTGCGTTAGCTGCTTTTCTTCGCTCTGACAGCGCGTTCTCGTGGTAGCGGCGCCCGGCCAATCAGACACGCTTGAATATCTGTTGAATCTGAATCGCGTTAGTCAACTTGTTAATAGCATTAACAGCGTCATTAACGGGGAGGATGCTGATGCTTCTCCGTCTCCGTCTCTTTTGGGTTTTTTTAATGACTTCGGTGCTGTTTTTTTTTTTTTAAGTTCCTATCTGCCGCAACAAAAAAAAGACATAAATTGACAGTTTATTTCTTCTCTTTTTCGGAGCGGGTGTGCAGATTTTTGTTATCACTGTGAACTGCCACAAAAAAAAAAAAAAAAAAAAAATGTAAAAAAAATGTCCTGCTTCAGTTACAAACCTGCACCGGACCGAGCTAAATCCTGCTGCAGGATTGTTTGGCTGCGAGTCAAACCGGTAGCAGCCCGGTGATGGAAAACAGGTGTGGAAATGGACTCGTCCCCCCCTCCAGCAGCTTCTCTTGCTGTAATGAAGAACAATGGCTTTATTCCTGATGGGAAGGGACCCAAAGTGACCCCCAACCCCCTCCTGTCCCCCCATTCCCCCGTCAGTCTACAGTGACTCCGCTGGAGAAGCCAACAGACGACTGGGCTGGGTCGCATCTGGCCTCCGTGCACTTAGTGTAATCAAAGAGAAAAAAAGGTTTATGGTCCACTTGTTAGTGTGCTGCCAGCTGATGGGATGTCAAGTAAGCAACCTCTGATTCCAAATCTCTTGAGGGATGGGGGGGTGGTGGGGTATGAGGGGGTGGGCGTGGGCTGCAAGCTGCCATTCTGAAAGCAGCCTCCTGGCCTTGGGATTGAGCCATATTGTGCTGTAAAGTACAGTTCATACGAGTGAAACGAGTCAAATCCGACCCAGGTTTGAATATTTATGATGGTATTTTTTTACATAATTGATGCACAAAAGGCTACTAAGGTGAATGCAAATATATATATTTTTTTTCCCCGCGCACACCACGTGTAGGAGTCGCGTCCAGCTGTGCCTTCAAGCAAGCGTACAAAAACACAGGCAGGGGTGTGTTAAGAAAGCAGTCGATCGCGTTAAACGTAAGGAGTCTAAAACCAGGCACGACGAAGGCTGCGATGCATTCAGGACCCCGCGATTTAAAGGCACACACAAAGGTCTTCTTTTATATTTGTGTACTTGAAAAATAAAAATAAAAACGGTCCAGTTGCTTCCAAATCGCCCGATTTTAAGGATTTGTCGTAATTCTTTCACGATTAAACATTTTCTACCGGTAGCATCATGTTAGCTGAACCTTATCCCAGCTAACGTGGGGTGAGAGGTGGAGTTCCGCTAACCCCCGTCCTGCCCACCCAGCTGGTTCTGACCCTGAATCCTTGTTGCCGTGACACCATCGTAGCGACCGCCGCATCACTGCGGGCGACGAGCGTCTGCTGCCATACGGTAGCTTCTACTCACAGAAAATACTTTCATGTGAGATTCAAAGGATGCATTTCATAGATTAGAGCTGTAAATGATTATTTTTGTGTTTTGTATGCATCAAACTGTCAGCTGCTGTGAGAATGTAGAGTTGGGTTCTGTAGTTTTTCTATACGCTTGACTTGTACAGTGTATGGTTAGATGATCGGAGGCCGGAGGAGGTTGTACCGTGTCTTTGTGGCTCTAGAGGGGCTTTGTCAAGTCTGAGGAAATATCCCTGAAGGTGTCATCAGGGTTTCCTTCAGCTTAGGCCCGGACCCTCAGGCTTCCAACAAAAGGTCTGAGTTCCAATCTCGGCATCGGCTTGTTTTTTTTCTACTGAGCTTTCAGCGCAAAAAGAAATGTGTCTGGATTGTTTGACTGTAAGCAGAATAACACAAAAACTACTTGATGGATATTTGTGGAATTTGTGGCTGGGCGTAAGACAAGGATTTAGTTTTCTTTTTAACATCATGAGGCTTTTTCTTTATTTGTGCTACAAGTAAAACATTTAGTGGCTTTTGATAAATTTTTATAGAACTGGACGCAAGGACAGGAAGAAACTGTACAAAGAAAAAAATCAAATTTTAGTGTGGATTCTTTGAAAAACACCAGTTAAATGTTGTGAGATCCAGATAATCCTGTTATGTGTCTACTGTTTTATGCAATTATGTTATGTGTATTTATGTGTATTTATGTAAATATGTAACGTCTTTTTGTCTGCGTCATGCTACTGTTTACGTGTATTTATTGTGAGCAGATGATATAATGAATTTCCTCCGAGATCAATAAAGTATCTATCTATCTATCTATCTATCTATCTATCTATCTATCTATCTATCTATCTATCTATCTATCTATCTATCTATCTATCTATCTGTCTATCTGTCTATCTGTCTGTCTATCTATCTGTCTATCTATCTGTCTATCACGACTTGAGAATTTTATCTAAAGCGGTTGTTTGGCCTTGAATTTTAGTTTTTGAAAAATTTTTGCTGTGGTTTTTTTGGTCAAGTAAAGTATTTTTTCTAAGCTGGATTTGGATTTTTGGAAGAGTTGCGTGCTGCTGCACAGCATGGTACATTTTCTGTAGCTGATGGCACAGGTGTGGAAACCTCATCAGCATTGAAGAATTCAGTAGTTGTTGGTTCGTCAATCAGACATTGATATATTGGCGATGTCACCTTTTTAAAATCCTGTAGTTATAGTTAGTGCAGGATGTAGGATAAATGTTTCTATTTTTAACTTTTTTAATTTGGTCAGTGATTGGCTGATTGGTGAACTTCCTGTTGATCAATCAGTCGTCTCTAATCAGATTTCGGTATCTCCTCCGGTGATTCCTTTCCGTCCTGCAAAGCCGCCGCCTTCGATCCCCCGGCGTGTCGAAGGCTTTATCCTTCAGTCCGCTCCGCCGCCGCCGACACACATAACTAGATGGATTAATGTCAGGAGGCTTGATCAGTCGCCGTGCACTTGACCGGCCGAAAAATGGCCCGGTTGCTTAAAATCATCCTTGTCAAGGTGGATTGTCCCCAACTCGGGATGCTGTGGTCGTACATGTGCTGTATGTCATGTCCAGAGCGTGACTGCCAGCACCCTCTTAAAGTCATCTATTAAATTAATTCACCCTGAAACTTGATGAAAGCAAAACCTTGACTCACTTGCGATGACATAATGGTGCTATGTTCACCAGAGATCAGTCTTTGGGCTTCTTCCTATCAGTCAATTATTTCCAATTGGACAGAAAACTGTCATCAATTTTACTGTTTTGGTGCAAACACAATTAAAAATTGTACATTAAACTGGAAACAATAATAACGATAGATTTCATTCATTTCTTTTGTAGTTTTTTCCATGACTAAACAATAAAAAGCATAAACTTCGGTGGCCTTTTATTGTGAAATGCTAAGAGGAGATCCAAGAACATGAGGGAACAGCCTTGGGCAGACGGTTCCGCCCCCAAGCCTCTGAAAATCCTGACCTGACACTGACAACAGGGATAAAACACAAACACCATCAGGAGCTATGAAAGTAGAGGCCGTCTGAGAACTCTGATGACTGAAAAAATGTCTCTAAAAATGTTTTGAACTTGAAACTTTCTTGCATAAGGTTTATTTTCATACAACCAACAACGTGATTTTGGCGTCTTTGCTTAGCAGAAACTCTGCTAAGCGAAGAGCCTTGGAGAAATGTTGGAACATTTGGGACGAATCTTCCGTTGTACTCATAGAAAAGTGTGTCAATGTTAATCCATTGAGAGATTCTTACTCCCCCTATCAATCGCTTACCGTTGTGTGGTATTAATAAGTCTTGAGAGACCGTTGCAACATCCAGTGGACCCAATAAATACTTCACTACTTATCTGACAAACTTGTAATGGAAAAGAAACAACTTGATGAACCCCTTTAGACATAATGCGAAGGGATTTCTGAAGGAACACAGAAGGAGATCTAATCGAAAGATTTAAAAAAAAAAAATCTTAATACATGCGTGTGGTCATCTAATCTAAGCGAACCCATTGTGAGTCACAGCGAGAAACGTTTTGCATTCCAGTTTCTGAATTACAAAACGGCAACAAGTGGCCTTTGATTGCTCTTTTCCTCCCCGTTTGAGACCTTCATCATCTCCCCTCCGCCGTGGAGTCGCTGTAATTGGGCCCATTTTGCCTGCATTCGTAGATACAATGGCGCGTCCAACAATGAATGAATAAGGAATCAATGTATATCATTTGTGCTTTCAACCAAATAAACAATGCAGCTGGTCTTCCGCTGTAATCATCCGAGGGGAAATGAATGCCCTTCTGAATACAATACAGGTATGCATCAGCCACCAGCCGAGCAGGAGGCCCGAGTGATCCGGGTTCCTCCATCTTTCTATTTTACATAACACTTCAACGTGTATTACATTTCCGTGAATTTCCTCCTGATGAGACCCTTCAGGCTATGTCGCTGTGGAACCAGATCGCTTCTCCTGACCTTGTTCGCTTCCCGTCCCTCATCTCATCTGTTGGAACGCCGTCTTGACGGATATTTCCGGCAATAATGCCGGACAACTGTGCCATCATCTCATTTTCTTTGTGCCCTTGTTGGTAATGCATAGGAAAGTTTTTTCTTTTTCACCTTTCAGAGAACAATGAGATGGTGCTGTTTGGAAATTACAGATTGTAAGGCTTGCAGTAACAAAAGAATTCTCTTTGTGTGATTAAAAAACAAAAATCAGAGCACAAAAAGCCAAAAACGGATACCCATTGACTTGCTCCAAGTATATGAGCATTGGATTAACTAATTAACTTATCATTGGAAGCCTATGAAGTTCAACACGGTGTTGGTGTCTCATGGTTGTAACGGTCATTAATAGTTCCTTTGGTCTATCTCCCAGAAGACAGTTAATCCAGCCCCTACCTTCCTTCGGCCAGCGATGTGACGGTCCGTTATATGTGTATGTCCTCTCGTGCAGTAAAATAAAAAGATACGATATACTTTTATGGTCCCCTTGGGTGGATTCTTTCTTTTTCACCCGTCCCTGAGGAGCAGTGGGTAATGTTAATGGTGCCTGGGGAACCATTGGGCTTCAACATCTTCCTCAATGATACCTCAGCACGCAGGCCCGGAAGTGAACCATCGACCTTCCTTTAAGTGAGCAGAGCTTCACTTTAGTCTTAACTTAACCACAATCACTCCTCCAAAGTCAGAATATTTTATATATCATTAAATAATCATCAGCAAAAGCAAAAACTTGACGCTTTTTGTGTGACATGGAAAGCAAAGTGTCTTCACGTCTTTTGGAAACCAAAACGTCTTTTTCCAAGTCTATCCATCCCGATTCTTGAGACGGGAGACAAAATGAGAAAAATTAGCCCTGTGTAGCAGATTTTCCTGTGAAATTCAGGACGTCATTAACCGCAGTTGAAATAAATGAGGCAGCCTGAGACGAAATGTCCACAGCTGTATAAGCACGACAGATTGATGGACAGTCTCTCTGGGCTTCAAAATGTACATGAACTAGAAATGAGATTAAATGCTTAGTTGGGATACCAGCAAGAAACTCTTTATGTAGAGGGTTCACTAGAAATTATTTGAAACACAACAGGGAGGGCAAAAAAACCTTTGAATCTGGCCTTTTCTCCCAAGCAATTCCTGCTGCTTTGAAGTGTGTAGTATTTGTTGGGCTTCACTTGGCTGTCAGATTAGTACCTTCTCGTCTGAAAATAAAAACGGGCGAAGGAGCAGTTAATCCACGTAAGAGTATTCTTTTGAGGAGGAGAAGCTGTGAGTCTACCAAACTGTCGGCGTACAGATCGGGTGTCTGGCATGGTAGAGTTGACCCGACATGTGGAGATCACCTAATTCCCCTCTGCATAGCTGATTGTCTTAACAGGGAAGTTTACCGGTAGCAACGATGCAAAACTGCAACAGGACAGGATATCTAAATGGATTTTAAGGGATTGCTGTCATTTTGAAGCTGTTTGTCTATTTAGGTAGAGGTAAATCTTAGCTTCACCTACGCAGAGTTCTTCATGACTTCATTCTCGTGAGTATTGTTCGTCCGGTATCTCCTCGGAGGCAAGTTTTGGGCTCATGCTTCTGGAATAGAAAGTGACAAATTCCGGGTATTTATTAGAAGATGTTGAAAAGCTGAAGCTCGAATGCTTGTCAAGCCAGCTGGGTCAGATTAAAACTGAGCTGATACTTTGTGAATGTACGACTGAGTCACGCTGCACAGTATCTGAAAGTGAAGGTCATTGCAAAGCCGCACGAGAAAGATTGAAACTAACTAAGAGAGTGGCTGGGCTGCATCTCGCTATAAAACTCCCTTTTTAAATAAGAAGGGAGGTGCCGTTTCTCTGCCGGTCCTTCGCTCTCAGTGACCCCCGTCATTCTGCTACTCAAGCTACCAGAGAAGGTAGAAGGAGCAGAAGTACGATGGAGACAATTAGCAGAACTGTCGTTTGTCAAGATTTGACACAATGCGTTCGCCTGTCGCCGCCGCCACGCCGAGGCACTTAGCGCGTTCCTGTCGATGTCAACTCTGACCTGTTGAGCGGCGCCAGCGGAGGATGGCGCTTCTCCTCATATACATTATATCACCATCTGGAATGATTGGCCGGTAATTGTAGGCTTGCAGCTCTATTAAAGCGTCTTGAAAGTCACATAACATCATTATACCTCACGCAATAGTTGATTTTCTTTCCATTTTTCAGACATAAGCGCCCGTTAAGCGAGGCTCTTGTGCCAACTCCATACTTAAGGAGGCACAACTCTCAAGACCTTTTATTGATTACCGCGAACATTGCACTCTTTCCACCTTACCTCTCAATCCCATTGGTCCACAGTGAGATGGTTGATGATTATGCTTTGCGTTTGGCACCATCTATCATATGTTGTACTCGCGCAGTCATTTAGGAACCTTCGTTAAAAAATTAGAGCGACAAATTGAATGCAAACTCCTGTAGGTTTTGTGAAATTGCATCAACACTACCAATAAGAGTTTCCTTACCTATCTTTGGCAATTTGACGGTTGCCAGCTGTGGAGACTCGCTGCTTCTCAAATCTCCCCAGCAGGAACGGGTCACTGCTGCATCTACTTTCATTTATTTACTTAATATAGCAAAATGGATGCATAAAACGGTTACATAAATCAGCAATATATGAAACTCCAAAAATGTTTTTAAATGATTTTCAATCGCTTTTTTTTTTTTTTTCAAGTGTTAGAAGAATGTTAGGTAAGAACAATGACGCAGTATAATTACAATCCACTCCAGGTTAATGCAGTTTGTTACTCTGTGTCGATCGGTCGGATCGGTCATCAATTAATGTTTTCCCCTCTTTTTAATTTTGTAAAATAAGCCGTGCTCGATAATATTTCAAAAGAAAAAAGGACGTCCCGGTGTGAAAGAGGATATCAGACAGTAGAAATCAATTCATTGCGTCCCGTGTCGTCCACAGATGGTGCCACTTCAATCTCCTTTCTATTTTGTCAGGCTAATGCGCTGAGAGATGACAAGGGGGGGGGGGGGGGTCATCTCAGTGCAAAAACTGCAGAGGCTGACAGCCTGCCTCCTATTTTGACACTAATGCTTCAAAAAGTAAAAACTGTGGGTCATTTTGGAGGAGAAATGGTGAAGGTAGTCTTGGGTCATAGCCTACGCATTATATACAATGCTACATATCACATAGATGCAAATTTTCTTTGTCAAAATGGAAACACGACCATATTTCACGAGTTACAACCTTTTTTTTTTATTATACCTGCACATAAAATGCATCCATTGTAGTGGACGATCAAAAACGTTTAACACTTGCTGTAGTTTTTTACTGTCTGGCTGACAATAGATTCCTTCTTTTATGACATGGGGAGTAAGAACAAGGATTCATTAGGAAGCATCCCAACATAAATGTCATATTTATCTGTGAGTTGTAAATGTTTTTTCTTTCTACTTTATACTTGATTTGGCCCCTTCATGTGGCCTTGACACCTTTTGTTCAGCTGAGATTTGAGCCTCATATAAATAAATGCTGTTAATCCTTTTTGACTGCTGTCACAGAAGAATCAGTGTTCGTTTAATGATGTCACGCTTTCAGAACAATTCGATGCACCCCTGGCAGTTTTGTCTGTAATTAAAGCTTTTTTTTTTTTTTTTTTCTTTTTTTTTTGCTGAAAAGCCTTTATGAATCTATAAAGAAACAGATTCTCTTGGTCAAACTTTTTTTTTTTTTTTTTTTGCAGTAGTAGCCGACTGTCGGTAGCAGTTAAGAAGGATGCTGCTATAATGCCAAACAGATTGACGCAGCTGGAGCCAGATCCAGTGTTTTGCTAAAAGCTGACACAGCCACTTCCTATATGAGTCGGAGTTTGTGCCAGCAACTAATTTACCATGGCTTAGGGAGTGACAATGTATTTTCTCATGAAATTAATGAGTGACTGAACAATTGGACTTTGTTTAATCGAAGTTTAGCTTGAACAAAAAAAAAAAACCTTGGAGAATATAAGAGGGTAATTTCGTCCCTGCTATTTATACAGACGGTGAATAATGACCTTCGGCGGAAGGGTTGCACTTTTAAAGGTGTTTATTTAAGTAGTCAGGTAGATTCCTATTAGCCACTTAATAGTTCTTGTATCATAAGCTGCTGTATTAATGACTCTGTTGGGAGTGTGTGTGGGTGCTTCCTGTCCTTGCTATTGTCTAGAAGATCTCAGAAGCAACACTGTTGGCTGAAAGGCTTTTTTTGTGTTTGTTTCACGCTACTGCGGAGTGTTTGAAACCAGCTTTATAGATACTTATATTTTTAACATGTTCCCCCAATCCTCATTATGTCAGATTGTTATACTGAACAGCTTCCATATGGAAATTAGAAGGCAGTCCGCAAAGAAAAGCACATCTTGTGATACGATCTCATGTCCTATATCTCTTTGCATCGTATATCTCATACCACAGAATACCCCATATCATGTAGTATCTCATCATAGAGTATTTAGTTATATCTCATATCTCGTCCCATATCATGTCAAATTATGATAATTTATCGTTTATGAAGAAATCTCCACTCAGCTTTTTGGCTTTTTAAGAACTAAAACACACAGTGAAACGGTTCTGGAAAAAGTCTCAACTAAGACTTTAGTAAAACAAGACTGGAATAAAATAAATTTGTTATATTTGATAAGAATTGTGTGCACACCAATGCTAATGACTCTTAAGAATAACTGCCAGCTTTAAATGATTGTAATCGATACGTCTTGAGTCACTACTGGCGACTACTTGCAATCATTTATATTTTAATGGAGGCTTAAGTACAACAAATTCTACTTTAATAGAGAACCGGTACGTCACTCATGTCTTATTTCCTTCCAATCCAGCATATCCTCGCTAGCTTCCTCTGAAGTTTTGTTTTATTAAGGTTCCTGCATGTATGGCAGCACAATGAGGGTCTCCCCCCACCCTCAGAAACAAGGGGATTACGGTGCACCCAGGCTGGTCTTTGAGAATAATCAGTCAGGCTTGTGGAGAGGCAGCCTGGTAATTTTCAGTCCTCGCTCCGCCATCAGTGTAGCATCACCATGTTCCTGTGTGGAATAAATAGTGCATCAGTCATCCTCAGCTTTTCATGCTGTGTTCACTACCTGCCTGTGTGTGCATGCATATGCATAACCTGCAGCCGTTAGCAACAAGCAAGGGTGACGAGAGAAAAAAAACACCCTTCACGGCGCAGTATATGAAACCTAAATAAAATTCAAAGATAAGCTTAAAACCCTGTTTTTTTTTTTTTTTAATACTAATATTCAATCTAATGCAAAATTTTTGTTTTCTCCCCCAATCTCCCATATTTGTTTACCAATCCATATGTTGGGATGTTAGATAAATCTATATATGGTTTCATGAAAGGGGAATGTAATGCAACTGAAAAATGGAAATCCGGACATGAATAATCGAGCGAGGGTGCTTACCCAATAGTATTGACCTTTTCAATATTCATAGTTAATATAACTCCGCTCATGCAGTTTGCTATGCAAAAATGAGTTCATGCTTGAAGGTAAGGCTTACGCATCGCCCGCTCTTCGAATCCTCCTGCGCTTTGAAAAGTTGACTTTATTTTTTCGAATGCAGGACCGAGCTGCCCTCCAGTCAGTGCATTTAAAGAAAGATCAGACGGGAGTTGCTGTGATCTGACCTCTTTGAATTTCCACTAACAGCTGCAAGAACTCCTAACCTCAAATAAATCGCTGTTTGACTTGTATGCATTGGAACCTATACGGAAGTGTGTTACAGAAACGGAGCCAAAACATTCAGCGTCCCTGCGCTTACATGTTTAGTACATATTTAGATGCTTTGGAAAACATATCCCAGTTTGTGCATGACTGGGATTAGGCTGGCTTCCCTTCTATCCAGGCTGGAATTAATCTATTACTAATTGGCTCCATACTGCTGCCATGAACTATTTTAAGTTCTTTGGGATTGTGCAGCATTTCATTGCAGTAGTATTTAACTACAGGTAAATGCATTCAAATCGAAGATCAGTGGTCTGATCATGACATTGAAACCTGCTAAATGAAATGATAAATTCTAGGATAGGGACATATCCACATCTTGAATGTGTTGTAACACTGAATTTAACCAAACTAAAAATGGAGGCAGGTGTGAGAAGCATAAATAAATCGAGTTAGATGCGGAGATACGTCTTACTTTACTGAAAATATAATAAAAAAACTCCTACCTCTGCAGAAGCTGCAGGCACTAAACCCTGAACAATCAAAGAAGATATTTCTCAGTCCTTTCAGCAATTTCCATCAGCATTCTAGTTTCTGAAAGAAGAAATGTGCCCGCTGTGAGTGTACTCAACACACACACACACACACTCCTTTTTATATGACTGCGAGGAGCTCATCGGCGTATCATTGCACCAAGGGCACAGCACGCGCTGTGGTGATGTCACCACGATGATGTCGCTTCGCTTGAAGAATATGTATATAATTCTGAGAAATCATTCCGTGTGCATGCGGATGAATATTCTCGCTGAATAGGTAGGGTATCATATATTCTATTGTACCAGTTCTTTTTAATACCCTGGCCACGTGGTGGAGTGGTTTCATTTGGGGGGTGGGGGGGCGTAGGGGTCAGGTGGTTGCATTGTGGAGGACAGATTGCCCCTCCAAATGAATGAATGGGATTAAGCCAAATGTCACTTGAATGGATTTGTGTGTAACTTGGTGGGCAGGTAGGTTTCTTGGGTCAGAAGAGGGGCAATTGAATTAGCTAGGTTTTAGTTTGGGGTAGGATTGGGCACATCTAGGGTGTTGGAGCAATCAGGTAAACATTCAACATTAAAATACAGATCCGCATGATTTTAAATCACTGGCTGATGTGAGTCCAGACACCTTAAATTATAGTCATGAAGCTATAATTTCGAACAAAGCTGGACTGAATTTAAAGAGATTGTTTGGCGGTCGATTGTGCAAAAGTGGTCTGATATTGTAATATTTTTTCTCTCTGAAAGTTTCCCCTGACGAATACCAGCATAAAATAGAATTTAAAGGAACTCAAACGAGACTAAACAACAACAACAACAACAAAATGTGAAACATTTTCAAACAATAAAAACGAAACTGGAATGGTGACTCATTCGGGAAAATTTCTGAAGTAAAACCAAAAGCGAAGATTCTAAATTTAATGAAAAAACTAAACAAAACAAAAAACCCATGAAATTCTGGCTTCAACAGTCTCCTCTCTTTTGGGACGGCTTTTCACACTCTTTTGAACGTGGCTCCAGCTTTACAGCAGTTCACCCAAGACTATTAGGTGAGCTCAGCCGCTGATGTGGGCCAATAAGGCTTGGCTTACACTCAGTTTCCCAGTTCGGTCCCAGAAGTCCCAGTCAGGGTTGAAATAAATCTCCCTTCGTTGGAAGTAAAGGGTCCTCCTCCATGATGAACACCCTCTCAAAATCTTGGAGTAATGTTGCAGGTTAACCTCCCTACAAATGGAAACCCTTGTGCCACGAACGCTTGAGCATATCCCTGTTGGAAGTTTCGTTATCCAAGCTTTTTGGAATCCTGAATATTCTTTTTATCCAACTTCTAAATCGTTATTCGAGATATTAGCACGAGTGCAAACCATCCATTGGCAATCTCCACCTGACCTGAGTTGAGTTGTCCAATTAGCACCTGATATTTAGCGTCACAAAACCTGCAGAGTTTCTACGTAGCCGTTGGGAGGGACTTGCTATGAATGCATCCATAAAGCAAAGATGGAAAACAATCCATGCTGACCTACACCAATGCCAAACAAAGCTGACCTTTTTGTCTTGTCACATTCGATTCCTCTCACTTCCCCAAGCAGCAAACCAAAACCTTCTGGTCCCCTCCCTGCACTTAGCCTTCATCAATCATTAATCACTTCCAAGACGTGTCTTCGTTTACACCATGGTAAACTTATCCCAGCTGACAGGAATGGGTCCTTAGCTGTGATGCTTAGCACTAATCTTTTTTTTTCTTTTTTCCTGACCCAAATGGGGCAACGCTGTGTACATATTCAGTAGCATGACGCTGCTTCCTCTCTGTTGTCTAGTCTCGATCTTGTCACTGACGGACAGTTTTAGAGCCATGAGTAGACTAGGATGGATGCTAAGTTCAGGATGACGCGGTGTATTTTTGTCATACACTTATGCAGATGAGATTTGAGTTTATCATTCGTCAATGCTCGCCTTGAATCCATGAACAGATCAAGTCAGAAATCTTGCTGTAATTATGAAGTCAGACCTAAATATCAACATCAGTAAAGCAGCTTATTAGCAGCTTGAAATATAGGAATTTTGGTGAAAACAAGATGGGGAAAACCTTTATTCATGCATGTGTTTTAGAGGTCTTTCTAAAAATTTGTGCAGCTGCAGCCCAACCTGAATGCTGCACCGTAGATATGGAGCCAATCCTTAGATCTCTGTACTGGTTTTCTGTGGGTCAAAAGATAGATTTTAAAAATCCTTCTACTGGTCTGTAAAGCGCTAAATGGTCCCGGAACAGAACACATATCAGATTTACTTGCGTGTTATGAAGCATCCAGACGCCTTCGTTCCTTTGGGACGGCTCTGCTGAGCATTCACAGAATCCAAAACAGACGAGTTGAAGCAGCTTTTAGTTATAAAGAGGATCAAGCTACATGAGAACCTGAGGTCTGCTGGGACCATCGTTTAAATCGCATGTATCATTTTCTGCAGGTTTTTCTCGTATAATCAAACTACTGTTTAACTTTATATCTTTTAATTCAATCGGTATTTATTTCATTGCATTTGAGAACAAGTAAACCCGAAATCTTGCAATAAATCAGATCATTTGCATCCACACAACTTCTACGTTGTTGCGGTCTGTCACAGCTTGTTTCCAAAAAGAATTTGAACTATTGCCAGTATTTTTAATTTGGTTCCAATTACGTTGAAATATCCCATCCCAAAGTAATCTTGATGAAATAGAACCTTTTTTTCTGTGTGAACAAAACTCCGATGGGAACTCTGAGAAGCCTCCTAAACCCCTACCATCGCAGGCTGAGTATTTGATATCGAACAGGACTCACATTACAGACTAGCAGCAGTTAATAGATTTCTCCGACATAGTCGTATTAGTATTTTTGTGCTCAGTGCTCGGGCCTCGGCTCAGGAAGGATACAGAGTCTCCGAAGAGCAGGCGGAGCAGCGCACCGTTTCAAAAGATTAGAGGTTGGTCAGCTGGAGGACCCCAATCGATGCGTCCTCTCAGGGAAAGGAATGACCACGCATTGATCCAGACCTAATAGGAACTGGAGATCCGCCGGACCGCCAAAGGTAGACTTGTGATGATAACGGTGTACGCACTCAAAGCTTCATTTCTGAATCACTGGAACCAAAGTGACATTTATGTGCTTATCAAAGCGGTCATTAGTTGAGGAGGTTTTGACCAAAATTACCACCTTGGACTTCGAACAATGAAGGCTGTGGCTTTAGTAGATTTGGTGAATCACTGGGCAGGAATATCACCATACTTATTAGTACACTAAGTAGGGTGGACGGACTCCTTTCTTACCACAATTAAAAGATCAACACACAACTGTGCTGCTGTGAACAGCCCTAATCCTAAATCGTAGAAATGAATCCATCATCTGTCACGGAATCAGGTTGTTTTAATCGATCAATAACCGTTTCTATAAATGAATGGGATGTTTTTGAGGGGTCGGAGATGGACCGGTAGACTCTTGGAGACCTGGGCAGTCTTGATTCTGAGCAAACTGAAGATGTTTGTTTTGGAAAAGCACACATGACAAATGAATAAGGAACGATAATGTCTCTCCGAGAGGAAACAGTGGGAGCAGAGTCACGAGTACGACACGACTGAATTGTTTTACTGATGGAATTAGTGCGGCGGAAATGTATTTTCTAAATTTATCAAGAACAACAGATGAAAATGGAAGAAGATTTGACTTTTGTAACATGAATGCAGAAATGGTAAGACTCTTGCAGTACCAACATCATCGTCTGTGAACCCTGTTGGACATTTCTTATGTAGACCGGTCACTTAGAGAGCTGTCTTTCGGTGCCTCGGTTTGATTTTTGGACTGTTTGCTCACACATCCGACTGATCGTATAGATCTGTTTTCCAATCAGTCACCAATTTCTCGCTCGGTTCATTTACGAGACGATTTAATTTGTGGATTGTTAGTAGCAGCAGTAGGGAGAGCAATTGTGCATCGTATTACTTTGCTAGTCTCTCCTAACAGAATCTCAAAGATGACCCTGAGATTTGCAAACCTTCATAGGCAGTGTGGTGCTATTGCATCATTTTTAGGAACCGTTTAAAATCTGCATGATGTGTAAAGCTGCACGATAGTGATGCATGTTTGCTTCAGACGCTTGCCTCTTCAATTGAAAAACTTTCTTTTAGAAGTTTACGAGTTTGAGTTGCAGCACTGTCATGTTTTCTGCCACTCCATCTTTCTTCTCACTCCTCGGAGGCAATAAACCTGCATTTATTGGCTGTCTTTCTTAGGAATGTAATCTCACTAAACTTGAGCAGCATTTAATTGCTATTTGGACGCTCCTGTTATCTTCCATAGGAAGGAAGAATTTAAATGCCTGACAGACAAAATTAGGGTTTTGTTTTGTGGAAATTTATCCTGCAGTGTAGCCGCTCCCCTCATAATTAGCCCTGCCAATGACAACTGGAGGCTTATTGCAAAAACAAACCCAGAGGCCTGACGCTGATGTGTGATGAGGATTGGATTGTTTGCCTCTGACATTACCTATTGTCTTTGCATTATTGCTCAGACTTTGAATGGTGACCTTGTCCACTGTTCCCAGCCCAGAAAACAGCAGCTCATTGAATTGTGCTCAATAGTTTCTAATGCCTATCTCCCTCTGCCTAACCGAAGCAATTAAACTGTTAATTCTGGCTCCGTATCTGATCTAGTTAGAATGATTGCAGAAGAATGGGAAGCATTGCTGTAGTTTTGTGGGTTTTTTTTTTTTTTTCTCCTGGCGAGCCTCAGGTCAAGGGTCTGGCTTTCTCGGACCTGATCAGGACACTTCTTCCAAGCTTTGTCCCAGCTGCATCATTTCAGTCTATTCTGGTGGATCACATCGGATGCTTCCTCTCTGCCCATGCATTTCTGTTGCCAGGCTTTTGTTTTGAAATCCGCACCAGATGAACCGAACGCACCGAGTTGGAGCTAAGGCGGGGGATTAGGACCAATCGTTTCATGCATTCTTGGAGATGGGGTAACAATGAAAACGTCAAGGGTGGGGTGATACGGCTCCATTTGAATGCGTAGCACAGCAGCGTGAGATCAATATGTGATGTGACTACATGTCTTATCCAGAGGATCCTACAGCTCCTTTTAAAAAGCCTGGAATCAACACTACATGGGCAAAAGTTTAAGGACATCCAAACAGTTTCAGTGATAAGTGATTGTTCAGCAGTTCGGCTCCAAAACCACTGACATTAATCTGCTGCTATAACAACCTCCACTCTTCTAGAAAGGCTTTCCACCACATTTTAGAGACTCGCTGCAGGGATTTGCTCCCATTCAACCACAAGAGCATTAGCGGGGTCAGGCCAGGATGTTGGGGCATGGAGACGTTGCTACCAGTCAATGTTCAGGTTTCAGTCGAGCGGTGCCGGGTGAGAGTTCGGACTGGACGTCTTTATTTCACACCACACTAGGAAAAGAATTTCTTATTTCCTCTGAGAACAAAGTTGAGTTTTTTTTTTTTTTTTTTTTTTTTGGACAGCAATTTGGTTTTGACCAATTCTGACATTTTCTGATCTTAAAATTCATTGAAAATCTGAATTATATCATAATGCAGTTTTTTTTTTTTTTGAAGTAAAAGTGATTTTTTTTTGTGGCGATGTACTGTTTCTTTAATGCCTGAGCGGTTTACCTACTTGCATGGAGTTTTCACTTTTAAATTTTAAACGCAGTCGTTCTTAAGCATCCTCATTTTTGAAAATCACAGACACATGATTTGCATGATTTGCAAAAATAAAAATGCCGTCTTTTATTTGTTCTACCTTTATTCCCTTGAAAAGGGAACAAATGTAATTCTTTGATATCTGTAGACACGGTCTCTTCCAAAAAGGCTCATCTGTTGTTTTTCTCTGCAAATGTTCAATTCATTTTCACATTCATTCAGCATGTTACATCCCCATCACCTTTTGTTTCCTTATTATCCCATTCTTTCCAGCAAAAAGAACAGGAAAGCCAAACAGCAAATCAAAATAAAAGCCAAAAACACTCATTTGCTAATCAAACTTGGGACAAGGGGTAATTAATTCTTTCGAATCAGCCAATTAATTTGCATAATAAGAGGTACCGTAATTATGACTTCTGCTACTCAAGCCCAAATTTGTAATTAGAGATTTAGTCTGCATTACAGTAGAAAAGCCTGTTTTTTGGGAGCTGCTTCAGAGAGAAGAATCGACATCCATTGCTGTTGGATGGAAACGCTGCTAGAATGAAAGCTTCTCCTCCTTGGCGAGGGTCTTAGGGGGAAGTTCCGGGAGAAGTGATCTCCTAATCTGTAAAGAACCAAGACCTCAGCTTTCAGGAACCCTGGACTCTCACGTCGACCTGGGCTTCTGTTCCTTGTCTTCTTTTTCCTCGACTTGTTTTTTCCAATTCCCACTCGCAAGGAAATTCACAATTTGTGAAGTCCGCAGGGGTGGAGCTGGGAGATGAAGGGTTGCATTAGTGCAGTGATATTAGCTTTCTGCTACATGCTCACTCGGCTGTGGAGGCCTGACGGAGAAAGAAAGAACAGGAAGCCATGCAAAACCTAAAAAAAAAGGGGTGGGGGGAAGTAAATGTCACTGGGTGTCGTGAGAGGACTCGGGATCGATGCCGTCTAATCAGCCACTTTGCTTTGCTATATAAGGTCAATTAAAAGACTCCAGTCATTTGGTGGATATATAGTCCCGGGCCACAAAGCAGAAAGAACTTCCAACCCTGTGTTATTTTCTTTTTCTAGTAGTTTCTAGTCTTCTTCAGGCGGCGTGAGGCTTTCCAGCTTTTTTTTTTTTTTTTTTCTGACAAAACTTCATCAGAGCAGTAAATCAGAGTTTAAGGACTGTAAGGCTGGCAATTAATTGAATATCTAATGAAGCAGTGAGGTGATAAAATACCCTAAAACCTAACATTGGGTGGTCTGATGCCCTCCAACACTCAAGAATTACTCACTGTATTACAACATCTACACATCCCGTTTCATTGGATCTGTTGCGTTTCCGGCAAACCGGTAAACATGATCTTCAGCAATCTTGAAACTGGAGCTAGATTTCGTCTGGCTCTCCATCTCCATGTGTCTTTCTCTAAGTGTTTTCTTTCTTGTTGTGACAATGCTGTAATGTGCCCTAATTAGAGCAGTTTCTCAGAGCAGCAGAGGTGGTCCCAGAATGTTGTTTTGCAAGTCTCGAGTACAGAAAGTCTCAGGAGCCGACGTTTCGGGTCCCAAGACTCGAGTCCCCTACAGGGGTTTGAGTTCAAACGACTCATAATGTCTTTTTCTTCGACAATTGCGATCCAGTTTTCTTACTTAGCCAGGGTGCCTCTCAAAATTTCAACAATCATTCAGTCAGTTTTTACCCTGAATCGATGTCGATCTGGGATGTTCCACTATCCAGGCATTTCTTTGCTCATTCTGCCATTTCCTCCACTCTAATTCTGGTTTCAAGGCAATTTCAGTTTCGTTGAACAAATTGTTGGAGACTAGCATACACGCATGAATCTAAGGTCGGTCTAAGTGGTTGTCATGCAGGCGTGATGGATTTGCTGTCCTGTGAAGAGACAAAGGGGGATTGTTGGAACAAAGACTCGGTCCAGATCTGCTCTTCATCAATGCGCCTTGAGACTTTTGACTTGAATTTCAAACGATTTATTGGCGCCTCTCATTTGTATCAGTGACAATTTTCAGTGTTGGTTCATAATTGTTCTGTGGAGCTCATGGGATGGTCTTCTTTTTCTTTTTTTGGTCTTCTTCCTCATCTTCAAACATATTTTCAGTTCTGCTGCATGATCACAGCTTCTTCTCCTCATTCTGGTTGGAATCAATATCAGCTTTTTGTGTCCATCTAGCAAGCTTGTCTTGATTTAGTAGTTGAATGTAAGTTTTGGTGCACTTATTTCCTGTTAAAAAAAAGCAACTTTCAAACATTTCGGAAACAGCTTGGAATTGTTCGGTTTATTTATTACATCGAGTGTTTTCTCGAACTTCATCAGCCTGTACTTAAAGATCCTTAATGCATGCATTTTATGCATTTATGTTTTTTTGTTTTTTTTTTGTGCAGGCATAAATCTGCAGTGTCTCCACAAAAGCAGCAGACTCCAGCTTGTGGACTTGGCACCCAAAAAATCAATATGTACAAAAAAAAGGCATGTGGGTAAATAGAAGTAGAGGAATCCAAGAGCACTTATTTTCTGTAATTCCTGCTGGTCCCCCCTTATAAAAACAAATGATCTTCATTTTAAAATTCACAACGGTCATATTCAATGAATCCACCAGTTCAATCTACTGCGGCTCAGTCCTTTATGAACGCTTTCCCTCGGCATATGTGTAATTGAGATTTGCTCACGTTGTGCGAGTATGACGTTAAACCCAGTGTGGCCGTGTCGTAAATGTCCTCCCACCGCCCGACGCCGCATTAAGTTGGACCGAGGCTGCTGGTGACAGTAGCTGCAGGCCCAGCGCTCCTGCCCCCCCACCCCCACCCCCCCCTTAGGGTTGGAGGGGTGTTAAGCCGAATGTGGTGCAGGGTTTCCTCTGATTATTAACCCGACAGTGGGAACAGCTGGAGTTACGTAACAGTTCCTCTGCATTTTAGTCTGCTTAGGGGGTGTGGGGGGGTGGGACAGGAGCTGTGGGTGGAGAGCGAATGCGGAGATGCTGCTTTTCATCTGCGAGGCTGTATGTGTGTAAATGTGTCCATTACAAAAAAAAAAAAAAAAAAAAGCGTGTTGCTTGGAGATGCTGTGATACAGTGCCAGTGTTTGTATCAGTGTGTGTGTGTGTGTGTGTGTGTGTGTGTGTGTGTGTGTGTGTGTGTGTGTTTGCTGTTCGCTCTGTATATTTGTGGTAGCTCGCTCCAGCACTCCTGGGGCCTGATGGGAACCTGCACTAATTCAAGCTTGCAACCACCGACAGCACCAACCTCCACCCTTTCATCCCCAGTTTGTATCCTGCTGGTAACGCCACCACAAGCTCCACACAAGCAGGAGCTTGTGTGGATTTTTTTTTTTTTTTTCTTTAACATTGACACAGATTGTTGTTCAGATTGATAAATTGCTAGAAGCGTTTGTTTTTAAATGGAGTATAAGAGTATTTAGAGATTTGCCCCAGATGCTTAATGATTGCTCTCTCTCTCTCTCCCTAAGACGAATCGAGTTCATCAGAAATTCTCTGACAGTATTCAATTTTGTGGAATAAAATGATAACTAATTCATTAAGAAGAACCAGCCAGACAATGAACATTTTAAATCGAATTTTGTTTTAGTTGCTAGATGAACAAATAAATACAGGTAAACCAGAGATTGGCCTATCTTTGGAAACTGTCTATTTTTGGATCTGAAGGTCAAATTTGGCAGCAGGTGCCAAAAAGTAATGAACCATGAGACCCCTATGATACCATAAAATTAGCTCAATCAACCAGGACAAAGTATGTTTTGGCAGCAGGAAGCCGAGTCTACGCGAACACCTCGCTTGTCACAAATGGATTCAAAACCAGCTGCCATCATTTTAGGAATACAGTCGGAAGCCACTGTTTTGGGTTTCCACAGCGTGGACTTGGCGTGGGCGTTTAGCGGACTGTCAGGCAGATGTTTAGGCGTCAGACGGCGTCTGTGGATCGGCTTTGTTTTTACCGCGATGAATCGACATCCTGCACGTCCTCGTCAAAGCAAATAAAGAAAGCGGCGCAAAAGGGTCAGAACAGGCTTCACTTGATGATGCACGGTCATGAAAAGGCATTCAGGTATACATACTCTTATCAGAGATGCATTTGTTGACCGAGCTCTCCTCCTCCTCCTCCTCCTCGGCGGTTCGCAGAGGAAGACCTTGGCCATTTAGCTGTTTTGGCCCCTGATAGGCTGATTCCTTTACAAAGCCCCGGCCGCATTCCTCACAGTTACAGCAGCTTCACGGACTCGTCTGTCAACAAAGATGTTTAGCAAGGAACAAGAGCAGCACGGGTCAAGGCGGATTACCCACCTGAACATCTTTTGAGATGAACCGTAGCTTGTTGCCCCCGGCAACAGTGTGTTTTCACCGCATCGTCCTTGTATAAAAAAAAAAAAAAAAAAAAAAAGCAAACAAGGGGGGGGTGATATTCAACAACACCTCCTCCCATTACGGCTTTTTTTCAGAAGCATTGAAAGAGATTCTCGAAAGTCAGACAAAAAAAAAAAAGTCGCAAAGTGTTTGTGTTTCTGAAGGTTAGCCAGACAGGAACGGGGAAGAAAATAATTTATTTCATTATTTCAAGTGATCCGGAAGCTGAAGAATGATGCAAACTGGGGGCAACAAAGTGGGGGGGGGGGGGGAAGCAGAGGAAAACTGTAGCAAATAAGGAAGCCGGCAGGTTAGAGCCGAGGAGCCAACGGGCCTCACTTTGGATGACTGACAAACGGCAAAACAGGCACCGGCGAGACGGAGTTTAAAGGGAATAAAACAAGCAGGAGAAACGGCACAGCGACTGTCAGGGTAGTTATTAAACTGGAGTGCAACAGCATGAATCTGGATTAATGTCTGTGATGGCAGCCTCAAAAACACGAACAGATTAATTTGTCTCGTTGAAGTCTTATGCAACTCGGTCTAGTCTCGGCCCATTGAAGTGGAGTGAGCAAAAGCCCAGGGGAGGAAAAAAGGCTTTGAGGACTTTGTGTAGCAGACAGCCCACACATAGAGAAATTAATCATCTGCAAATAAATGTGTTCACCTTCTTTTAAATACTTTTTGCAGTGTCCCCCCCCTCAAAAAAAAAAAAAGACTTCCAAGGCACTAAAACTATTCTAAAGATGAATTTGGAGTGAAAGAGAAAAAATTTACGTCCCGCTTGGTGTTTGTGTGTGTGTGTGTGTGTGTGTGTGTGTTGTCGCTCGTTTGGTAACGTGGTAATGTAATGTGTGTTACGCTGACGAGCAGCAGCGTGGTGCAGTGCAGAGGGAAGTGGGAGGCTGAATATTAAAATGACCAAATGTGGACGTTATCAGCCAAAATGCTTTGCATAATAACAAAACGCAGATATAGAAGATGTTAAATGAAAACTCCCAGGTGTAAAAAATAAAAAAAAAAATATCCTAACCGAAACAGGCAGAGCTGTGAATATCTTGAATTTCAGCATTTATTATCTGTTTTTAAAAAAAAAACAAAAAAAAAAAAACGACAATTGTTGCCCACTGGCGAGGGGCTGATCTTGGGATGGTTGTATTTTTCTTGAGAATCCACAGTCAGTGTGTCACCTCTCTGCCTGTACAGAAGGCTTCAGGATGTGATCATCTTTTATATGCTATTATCTTTTATAATGTCATAAGGGCAGCGGAGGGAGAAACCTTACAATTGGCGCATCAAATATCTGACATCGGGCAAGCGCATCACAAACTTGCAGATCTATTTTTTTTTTTTTTGATGAAGAATGCTTGATATAAAAAGTTCTCCAAAGTGGAGCACATTTGTTCCAAACAAAAAAAGCTGGGATCATGTCGAATATGTCATTTTTTTAGAATGTGGAATAGTTCGATATTAAAGCGCTTGTTATCCTCTTCGCCTCACCTTTTGTACGACTGCTGCTGAATTTCTTCTTCTACTCCCTGCATGTCTGGAGTTCTACTTTTTTTTTTTCATGTGCTCATAAAACACATTAATAAAATGCTCTTGTAAAACTACTCCTGTTAAAAGTAATATGCTCTTCGCAGGTGAGCAGCAAACAAAGTGGAGATGATGTTAATGATATCTAGCACACTCCGTGGTCATTGAAAATGAGTGTGCTAGGAGATGAAAGGGCTTTAAAGTGATGCATCACGTTGGAATAAAATTATCATTTGCAGCCCCCTTGAGGATCACGACTCACAACCTCTTCAATTCTGAAAGCACAGCCCATAAATTGTATCAATACACAAAAGTGCAGAGGTAGCCTCTTGTAATGGAATTTCACCTCCAAGGAAGCTGTTTTTTTTTTTTTACATTTTTTTTTATAGAGAATGAAATTTAGCTTGTTTGCACTCTTTTAAACAATTACAGCCCGGAGAGAGGCGGTCTGACTGATGGAGGTTAAAGACGTATCTGCAGGGAATGTGCTGCGGGAGACGGACTCCTTCAAACCCTAAATGGAAGTTTGTGCCGTACCAGACTAAAATATGAGCCGAGCTCCTCAGACGCTAGTTGTAAATCAAGTTAAAGTTCCCTAAGAATAGCCATAAAATCTCCATTTTTTCCCCCCCTGTTTTTCCTCCAGGAGTATATTTGGAAGCAGCTGAGAGAGATTTTTTTTGGATTTGAATATCTTCAGGAAAAGCCCAAACGCAGACATGCTAATGGATTTCTGCGACTTACTTGCATTGAATGGGGGGGGGGGGGTAAAAGTTACAGAATGGGAATGTTTTAGCATTTTATCGTCGCTGGAGTATTATGTTGATGCGCAGTGAAATGCCAGATGCCACAAGACAGACTTTCCTCATTAACCAGTCAACAAAGACAAATTGTCTTTTTGAGGTGCAAAAACCATCAACCAATCAACTTTTGTCTTTCTAACCTTCACTCCAAACTTCCTGTGTACCCTGCTGACAAAAGAAAGCAGTCACTCATTATTCAGTTAGAAGTCTTTGGCATAAATTGCCGCTTTTATTATTTTATATTTAGGAAGTTGTTTGCACAAAATTGATGGGCGACATTCCCAAAACTCGCCCAAGTTACAGGTTTCCCAGAGGCATGACTACAGTAGGTGACCCAGAGACTGCCCGAAAGGGTGGTCAATCGGTGGAACATGATCAATTGATGCATAAATGATAGGTTGTGGGTTGTGAAAAAAGCGCTAGTATTAATCCTCAATCAATGGAGTGATTAGTATGTTCGCCTCCATTGCTTTGCAGGAGGTAAATCCGATCGTTAAGCCGAAGATGTTGGCTCCTGGCAGCTCCCGATCAAAACTGTAGAGCAACTGGGGTAACCCCATTTCTCCCTTTTCTTCTCTTCTCTTCTAATCTTGCCATGCGAAGACCCGTAATTTCACCATCTTTACAAAAGTTCTGCACACCTGTAAATGCAATCAAGGTGTTTTTCACAGTAAACAGGATTACGCAATTAACGTAATTGAAAGTCGTAAATCACGTCGTAATATCTATGTCAACATAAAGTGAAGTAAATGCTTTGTAATTGGAAATTTTTTTGTGGCCCGTGCCGATGCTGCCAAAGGTGCAGATTAAATTATGAGAGTTAGAAACAATAAAACACAATTAGGGGAATGTCATTAGGCATTAGCATACGTTCACAGAGCAAATAATAGCCAGACATGACTTTTTTTTTTCTACACTGATGCATTTTTAAAGGCTTTAACTTGGAGCCAAAAAATTGGTGCTTTAGGAAAATTAAAGTTGAATTAAGTTTTAATACGCAGTTATGCAATAGCAGAGTTTCTCTTTTTATAGGGCGATATTACAATTTCTTTAAAGTGCCATTTAGAAAGACTTCCTTAGATTTTGATGTTGGGATTTAGCACACAATATTGCTTTAATGTGCTCAAGGAAACACTAATGCATTTTCATGTCATATGGGAGTTGTGGAAATTACCATATTCTGAATTGTAGATGCAGTTGATATCAATATTAAAGTCGTAATTTGGCTGGGAACCTCCGAGAGCACTGATATCTGCCATTATCGTACCTCTGAACAATGCTCAAGTGCTCTAAAACACAAACAAAACACGGACGCCTAAAAGTCAGCCGAAGTCACTGGCGCGTTTAACCCTAACTCACCTCAGCCAATCAGCCGTCTTTAGTTCATCTGATGACGCCGTGAACATGGCGATTTTTTTCATTTCCCAAACTTTGCATCCAGTGGGAAGCCTTGACATGATTTGTTAGAATCCGCGGTCGATCTTGAGGGAGCGACAATTTTTCGACTGGATGTTGAGTTAAGTTAATTATGAGCACTTTGTGAGGGGAATAATGCACCACCTCATGTTGCATAGGGAGTAACCGCGACACACATGGAGGGGAAACAACAATGCAAGAAGGATGCTGGGGGAGAAGGAATGAAAGGGGAGGAATGGGGGAAGGTCTGGGAGGTCGGGACTCTCTCATTGTTTCCCTGCATGCTCCAGTTCCAGCCGTCAAGCTAGCTCTTTGTTTAAGCCTGAGCACATAGCATGTCTGGCTCCCGGGCGTTGCTGCCGCTGCCGGAAGGCTGGAAACCGAGGGGGTCAGCAGATTTTCCGAACCACTGCTTTACAGTGGGTTGCCTTTCAGGAGAATATTGTTCCGACTGTACTCATTCAACAGGCGTCAAGCTCAGTTTTGTCTGTTACGCTCAGGGGCGGTTGATCGCCGTCATGACGGGCGAACGAGCCGTCAACAGGGGGAGGAAGACTTCAACGAAGGCAAAGCAACTTGATGAATGGAACTGATGTCAACGCTGCGTAGAACGGAGTCGAAAAGTCAGGGGAAAAGTTGTAGTTTTGTGTGCATGAAACAAATGCTTTTTACTTTAGGAGCCTTTTTTTTTTTTTTTAAATTGCGGTTTCTATTTGGAAAAATGGAGGACATCATCTCTATCTGATGACTGTTGAAAACTACCTCAGAGAAGTTTGGTGTGAGGTGCACCATCCCCTAAGAGAAAACAACTTAAAAAAACAACAACTACTGGTCACGTGTTGAAATCCATCATTACACCATCTTTTTAAAAGTTGTTTGAAAACCGATCAATAACTAGAACTTAAAGATACTTCCAACCTATTTCTGTTTTTTGGAATAACATCTTAGATGATCCTATGTAGAAGAATTTTAATCATATTTCAGTTTGCATTATAACAATTAGGATAGTTATCCGCTCCATTCACCGGATTACAGTATAATTACGCACATGAATACAGACTTAAGGAATGTTTCTCAGCTGCGGACGAAGCAATCTGCTGTCAATCATCCCGACACATTTTAAAAAATGCCCGTACTACATGCAGTCATACTTTCTCCTTGACACGGCACTCTAGAAACTCTCATTTTTAGAATGACTTTCCCTGCATGTAAACAAAAATCCTGACTCACTGATGACTAAGACGATGCCGGTCTGACTAAATTGGCAACAGCAGCTGTAAAAAATCATCTCTGTGCAAGTCCGTCATTGTTATCAGACAAGCTGAACGAATGTAGTTTGTTCTAACAATCGTACGACGGACTCTTATCCCTAGTGACAAAAGCCTCTTAGTGATGCATTGTTTGTTTTTTTTTTTTCTTTTTCCGTTTGAGTTATTTCGGTTGTATTTTGGGAGGATTGCTTCGACGTCTATTTTGAGGACCAAGTCAGCGGAGCTCCCTCGGCATATACACGAGAATGTTAAATTTAGGGTAAGAAAAGGGTAATCTGGAAACACGTTTTGTGTGGGAAGTATGGCGCGTCAAAACCTAAAGCGATCACGGCTTGGGGAATATATCGCCGCAAGTTAACCTGACTTGACAAGCGGAACGCCAAACGGCAAAAATTCAAAAGGACAATAGTTCTCTTTGAAGGAACGGAGCATGTGTGATGCCTGGTAATGAGTCAGAGCACAGGAAGGATGTGACACGGGTGGTTTTGATTCTGTCGGGGTTGACGTGACATTGATTCACACGACTGATGTTTTTAATTCAAAGGGTTCTTCCTGTAACTGGAAGGTTGGGATGCGGTAAAAAAATATCCGCTCGCCAGGATGGAGTCTCTTTTGTCGCATCACCGGTTTGTCACGATTTTTACCACGTTGACAAGTTGTCCCACAACACCAGTAAATACCGGTGTTAGCATCTTTCAAATGACATCCCTCAGGCCACACTGAACAGATGCTCTGAAGCAGAGCAGCTTTGCTTTATAATCATACAGGTTTTTTTTTTTTCTTATTAATCTATTTACTTATTTTTTGCTGCAGAAGCACGCGTTACCCTCAGTACAAAAGCAAAAACATAGTCATTTCATTATCTTGTGAAACAAGTGCGACTGCGACTACGCTATAATCTTCGGCCGGCGTGCGGCATAAACAGTGTGTCGGTGTGTAATCGGTGGAAAATACAGGCCACACAAACATTTACATTTCCTCGACACACTCAACAAACACTCGCCCGTACAGATAGGATGGCTTAATGTTGAACCTGAGTGTTGACATGATGCATTTTTGATTAGCAATACGTCCTCCACAATCTTGTTGAATCACAACATGCACTGCTCCACAAATCCCGAGTTTTAACCTCCATCTCACCCGTTGGTAGCTGCTGTTTTTTTGTCATCATCGCCTTTGTTTTTAATCTAACATTGATCATGCTGTAATGCCATAATCCTCCATCAATCACCATGGCTATATCTGGCTCACGCCGATGTCATGTGACAGGCCTGATTTTACTTATTTTCCTTGCATATATTTGCTCTCCAATGCTAACAATTGTGGTCTTAATTGTATTTGTGGGTTGATCTCGATCTCTGGTTTAAAGTTGACCCAACTACGACCATTTCGTCACATGAGGATGGCTTCTCCAACAGTCACTGACAGTTGACCTTTTCAAAAATGAAGTAACTCCTGTAACACGATTCGTTCTTTGGTATATAAAAAAAAAAAAAAAAAAAAAATTATGAACATGAACTGTAAATTGCCCTTTTAATGTGTCGCGTTAACATTTTTATGTCCCTCCCCATAGAATGCATATGGGCCTCCTCTAGTCTGACCACCAAGGAGAAATCAATGAAATTTTACACATGCTCTGTGGCCATAAAAGTTTCATAACTCATTTTGGCGGGTATGTTTTACCCACATCAACGTCATTGGAGACCTTGTATAAGTTTTCTATTTTTAATTGGAAGCATGAAAAACATCCCCAGACAAAAGATGCACAAATAACTATCATCTTTGTCCAAGTAAAGTTTGAAATTTGTAACTAACAGGTAGTTTTCACATCGTCCTCGCATATGGCCAAACCTCAAGACAACTCTTGCCTTCTCGCTATAGCATATGTTAAAAGATACTGGACTTAAAGGAATAGAACACCGTCATCAAATTTGGAACGAGTAATTCAACTAATTTTTTATTACCGTATTGCTGGTGTCCCATTTTTTAAAGGTGTGAAATGTCGGGGTCAAGATTTAGAGACTTTCCTGGACCACAAACCATCTCAACTTGGCGCCAATTTGCCTAACTCACCTTGTCTGCAAGTAAAAGCCAAAGAAGAGACTTCGGTTAACATTGGCCAGTGTTCAAACGGTTGGTTCATCTCCAGTTAAATACAATTTGCTTTTGTAAATTTCCAATAGAGTCATAGTGTTGTACATCATGTTACTCCAGCACTAGTCGACAGCATTATCTTTCACACGGAAGACGGTGTTTTGGCTCTCAACCAGGAAGAATAAAATAAAATATTGAGTGTACAACACCTCGTACAAATTGTTCCGACACGGTCAGTTGTCTCCTCCTGTTTTTCTCCCCACTGATTCTTGGACAGGAAAGCTTTTATGGATCGGTCCACTTCACCTCGGGGGCCAGAGGTTACGGCGGGGTCAGCGGTGTCTGACTCTTCAACAGCTCTGGTTTGCGCCTAAGCCGATCCCCGCCGCTACGCCACGAACTCTCCCCTCGTTTCTCGTTGGCTCCGCAACGTTATTACGATTCTGATTGTCGTCTTGTTTCCTTTTGCTCAGGACCGAGGACTTTATTTCCAGAAAGATCCTGCCCTCAGCGCTGACCTTTCCATTTACAGAAATGGGACAATCATTCACAAATCACACCGCTACGTGTATAATATCCAAACTGTTTGATATCGCAGGCCTAATGAAATGACTTGCTCTTCTTTGTTGCAATTATAGGAAAAGGTCAGCGTCATAACTGATGTTGAGCTGCAAGCACGACTGTCCTACTTCACATTATCTAGTGTTTGGGCCACAAAATATCAGTATGGGCCATTCTGTGTGACATTTTTCCTGGGTGGTATTTCACACTATCAGAAATTACTAATTTATGGTGGATGCTTTCTTTGGAGCTTCTTTTTGAAATGACTATTTTATGGTACATTTGTTTGAGTTATAATTCAGACATTTATGAGTTTGAGGATATTAGTGTGTCTCAAACCATGACTGGGAAAATTACCCTCACTTGTAATTTTGTTATTCTCTGCAAATGTAACCCGTGAAATATAGGGAAAGAGGAAGGTAGGAAGAAAATTACATTTTGGTACAGCTAGAAAAGTGGGGTTTTTTTGAGAGTGTTGTGCCACCCAGCGATTTAGAGTAACTGTAAAAAAAAAAAAAAACTAAAAAGGACCTGAGTTACGGGCGTCTCTCCACGTTTCGGCAGATGAAGAGAATCCTTTTTTTTTGGATCTTGTTGAGCATTTTCCTCGTATGCCCCCCCCCCCACCCCCTCCAGCTTCTATTCACAGCAGCCACCTGTTGGTTTTGTTTGGCCACCATGGTGAAGGAGAAATGGGTGGTGTCTGATGCGGCGCTGACGTCAATGCACAACGCCGGCGCCTCGCTACACAACGCCTTCCCGTGATGTCTTTGACATCGTGCCACGGAACCGAGAGCTTTTGTCTTCCTTCACAGCATTTTGTGAACATCGTGGCATCAAGAAAAGTCAAAACCAGGAGATGGAAGATGTCTGATTCGCTTCAGAGCTGTTCGTAGATACCTTTGAAAGAACTAATTAGTGCTACTGTTGAGTGAAACACCAGGCCAGCGCAAACTTGAATGAAATTGAACTATTTTGTCTAAGAAGAAATTTCCTTTCAGCTGTCGGAAGACGTGACAGAAATATAATTATATTAATAACAACTAATAATGAAGCATCGTCAGGAACTGGGAATTATTCTTCATGTACCGAAGACAGGTTTTTTGCAAAATCAATGTTGCTTGTGGGATAAAAAAACCATTGGACTGCCTTCCGCGGATTTAAAAACGAGTTTTTGAGTTTATACCAGGAACTGTGTACAAATAAATACATCTCAAAAGAAGAGGAGCTAAATTCGGCGTTGTGCTGAATTTAGCTCCTAGCTCATTTCCATCTGCGATCTCGAACTGTCTGGGAAAAAAAGAAATAAACACAAACCTAGAGTGTTCATAGGTTTTATTTTTTTGCCCCCTGCGTCTCATGCAGCTGCAGAATGTCAGCATGATTAGCTCTTCAGCAAGATGCAGTATCCCATTAACACAATGGCAATTCAATTATCTTATTGTTTTCCACTTTGAGGCATCTTTGATCTTTGTCAGTTTGCTCATGTGCACCTACGACAGAAGTTTTAGTTCGCTCACATCAACACAAATTGAGTTTTTCCAACCAGCTGGGCCATCTTTGTCTTTGGAGATAATTTTTTACATGTTCAGTCGATGCAAGTTTGCCAATAATTGATCTACATAATAATATTGTACGTTTAAATGATGCCCAGGGGTTGGGGTTGGTTCAGCATCTGAAGGTAATGCATAGAAATTGATGTTAAGATCATGAGGAAACTCAAAGGAAGTCTCTTTAAACAAATAAAATCTTTATTCTCATGGTATCATTGGGTTAGACATGACAATACAAAAGGGCAATGGATTCTAGCAACAAAGCTCCACGTCCATTTCCTGAATCTGCTGTCAGAGAGTTTGTGCAATACAATATTTATAATGTACATTTAATTAATTTAGTTCACAATAATGGACTCTAATACAGCTGGTCTAAAAGGATCCATTAAACAAAATTAAGAATTCTTGGCTGGCATGTAGTTCTGTTCATGGAGAAAATCGTTCTACAGTATTCAATTAGAAACCAAGTATCTGTGAATGAGAGCTTTGCATGTTTTCATCATTTATCAAATCAGCTAAGGCAGGACTGTCTATTTTGTCTGCAGAAATGGAGGGATTGACGAACGAAAAGGTGTTTTGACTTTGTGCTATAACTGTCGTTTGTCTTATGTAGTGACAGAATGCATTTGCATAGAAGCCGGGACATGTGACAGCCCAGCCACCCGGCGTTATAAATTTGTCTGAGGTGGTGTGAGTCTTCATCTGTGATCAATTGAGGATGACTCAGCTGTGTCGTTCCGCTGCTTGCAGTCACACAGGATGTCCCGGCAGCTTTTGTCTGGCTGGAGAGGTTTTTCTTCTTCCTAGCCAAGTGGCAATTACGAGGAAATGATTGACATTTCATCTGAGCGGAACACAATTTGATGCCACGACTTCGTTTCTGCCCCAGACCTGCTGGAACAACACCCTTTCTGTACCTTCTGAATTACAAATCAAGCCCTGCTGTTGAGCACAGCTCCAACTAGCATGGCTGAAAGTGAAGTTAATGTTTCTACTGACTCCAAAGTGGAGTGATTTCAACACTGTGGAAGTGGCTTCATTACTGTAGACCAGCAATACAACAAACCTCTGCAATTTATAAGTGTTAATAGACTATCAGAGCAAAGGGGCCAGTATGACACATTTATTTACTACCTCAAGTAGAATCAGTCAGTTGAGGATAGGCAGAGCCAAAAAGCCCATTAGGAGAACTTAACAGCGATATGTCGTTCCAATTTTTCAGTGTTTTCTGGTGTCTTCAAGAATATTGGTATAGAAGATGTTACTGAAGAGTCGTGTCATCCACCCCTACAACAGTTGAAGCCTCAAATTGCTTGTTTCATCCATTTCACCATCTATCTAAACATTCATTCACCTCCACTTCTCCGGGCAATAGTGGCAACAGACTAAAAGGTGTATTCCAGTCGTCCCTGTCACTAGCCACATCTCCCAGTTCCTCCAATGTCTTCCCAGATGAGATATGTTACTCCCCAGACAAGTTTTTGGGGTCTTGTCCCAGTTGGACGTTCCACGGAAAACCTCTACTCTGAGCTCCATTTGGGTATCCGTTCACATCACCACGTAGCTAATGCTCAGCCTGACCAAGGTCGCACATTTCAGCCATTTGTATCCCTGATCTCACCGTTTTGGTCGCTATCCAGAGCTCGCATCAGTAGGTGAGGGTTGGAATGTAAATCGACTGACAAATCAAGCACTTCAGTCTCCTGCTTGGCAACACAATGACACGATACACTGACCACAATACTGCTGCCACTGGACCGAATCACCTGTCTGGTTCATGGTCCATTTTCCAGTCACTCATGATCAAGACCTGAAGATAATTAAACTCCATCGCTTGAGTTATTTACTTACTCCCAACCCAAAGGGGCAATCGACCACTATTCCCATATCGGAGATAATAACTCTCATATCCACCACTGAAACTGCTACAGCACATGCCAAGCACATG
Organism: Antennarius maculatus; assembly: GCA_013358685.1. NCBI lineage: Eukaryota > Metazoa > Chordata > Actinopteri > Lophiiformes > Antennariidae > Antennarius > Antennarius maculatus. Next base: position 2,630,765 of record CM023617.1, on the reverse strand, counting down.
AAGCTACCTTAAACCCTGTTTTCAGCAAAGAGCTGATGTACAATTTGGATTTACCCAGACAGGACGCACTTCACGCCTTGACAGTGCTTTGAAATCCAGACATTTTTTGGCACAAGGGGCAACTTTGGGGGCAATCGAGACCAACTGGATTCCAGTTGCAAAAAGACAAAAGACATTTTGTTTAATTTGTTTTAACACCATTGCAAGTAAAGAAGTTGTGTTACCTCAGTCTGGTAACTAAGTGTGGTTAAATCTTAACATCTGACTGTGTGTTTGAATAATGAACACAAGGTGCAAGTCCCATCCTCCCTCTGTCTATTTGACATGTTCATTTTGAACATTTAAAGATTCATCAGTTGTATATTCTTGAAAAGTAAGTCCAAGTGCACCTCGGTGTTCAGTTAAACTCTTCCGTGCTCGACAGTGACATTTTTGTGAGCTCGCGGCGAGCGTCGCAGAAAAGAAATTGCCTAGCGAGGACATAAAATGAAACTCCCAGGGCAAATCAGCCTGCATTCTTACTGGAAGAATTATTTCATTTCAAGACACTAGCAGCATATTAGAGACAGTTCTCTAAAATACATGCAAGGGAAAAGGCTGGCTGTTTCTATTTAATGCTCTACAAACATGACCCTGTTAGAGGATAAGGCTACTTTAGGGAGAGGATCCCAGGGAACGGAAGCTGTGTTCTGACCAGAATATTCCTTCCTGGGGAATTACATTCCACTGTTGATCTCCCAAAGATGGATTACTCACTTCAAGGAGAGACTGTATTTGACAACGTACTTGCGGTATGTGCTATTTTACTTTTGTGTCATTGATATCAAATACAATGTTGAGCGGCCAACCAAAGACATTGTCCTGATCAGCTTTACATTAAACACTCCGAAAGGCAAAATGCCACCTTCTGTTGACATTAAACATCATATCAGGATTTACTCGTACTCATCCTGACTCTACAGCTGCATAGTGTCTCCTGTGGCTCTGGAGGAGCTTTGCTGAATCTGACAAACTAGCCCCCAGTGGTGCAAGCTTGGTTGCAGAGGCCACAAATTCATAAAAGAGAACATGCGTTAAAGTTGGACAGGAAGCTTGGAAGGTTGCTTTCCAGGCAGAGTGTGCTGTAATTGCATTGTGGGATATGTCAGAATTAAAGTAAGGACAACTTGACCCCTGCTGCATTAGTTTAAATAGTTAATCTCCATCTCTTAAATCATCCTGAAAGTGTTTTTTCATGTATAATCTTGCTGTACCTATCTTGGGTTAGAAATCTGAGATAAACAATGTGATTCATGCCCTTGCAAACACAAGAATTGCCTCAAAATTATCAGCAGATTGCCAAGAAATTGGCTGAATGCATTCATGCTCCTGCACTTTGCCCGTGGCCTTTGCTTTAGCATTAACAGAATGAGCTAATAAATATAAAAAACAAACATGCAAGACTACAAGAAGGGCTAAATCATCAGAATGCGCTGTTTTTTATTGTTTTTTTTTAAGGAATGAAGTGAACACTGCAGCTTTTAGGGGCAGCCAGCTGGGTTGAACAATTTATCAAAATATTACAGGAATGAAAATATGGCACCGTCCAAATCGTGTCACGGCGTATTATTATAAATGAAGCATTGTGGTGCTACAGAGACGTTGCGGTCTACAAATCATTTTTCTCCAGACCTAAGGGAGTGTGTTTGTTTGGTGCGCACCCCAGCAGAAATGACATTATCATCATAATTTTAGATTTTTTTTTTCTTTTTTTTTTTTTTATTCCATTCAATGAAAACGAAATCCCAAAATTACCTCTGCCAACCAATAAGATGTGATGAAATGTTGACTTCAATACACACCAAAATAATTGCAATATGATTTTTTTTTTTTTTCTTTTTCATAATGTTTAGCCCTACAGCCATTGCATTCTGTTGGGGGGGGGGGGGTTGGCTTGCTGAGACATTTCAGCCCATTTTGAGGGTCATTCGGTTCAGATAGGGAAATTAATGGAGCAAATCGATTTAATGTGAGCCTCACCAAGATATAAGGAATGGAACATAATGCAAATGGCCACAGAACATGATTGCTTATTGCACTTGTGTATGTGATTAGAGGAAGGCACACAGCATTTTGCACCACCATCACCTCCCTTTTGTCATTTTAATATTCCCAGTAATTATATTACAAATAGTTGTGGCCTTCTCACAACTTAAACACTCATAATTTTGAGTATATTATTAAATACCTAAAAACATCCTTGGACTCTGCCTCGCGGCTGTTTCTGTGTGTGAAATGTGTGTGTGTGTGTGTGTGTGTGTGTGTGCAATGTGTCGACAGTCACAAGAAACTCTTCCTCGTAACTTGTTGTGGCATTTTTGACAGCAATTATTTGCAAGCAGCGCACCATAAAATTAGCATTAAAATTGCTTCAAACGATATGACACAATTTTCAGTTGGTTTCACCCCTTTTTTAAAAAAACAAAACAAAACAAAACTCAAATTCACCGATGCTTTTACTTCCCTTGAATAAATAATGAAACCTTACCTTCCATTTGCCAACGTAGATGGCAAATGAACTTCAGCAATCTGTGACATTTGTTTAAGGTGCAGGACAAACATCTGTCACCTGATGTCACTTTTCTGAAAGCTACACTTTTTTTTTTTCCCCCCCTACACCCTTTAATAGTTCAGTGTAATTTGTCAAATCTGCTTTCTAATAGGAGTGCTTTGCATCAACTTTGCATTTGTCTTTGCAAAGTTTGCGCGACAGTTGCAAAAGAGATCTTGTACCCAATCAAAACAGGAAAAAAAAAAAAAAACAAAACAAAAAAACAGACAGATTGCAGTTCAATTTTAATATTCAGACATATTTTTTCAAAGGCACATTTTAGTCAAAATGATGTATGTGGATTAGTGGAAACTTAGCTGACTGTATGAGAACATTCTGCCATGGGGAAAGACATGTCATTGCATTGAGAGATTAGTCTGCTGCGTGCCTCAATCACTCACACTCTTTGTCAGGATAAATATTTCCCATGTCTGGAGGCCGGCCAGGCGACTGGAATCAGTGCTTCACTTTCTGCCATGCCTGAGATGCTGCTCGGTCTTGTACCAAGTCATTACCGTGACATGGCGGGGGGTGGGTGGTGGGTGAGAGTTATGCAAAGAAACGACTTCCTGAGAGACCTCGCTGAACCTACCGGACAAAGCCGCTAGTGTGAGGGTTATTTCAGGTCGTTGCTTGTCCTGTTTAGCATGGGAATCGTCACTTGAGCTTACTTTAACCGACTTAATTACCCCGACACCCTCCAGTCCCCCTGAATTTATCATTTTCTTCCATGTCCCGGGAGGTGCAACTAAAGCAATAACATCACCTGTGCCAAACCAATGGCTTATTGATTGGCACCCTGAGACGGTAGGGACACTGCTTGTACAAGAGTAGAACGGTAGGTCTTGTAGGGAAAGTGGTGTCACGCTCAAGCTTTTTCTCAAATTTCCTAGCTTGAGTTAATGAGTAGCAAAGGTTCCCCGCCACACGTTTGTAATTGCCCTCGAGTTGGCACGTGAAATGGCCGAGAGCAGCAATTTATTGGGTAAAGCAAAAATAAGAAGGGAAAACGGTCAAGGGACTGCCAACATACCGAGGAGCCCACCAACCGCGAGTTGGATCATTAGTCCGCTGCATTCGATGACCTGGCAACCAAACGATTTACGACGGGATCCGGCGAACATGAGTTCTGGCTTGACCCGAAGCAAAAAAAAACCCCCAAACCCCTGTGCGGTTATTAACTGATAGCTGTGTCTTTATTTCAGTGTAATATTCAGAGCATTCTGATAAATAACACTCAGCTAAGAGAGGTCGGTGTGCTCTGATTGCACCTGATGGATGAGACGTGGTTTTGGTGACCAATTTCAATCCTAAATCCGATGTTTTTGTCTCTTCTCTGCTAAACAAAATGAGAATGTCTTAAAGACTTGTTCCGCCTGTTGTCGTCGGGAGTAATTTAGTGGCTAATTCAAGACAATGCTGCAGAATTATTAAAAAAACAAAACAATGAAATACCACTGCAATGACCTAAATAGACTTAGAAGAGGCTTGCTTTATAGTCTAATAAGGTAGAACAAAAATTGGATTTATTGTTGACCAACAAGAGACACTTTTAAATCAAGAGAAATGACAGTCTGGAATGAAGCCGTGCAGCACTCAAGCAACAGTTTGTGTGTTTTTTCTGTATCGATGTGCGCAGCGGTAAGAGGTAATCCCGCTGTATGTGTGTTTGTTTCTCGGTATATATAGTTGTCTTCCTTTCCTCTTCCCCCTGAAATCACTTCTTGGATTTATTCTCCATCTCCCTGGTGGAATGGTTTACGTTAATGGTACAATTCCCTTTTGCGAACACGATGACCTTCCCTCCATTAGCGATGCAGAAGCCTTTTCACATGCGTCTCGTCTCGAAGCAGCTCCTCTCTACGTTGTTTAAACACACTATATAATAACAAAGATAATCATCTCAGAGGGCAATAGCGAGAATGCAAGTCTGCTCTTTTTTTTTTTTTACTGCCACTGTAGTCATAAAGCTGCTATGAGCGCTTCCCCGACCATGAAATTTTTATAATTCTATGCCATCACTGCCAGCTAACTGTGCACCGCAAAATTAAGTGAAATTAAACACAATCAAATCGGCCCAGCTGCCAGTGGGGACAGAAGAATGAGACTGTCATATTGTTGGCATGGAGAAAAAATGAAATATAGTGTGCATTTAAATATATATGTATAGGAAATGGTACATTAAATACAGTTAATAAAAACAAATGAAATGGGACAAGCCAAATAAATACATTAGCCTTCTGTTTTGATGGATTCGCAGTAATAGCCGGAGCAGTAATTTTTGCAGGCGCTGAAGTCTGACTACACAAAAAGCCGTCTTGCATGCGCCGCTGCCGAACGCGGAGCTGCGATGAGCCACCGCCGCTTCAAAGACGCCCCATCAATCACAGGATCAGTGAGAATGAGGCCTTTGTCAAACAGAGAAGACCGTACAGGAGGGTTTCTGTCAAAGCTGTGCATCCTCTTCCTATTCATTAATACATATTTGAGAACATGTCCAGTTATAGGTTAATTTGCAGCCAACTATTTCTTCTGCAACATCAATAAGGTGCCTTTTAATGTTGTCTCAAAGTCAGGAATGCCTTCATCCTGATACGAATATGGAGTTTCTGCTGTTTGAGCTGAATCCTGTCAGTCAGACGATTTTCTGTGTTTGTCCATCACCAATCTTTTTTTAAATTTCTTTTTCCCCCCACTAATGACACTAACTCTGCATTATAATGACCAATAAAGTACTGTAAAGCATCTAGACAGAAAAGGCAGACGGCTATCTCTTCAATCCTTCAATCTACTTGGTACCAATCCACAGAGGCGGTTGTGAAGGTTTCCCAGAGTCTGTCAACATGAGCCGATGGAACAAAAGGGAAGCTACAGTCGTAATCCCGTGAAAAATAGAACCTTGAGATCTCGGTTTCTCTCTTTTTTTTTTTTTTTTTTTTAGGACAGAAGTTGGAAAAAGGGGCATGTTCTCTCCTTTTATGTTGATTCCTATCAGCCTGTCATTTAAGAAAAGGTGCTGAAGAGCTGCTGTTCTGCTGTGACGAGCAAAGGACCATGAAAAGTATCCTCGTATCGCAAGTTTGCATGTGAATGAAAAGAAGCGTTCTCCTTAAATCGAGAAGACCACATATGCACAATGTAGAGTATTGTCAGAGAGACATATTCATTAAGTGACACAGCACAGCCACAATGGATGAACAAGTCCAATTCAGACATTTGCACATTGGCAAACAAAGGGCTTGTTGAGAAAAGGTAATGGAGCCAGTGGGATGGCATAAAGGCTAGAGATAAAGGGACACTGCTGTTTTACTGCAAAACCCGTCAGAGAACCGGTGACAGCAGACATCCAGCGGCGAGAATCAGAACTAAAGTTACGGAGACGCCGACGTGATGAATCTGCATCTATTGGATTTCAGTGACTGAATGGAATATTTTATTCTGTGGCGGGAATGAATGAAAATCTCTTTAAGCTGCGTTAATTTGTTTCGTTCAATCAGGGATATAGACCAGTTTGCCGGACAACCAAAACAACCATCTAAAAAAGGCTGAAGAACTATGGAGTTGACGTTTCCCCGTGGATTTGTCAATAAAAAATTTAATATCTACATTTTTTTTTGGAGTACTTCAACCAATCTTTTGCTGGAAATTTATAGAACTAGACTTCTATCATAAAAAATAACAATCAATGGAAACACTGATGTTGAACCGAAAATTCAATGCAGGAAAAACCACAGCAATGAAACTTTTATGGGAAATTGATGCAAAATAAAAAATCTTGCAGATTATGCAAACTATCACTCTCTCCGAAATCAATGCGTGTCACGACAAAAAAAACCCCCCAAAAAAACAGAAACGAGTCCCGGCAATAAAAACGTAATGTATCCCATAAGGCCCGGCGTCTCTCCTGCGGTCCTTCCATTTTGTCCTGGACTCATGCTGAGTTGCTCATGCATGTCTGCCCTAACACATCATTGCAGATCAAAGCATGGCTGGGTTATGTAAAGCTGAAGGGGCTAATAGAGTGACCGCATCCAATACAAAATGTATTACGGTGCATTTGCTCCTGACAGGGATTGATGGGATACATTAGCCAATGAAATTGGGGGTTTCTGCAACACGGGGCGTACTTGCTCCGGCACGGTGGAGACATTTCTTTTGCTACTTGAGCACAAAGGATGACTCGATTAGAGAACCTAGGCAGCTCTAACTGGACGTTTTACCCTGGTTTTGTTTCTGCCGTAACGGAAAAGTGAACGATCGGAACCCAAAACAGTGATTCTGGGGAAAAAAACCTGTATGTAACTTGAGATGGAAGTTGTCTGAAAAACTTAATCTGAGCCAACGCAACTTGAAAGTAACTTGACAGAATCATTCGCGTTGCTTTTACGTCTTTATCGTTTGCTTCTGTCATTTCCATCTTTCATTGACAATGAATACTCCAAATTGATGCTGAATTTCTTTATGGATAGAAATCTGCAGTTCTCCACTAATTTAAAGAAATCTTTCCCCGTCTTATATCTTTGATTGGTCAGCCCAAGTGGCGTAAAAACAGTCAGCAACACCAGACCTACATCGGTCACCAAAGCAACAGAGATATGGAGCTTGACGATGACTAAGATTAAAAACTATACTCCTTATTACTTTTATTAGACGTTAACTTCTGACCTGAGACTTTATACGCTTCCATCCATTCCCTCTCGTTGTCCGTTTTTCCTCACATTTACTTCTCCCATGCATCGATGGCTTTTATTGGAAGTGTTTGTGAGGAATTGATCTATTCTCACTCCTCACAAAGACTGCTGCCAGAAAAATGTTGGATGTTTTATTTCTTTCTCTACATGCCAGGCAGATAAAAGACGGCATTTCTGCAGCTCAGAATGGAGGCTGGTATTTAGGACAGGGAGCTGAGAACTTTATGGATTACCTAACACATTATAAGATGCAGTCAGAACATAAAGCAGGCTGGAGACCGCGGCTGAGGGAATGCGACAACGAGTGGCAGTTGTGATGATAAAAACTTCGCCGCGGGGAGTCGTGGAGCGAGGAGCATGACCCAGTTGCCGCCGACGCCCAGGGACGCTGAGTCACGGCGCCGAAATGACTTTCACCTTGGACCATTCTGGCTGAAGTGTGGTGCGAGTGCCACTTTGGAGGAGTTCTGGGGTTTCTGACAGCAAGGTCGCTGAAACGGTCCTCAGTCGATAAACTGGCAAATAAGGCAATTACAATCCTGGAGAATCGACTGGAAAGCGTCCCGCGCCTGCTTTGTGTCGCAAAGGTTTACATTTTGTAGGTAAAGGTGGATTTTCTTTCTGTTGATAGTGTAAAATCTGGTTATGGAATCAATTCGTTCCAAAATTGTATTGATAATTGTGGTTTGTCCAAACGCTGATTGTTTTTCAAGAGGGTACAGTCATTTAAAACTCTTCCTAGAGTTGCAGAATCATCCCAAGTTTTCCAATTACTTATTAAATCTATGGCACAAGGTAATGGACAAGCTTGAGCAGTGATGCAGGACGTATCCTTACAAAGGTAACTTTGTAATCCAGATCCTTGGAGACCATCGGATTGGCTACTAGTTTTGGTCTGATTTCATTCTTTTGCACTCCATTGGTTGATGGGACCCAAATTGTAAATGAATCAGAATCATTCTATGTTATTTCAGATAGGCTACATCACATGTGTCAAACTCAAGGCCCGGGGGCCAAATGTGGCCCTCCATATCATTTTATGTGGCCCACGAGATTATAAAAGGTCAAAGTGTCTAAAAATAAAATATTTTTTTCTGTGCTACTGTAATGTTTGTGACTTAGATTACATTGAGTTAGATTTAGTTAGATTTATAAGTTACGTCTGGACAAGTGAGAATGAGTTTGACACCCCTGAGCTATATCATCTATTATAATTCAAATGATGCTTTGTGATGATGGAGGCTTGTAGATGTAGGTGGTAGTTAGCAGGGCTGATAAATGGATTTTATTTTTACTCTCCCTCGTTAATTGCGTCAAAGCGGGGTGTTATTTGGTAGCTGCACATTGTAACAGCGTTTGCAGCGGCTGATGTTTCTTGGCAGGCATTCAGAAATGTTTGCTTTCACTATGGCATGATGGGGAGCTTATACTAACAGCCAGCTAAACACACCCACTCCCTGAAGCCGAGCTGGTTTTTTTTTTTTTTTTTTTAAGAGCTGACGGTTTTCATGCTTCATCTGATTCTTCACCATCTCCCATTAGACTTGTCAAACCTCATGAGATTTGTAGGATGCTTGAAAATAAGCACGGTTGTGCCTTTTGTTTAAGGAACAAGGTGTTGGGATTTTATAAGCAAATACAGCTGCGGAAATCCATTTTCTTATCGGACGACGAATGGCGGAGCATTTTTAAACGCTGATTAGAGAAAGAGAAAATAGATTTTTGGAAAATGGTGAAAATCATCATCCTTTTTTCTTAAAATACTGCTATGGGAACCCAGAGAATCATCTTTTAAAAGTCTCCTGGCATGTTTTATCCCAAGTTGAAATGACTCGAGCTTTAAGCTTGATTAAACCTTTAAAAAAAGCTTTATTAATCTAACTCTACCTTAGTGAGGTTGTTAGCTTTTATGAGCTGCTGCCAAATTAAAAAGTCCATGCTTTTGAACTGGGGTTTGTCATGCTTACTAAACTATGATCTCGACTAAATGGGAAGCAGGCAAAGCAGGAGAGCACTAAATCATGTTGACAATTGCTAATGAATATTCCAGGTGCCAGAGAAGCAGACTGTGGAGCTCTGCTGCTTCCCAGATAAAGTGAAACCAAACCCCAGTAGAAGATTTACACTAGTCATCATAAGCAGCAGTGTACCTTCCTCCATACTTGCATAACAAAAAACCACTTTGAATTCTTCAGCACGGATTCTTCAAGACGCCAACAATTTTTTTTTCTTCTTCTTCTCCCCCCCCCCCCACTTGAAAAATATGCAATGCCTCTGGTGGTGCAAAGATAATATGCATTGTCACGGACTCTGGTTTACAGCATTTCACAGCTGGGCTCACTGTTTTTCAGGTAGGAAATGGAGAACGGGGGGAAAAAGAAAGCAGGAGCATAAATACAAAGAGCTTTTGGCTGCATCGCAAAGAATCTTGCTGATTCCACCGTTTCGGATTGCTCAGCAGCTTTTTTTTTTTTTTGCTCTTGGCAATACGGGGACAAGAGGGATTAACAAGGAGAGCGGACTCCCTCACGATCAATTACTCCATTTATCAAACCGGCAACGCCACCGACTTCTTTGCCAGCGACCTTTCACCCCAGACATATGCTCTTATCTGTACTTTAGCTCTGCCAGCCGAGCTGCTGTTGTGTGTTTGTGCCCCCAAATGTCCATCTATAGCGAATAATAATTAAAAAAAACAAACATTTTCACCATCAAAATATTTCAAAGCACCAATATCTTTTTATGTAAATGCTTCAGCCAGGTGAGTTTTTCTTTGCTGGTGTTGCTAGTCAAATAAATACTAGAATATTGCTGACACGGCTTTGTGTTTGCTGAAGGCACAGTTTTTTAAAAAGCAAACCTTTTTATTTTACACATTTTTTCTACAAGCACTTGACCCCCACAGTCGAATTTTAATTTACTGCTTACCTTCCCAGCATTTTGATGGGGGGGTTAAAATGTTGTCTGTATTTAAAGGGAGCTGCAGGGTTGTTGTTTGTTTTTTTTAGTATCACAAAAAAAATAAGAATTGATTTCCTTTTTGTTAAAGATGGCATCACAATATTCCTGCCTTTAAACTCTCAACAGGTGATTAAATGCTTATAACCAATCGGATAACTTTAATGTTTCAGTCTATCCAGTGTTTCCTTACATCCAAACTCTTTCCCCACTTTTTAAGTATTTTAAACTTAAATAAAAGACTTATCATAACTCATCATCATCACAACATACCTTTCTTTATCCAAACTGCCTTAATCACTGCTGTTCTGTTGCGTCGTCCAGGACAAACTAAACATGGCAGGGCCCAACAAAGATGGATGAATTTATTTATCAGGCCTGGTGTTTTGCTAACACTGTGTGGCCAAGTGCCCAGCAGCCCACATAGTCTCCTGGTCAGTTTAACCTTGAACACACGGGTATATCAGTTCTGTTAGCAGCTGTAACCCTGCCAAGAGGCAGGGGGCACCTTTTCACCGGCTGCATTGCAATCAGCAGCAGTCATTGTCAGTGAGATCCGATTGTTCTTAAATGGATATGCCCTCATTCATACAGTTATTGGCTCTTGTTCTAGTCACATTTTTTTAAAATATATTTATTCCAAACAAAGCATGCTGCTGTTAGATTTTTTTTTTTGTGTGTGTTAAGTTCTATTTGTGTTCTTAATCTTAACCCACATACAGTATCTGTAGGCTACCTCAGATGAGGTTCCTTGTTCTTGTTCCATTCCCAGCAGGCCCTTAGGGTGACACTACCGGTTTATCCGCGGCTTGTTCTCCCATCCATCTTTTTTTAATGTAGAGCACCCTGTTTTTGACACCTCGGGTCCAGTTTCCAGTGACTGTCCTTTGCTGTGGTTGTTTTTTTAGAGCAATATCAAGGCAGTGCACTTACCAAACCATCAATTCATCATGGCGTTGCCAATCAAAAATGAGATTTTTGATTAGAATGCTTTCTCAGGCAAACAGCCTAATACATTAATCTATTTCATGACCATTTAGATCACATGTGTCAAACTCAAGGCCCAGGGGCCAAATGTGGCCCGTCCCATCATATTATGTGACCCGCAAGAGCGTAAAAGGTCAGTGTCTAAAGTGTGCTTTGACCTGAAACTACATTTCCCACAATGCAGTAATTAAGCCCATTTTAACTTTGACAAAAACATTTTGAACAAAGTTAACGTCCTAACTTGTGTTTGATGTTATTTGTCTTTATTCGTTGATAGTTTGATCCTTGATTGATGGAGTTCTGTGGGTTTAATAACCTGACAAATCAAAAGGATTTATGTTAGAACAGAGAAACACACAACTGTAATGTTTGTAACTAGAATAAGTAATAAATTCAGGGTTAGTTAACGTTAAGGAGTAGTTACATTTATTTTACATTAGATTGAGTTACATTTACTTTAAGTTCCATCTGGCCCTTTGAGGACAGCCGTTATGCTGATGTGGCCCTCGGTGAAAATGAGTTTGACACTCCTGATGTAGATAAAATATACTTTTTACCGAGTTAATTTTACAGGGTTGTAACTTAATGATTGTAGGATAGAAAATCAGAACATCCAATGTAACACGTTGTGCCACCACTTCCTTGATGAAACCCACTCAAGTCCTGTAACCATCATAAATGCAATTTCAACTACTTATTTCCGCATGCAATGCATTCAACATTCTCTCCCTAGCAAAGTGAACCCTGAAAATAGTTGACATCACTCCTCCACACTAGCAGTATGGCTGAGACTGACAAAAAGCATCATGAAAGAAAGACGTTATAACTGTGTGGGAAGCAATTATTTATGGTTCCTCGTATGGATTATAAATTCAAATTCAAATACCGTTCCTTTGTGAGATGGCGTGGCAACAAAAAAAAAAAAAAAGTACAACATGGCATTAATCATGGAGTTGGTAGCAGGATGGAAAGAGGAATAAATCAAAGGCTGCTTTGGTCCCTGCCCCCAAGTTTGGCACCAAAACAAGACCTACTCATCACACGGCACTGAGCCTTATAGCCCACAGGCATGGTTGTGACATTTCTCAGTTTTATGATACAGAGAGAAATGCTAATGAAGCGGTTGGATGAAAATGTCAGTTTTTTTGAGGAAACTCCGCCGTACGCTTTGCGTGACTTTTTCTGTCGCGTTGAAGAGGCAGAAAAGTGACTACAGGCTGACTTTTGACTTTTTTTTTTTTTTTTTTTGTACCCCAAGGGGAAGAAATGCAGACCCACAACAATGGCTGACTCTTTCTGCCTGGAAAGAAGTGGGGACATTGGTGGGGTGGGATGGGGGGGCTGGAGGGGTTTATCTTAGTCATGGTAATTGGTTTGCTGGTGTGGAAGTAGGATCATTCGAGAAAACCTCATCCGACTCCCATTTATCTGTCTGGAAGGCTGCAGGGGGGGGCTGTGGAAGGATGGAGGGAGGGGCAAAGGAGTGCTGCTGCAGAGGCATTTTCATACAAAGGCTGGAGGAAGTGCGGAAGTACATCTAAAGTCTCAATCTGATGCCAGCCAGAAATGAAGGTTACTTTTTGATTCCTGTCGGATAGCCGTTACTTTACTATCTCTCGGCCGTCTTTCTAGTTTGCGTATTTCTGTGAAGGGGTAAGGTACAAATTAATCGTGACGGGGCAAGAGTGCAATCATCAAATTATTTCTCGGATTCAAATTCGATTTAGGAAATTGAACCTCTCCTCCGGGCCTGGCTTTGTCTTTAAGTGAAATGGCTGGTTCCCAAAGTGCAGCCATTCATGTTCTCATCTTATCGGTATGAGTTTTATTGACTGGCTGATGGGTAAGACCTGTGTGAGACCCATCGGGTACTCTGTCGTCCATGTGGAACACGTTTGTGATGTGGCGCCGTTGCTGAGGCAACAGGGTCAAGCTGCACAGATATCTGTCCAATCGTACCCCAACAGCAAACTGTGTTTTATGTCTTCCAAGTGGCAGACACCTAGACTGAGAACCCGAGAAGTAAATGCCATCACTGATGTGTCTTAGATTCTTTTTAACTCCACAAGTTCAGGCACCAACAGATATCTGCTTCTAACATGAGTCAGAATGAAATCTTCATAATGATCTTTACAGATTGCATCTAATTTTAGTATAAAAAAATCATGCAGGTTGGAGTCTTACAGCCAGATTGTGTGAATCATCCTTCAGTTACAACTCCGGAGTGCAGGTGTCGGAAATGTCGATGTTGAATACGTGGTAATTGTACAAGAAAACTTTCTCTGCTCAGCGCTGACAAAAGTTCTGGCACGGAGTCGGTTGTTAAACTGTGATTGATGTTTACTATGGGCAGCTAGAGGAGTAGCAGAGGTTTAGCTGCTGACTTCAAGAAGAAAATCAACTTGAAAGTATCTTCAAATTGGGGAGAGAGAAGTTTGAAAGCTCCTCATCCATCCCGAACAAAAGACAAAATCAAGTGCCACGTAATGTACATGATTAATTCTGTCATTATTTCATGAAATGCTGCTCGGCAGCACATAATTTAAACATCAAATAAGATGCTAATGCTACTTTATTTTATGTTACCCCATGGAAAGCATGCAAAACCCACAGGGAAAGGCCTCACTGGTGGCCCTGGTGCTCCGTCGTTGAGTCGGGCTCTGGTCAGAGATGGGGTTCGTCCTTTGCATCCATTGTTATATCCTCCCATTTTTCCGACTGTTAATTGAATTTTTATTTCAATATCAGCAGCCGTTACTTGACTTGGATCTGGGGTGGATCAGTATGTTGACATCTAGGTACTTTTTTAAGGAAAAAACTAGTCTGCTTCGATTTGAGCATCCTGAGTTGAAGTCAACACAGTTTTGAAATTACTTGTCCAAGAACGTGGCAAAAGATGTAATTGAATGGTGATTCACCTTTACTAACTAGTGAACCATATTTACTAAGAGAAATGCACTGAGACCACTCACGTCTTTTACTCCCAGGTCCAATTTCACAGGTGATCAGATATGTTCCTCTGGCCAGTCTCCCAACTGTGTTCAATTTGCTGATGTTGCTATCTTTCAACTTTGGCCCACCTTGCAATTTGTTCTCTTGGCCCCAATCCCTCTTCTTGCCCAGCTTGTTTGATTTATTTATTTACATATTTATTTATTTATTTCACAGTTTTGTCATTGCTCTATTTCTTCCATTTCTGAACCGAGCAGGGTTTTTTTTTTTTTTTTTTTCCCCAACATGACACAGTAGCGAGCCCTCTCTAAGGGTCGCTGCACAAGGATGAATGATATTGGGAGGGAAGGGAGAAGTCCCCACTGGGCCTCCTGTCTAAGGTTGTAAGAACTGCACCGTGCTTGCCAGGGTGACAAGTAGACTCCCACAGTGATGCATCATCAAGACTAAAAGGGAAAGTGATGGAGAAGGAGAGAGATTGCATTGGCAAAGTCAAAAGAAGAACCCAATCACTTGATTGGTTGATGATCAACATTAGATTATTGAGCAAAAAATGAAAACTGCAAAGAAATCACTTTCGTTTTTATCCACATATAAGCAAAAATGTTGGATCTCCTCAGTGTATCTTTCCAAAATGTTGGATTAAATATTCAAGTCTTGACCTTTCGTCCAAATGTAGAATTTGAGTAAATTCTACTGATGGTGAAATTAACTAAGAATATTCATATTCAATCTTTTTGAACAACGTTTTCTGTCCTAAAACGGAGCTTTGAGAATCAAAAGATTGCCCTATTTTTGCCTTGCTGGTCTTGTAAGGGAAAAAGCATGGCGAAATTCCTCAACTGATTAGCAATACGTTTAATTCTTCATAAATCTAATGCCCTTTGAGGTCATCTAGAAAAAGCTAAACTTCTAATCCAGAGATATGATCTGATTATATCCAATGAAACTGTCTTTAACTTGCAAATTACTCTGAGATGCATGATCCAAAGCCCCTGTCTGTACTGTTTTGTGTTTTATATTGTAGAGTATGGTTAAAAGGGTGCTCAAGGACCTGCTGGCTGACGTTTTTTAAAGCATGCATTGCTGCAAAAATGTTTGTTCTTCACTGCAGTGGCACTTTGCCAAGATCTTTATGAAAGAGTGATTGAAAGAACCCTATTCTGAGCTGAAAAGCTGTCATGAAACCATGATCCTGCAGCAAGTCAACACCCAAAAGCTATACATAATGCATTGCATTGTGGAGTATGCATGGGTGCTCCGGCTCATGCTCACACAGATTTTGATGCATCAGCAAGACTGCCTTCTTCTCTCTGCACCTCTTGTCCATCACCCTCGCTATTCATAGAGGCCATTAATGATTTATTGAATAACAAATCGTGAGTAATGGGACCGTTATCTGTCATCCTACCGCTGTAATATTCGTGCCTTCAAAGATGCTTTCCTTATTTCCCAAGATTTTTCAAATTAAATTCCACAATGGCTAATGCGCTAATGAAATCATAGTTCTGTGGAAAGGAACGTGGTTTGAGTGTGGAGGCAGGCTAACTTCTTTGGATTTGTGCTTGCCTTTACAGAATAATGATCAGTAACCTTCTGTCTCTACAGTAGTGGTATTTATGCCTCTCGCAGCTATATCATTCCCGACTGAAGCATTCAGTCTGGTGCTGTTGATGTGTTTTTAGATGATGTGACGATTACAGACAGCTGCAGGAGTGCGAAGGTTTCTGCTTTCAGCAATAGCAGGAAGATTTAACCTCTTTCTTTCCTGCATCTTAGTCCAATCATAAAACCAGATGGCCTGTGAAGAGGTATTGTGTGTGCAGTGGAGAAAAGCAATATCATTCATATTATTTTTAATTGGTTCCCCAAGGGCATTCGGTGATGTGAAAAAGACAAGTATTACTGAGCCACATAAATTTTGGAGCATATTTGAAATTAGTTCTCTCTTCTTTTAAAAAAAAAAAAAAAAAAAAAATTAGAAGGAAATTGCCGCTACAGCGTGTATAAGCGAGTGTGAGATATGAAGACTAGCATATACATATTCTGATATTAAACAGCAAGCTGTACATGAGAGATTCAATTTAGCTTCGCCCAGCACATATCTTTTACTTCCGGGGTAGGGAGGAAAGAGTAGGGTGATGGTCCATCTTCTGTGAGAGAAAAATTAATAATCCTCCCAGTAGAAGCAGTTCTAGTGAAGAGAATCTAACATGGTTTACCAGGAACTCGTCATTTGTGTCGTTCTGTTTTAATTATCATACAAGCGTTTGCAAGTTTTAGCCTTGTAAGTTGCAGCCTTAATCCTAACTCTTTGCTCATGCTATGTTTCATTTTTCTTGCCTCTCCATCATTTCCACCTTTCACGTATGTTCACTTTCATTTTTCCTCTTATCATGGTCCACGGCCACCAATTGGTCTATCGGTCGTTCTCATCAGCCTGTCGTATCCATTCAAGAGCAACGCGACACCTTCGTCGGTGTCGGTCTTTCATCCCATCTCTCCCATTGTCCGACGCCACCACCACCAGTGTTTAGGCTCCGGTAAATTTCGCTGCTGCTGAAGACAGATGCCCTTCAATCTCAATCTGAAAGAGTAGTGCCCATAGGCTGTCTGACAGATCACATATCATAGGATATAATACACACTTCAACCGCTATCCTTTCCTGATTGAACTATCGTTTATGCTCCTTGTTATGGTGGTTGAAGTCATCTCCTGCCTCGGGGGTAAAGGGGCTCCTAGATTCTGTAGTTTCTCCCCAATCTGAGGACATTTTTGGTTGCTCATCTTCTTTGATTTATCCAACCTTTACTTTACGCCATCAAAACGCCACCCCAAATCTTGTCCTTCTACTGCTACACTGCCATCAATGGCTTGCCCCTTGTTTATAGATATAAGTCTGATGGTGTTACTCTATCTGGTGCTGTCCAAGAGTTGGAATAATGACCCACTATATTCTGTAAAAAATCCACTTTTTCCTAAATTCTATTTACTCAGACAATTTCTCATTCAACTGGCTTGGAAAGAGTAACTCAAATGTCTAAAACATGCAAGCATTCACATTTTTGTGCAAAGTCAGCACACTGATGCAGTCGGCATGCTCCAGACCAGTAACAGTAGTTCTATCCAACGTTTCAGTCTCAGAATCAGAGTCTGACTGCCCCGAGGTTTAAGAAGTGCACAGATGGTTATGAGACTCATGCTTTGCAGTAATCCCCAGGTTATGGAACATAGTTACATGATTAATTAATAAGCTCCATCAAGCTGAAGGTATGCTGTGGTTTGGAGCCATAAAAAAACTCTTTCACTCACAGCAGGCCTGTTCCAAGCAGACTAGAAAATGTGCAGAACTGAGCAATCCACAAATAAACCATCAAACCCTGTGTCACCAGGAATGAATAAGGAGCCCCTTATTAAGACGTCGTGCATCTGAATAAATGATTCGAATGTGTGCAGGAGAGTCTTGACTCTGAAGATGTGCCTTGCATAAAACTATCCAGGCTACACATTCAGTCTGCTGGAGCTGGCACTAACGGTGTTGGCTTTTAGGTAACAGGACAGCTTCCAAATTTCCCCTCAGCTTTGTGAGACACGTACAAAAGGTTTTTGACATCCCACATTTTTGGAATGTGTGCTAAAGGGCAATAAAGTCTGGGATGCCAAATCAAGTTCCTTTTACAATATACAGTATGCCAACTAAATAAATGATCCTACCTACAGCATAGTTGGGGAAGACTCTAGGAAGACTCTGTGATGCAGGTTCATTTAAATACGGTTATGTAACATTTGCACAAATGCATTGAGGTGAATAAAGCTCTTTGTACCTCGGAAAATAAAAATGTTCAGCGTCCCATGAAATAAAGAATTTCATAACATCAGACCATTTAAGTGTTCATCTTCATCACATGATAGCTTTCTGTGTTCGCTAAAAAAGTAAGTCCCATTTGGAAAACAGCTCATTCATATGTAATTATTTAACTGTTCATGGTGATTGGAATTAAAGGAAGGAACAAGAGTTGTACAAAATGCTCTGTGGTCAATCCATGTGCCTGACTGATCATTTATTGGACTGATTTGCCTGGTTTGAATGATCAATAATCTGATTCATGTTTTGTATTATTAGTGAGCATCATTGTTTGCATCATCTATGATGTTACTAAACTCAAATATAATGTAATATATGTTGGTCTCAGTGATTGTTGCTGCTTCGGACTGTTGCTCAACTAAACTTGTATTAATCGTCCAATGAGAAACTGAAGCAAAAATCTTTTCCTGAGTCTAAAAGCACAAGTTAGAATGTCATACAATTCATTCATTGCGGTTCTTACGTACTTGAACGTATAAAACTGGTATTGTCTGAAAATCTAATTGACGGATTTTGCTAAAAACCATGACCTTCATGTATTTCCTTTCCCTTGACAACCCTCAAAGTCTTGTAGTTTGATGCAACAGTGCAACCACGCGTCTCATTAATTGGCGTGTATTCATGCCAATGCTAATGCCTTGACACGGTAACCTACGCTGTTCTCTCTAAGCACAGAACCATCTGACTTTACAGTTTTAATATATTTAGTGTTATTTACCTCTTAGAAATAAAGAAGTTAACTTAGGGTATTCACTACGAGCAAAAAGGTCAGGCAATTGTAGCAGGTTTAAAAAATATTAAAATGTAGAGTGACAATATCTTCTGAATTGAATAAATCTTTTAGAGTTATTTATGGTATCAAAGCAATTTATTGTACAAATGCTTTGAGACCAGGCAGTCTCAATCACTCAGTGACTGTCCAACGTGGTGGGATACATACATTATAATGAAAGTATTTCTATGGAAGATGAGAAAACGCAGACTGGACACTTTTTACATCACCGTTCCCAAGATATTAGACTTTCTTTTTCTTAATATATTCACAGTTACGATGATTAAAAGGACACAAGATAATAGCCCTAATAGTGAGGATATTTCCCTTCATTACAGCAAACATGGCTGTTGTTTCCTCTGAAACAGGTCTTCTACTGCATTTCTGACCCCTGGTGACGAGATCCATGCAAATTCAGAGTAAACATTGCAGGTTTATCGAGTTGAAAGGAAAACTAATGCTGTGCTTGCCAGCATTCCATTGCTGTTATTTACTTTCTTTTGTTTGGAATCGAAACACAGCTGGAATTAAGGGGCTCTGGAATCCTAATATTTCTTTGGATGATGTTGACTCAGTCTAAACTCCTTTCGGTGAGTTGATAATTCGGTGTGATATCAATGGATGATGAGCATTTGGGATTATTGAATCACCAATGGCGCCATCGTGACAGTCTGCAAATATCTGCTCTTATTCAATCAGGGATTTTGATGGTTTTTTTTTTTTTGGTTGTTTTTTTTTTGCAACAAGAGTTTTGAAAATTTTGGATTTGATGTGAGCGATTTTTTTTTTTTTTTTGGAGCCGTGGTTTCATTTCAGCTTAATAAAAGGTGCGTCTCGTTGCACCGTAGGCTCCATTGATCACCCCGTTGAGCTTGCACCAGAGTTGTGTTGAAACAGCACAATGAAATATATAATTCAAGCTGCACTACCTTATACACACTAGTAGAAAGTCTTCAAAGATAATACTCTCCAGGTCCAAGGTCAGGAGGGGAAGAAGAACACTGGGGTAGCGGAACCAGATCTTACACCCACCAGGTGTAATTCAAAGGATTCATCCTCTCTTCTTTATTCTGAATGGAAGTCGTTCCTAACATTTGTACACCTTCCTGCAGTTGCATGAGCAGATATTTCCGCAAAGTTATTATTGACCCTCTTGAGGTACTTTTTTTTTTCGCCGCTTGGATGCACCTTTAGCACCGTGCAGAAATAAAATGGGCCCCAGAACAGGTTTGAGGAACAGAATTTAACTATTACATTTTAATTCCATTTTATGAGCCATGGCAGATTCTCCTTGCAACAATTGCACTCAGCAGATAATGATGGCTTGAATATATACTCGACTGGGGCCTCGTAATTAAATGATTTGAGGTGTTTCGCAGCGAGCTGTGATTGTGTGCCAGTAACTGTTTTGTTTCTGATTATGCTAATACTGAGCATATGTAGCAGAATTTTGTCCCGGTTTGGTTAAAGGGAGTAAAAAAAAAAAAAAGCGACACCATTTGCAGCGATAAAGGGAAGAAGGGGTCTTTGCTCCACCGAAGCGCCAAAATGCATGTAATTTGCATTGTTTTGGCCACTTGAACTCCAAGAGGGATTTGTCATGCATGCTCATTCGGTGCATAAAAACAACGTGAGGCGGGTCCGGGAGGCCACCATGTGCTCGATTCACGGAATTTTATAGTCGTTTTTATCTCAAGCAATTCAGTGTCAGTTTGATCTTTACCATCATCATCTGGCATTTTACAAACTGTGCTATAAAATCCGTCCAATTTCTGCAGCTCAGATGACATGATGACAACACACACACACACACACACACAACGCTCGAAAAACAACGTCAAACCCAATATTTGATTCCTGGTCTTGGATAAATTTGCATCGCTCTGTAAAAATCCTTGGAGATTTTTCTTCGATTGTCTCCTGGCGAATCCCTTCATGCAGGACTTCATGGCATTCACAGTTTTCTGCTTTTGACAGAGCTCGGACATGTAGGCTCATGAAAAAAAAAAAAAAAAGAATAAAAAAGCCCGTTTCTGAGTGAGATCAAATCACAATGAGGTTGGTGCACACAAATCAGCCTTCGGAGCTGCAGAAACACACAGGCTTTAACTCCTAGCGAGCAAAGTGATTTCACAGAGAGCCCTAAAAGCCATGTAGGCTGTCAGGCCATATTTATAGAAAGTCCCCTAGGCAGCCATGTCCTGATTCTGGAAAAACATAATATAATATTTATATAGTGTGAATAGAAAAATGCAGGGATCCATCTTTATATAGGGGCACATCTAGAGAGTTATTAAAGCTCGCTAAAATGATCTTTACGGCCACGTAGGATAGGATAAAATACTGTGTATGCCCTTGTCTCCCAGGTAGAACTCCGATCTGAAGTCGTGAAGTTTTCATCAAAAACCGACAAACTGGCGTCGTGACTGAAACCAATAATATCCTGGCTTCCATTAGATCAAGACACATGATTTAATTGCAAGTGTCACGCTGGCGTTACAAAGTCTGAAATATTGATATCGCATTATTTATTTTTTTTTGTGTCACTGCCTAGAAAACCTGTTTTGTGTTTATTACACCAGCTGCTGTTACTAAACAGCCCCAAAGCCCTGCAGACTTTTCCTCTTTCATGCGGCTTGTGTTTAGCATAATAGGCACGCCAGAGCACTGTCCTGGCGTTTTGCCTCTGTCAGCCCTATTAATCGGAAGTCAAATCACTTCCATTAGATTTCTGGGGGTGAAGCGTTCGGATGGTGGGGGGATTCGCTCAAGCAGGACAGAGAGGGAAGGTTTGCAGGAGAGAGGAATGGAATAGATAGACGGACGAGGAAGAGAGAGAGAATGGCTGCCGCTGATAAGCTGCAGGCGAGAAATACGCAAACCACGGCAGTATATGAGAATGATGAATCAGGGATAATAGTCGGCCCTGCAGAGTGTTGTCATTTTGGGGACCTTGTCTTCAGAGACAACATTTACCTGTCACAGCATCAGCGTTCAGCCATAATGGGCTCTGTTCCTGGGCATAGTTGGGGTTGAGAGTTGGGGGAGGTTGATGTTTTTAGCCTTGAGGGGGTGTGGGAACTGAAATTCACTTTCTCCGATTTGTGCAGATTGTGCTAAATGGGCCAGGTAATAATTGCTGGCGCAGGTAAAGGAGGTCATTCTCTCCGCATGCGTTGGAAGTTTACTTGTACTGATCCGTCCAGCTGGACCGTCGTTTGACGGCCAAAGCGGTCGATGACAAGTTCGTAATGACTTCGGGTCGTCTTTGTGTAGCGTTCACTCCGTAGTAGTTTTGTTCGTCGAGGGGGGAAATTTGCAGCAATTCATACCAGCAGGTAATGTAAAAGCATAAGTCAAAAAAAAACCCTGCATGGTCTGTTGCTCCGACAACATATGTATTAAGCCATAAAACAATTTCTCAATCCACAGAGACAATCACGGCGTTATGGCGGTAGTAATGGGTGCCTTAACAGAGGTTATGACTTCCTACGGTGAAAACTTCATACTTTTTGTTTTATGGGAGTAATTCCGTCGACCGTGGGCTTGAAGCAGCTCTGAAACATCTCGAGAAGCTTTTTTCCGTTGCGAAAGGCAATACGTTGAAAAGCACTTGACATTTTCATCACTTACAGGAAGTCAAATAATCATTAGTAAATCACTAACAGAAACCACAGGTGTGCTTGTGTGTGTGTGTGTGTGTGTGTGTGTGTGTGTGTGTGTGCAGGGCCGACTAGTATCCCTACTGCTGTTGGTCAAAGATGACTTTGCTCACGTAATTAAGTTTTCAGGGTAAATAAAGGTTTTTTTTTACTTCTTTTTTGAGTTGGTTGTTAAAAGCCTGCGTTACGTCTGCTGTTTGCGCCTGCTGGGTTGCTTCGGCCTTAGCGGTCCTGATGCGGATCGAAGTTTCCCGTCTCCCTTGGACTAATTGGCCCATTTGACGACCAGCAACCAACCAAGTCCTAGCCGAGAGATTATTTGCCCTGCTGCATCCACGGACCCCTGCTGGCCAGTGAGATCCCCCCCCCCCCACTCATTACAGTTTAAGCTTGGTGTCGACTGGTCAGTCTGACTGTGCTGACACCAGGACGACTGGTCATACTGGCCCATCTGGGTGAGTGGGAGCTGCGAGGCGGAGCTGCGTGACCTCAAACTGAGCTCGCAAGCTGGCATCCGAAGACAAGGGGGCTTAAGTCTTATTAGAGAGGGTATTACATCCGAACATAGACACGCCACTTATTAAAAGACAGCTATTTTTTGGGGGGGGGAACAAAACAGAAGATTAAAGATTCATGTCACAGAGGGCGTCTTTGGCTCTTTTTGTAATCTGGCAACAATCGCCCATGGTTGACTAAGTAGCATCTTATTGGGACATTTTTCTTGCAGTTCCTCCTACGAGGACGAAGCGCTTTAGGTTTCTGTGTGGGGGCGTATTGGCGGAGACCTTTCAGCCCAGGCGCACCCAGCATGGTAACAAAGTTGTCCCGCCATGCTTTAGAAGTCATTACCAAAGAGCAAACCTAACAGACTTTGCACGGCGCTGCGATGCTGTATTGCATCCCAGCCCACATATCACTTACTGTTTTGATTTCTTGCCTCTCCGCCTCTCGATACAGCTGATGGCTTCTCCTCTTGTGTAGGTAATAAGAGCTGAATGCATTAACCTTGTTTTCATTTACTCCCTGCGGATACAGCATGCGCCCACCAAGTCGGAAATTCTTCTTTTTTTTTTTTTTTTGGCAGCGTACTTTATCATTGCTGGCACCTTCTGTTAAACCTTTTCATGGCCTCCCCCTCTCTCCGGGTCCTAAGAGAATTCTCCTGGAGGTGACTTGCAGCCTCTGCATGCGGATGGAGAGTTTTCTCAGCCCCTGGATCCACGCCTCGGGCTGCCGTGTTCGTGGCTGAAAGGCTTCCCAAACTGCAGCCGCAAATAAAAATCGGGATCTTTTTTTAACACCGAATGGCTCCATCTTATATATGTCCATTTGCAGACACTCAAAGAGTTGATTATTTTTTACTGCTAGGGAAGTTTTTCTAAGTTTAAACTACAGCTTAAGGTGTGCAGAGGTCTGCTTTTAACTGGCAATATATCTGACTTTCGCAAAAGTTGACTTGTACGTACAGATGAGGGAACCTCCAGGCTTTTTCGAAGAGACTGCAAAAAAGGAGTGACTCATGGCAAGTTGAAGCAACGGACAAAATCTATTTCATCATTTCTAGTTTGAAACACAATACAAGGCATTCTGCCCAGATGACATTTTCTTTCACAATAAAGCCAAACCAAAAAAACCCCCAAAAACCCACGTTAATGTAAATTCACACGTTCTGCTGTCAGGATAATGGAGCTTCATGTATGTCTACAGACGTTAGAGCAGTGTCACTACATGGAGTCCGCCTTTTCCAAGTAATTGAGTTCATAAAATTTAATGGAGTGTATTACTATTCATGCCTAAACAATTTCTTCAGCGAGAAACCATCCTAGCCTTGCTTTCACAGCTCTTGTCTTTAATTCTACTAATATAGAGATATATATATTTTTTTTTTTCCTTTGGTTTTTCTAATCGGATGTCTATGGATAACGTACGTTCATTAACAGTTTGCGCTCCTTCTCCCGCCTCCTGCCTCCTGCCTCCTGCTCAGCATGGCCTTACATTTCAATGCACACTAGGGCCAGAAGCACAGTTGGCACTCTCAAACCTGATCATGATTTTAATGTGCACAAGCTATTAATCAGCTGTTTTATTCCAGGCCATGAGGTTTATGAGATGCACAGTTACTGGGACTGTGGGTCGCCTGCTGGAGTATTTTCATTCATTTATTTATTTATTAAAGGGAAGAAGGGGTGGGCTGCAAGGAAAATAGAACCAGTAAAATCTGCGGATGCTGTTTGTGACATACGGGATGCAAAATGTCCTCACTTTTTATGGCTTTTTATGGTTGTGTTTCATCGGTTAGAAGATGAAACACAACCGTCCTGGTCGACCTTTATTTAATTTAACACGCCAGCTGAAGAGGATTGTCACGCTCAGGGTCCATGAGGATGGTGGATCTCTTTACTGAGAAACTGGAGGTTTTTTAATTTGGTTGGTCAGGAACGTCTTTGATACAGAAGCGTTTGCTTCGCCCTTGATTTTCTTACCACCCCGTCTGACGGGAAGCTCGACGGGAAGAACAATTTGACAGCAATTAAAACATTTAAATTTAGTTTTTAATTTTTTAGCTGATCTTAAATTTCATAATTAGAAAAACAGCTCCACAAAAGATGATGGAAGATAAAGTGTTTCCGAGTCGAGTCAGTTGTGACTGATTCTGTCACCGCCTGCCTGATGATGTTTTCGAGTAGAATTTCTGGGAACTTGAGGGTTCTGTCTCATCTCTCTGTATATTTTAAAAAGAAACAACAAAGCCTTTATTTATTTTTTCAGATCAGGGAAGATAAGTGAACATTTTGTAGGTAGTCTACATTTCCCCTGCATTCAAGAGGAAACCATTCATATGTCTAGTCGTCCTCCTGCCGGCTAGTGGTTTAAACGTATTGCAGTTAATAAAGGTTCTTTGCAGTTTTTGTACACTTGAGCTGGTTAAGATTGTCTTTGTTGAAGCCTTGAATGCATTTCACCTCAGGTGTCAGTCATTTACGCGAACGTGCCAACAGTTAAATAACTGGAAAGAGCTCTGTAACTGCCTTAAACGTGCTTGCATTGAGTCTGAGCAATTGAAACCCAGTCAGTAAATTAGCTACAGATGTGTACATAAGCTTCCTGCAGACAGAAGTTAAAGCACACAAGACGTTATCTGTCTCTTCGCTGAACTCAGAAGTTTAAGATGTCAAGAATATCCTGTTTGCACAGGAGCAAAGTGCCGAAATGAGCATTTTTAGAGCGAATAAGCGAAAATCTGGAAAAGTTAAATACAGCTAATAAAAGCTACGTCCTAAAGTCTTATCCCACCGTTGTCTGTCATTCATGAATAACTGATTTTGCGGGTTTTCATTCATCCGTATTTTGTGTATTTGTTGAAAATGCCTGACTTGGACGCGCGCCGCTCGAATTACACGAAAACTCCCAGCAGCCCCAGCACACATCCTCCTTCGGTAAATGCAGGTCTTTGCCAGTGATTTGTCCTGTTTCCACCACAAACTAACCTCACATGACCCTGGGAGAGGGCCACAGCAGGAGTTAGCAGACAGGCTCCCTCTCAGGGAGCTCTGAGGGGTCACGGGGGCATCACTCCAAAACTTTGGCAAGAGTGTTCTCCCATCTGTTGTGAAAATAAGTGCTGTCCAATGATTGGCTATCCAGTTGACTGGGGCAAAAAACTGCGGCGGGTAGTCAGACAGGCATGGAGCTCCGTGCCAGCAGCTGCATCCCAGCAGGGAGAGCTGCTTGGAGTTTCTGTACATGCATAAACGCCTTATCTGGATATTTTTTTTTTTAAAGTCACGGTCTCAGGATAGCAAATTTGCATGCGAGGGGCCCGGCGCTGGCAGCTTTTAAAGCAGCACATTCTGCATTAAGAAGTGCTTGAATTTTGAATTTGCGCACACCGCTATCCCATATCCCCTAAACAACGGAATAAATAAGCAATACTGAAACTGTCATCCATCCCAGCTTGACACTTAGACAAAGGAGATGTTATAGCTATACAGGATTTCAGGGGAATAAGACAACAGATTCTGAATGTAGGTGAAAGTCAAGAAAATATGATCTAGTTTAAAGCTCAAAGCAAAGTTCATGGAATCATGAAGAGGTGGCATCAAGATGAACATCTTGTCGATGCAATGGAAATGTATTTGTGTCCTTCGGTTTGGTGTTTCTTTTTTTTTTTACGCCCCTAAAGTATATTTTGTGAGTCAGGAGGGAGGTTGAACTCCTGAACTTTACAGCAAGACTGTGAGCTTTAAAAAAATGGAGCTTTTGAACTGCAATATTTTTGGTGTCATGCAAGAAAAAGAATAATACTTCTGGTAATTTAAAAATATAAAAATTATAATAAATATAAAAAAATATATAATATAATATATAAAAATAATACTATAATATAATAAATAAATAAATAATATAAAAATGATAATTCCGGTAGTTTAAAAAAATGGAGCTTCTGAACTGGGGGGGAATGCTGCACTATTTTTGGTGTCATGCAAGAAAAATAATAATAATTCTGGTAATGAGATGCAGTCTAACCAAATCCTCATCGATTGAAAATACTTGTTTCTTTATTAAAACTGAATGTGCCAGATCTCAGTTCAGCTTTAGTGTCCGTTCCTCGAGGATATCATTGCATCGGTGTTGCTTGTCGTCATAGCGATGCCGCAGGCGGCTCTGGAAAGAGGGATTTAGTAAAGATGGGTGGTTTGGAATCGTGGAGGGAAGGTTCTGGTTTTCCTTGCAGCTCCAGACATGATTGAGAGCTTTGGAAATAATCATAAGAATGAGACAAAGAGGCAGAAACAAACGTGCCTCGGCTGTGACCACCAGGAGGGGGGAGAATGGCTCCACGCTGAGGCCGAAAGGTTCCAGATCGCAGAGGTGGATTTCCCAGAATTCCAAGTCACACAAGTTGACATTAATGAACATGTGGCACATCAGTTTTTTTTTGCGGGTGTCGAAACACTCCTAGCATCTTCTCATTTTCCTCACTGGTGAAATTTAAATACGAGGGTATCATGAACTGTAAAACGGTTCACTGTTGCGCACGGGTGCCCTCCCCCCCCCCGCCTGCCTGCCTGCCCCGCCGGCTCATCCTGGCAAAAATCTGAAACCCTCTCCTGGGTGAGGCCTCCGCAGCTTCAAACCCACAAAGTCATGTGGCTGCCAGCGTGATAGATGCACACACAACCGATTAACCGTGTTTTACGCTTGCTTGGATTAGAAAGATAGTATTTCTGTCAGAGGCGAGGAGACTCACCGGAGGATTAGGATGGGGTCGTTTTTTTTTTGTTTTTTTTTTTCACGACGGTATCGCCTCTGTTTATTCCCCATTTTTTTTTTGTTCCATTCGGAGACGAAACAAGACACACAAACTCGCATGTACACACAATCCTCTGGTTGTTATGGATACCTGGTGATAATTGTTACAGCGTGAATAATATATGATCAAAAGCTGAACGCTTCAATACGTGTTAAAGTATGATAACAAAAGGATGTGTCTCGTTACAGGAAAAAACGTTCACGGCGACCGTTTTTCTTTCTTATTCCCTTTTTTTAATTAGATTTTTTTCTTTTCAGCCGCCTCGCTGGATAATGAGTTTTCATACAGTATTATATGTGATAGCATTGGAGGACGTCTAAACAGTAAATACTCTCAGTGATGCGGAAAAAAAAAAAAAATTGCTTTGTTTTGTTGTGGGTTTTTTTTTTTTTTTTTTTTTTTAATCTTCTTATGAGTCACAAGAGAACTTTGTCATTCGATCAAATCGCACGTTAGTTATTTTGTCACGCCGCTAACAGAAAATCATACAAGTTGCCCATTTTATTACTTTTTATTCATTCTATAAATCTTAAAGGCTCTCTTGCTGCGGCAGGAAGTGTTAAAGCTAAAAAATGCCAAGAGTGTCTAGACGACACATGCTTTCAGAATAAATCAGTTCACAAGCTGGCTTCGTTTTTGCACCTTTTATCCGTACCTTATGGTCGATCCACGCTGAGCGATTTCGTCTTTCGTCATCGACTCTGAGCTGACGAGCTTCCAACTCGGAGCTTGGATGTGTCCGGCCCAAACCGGAATGTCGTAGGACCAGAATAAATGCCTCTTTATTTTACTCCACAGAGAGATTTGTCTTTCAGAGATAAATCCTGTTTTTTTTCCAACTGTTTTTTTTTTTTTTTACCACAATATAACAGTACTGTAAGATAACTCCAGTCCAGATGAGCTGAAAGTCCTTCATAAAAGTGATTGTCTTCCATTCCATTGATTTATCTGCTCGCTGTGATCCACCTGTAATGAGTAGGAGTTGCTTGAATTATCTCCTGGATTACCTCGGATGGATAAAAGCCTTGAATGAGTTCACTTCTCATGGATTAAGCTCCCAATTAAATGATTACGAAAAAAAAAAAAAAAAGATTCCTCCGAGTTCAACGTTCATGTGCTGACCTTTTGCAAAAATTATCGTTATAATCGCAGATATGAAATAAACCAATGGTGTCCACCTTCCTCTCAAACTCTACCATGCGTGCATAGATGGAGTTTTGCTATAGCAACACCTGAATTTGGCTCTGTACCACGAAGAACCGGGGAATCCTCAGATCAGAACCCCCAAAATATGACGTTTTCCGACTCTAATTTCACTGGTTATCCACAATGTCAATACCAAGTATTAGATTGATCCACAACAGACAAGTCTTATTAAGTCTCTTGAGTCTCACAGGGTTGGTGTCCTTCAGGCAAATCTTAGACTAACCTTTTATTTGTAGTGTTTTTGTCCCTGTTTTGTCAATGCTGTACCTTAAACTTCTGTATAACTTTACATTTTTGATGCAAACATCTCAAAATTTTTGCATCTTTCTCTCTTTCTCTGTCTCTTTTAGGTAAGTGAAGTTTTCCTGTCCATCCTTCCTGAAACAAGCACCTTTCACCTCAACTGTCACAGATTGCCCACCCCCCACACACACACACTACCCCAGGAGATGGTGGTTGCCGAGGTGATTCATTGGTACCTCTGCTGGTTAAAAATATTCCTCCTCCTTCTCCCTCTGCTCCACTTCCCTCTAACTGTCAGACGAAATGAAGCCAGCTCATGTTCACCACTAAACAAGAGCAGAAAGGGCACTCTGTGAGCTCGTATCATTTTAATGTCCTCTAACTCCTTCCAGGCATGGAATATGTGTTCAGGGTTGGTTTAAAAAGTGACAAAGGGGGTCTGAAGGATGTCGATGCTGTGGGGGAAAAAGTTTGTGTGTTACCTTTTTTGGAGGCGGTGGACAGCCGATGAAAGGACAACCGGCGCTGTTTAGAGGGTGGCAATGTTATCTGTGCTGTCTTCTTCAGCGACTGCTGTACGACTGATTGGGGAGGCCGTGGGTTCGTCCTTGCTTTTCATTGATGCACGGAGAACCAATTAATCGCTGTTCTTTATCTAGACCTTTATTAATTTGGGTGGTTGATGGAGTTGACCTTGCGCTTTTTGTGGTTTGTTTTTGTCGGCTTTGCCAATGTATCTCCGCAAAATCGGATAGTCGTTAAAGGCGCGGAGGGAAAATGATGTGCAATCCTTCAATTTTAGGTCCAAAACTTTTTTTTTTCCAACTCAGGAAAATGCAGTTTTGCCCACTTTGATTATCCCTTCTCTCTTTGCCCTCCCAACTGATATTGGCCTGAAGTTCTTTTTATCTTCACCTTCCAGGCGGACCAGATTAATCCAGCCGGATGTGTTTTAGCTAAGTCAGTGCACTAAATGTCTAGAAGAGGGAACCCGGTGGTTTTTGTGTCTCTTGAATTACAATCAGTTTGGCTCTTTAAAATATTAGAGCTGGGTTTTTTTATTCTTTTTTTTACCCTTTGCTGGGAAGATCAATCACGTCATAGAGCATTGTTTGGGTTTTAACTTTTGAGGACCTTGTTGGCTTTCAGGATGACGAATTTTTCAGCAACGCACCCGTTGGACTTGACATCCAACTGATGCAACGAGGGTGCAATTGTTTTTTTGCTTTTGAACACTGGTTTTCTCAGATTGCCGGATTTGCTGTACTGCTGTCTCTGCTGAAGTGACTTTGCTGTGAAGTCATTCTTCTCAGCCCCCAGATTGCAGTTTTTTTTTTTTTTTTTTTATTAGGAGATTGTGATGCCCGGGTGTGAGGCGCGGCCAATTAACCAAGACTGGCGAAGGTTAAATGTTGCTGCTGGGGACTTTTTTTGTGCGTGAGACGGGACAACGCCACCACATCATTGGCAGCTCTTTCCTTTTTAGCCCTTCCCGTCTTTTGTCGATAATGGCCGTCCACATCCATTCCAGTCTCCGTGTGTGGCATGACATTACACTGAACATATTCATTTTGAGTCCTTTCTTCACTCCATTCGCTGTCACATATCTCCGCATGTTCGCCATGTGAGTGAGTGAGCGAGTGAATGGGGCTTTGTGTTCGCAGCCGCATAGATGACCTCTCAGCTTTGCCCATCCATTTGTCGTCAGCACCCTCAATGGGTTGACGTGTTTTTTTTTTTGCTCTGACAGAGGCAGCATGTTCCCCCCCCCCCGCCCCCCACCCCCCTCCACTTTAAACCCCCCTGAGGCTGGAGGACTCCTAGATGATGAGTGGCTGAAACATCTGCCATGGAAGTACAGATGGTAGCCTTGGGTACACCGTACCCTGTTGAGGCTGAAAAATATGATTTCAGCCAAACTAAGCTGTATTGACCGAGACGGCTCCTGCAGTAGTCCTCGGGTTGTTAGTGCAGGCGGTGGGTGGTGGATTGATTACGGTCCAGTTTCCCTACATGAGAGCCGCGACCTACAATTCCACCACGAACAGCAATATGTTGTTTACATGGAAATAGTCTTTGCATTGGAAGCAGTTACGTAATAGTAATAGTACGCTCTGAGTTTTTAAGATACCATGAAAAATACAACATTTCTTGACTCATTCTGAGAGAATGTGTATTTTTTTTTTTTTTGGTCTTTTTTCGTAGTGAGATAGAATTTCATGTGTGTGTCTTGAATGATTTTCAAAGAATTTTGATTTGATGTCGTGCTTTGACCTATTTTTTTTTTTGGTATAAATAGGACTAAAAAGACGACTGGCTTGTGTTTTTCATTTCATTCACTCGGAGTGTGTTAAACTATTCTCAGCACTTCTTTACAACGTGAAAAATTTGGCAATTCAAGTGATTTACTCGTGCAACTGAATCCACCATTAACATTTTCGGTCGACTTTCTGTCAAGGATTTCTGATTTAACTTGACAGAGCAGCGGTGGGCGAACGAGCAACGCGTTGAATGAAGAGAGGCGGCTGTTTTAATGATAATCAAGCAACATTTAAAGAAAAAAATGAAGTTGCAATGAGAAACTTGCACACCCCTATGCATAAACCTGCGGTCATCAGTCCGTCAAAATCACCTTTTAACAAAGTTTTCCGCCTGAATTCTTTTGAAACCTTTCCAAAAACCCCATTTATTTACTTCAGAATAAACTATCTATATTAATGAGGACGTCTTAAGGATGTCTTTGCTGCAGCTGGAGATGCAGATCCTAAATCTGCATCTTTGAATAAGTGCCCAACGTCTTTTCCTTGTCTAGTCTTTGTCACATCGGTGTGATCACAGCTATGATTGAACAAACAAGTGATTATATTTTGGGCTGCGGAGGCCATGTCAGGCCTCCAGGAGGCTTTAGATTTACGACTTGTTTATCAAAAATCAATCTCGTGGAATATAATTATCAGATTTGCTGATTGTTGAAATAATTAGCTTTGGTAAAGTCGCTGAAATAAGACATCAAAATGTGCCGACGAAACAAATAATATTGTTTGTTGCTGGAAAATTAAAGTTTAAATACATCAGTAGAAGTTGTGATTAAACAGGAAAGTTTCTTTTGTTACTAAAGTACGATAGCTGGAGAAGGAAAGTGTTAGATTAATGGTACAACTGTTGTCTTTTCCTTTTTGTGTGAGTTTTTCAATGTTTTTAGGTTGCTTGAACCTGACAGAAAGAACTTTTGTAGATTTTTTGGCAAACTATACCGCTAAAAATGCATTAATGGTAGACATTTTTACGCAACAACATAAAAAAAATAAAATTTTAAATAGAATAAAGAAATAAAATAAATAAAATTGGACTCCCGTCCACCTTAAAATCAGTTTTTAAAAACATTATGGAGTCTACAAATGCAAAACTTAATTTGACAGGCATATCAAATAGAGAATGGCTGAAAAAGAAATCCTAAGTTGCGCAAAAAGGCGCCGCGGCTGAACACTTTTTGGAAACGTTTTTCTAGAGAAAGCCTTCTGACGGCGTCCCGGCTGTCCTCGTTGGAAGGGTGAGCCCCGTGCCAGGCCTTCAAACGCCCGCTTGTCCGTCCTGTTACCTCCTCGGCCGCCTCGTGTTTGGAAGGGGCCAGCAGGTCCAGCACGGAGGAGGGAAGGAGGGACCGTCTGTGCCCGGCCCGGCCACCTGGCTGCCCAGAGGGGAAGGGGGCGTGGAGGGCAGTGGAGCAGAGGAAGCGGGTCAGCGGGAAAAAAAGAGACATTTCCCCTCCTATTTCTTTCCTTCCAGTTTCCTCTCAGGCCTTCTGTTCTCTCGTCCGCTACTTTCTTAGCCTTTCTTCTCAGTTTGAGGCTTTTGTTCCCATCGCCTCCATCCCGGGGAACGGGAAGTAGCTTTTGAACTTGTGTGCTCTCTGTAGGACGCAGTTCTTAGCTGTGATGGAAAGAAAATCTCGTTCTTTGATTACAGAGACTGTATGGAAAAAAAAAAAAAAAAAAAAATTTAAACATAAACTTCAGAAAGGATATCACAAAAAGCACAGGCTGCAAATGAGAGACATTATCAGCTCTAACTAATCAGATCCGAGACTTTTTTTTTTTTTTTTCCACCTCGGTCTTGTCCTACCTGTTCATCCTTCTGCCACTTTCCATCTGCTGTCTATTTCCTGGTCCAGGGTAGGACTGGAAACTGCTGGGCTTCACCGAGGGTTCATCCAGGTGAACATCTGACCAACGGCAGCGTCATCTGCTCGCCGAAACAGAAACCTGATAGGAGTTAGACCTGGTTGGGTAACACACACCTCCATCTTTACACTAGTTCAGCTTTCGATTGTGACAGGTCGCGTTTTTTTTTTTTTTTTTTTTTTCAGTCGTCAAATAGATGTATCGCTAACTGGGCTAACTGGTTCGCATCTGCGACATCAGGAGGTAATTGTTTTCTCCATCGTCCCCCTAGAAATTCGTTTAAAATTTTATTTGCTGTTTTATTTTTAGCGTCAGTGCGTTCGCTCATTAGAAAATGCTAATAAATATAAACCTTTATAGTCCACTTTGCCGCCACTTTAAATGTTCTGATCGTGGTCTGACAGATTATTTAATCTTTCTTTTATTACAGTGGAATGGAGGTCTGCAGTACACTTAACATGCATGTCATTACTCCAATCTACTTACCATTCAGAGGCCTTGCTCCTTAATTATTTTTAAGCTCTTCCGGAGGAGCTGACACATGGTCCAGAGGTCAAACTGTGAGGCCAGGTGAAACTAAACTCCCCATATTGCAGTCTCCTCTGCCTCCTCCTTCAACCGCCTCTCCCCTTGGGCTGATAATAGAGATTTGGGGCACCCCCGCTGAGCGAACCACCTGTGATATTATCGCTGAGCTCTGCCGGGCAAGGTGGGACTCTTCGCCCTCGCTATGGGATGGGGGGAGGGGGGGGGGATTAGAATTAACTTTCCGGCTAAGTGGATCGGATGTCAGGATCTGAAGGATGAACAGAAGGCATTAAAATTAATTTTTTTATTTTTTTTTATTTTTTTTTTTAATGGGAAAGGAGAAACATATGTGCCGATGGGGGAAAAAAAAAAAAAAAGAAAAAAAAAAAGGGGGGAGTCCTTTTGAGATTCATTAAAACCACAAAAAAACCTTCCAAGTTTTGCATTAAAAATTTCCAGATTCATGCAAAAGTAGGTCGCTTTTATTGATCCCCTATACTTCTTTTGATTGGTGATGTTCATTCAAACATTTTCAAATCATGCGGACCTTTAATTAAAAACAGTTTTAGTATTATTGGAGCACAACATTTAATGCAGACACCAAATCTTTGTCCCGGCTGTGACATTCACATTTCTTGCCTGTGTGCCATTTTGGTGCTCAGGTGTCAGGAGGGGTTAAGCCAGGTGTGTGTGTGTGTGTGTGTGTGTGTGTGTGTGTGTGTGTGTGTGTGTGTGTGTGGGTAGCACGGGGGAAGTTCTTGGTAATTGTGTTGGAAAATGCGTGTCAAGAAAACTCTGTCTATTTCCGGGGCTGAAATCGACCAATCAGGTGATGTTTCTGCATGGACACCCCAAAACGCGCTGCAGTTACATGAAACAGGACTTCCTGTTGAATGCGTTCAAAAGCAGGAAGCTGTTAGTTTACGGCGTATGAAAAGCTTCTCTTTCACTTCATTACATCTCAGTATGAAAAGGAACGGACTTATTGACGAATCCGCTGCCTCTGTTTGAGAGGCGCCAGAGTGCAGTGGCGGCGGCGGCGGCGGCGGCGGCGGCGCTCACATCAGGACGTTGTTTACCTTCTTTAAATAATGTGTAAACAACAACAACACACAGCGGACTGGTTGTGTTATCAGGGTTCGCTGGTGTTTAGTCATCAAATATTTGTGGTGTTGCTTCCTTAACAATTTATTGAACAACGGTGGTCAGAAATTCATTATGATGCAAATATGCGTCACAATTTTATTTGCATCGTCTTCCTCTGGCGCCTGATTGGTGGCCGTGGTTTCATGTCGTCGCCGGATTTTTCCAGACAAACCTGGGGAATGTGTTTCTTTGCTGTGATTGGTTTGGCTTTATTCTACTTTGCTCTTTGATTCTCTGTTTGCAAATGAACCAAGCCGCTACGCCCCGAGATAGTCGGGGCGCGGAAGACCTTTTGCTCTGGCCTTGTTGCTGCTCTTGTGCAGTTAAAGCGAGCCCCCCCCCCCTCCGGTCAGCCATGCTCCAATCTTTGCTTTTAGCAAGACTAAATGAACAGAAAGTTTCAGCAATAGGTTTTTAGGTGGGATTATAATGTGTTTTTATCAGTTTAAAAGACCAATGCTTTGCTGTGTGTCTGACCTCAGACTCCCAGCTGCTTCCTGCCTGCAGTGATGTTTCCAATGATTCGCCAAATAAGACGTTTTTTTTTTTTTTTTTTTTTTTTTTGTCGTATATCTTTGGGAAATGATGCAGAAACATGCCTTATGTTGGTTTTTTTCATTGTTCAAACTCTCATTGTAGCAACAAAAGTTTTCTTTCATGTGCAAAATCTTCAAAATTTCAATTTTTGGATTCATTCCAAATTTTTGCACGGAAATTTTACGTGTAAATATCTTCAGGCTTAGAAAAACGTCATACACGTTTATTGTCAAGTATTTAACATTCCTAGTTAATAGAATATCCATGTTTTTGATTTTGCATTTTATTTAAATGTCTGAATCAATGTAAAATAATCCAGTATTATGTTAAATCGGTATTTTTACATGAAAGAATGAAGAGTCGGTCTTCCGACAGTACCTCTTGAAATGTGACGATAAATGTTCTTTTTGAGGATAATTTGCAGGTAGGGAAGGTGACTGTCGCTGAGATTTTGCCACCGATTTGTTGTTCTTTATCAACTGAACATTCTCGTAATGGATTATAAAACAGCAGGAGTTTCTTTTTATGTGAGTGGGTGAAGGAAAAAAAAAAAAAAATCAAACAGCCTCACATATCACTTCGCCACCGTTTCCACAATTAGCATCACTTTAAGGAGCCAGGAAGACATAACGTATAGGGTAATCACATAAGCATTATGGGTAATTTTATGGAAACCTCCCAGGCGGCACCTGTTAAATGGGCCTTATCATTAAGTATGTATGTGAAGCGTCTCGAGGGAAGGTTAAACATGGTGTTTGTTATTTTGTTCAGATACCTTCTGCTCCAGAAGCGCTATAATGATGCCCCTATATGTAAATCAGGTGATTATTTTGAGAATAATAAAAATGACTGTGTTTAAACTGGGGAATTGAGATGTTTGTGGAGAACGTTTTGGATGAAATGATTACAGAAGTTTCATTGGCGCTGTGGCAAGCGTGCATGCAGCCCCCGACTGTCAACAGTCTGATTTAATCGTACATGGCCCAACTTTTCTTTTTTTTTTTTTTTTTTTTGCTTCAAATTACACTGCGGTAATAAATGAGAAGCCAGGGACTATTTAACTAATGAAGTGAATTCACTATTGCATCATCCATCACTTCACGCTCAGCCACATCCTCTGCAGCCCCCCCCCCCCCCTTTCCTCCCCTCCTCCCCGTGTTTGCTATCGTCATGCTCATTCTGTAAGGGCTTATCTTTATTTTCCCATCTTGCTGATGTGTGTGCATCCTGTTGCATAAAGCTCCGCCTTTCAAACATCACACTTCCTTCTGGAGAATCAGAAGCCGAGTTGTATTTCAGATCGTCTTCATTCTGGTTGGGTGTTCTTTTTGCTTCCACTGTGGCATTGACAAGGTCACCCATAATGCAATTACTCTGGTCGGTTTGGATGAGCTCCTGGACATTAGCGAAAGCCTTCAAAAGCGGGAGCTCATTTGACGGATGCTACTTGCTTACATTACATCATGTTTGCAGTTTTAGCTGTCATGAGTATCTGTGGTGATATTCCATGGTACCGCTGCACGGGACATCAACAAAGGGCAAGAAACATGAGCATGCTGCAAACAAGACATCACAGCTGATCACACCCGAAACGTCTCCATTTCCTGCCTGTCTGCGAAAATTAATCCCGAATTTCTCGGGATGTTAGCATCATTTGCGCTCAGAGGTTGAAGGGTGTCGGGGTTTGGTTTTTATTTTTTAACTGAACGGCCACCTTTGATCTAACAGGAAATTGTTCCCTACTTCCTGTTAGATGTTTACAGTGTTTACTGTTAATGCTGCTCTGTTAAGTAAATACAGTATTTTCCCCACCCAAAAGCATTTAATCTTCTGAAAAGACCAACAGTGCGCCTTATAATCCAGTGGGCCTTATGTATGAAAAAAAGTTTTGAAATAGGCCATTCATTGAAGGTGCGCCTTATAATCCAGTGTGCTTTTTAATCCAGTGCGGTTTTATGAACCAGTGCGCTTTATATATGAAGAGGTTTACAAATAGGCCATTCATTAAAGGTGCACTTTATAATCCAGTGCACTTCATAATCCAGTGCGCTTTATAATCCAGTGCACCTTGTGTATGAAATGTTTTAAAACGGGTCATTCATTGAAGGTGTGCCTTTATAATCCAATGCGCCTTATAGTGCGAAAAATGCTATACTGTATATGATGATGCTCACAAGCCCAAATGTACTATCAATAAGTTGTCGTTGGCTTTTTTTTTCCAGCGGGTAATAAAATGTAAAAATAAAATACGTTCAGCTGAGACTGTCGGGGGGAGTCGGTATGAATAAGTCAAACCAAGTGGGTACATTTCTGATTGGAGAACACGATTAAACTACTGGAGTCACCACTTCAACGGTAGAGACTCATTCTATCCCTCACAGAGATTAATCCAGTGCATAGAAACAACCACCACAACTCATTTTACTTGATTTCTCTTGCTGTGAAAAGAAGGGCCAGCGTTTCAATCACAAAAATGATTTGACGGCCGTAGTTTGGCAATTACTGGACGATTTCTGCTGTTGCTTTGCTCTGGAGTGGTTGTGTGTAGTCAAGGCCGCCTGTGATGAGGTGTTTGTTTGGCACCTCATTTTCCTCTACACTATTAAATAGCAGTCAACAGCTGCAGCTGTACTTGTACCACCTTCTAGTGTTAGGGGCTGCTTTACAACCAGATGCAGGTAAGCGTTAAATTATAGCGACGCGCAATTCTTACATTATAAAGTATTCAAATGTCGTCATGAGTATTTCTAATGCTCTTTGGTCTGGGTTGTTTTTTGTTCAATGAGCTGCTCATTGCGTTCCAGAATTTCTACTTGCGTTTAAAATGTTCACCACATCCTCATCTTGCTCAGATGAATATGTTCAATATTTCAGAGTGTTTTCTGGTGGAGTGCAGCGAGTCTGGTGATGGAAATACTTTGATCAGACTTCTTTTTACTCTGTTTTCCTTTGCCACCTT
This sequence comes from Antennarius maculatus, assembly GCA_013358685.1. Lineage (NCBI taxonomy): Eukaryota > Metazoa > Chordata > Actinopteri > Lophiiformes > Antennariidae > Antennarius > Antennarius maculatus. Next base: position 2,592,173 of record CM023617.1, on the reverse strand, counting down.
GGTAATTCAGTGCAGTAAGCTGTTGCCTCCAAACATTTGGCTATGACTGTGGATCAATGGGCTGATAGTCCTCGTTGTGTCAGTCACGCTATTTCTTTATTTAAATCACAATCATGAACCAAGCTTAGAGCACATTGTTTATTCCACTTATCTCAGTCTTTAATCCAGGCTTTTAAAAGAGATGAAGGTGCCATTCAGCTTTTGGCAAGTTGTACTGATGGCTGTTTAATTGCTTTTAGAGTTGTTTATTATATTTATTAGCTTGTCCTTGGCAATTTTTTCTTCTTTCTGTGAATAAATCATCAGTATTTTTTTTTATAGCTATGCTAATCCAGATTTCTTCAAAGTTGCACTTATCTTGTAAGTCTTTAAATAAAGGAGGCTAAGGGACAGTTTCATTCTCAGTAATTGGCAGTTTAGAACTCCCCTTTTGCTCAAATCACATTCTGGTTTTGGATTTTGACAATAATTTGTCGACTGGAATTAATGCATGGGAAAAAAAAAATGTAGATGCATCTTAAATCTTTCTAGTGCTTCCAGAAAAGCTTGAAATGGAAAGGCCAATGACGTAGCATTTTGAGGCAGTTTAGGCCTAAAGTTTAGGGCATCATGAGTCCAAAACGTCAAAAAAAGTTGTGTTCATGTATCTGAGGATTGTGCAATATGTCTTTATCACATCAACATTTCACCACACCGATAAAAAATGTTTTAATACCCAATGAGAACCAACGCTGGCCTCTTGTGGATCATTCAACTTGTTCCCATTGTGTTTCCAGCTTAGAACCGTTTCAGTTAATGACTGGGCTCAATCAGACAGACACAGTCGGTAAAAATGTGCAGTTAACTTTGCAGACAAGATAATTTCCAGTGAGGTAAGGTCCCCCCCAATTTCAAACATTTATTTCTTGTCATCGGTTGAAAGCTGCATTATGCTGTCTTTGATATTCATAGTCTCAGTTTCCAAGTGGTACTTTTCTCTCCTCTGAAGGTGTTTAGCAATTATACGTGTTTATCGGCTCCAAGGTCTTTCTAGAAAATTTCTGATTTCACTGCGCTGACCTGATTTCTATCTTCCACATCATGTAAGCCCCCTCAGAGTGCAGAGTTCACCTCCCACACCGAGAGATAAGCTCGATATTTCACTGCTACCAAATTGGCTCTTTGTCTCACTGTACTCTCATTTATAGCCCACCGGTGGCAGATGTAGCAAACTGGATCACACATTTCATACCCCTCAGCAGTAGTATTGATACACCGAAATGAGGGATCTGGGATAAATGGGCAAAAAAAACCTGAAAGGACCATAAGATGACGATTGACCTTGCACTAAGTTGTTCTAACATCCTTTAACAGCCCTTCTGGGCTTCTAAGTGGCTACCGTACCACAAAGCTGCACCGAAGCTTTGATTTTATTCCCGAGCCAAGGTCCTGTTTCACAAGCTTAACAATGTTCCCCGATTTTAATCTTTATGATTGGACTTAATGCTCTTGATTAAACACTTTGCAGTCAGTATTGACACAGTGGTCCGTTGAGGGAAGATACGCAGATACTTGGGGGAGACAAGAAGTCCGTGTTTATTAAATATTATCCCTTTCTGCCCGCTGGTTGTTTATCTTTCATTATGCTGGATTTTATTAAAAAATGCTTATGGAAATCTCCGCGAGGTTCGGCCTCTCTCTCTGGCCTCTCCTGTGGGACATTAAATGAGGGGGCATTTCATTTGCCGTGTTCTTTCAAGCAAGGCCCATGGCATTGGCCAGCGCTTGTTATTAGCAATCCTAATGACTTCTAAATTTGATATGAAACCCCTTGCCAAGGCTTCCTGGTCGGTGGCTCCCGCGCCTGTCTCCTGAGACATTTACTCCTGCCTCCTGCTCCTTTGATTAAACTTTCATGTGGAAGTGAACTGCGGCATCTAGCAGGGACTGAGTCACCGGCTCCATCTCCTTGCCATTGTTTACCCAAGTGAAAGAGCAGAGGATATCTGATGTGCACCAAATGAGACTGCTGAAGTCGAAAGCTGATTTCTTAGTGGAGTCTCCACGACAAACACCAACTACACAACGTTGTGTCCCGGGTAAGAGGCCTTAGTGTTTGTTCAGTCTTTATAGAGTGGGGTTGGGGGTGAAGCTGTTACACGATGACAGGCTACCTCTCCTCCGCTCAATGATTCCTCGAGGTTTGGGTGAATTTTTAATAAAGCGTCTCACATTTACCGACACATTCATATTTCTTTCTTTATTATCATTTGCTTGCCTCCCTAACTGCGTTTGCCGACTTTGTTGATTATCAGAGCATATCCAAATTATTATCTGCAAACACAAGCTCACACCCCCTTTTGAAAGAATAGCGCAAACTCATTGGAAACTAATTTAACTTTTCCTATTTTAGGATACGTATTACATTTATTGACTGTTCCAGAAAATAAGAAGCAAACAAACACACACACACACACACACACATATACACATGGAAAAAAAAAAAAAAAAAAGAGGCACGTCCTGCCTTTGTTTGAGACACGTGTTGTTTGTTGGCAGCTCTGTAGCCTTTCCCATTGCCATTAGCACATGTCTGGTTGCATTGACGTCCTGTCAAGCCACGAGCAATAGACGATGTATGCTAGGTGCTAAATGGCTGAGGTGAAGTCAGACTGTGATTGTGACTAAGTTCCCACTCTGGGCCCTTTTTTCTCACCGCCTAATACAATGCTGCCAAATTTGAGGCCAGTGGAAGCTCATTTATCTGAACCCAAGGCTTACAAACAGCCATCGAGTCAAACAGGCAAAGGCGGATGAGAGCATATTTAAATCTGTTTTTTTTACCTTATGTTGTAATAAAGTTTGCTTTCATAATAATAAAAGTAATCGTAATACAGGCAAACCTCAGTTTCTGACCACAATTTGTTCCTGAAGGCTGTTTGAATAGCGATTTGTTCGAATTCCAAATAGATTTTTCCCATTACAAATAATGTAAGTGGTTTTTATCTGTTCCAAGACGCTAGAAAACTACCTTTTTTCAACATAATGTTATTTCATAATGTCATTTATATATCAAATTGTATAGTAATGAAACATATCAAAGAAATGTAAAAGAAAGAAGCAAACACGAGAAAGAAAGAAAGAAAAATAACGTAATCAGGTTAGCTTAAGGTACGAGTTACCGTCATCTTTTGGACAGAAGTTTACGGTACCGTAACTCGTACCATAGGCAATGGAACGCAAATTAAGTGAAAAATTATTGAGTACAGTAAACTAAAATAAAAAGCACATTACCGTCACGTTTTCTCTCCACTTTTCTCGCCTTTTCTCACGCTTGGCGGCGAGAAAAAAGGCGTTTGTTTTACGTTTGACTTTCAAATTTTGTTCGACTTCTAAGACTAAAAAATTCCAAATTTTTTGGTCGAATTCCGATCTGTTCGATGTCTAAAGCTTTCGAAAACCAAGGTTTGCTTGTAATGTATTTCCTGAAGTGTTGTGAAATTAGCTAGCTGGAGTCAGATTTAGTTTGTGATGCCGTTAGTACAGCAACAGAATTTTTTATTTTTTTGTAAATGCAGATCAGATATTTGACATTCTATTGATTTTTGTGTTCATGCAATGCTTGAACAGTCTGTTTAGCACCTTTCTGGAAATCAGCCGAGGTAGAATTAATTTTTTTTAATTACAAAATCTGCAGCATCTGTTCCTTTTGTGTAAGACCTGTATGGACTTACAAAAGAACCTCTTGGACCAGAGTATGTGTCTCCTTAACTGATGGGGATGACACCCATGAATTAGGACTCGCTGGTGCTGAAATCGCACGGCATTTCATCGTGATTCTGCACAAAGACACACACCTGCACCTTTCCAAACTCATTGTGAGTCAGTCAGTCCATTAAGGCCACTCAGGGCTTCATAATAACTTATTGTTCAAGGAGTGAGGGTCACTGATGGCCAAGGCTGATAGTGTCTGAACCATGTCTCCTTGGGTGAAGTGAAAGTCTTTTGATTTACATCAGGCTCATCCCTGCAGCCACCCATGTCTCGACACCAGTGACAAAAGAGCAACGCGCTCTCCGATTCTTCGCCCAAAGACTGATTGATCTATTTTGACCTAGATACCAGGAGAAGAGAGACATTATTACCTTTGTTCGGGAGCACAGTGCCACATTTCAAAGAGGCAATGTGGAGGGCGAACTAAAGTACTGGGAGTGTGTTTGCCTTTGAGCCTTTTGATGACGACTCCTTCGCAGGGGCAGTTTAGGAAGAAAAAGTGATCCGTGTAGAGATGAAACCTGCACAAATCTGCTTCAAATTTAAAGACTGAATAATACACTTCTGTTCGCTTTGATTTGAATGGTACCTTATGGTTTCTCTATTCCTTCATTGTGGTTTGTTTTACTCTTTAAAGAGATAGAAAAGTCAACGATCTCATCAAGTCTATACGGCTTCCAGTCCAACCAAAGGAAAGTGACTGATTGGATTAATTCATGTGCTGTATTTTATTTTCCTGCAATTATAACAGGCCAATATTTCAGTCCTGGTGAACCACGGTGACGATTCCCCTGCAGAAACCAAGGGAACGGAAGATCTTCCAGCTCCAGAGTGCAAAAAAAATTGAAGAGATGAAGGGGTCGGAGGTGAACTCTCGACATCGAAAAGCTCTCATACAAAAGCAGAGTGAAGGGTGGGTGGGGGGGAGTGCTCGCTGAGATGTCAGGGCTGCTTCATTATTGATAGGATTATGGCTCAGTAAATAGGTCTCAGGCCCATTTCCCCTCCACTGGCCCCCGGAGACGGCTCCCATTTTGAGGAAAATATGAAAATGTAGAGACTGAGTGATCTTTGATACACACCCAGCCATGTCAGATCACACCGTAGATTAAATTTTGGAGGGTTAATTAACAGTAAAGGACTGCAGGCTGGGTGTCACATGATGCAAAAAAATATAATTCCCCCAACATATTTTCTGTGATTTGATCTGAAAATGAAAAGAAAAGGAAGTAGAAAGATAAAAATAACCACCAGATGACCTATATGATAATTACGATTTAGTGAAATTATAGCTTGATTGCACATCCATTTTACGCAGGGCAATGTACAATAAGTTTCTTTGCAAACAATTTGCCTGCAGTTCTCTGATGAGATGAGGGAAATGAGAGGATGGAAAGCCACAGTTCTCAAATGAGAAACACCCCGTGGGATTCGGCGTAAGCCTTGCATCGCAGCAGGGGATCCCCAGAAGTCGAATAAGGGTATTGCTTTTTAATGTTCACTTGTGTGACATTAAACTCTATTATTCAACAACAAGAACATCTGCAAACGTTGGATGGATTTTTGCTTTTTCATTTGATAACACTCATTCACACACTGGAAAAGTCCTTATGTGCACGAATGCAGGCTTAGACGAGATGGGGAAAGAGCCTGTCCTTGTTCCAACAAATTATTTATTACAGTTTCTAATATTTCATAACCATCCCTTCATAGTTTCTATTATTATTTCTGCAGGTTGGTTTATGTTAGAGAGACTCAGTTAAACTAGGTGGTCTGTCCCTCGACACCTACATTCTTTACATCGATATCAATTCAGCCTCAGTAAGGCAATGAAGTCGCAAAAATTTCAACAAAATTAAAGTGATTGCTGAAAAAGGTTGTCGCAAAGGACCAAAAGTGAACTTAAAAATATTCTTGGACTTGAGGAGTGAAGATTTCTCAAGTCGGACTGAGCATTGACTCAGGACAGTGATGTCCTCTTGATTGGGCTATATTGTCTTGTCTTGTATGTTTTAAAACGTTTATGCTGACTAAGTGCACCTTGCCCAAGACAAATTTCCCCATGTGGACAATAAAGTTTATCTTATCTTAAGTTTTTGTTGCTTTACTTCAATTATGGGGAAGGGTATTACTCTAGTTCAAACATAGGCCAACTATGGCCCGCGGGCCAGGTGCGGCCCGTTAGGCTTTGTAACCTGGCCCACCAAACTTTCACAATTATTGCCATTTTTGGCATTACTGCCAAATCACTTTAATTGTAATGTTACATAATGGTTTTTACATGTCATTTGCATGAATACAAATAAACACTTCATCCATCTGCTCCTCAGATGACCCACCTGTTCAATTTTAAAATTCCGTGTTAGCCCCTGCTCCTAGTTTGTCTGCCTTGTCCAACTTGGTAAGCTCTGTGAAAACGTACCCCCATATCCACGAAATTGACACAACAGACCTCCATCTTTGTCCGCCTTTAACAATAACATAAATTGCCTTTTATTGTCACTATGTTACATTAGCCTGATTTGCGTGCTAATGTTTTCTAACAGGTGTTTCGGTACTACAGGACAGATAATACAACAGTCGGTTATGAGTCACTTTTCCAGCTATGTCATCGCCTGAGCTTTGCTGCTGGTGTGACACCGTAGTATAATAATCAGAACAGTTGAGTGCCTAGAAGTATTTCTTGTTTCCTCTGTTGTATTTTTCCTCAGATGCTTTTCCTTTTTCGCTGTGAAATCCCCATCCTACACGATCGAGGTAAAGCTCGACCCCGGCTCTGAACACAGAGGCGGTGTAGCACTTCATTTCTGGCTCTTTCACAACACATCAGTCTTTGAGTCCTCACAGGAAAGCTGTAGATGTACACAAAGTCTTTATTTTGTGTTCCCCCATGCATCATGTGGCTTTCACTCCACAATGGTTCCCTCTTAGTCCAAACCTGGCATGAAAATTTGATGTTTCGACACTACCTGGCAACATAAAGGGAAAGAGAAGAAAGGGATCTGCTGTTGGATTGGTGAAACGGGACATGTCGACCTCTGCCAGCTTCTCCTCTCCCCTTGTTTCAGCATAATATATTTCGCTGTCATCTCTAAGAGCTGCAGCATGCTTATCGCTCATGCTGAGAAAGGATTTAAGTGGAGAGTTTTGTTGGACATATTGAGCTCTCTATGTTTCACAATGAAATATTGCGAGATTTTTTTAAGTGCTGCCTGGAGCCATGTTCCACCAGAGCGCTGCTCTCTTTCTTTTTTTTTTTTACCAATGTCGTCTCTCAGGGAGCTCATTTGAGACTGCCGTGCTCCTTCGTCTCCTCCAGACAGGAGGAGTGTCTTTAAGTCTGTTATATTGTTCCCCTACAGTACATGTATTATCTGTCTAGACGTCTCCAATCTCAGAGATGTTCCACCAGCAAACATTATAATTCTGGCAGCTGCGTGAGGCAGCCAGGCACAACAAGATGTGTCACTTGCAGAAGATGTCAATGCAAAGACCATTCCGTCCATGTAAGTCTGTCATTTGCGTGGTTTCCCTTTTTATACTCGCAATCTGAGGACGCGTTTAGTCACAGCTCGGTAATAGCTGCATCCTTACAAGCTATCATGGCATATCTGTAAGTGGAAGCGTATGTCTCCCGTTATTTTAACCACAGATGAATCTAATCTCACATCATTTCCCCTGTTGCAATGAATATTTCTGCACCGGCATAAAGATGACTGATGATTCAGGCACTTAAGATCCGCACATTGGGACAGCATAAAGACTGGATCACTGTAGAAACCGGCAGGGCGATAGTGGCAGAACTTACACCCGAGCTTTGCAGCACTTTTTTTTTTTTTTGTCCTAATCGTTCTCTTCGTGGTGTTTCACAGCGGGAGACAAAAAAATACTGGAGCCAGAAATCGGCTTTTAGGCTGATTCATCTCCTGGTGAGGACTTTTTATATCCCTCACACATAATATATTTATATCAAATGTCTACAAGGGGAGCAGAAAACTGGCTCAGCAAACCTTTTTATGTTTTCACATAATAGGCTGAATCAAAGTACTTTCTAACATGAAGATCTGATTGGCCAAAAGTATGAATACCAACCATGTGACACTGAGAGGATCTTACACTCACGGTAATGTAAGTTTGGTCAATTCCATCAATCAATCAATCGATCAAGTTTTATTTATAAAGCGCTTAATCATGGAGAAAAAAAACTTTACGAAGCGTTTTAAAAGACAGAAAAACCCAACTGAACCTTCCAGAGGAAACATAAGCGACAGCGGCAGGGAAAAACTCCTTCATTGAGGAAGAAACTCTGGTCAGGACCCAGACTCTTTTGGGCGGCCATCCACCTTTATATACTGATTATAATCCCCGCAGGGAAATTAGTGGCACACACTCTAGTTAGTTCAAATCATGCATATATGTGTGTGTACAGGCCCTGAACACACAAACACACACATATGGGGCCTGTACGCATGCAGAGGAGGTAGAGTGGCGGGCAGCTCCTTTGTGGTGCGCCCCAAATGAGCAACTTGTAAGGGGGGCGGCGCCTCGCTCAAGGGCGCCTCGGCAGTGTTCCGGAGGGGAGCTGACACCTCCCATTGGGTAAAAGAAAGAGAGTGCCATTTGATTGGAAGCATTCCCAAAAAATATCATTCCAAGTTGAGATGCAAACAAACTAGCCAGTAGGTTTAAGTCCAGTCATGGTGGGACAGGATTTCCATTTCACTGATGGGTTAATGCATGGAATGATTGCACCAGTGAGATCCAACACATCAAAGGTTTGACGGTTCAAGTCAAGTTCTGGATCTGATGGGTCAATGGGATTCCAGATTCTTCTGTTGATGTGACACATTTGGAAAAGAAGAAACCAGCATTTAAAAGCGAATTCAGACCCCCCCCCCCCCCCCGCCATCAAACCTGGCCATCAGCTCACACTGTAGCTGTTTGGCTCATTTATTCTTGGATCAATATCTTTATCTGAAAATCACACCTTTTGTGCTGCGGTTGAATGCATTGATTACAGTTATGCCTTTACTCTGGATGCTGGATGGGTGACATTATTGTTACATTAAGCACTATTTGCTAGCATTGTTCCAGGCCCCTGACCTTCTGTAAATTTCTTATGCTGACCTTTAAATAGTAATAAAAGTAGTTGAGGACCCTTAGCTGAGAACGTAGGAGCCAGATGATGAGGGAGAGCGGTCCTTTCAGGGGTTTAAGGTGGTGATTTAAGGTGGAATGATGTGTCCTTTGCTACTTTCATTTATGTTTTTAGTGAATATAATTAGGGCATTTTCGCTTTTACCTTTCCTGAATCCAGTTATTTCACAGGACGTAACAAGGTGGTCATTTTACAAATGGCTTCATCAGAAAAAGAAAAACACATTTTCTGCAAAATTGCTGTTAAACTTTTTATTTTTTGTAGTTTCACATGTGCAGGTTTAATTTTCAACATGACATTAACATACCGAGAGTGAGGCTGGACTTTACATGAATACTGATCCGCTGCTGGTCTCCATGGAAACTTAACATTTTCCCCTCCTGTTTATCATTTTCCATTTCACTTTGTTTGCTGTCATGTCATTCCAAAATGAGCTGATTACGGAAACGGATGGAATACACGCCATGCAGGATGGCGGGGAGTCTCTGATGATATTTGATGGATTAACATGCCTGTTCACATTTGATTCAAAAGTGTTGATTTATTAAGTCACTGGCGCTTGGCTGCTAGCCGCCAAGTCTTGCTCAGTGATGTGGAAACTGCATGCACATATACATTTATTTTCTACCTTTCTACCAGATGCAGATGTCTTGCACTTTGTTCCGTTTCTCATTTTCAAATAGTTTGTTTTCCACCGCCACCTACACAACCACTAAACTTTTCATCCTCAGGAACCGATGCACTTCTGCTGGTTTTATTCACAGAAGTTTATGTGACCAAACATCAAAATCAATGATGAGAGCTGAGCAGATATATCTTTGACCTCAATTATTTGCAGTATATTCCAGACTTTTGACTGCTAACTCTGAATTTCATGCTTTTTTTACTAGATTTCTGCACTTCATTTACTCCAACACTTCGATTAGATGACTTGTAGTTGTTAATTCTTTTTCAAAAATTAACGCCAGCCACTCTAATAATCTATTCAATACAATATGGCAACATGGTTCTTAGAGATGAGAGTTTAACGGTTGCATGCAAGCAATAAAATTGACAAATCGATGATGGTGAGAGGCGGAATGCGGAAGAAGTGCAACCAAACATGCTGAATAATATCTTACTGCATGCAGGGCTAGAGTGGCGTGAGATAAATCTGCTAAAGGTTCAATCAACAGCCAGTATTTGGATTATTCTACCACAGAAACGTGGCTAGTTGACATTTATTATTTACTAGGTTTGTGCAGGTTATTGGCCACCTTGGTCAGGCTTTTATGGATGCATCAGAACCTGTTGATGTTCGTCTTAAACAAAAAATGGGAGCTCGCTAGTTCTGTCTGTGATAGCCTGATGCACCCGTCTGCAAGCCTCCATAGTAAAACATAGATTTTCAGACACATGCATATAAATGTTTATTTAAAATTTCTGGGATTCATTGCGATATTTACAAAATTGGAAATTCTTACAGCGCGGGATCGATTCTTAAATACTTTACGGTGATTTACGTCAACATCCTGCAAGATGTTGGACAAACACAACATATAAATGATTTTTTTTCTCTCTCTCTCTCAAAGCTTTTCAAAGCACTTTCAATACAGTTCAAAGAAAACTGTATTGCCTTTGCAAGACGGTGCTTCCCATTTACAAGATGAGTGAGATGAGGGTGTTCAGGAAGTCGGTATCGGTTAATGAAATGCGACTCGAGAGACTCGACATCGCCTGCAGTTCCCCCCAGCAGGGATGCTTCAGAGTGAGAGCAAGGGCATTACTCTTTAATGCCTGTGTTGAATAACCGTAGGCCTGCTAATTTATAGAGGCTTCTTAAAGGTCAGGCAATGGGGCAGGAATACATACTGCTGGAGGTTATTGCTAATACTGCTAAATTGCAAATGACTATCCCTCTTCAAAGAGGCATTGAATGCATGGATAAGTCCAATCTTTGCTATCACTATAAATAAAGGCTCAAATCAATTTATTATTCTGCGTATTTCCACTGGGTATTGACTGTCTTATTTAATGCCGTCATTAGCTTTCGCGTTTGTATGGGTGGTCAGATATTTCATGAGTTGCAGGTTGTTGTTTTTTTTTTTTTTTTTAACAGCCTTTTTCATTCTTTTTCTTTATGATTTGTATTTAAATTCCTCTGGTTTCAATGTGGTCTTTTAGGGGACTGATACCAGCCTCATACAGGCTCTGCTTTTGGAGGGAATGTGCCCAGAATGAGCTCGGCCAAACTTCTTTTGACTGAGACGGCATTTTATTCAGCAACCCCTTGTTTCCCTTCATAGCATTAATTTGTTTCAGCTAATTTCACAGTCTGCCTGAGTGCAACTGGGAGCAGAAAAGCACAGGCTTTGCTCTAAATCTGAGCCACAAGAGGATTTGTTTACCTCAAATTCTTGGTAAATCTGCTGACTTTCCTCTTAAGGCCCCAACACTCATTTGTTGTGGCGTGAAGTGTGACAAGTCACGTTTTGGCGTTTAAATGCCACCACAAAATGGGAATGGCATTTGTCTTGGCGTTGTGTAACTGCACTCTTATGCACTCAGATGATTAAAAATAAATAAAATCTAATGTTTTTCTACATGTTTGTTGGTAGAATTGAGATTTATTTTAAAATAAATCTTTTCAAATCTGTCTGTACAAGAAATGTACAGCATGGAAATGATTTCCTTGTTGGCTTTACTTTGAATTTGCACCTGTTTTATCATTACCTGTCTATACTTACCATCTTGCTGATTTTCATGTTTTTTACAGTGCTTTTTTTTTTTCTTGCCAACAAATTAGATTGTAGACAAATGACTTCAGGTTGAACTAATACCAAAATAGCAAATGTAACCAAGCTAACTTTCTGTGTGCACCAAATGTAGTGTTTTCTACCAGCCCTGTTTATTATGTACATTCAAATTTGATCCAAGTAGGTTTTTTGCCAATATTTCTGTAGTTTTTCCACACTTCCTTTCCATTATTTGACATAATATTTATGCTATCATTCAAATTTGAGGAATATCTCCAGAAATAAGAAATGCAATAAATGGTCTTAGCTTGCAGCAGTCGTTTCCCCAGCTTTACATGATTCAGTTACTTGAATGAAACCGTGCACAAATCCAGGGATTTCCCACAAATGAGTCCAAAGGAAGCCCGTGTTCACAGAATTATTCATTACGGCTCGGAGTGATCCACAGATTGGCAGATTTATCCTCATTCACTCACGTTTTAATTTGATCAGAGGGTTTTTTGGATTAGCAGCAACGGGCTTTTCAGGGACCTGTCCAGACTATTCAGATGGTTCTGGCTGGTCTATACCTGTAGCCAGTCTGCTTCTTAATCAATGGCCTGCCAATAATACTGAACAAATTCAGTTTCAGCAGTTCACGGTTCTCAATTGTAGGATTTTTTAGATTCAAATTGAGTAAAAAAAAAAAAAAAGTCTACCCCCAAAGTAAAGCTATAAAACCATAATAACATCCATCAAAATAAATGGAGGCTGTACTTTAGTTAATATATGTTGACTTAAAAGAGATGGAGGGTTTCTCTGACTCCAGGCATCGACAGAATCTACAGCATCCGAGTCGAGGTTTCAAATGACTCCTAATTGCTATTAATGCCAGTAAAAGTCCGGCCATAGACAGCTTGCGGGTGATTATTATGGTGGTTTCCTGTGTTGTTACGGCTGATTGTAAAACACCAAGCTTCATTCACTTATGAGAACAGGCTGGGCGGTTTGTAAAAACCAGGGAAGCAAGAAAAGGCCTGTAGTGTAATACTACTGCTTGTTGAGTGCAGGGCAGTAACACTCAGATTTAATGCACAAACATATTTTTTCTCCATCGCCCGGGTAATTTCAGTGTCCAACGCATGGAGAGCATCGCTTATTTTGTGTCATAGTCAGATATGTCGTGTCAAAAACGGATTAAAGAGCGTTATTATCTTTCGTGTAGCCCTGAAAAAATGTACCAGTTGTTCTAAAATGAAACGTATTTGGAGCATATCAGAACGGCAATGTCAGAGAACTGCTAACCAATCACGACGCGAGCGAAAACTAACACAGAAAGAACACCTGCAGTTTATGAGGCGCTCTAGATGCATTTAATACGTTCTGCTAGGCTAATCTTAAATTGCCACCCGAGCTAATATACACTCATAGACATAAACAGGGCATGAAAGAGTGTGAGTGGTGTAAAGAATACTTTAATCCGCTCTGGAACTCCTCTGAACGCGGATCCTTGTCGTACTAAAATGAGGTACACGTCGCCTTGGGTCTGGTTGGATCCATCAGAGCGCTGATGGCTTTGATAAAAGATAAAATAAAGAAAAAGTGAGTGGAATTCATTCCCATGCTTCTATCTTTGTTGTGCGTTCTACACGTAACGACACGGACTCATTTTGTGGTTTTGATTTCTGCCGAAGTTAACGTACGTAAGGGAAGCGACAGCAAAGGAGGAGAAGGGACATTTTTGGGGGGAGTGCGACCTTTCGGTTTGAAGCGCTGGCTGTCGCCTCTCGTCGATCCAACATTTGTATCTCTGGCGGAACTCACTTCCCTTCTGTCGCCCCGCTGAGAATAAATGAAGCTTCTTCAGGAACCCTCGCTGCGTCCCTGGAACCGACTGGAACTCTCTGCGGCGCTCAAATTGGCCCACGCTCCTCTTTACTAAGTACACCGCACATTAGGGAAAGTCTCCCCTCGGCCAGCCAAGTCCATTTCACTAATGGTAGACTTTCACCCTCAACCTTTTTTTCCACAGTAATCCGAGAGTGTGCATTGATGGTGGGGGGGCACTAATGTTTCTTAAATCTCAGGTGACGGAGGCATCGGAGATTGAAATAACCACCGGAATCTATTTCAACCCCTAGATATTAAATATAATCCGAGACGGGAAGTGTGCAAGAAGTCTTTGTTAGCGTTGATTAGCTGCAAATATAGTTAAAAATACACTCGCATGTGGATGCTACCATGGCAGTAACTGCAAAATGAGGTGTTAAATAGCAAAAATGTTTTTGTTTTTTTTTAATTTCATTAACTTCCTCACTTTATTATCATATTTTATCTCACCTTTAAGATTTTCCCGCTCTTTCTTTCTTCCTTTTTTTTTTTTATTCATCGCACTTTTAACGCCTTAACAGCGCGTTCCCGTTCCTCCTTCTCCTTCCTGCTGCTTTGAACGGCGGCGCCTCGCTTGCTATTTTGGCTCGTGCGCTCCGGTGAAGGTTATTCCAGCTGCAGGTTGACTTTGGCGACCTGCTGAAAATTAACCGAAGGCCTCTCAGCGGCTGGTTTCGAAAAAAAGGCTAAAGTTGCTTTTTTGGCTCAGGATTCCTGCCGGCGTAGACGGGCGTACCAAATCTGACAAATTCGGCCAATTTGGATGTTTTTTGTTTGCTTTTTTTTGGCCGAGCATCGTCTGTATCCTCCTGCTCATCGCCGACGACGCTTCCTGTCAAACACATGTCCGTCATGCACGACCCCAGTTGTCACATTTTTTACGGCTTTCAGTTTTCTAGTGCGCTGATTCGCCGGCGCTCTGACAGCGGGGGCTGGTGTAATCTCTGTGTTTGCTCTTTCCAGTGACTCTTGGCCTATCTGCTGCTCTTCTCGAATCCTTTCTGTAAGGCGAACGTTTCATCTGCTCATAGCGTCTCGTAAAAATCAGCTGCTCTGAAACGTTTCTTCGCGCAAAATACCATCGACTCGACTCAGGTTTCTTTAACTGTGCTGACTTGAAGTGTTGTTAATTCTAAACAAACAAGGCTTTTAATTTAGGAGCTAATAAGTGACGTATCAAATGGGCTAAATTTCCAAGACTATTTCCTGGTAGCTGCAGTGGTGAAAGCAAAATATCATCGAATTGATTGGCTAAGCATCAAGAAATATAGAGAAGAACCAGTGGGAATTTCACTTGTGGAGGTACAGATGGAGGGATGAATGGTTTCTGTCGAATGTAAACCCGACCGAGATAAAACCAAAGAAAAATGAAAGTGTTTTTTTTAATATATAGCCAAGAGGAAATGGAGCCATTACTCCTAAAGCCAGTCGGAAATTCAAAGTCGAGATGAAACAGCATTCCAGGAATCTCCAGCTTCCTTATTTCTTCGGTATTTCAGACAGCACGGTCAGACAGGTTATAACTCTGACTGGAATTTGACCTTAATCCCAGATACAGATTCCAGGCACAGCTTTTGAGTCCAGAAGAGTTCAGCCCAGAAGCTGAAGAGCTCTCTCCGCAGATTTCTACCCGCATACGGGGTTAAAAAGGTTTAAAAACGCGATCTAAGGTTTGATCTAAGTGTTGAAAAAGGCGTTTCGTCCAGTCTTGACTTCCGCTTGGTTCTCAGGCGTTGAACACTTGAACAGGTTGGACTGTCAGAAGATGATGATGAACCACCGAAAGGCTTTAAAGCTTGAGTAAAGTCACCCTTACCTCTTACTAGAGCTCTACAATTGTTATTAGCCCTCGGTGTGCGTTCAGGCTCCCTGGTGGGGGTACATTATGGTTTTCATTTGATTATTATTTCCATCCTTTGCCTTTCCCTTCGCCACACGATCCAAGACGTGACGCTTTTCATCTGCAATTTGCGTCAGTGTCAGCAGCAGGTAATTTTCACATTCACCTGTGCAGACGGTAAATAAAATAACTCCATTCCACACGGAGCATTTCTGTCATTCTGTCAAAGACAAACAAACAGTCACATATTGCACATATTCAGAGTTTCGCTTCATTTTAAATCTTAAAGTTGAGATTTCATCCTTCATCAAAACCTGGAACTTCTTTTAGCGGTCTTGTATCTGTCTCACTTAATTCTGACTTGAGTTAGATGGGTCTTGATCGACTCTGGTGTCTCTTGATGCTTCGGGTCGCCTCGGCTCCGCTGTTGACAGACTGATCATTTGCCTTTTATAAAAAAAAAAAAAACACAGAAAAAACAAACTGTCCTGTCACATTTCTCCTTGAGAATCCATCAGTGACAGTTACATAACTCCACCAGTGATCCATATAGCCCATGTTTATGCTGTCATCTGTCAGTTTTTTCCCCGGCTAAGCCCTGCATCTCCACTTCTATCGTTCTCTTTAAGTGTCGACAACACAGCCGTCTCCCGTTTTATCTGCTTATCTGTTGATTCTCTCTTTTTCTATTTCAAACGCTTTGCTATGTCTCCAATCTTATCTTTGGATTGTCTCCCCTGAGCATCTTTCTGGGCCCACTTCCCCCCCCTCCACTACCTGGTCTTTGTTTGCAGGCTTGGAAGTTGCTTTACAACACGATTGCTACACCAGACATATTGGGACATTTTTTTTTTTTTCCCCCTTTCAGTGTGGGGTATTTTTTTCTGTTGCCATACATGGAAACTTTCAAACTGTAAAAATCTCAGATGGTGTGTCAGCGGGTGTTTGTATTCTGCTGATCTGTCATGTTAGTGCTTCAGGGAATCAGGCGTGCCCCATAACATGTCATCGTTTCCTAGTGACGGGTCACATGCAGCTCTCTGGAGGAGGTGTGCATCTTTCCTCCACCAGTACAGTTCTTGCAGCAAAAATTAAAAAAAAAAAAAAAGCATCTTCAATCGGATGATGTAAAAATAAAGAGATAATTTGAGCCATTAAGAGAAAGAAAGAAAAAAACTTGAAAACCTCAGATGTAAGTAAACTCGAGAAGGACGAGACGAGAGTCTTTCAAGGATGGATTTCTTGTGTCATTTTTATTGCGATTGGATTTCATCACTACGGCGATGAAATCTCAATTGAATTGTCCTCCGGTGATGTTTTCCGCGCGTTCCAACACCTGACCAGATGTGTGCCTGAACGGGCAGAGGGAGACAAAAACATTGTTATCTTCCCCCTTCAATTTATTTCCATGCAGCTTGGAGGGGAGAAATAAAACAGCAGGTTCCTATTGGTGTGGAAAGAAGTCAGATTTCTGCAGGTTGATGTAAATCCATTTTTTCTTAGCGCTTCGTGCTAAGTTAGCCTATCATTAAACAAACTGCATTGGAGCTAATTCAGATTTCAAGTAGATGGTAGCAGCAGGAAGTGTTTTTATTTTGAATTACAAACGCCAAAATATTCCGCAAATTGCACACACACGTCCTCCACTGGCGTTAAGGCACATGTGTCAAACTTAAGGCCTGGGGGCCAAATGTGGCCCCCCCACATCATTTTATGTGGCCCGCAAGAGCATGAAGGGTCAGAGTGTCTAAAAATAAATAGGTCAAAAGTGTGCTTTGACCAAAAACTACATTTCCCACAATGCAATAATTAAGCCTGTTTTAACTTTGACAAAAACATTTTGAACAAAGTTAGTGTCCTAACTTGTGTTTGATGTTATTTTTCTTTATTCTCTTGGATAGTTTGATCCTTGATTGATGGAGTTCTGTGGGTTTAATAACCTGATAAATTAAAAGGATTTATATTATAACAGAGAAACATGTTTTTTCTGTGCAAATTTAATGTTTGTAACTTGAATAAGTAATACATTTAGCATTATTTAACATTAAGGAGTAGTTACATTTATTTTACATTTATTTTACATTACATTTAGTTACAGTTGTTAGTTACATCTGGCCCTTTGAGGACAGCCGTTATGCTGATGTGGCCCTCGGTGAAAATGGGTTTGACACCCCTGCCTTAAGGTGTCTTGAATTCATCCAGATTGAACAATCTAAAGGGGATTTGTTGTCAGAAGAGCCCTTAGTGACTATGGAATGTGTTAGTTGACCTTTAACTTTTCTTTTATGATTCGCTTGAGTTATTGCTCGGCAAACATTTTTTGATCTCCCGGTTAGCGGTTAGCGGCTGCTAATCCAACAAAGATACCAGGTTTGCATGCAGCCTGAGAGAAAAGCTCTGCCTCAGTGAAACAATTCTGCAGCCAGAAAAATTCTCATGCCTGCTGCTGCCCATTAAGTGTGTTTTGTGGAATTGCAAGGTAACAGTTCCTTTGTGTGAATCTCACCTTTTAATTAATTCAGTGCTTTCTGTCCTCTGGGTTACGATGGAAAAAACACTAGTTTTGGGAGCAGAACCAAAACTGGATTTTTTAAATTTTTTTATTTTTTTTGAAGTGGAGGAGATGCCCTTGAGAGCACTCTAGAAAGGGAGGTAGGACAATGAAGGAGGGGGGGGGGGGGCGGTTGAAGCCACTGTCAGCACCTGTATACCTGGCAGTAATGCTAGATTATCTCACCATGGTTTATGCATCTTGACTTCCTCTCAGCAGCAAAGGCCCATGGGAGAATTAAATTGAGTTTCAGCCTTGAATTATTTCACAACTTTTTTTTTTTTCAGGTGGTCACACCGAACAAAAAAAAAAAAAAAAAATCCAAGTGAAGTGAACAATTCCCTGATGTGGCAATGGGGGTCATTGCTGTCATCTGGATTAGACGCAATAACCATTTTTCTCCATGGATTTCCAGCTACACGCCCCCCCCCCCCCCCCTCCCATTCTTCATCCCTAAACTATTACCATCAAGCGCGGCGCTGCTCTCGAGGAAATTCTACAATTTGTCAGGGGAGGTTTAGTCTTCCTGTATCTCCTCATCCATCTATCATGTCAACTACCATGACGAGCCGATGGAGGTCCAGTTCCAGAGCTGACCGAGGGGGGAGATTAGCACGCTCACATTTCCTGTCATTCTTGACCTCCCGCCATCGGAAGGCTTGCATGGCGAAGCGAAGATTGGCGGAGCAGCGCCGGTAGAGGACGTACGGGGAGAGAATAAAGAGAGGGAGAGAAAGATAACGGGGACCAAAAAGGCAAAAAATCCTCCACGGTTTGCCGAGGATTGGCTGCTTTCTGTCGCGCCGCAAAGAATACAAACCGCACCGAGGCCTCGGTGACAGGAAGCGAGCCGGCGATCGATTAGGGTTTGATGAAAAACAATTTAAGCTGAGAATGAAATGACAGGAGGTTTCGATACGGTTAATGGCGTGCTGCCCACATGCTGCCCACGCCTTTGGATAAACGTGTCTGTTGTCTCCAAAAACACCAGAAGGTCACCATGCAGCTTTTTTGTTTTTTTTTTTTGCGTTTGGGGAGCTAAACAAATTACACCTCAAAAACGGATCCAGCCTGAATCCCGCTATATGGCGCCTCCGCAGACGCCACTGGACCTCAGATGTAGAATAATCAATTATTCACATCGTCATAATGAAGTCTGTTTTATGCGCAAACTCTCTAATGTACAGTATGACTTTTATGGAGGCAACGACTCAGAAACGAGTCGTTTCTGAGTCACGCATTATCCTCTGCTTCCTACTGATGACTGTTGAG
This sequence comes from Antennarius maculatus, assembly GCA_013358685.1. NCBI lineage: Eukaryota > Metazoa > Chordata > Actinopteri > Lophiiformes > Antennariidae > Antennarius > Antennarius maculatus. The sequence continues at coordinate 2,572,995 of CM023617.1, read as the reverse complement.
TTAATTCTAATGTAAATGTCAGTCATCCACTGGGCCGGTGCCAGGCTCCAGCCTGAATTCTGATGTTATTTATTACACAGCCTTTTTCCTTAGTCAGACCCATTTAATATAATTTGGCTGCCGCAATGATAAAACTGTAATGTCACTGGTCAGTGCTCCTAAAAGGCTGCATCTGAAACGGCAACGATGATGATGATGATGATGTTCTGTGACTACACAAAGATATCCAGGAACATATGAAGTCAAACCATATTTAAATACATACATTTGACAAGGCTGTATGTATTTAATGTGGAGATATGAAGTCCACACGTCACCAGAGTACATTCTTTACGACTAAGTTTTATCGGACGCCGTTGGAAACTCTTTTATTCGTACCGTCTGATGACACCAGAAATTCAGTGATCGTAATTGGCAGCTAATTTCAAAATCCCCTCATTTTATTGTTACTGCTCTTTTTTTTTTTTTTTTTTTTAACGACGGCTTTTATTGCCTTCTCTTTGGATACCTCTCGTTACGTCGGAACAAAGCATCGCCTCACCTTCGTGCGGTAACTTGAGCTGTATTTTCCTGCTCGCATTAAAGATAAATAACTTCCGTTAGCAGAGGTGTCTGGGTGTTTTTACGACCAACATAAAATCTTACTCTGATCTAATTCTGCATTCATAATCGCAAGCGTGATATTGTGGCTTCGAATACTCTTTTTACACAAGGCCCCTTACCCTTTCACAGCTGGTCGCAATACTTTATATTTTATTTATTTGTCGGTTTCGTGTATTTCATTGCGTGGTATTGTCCTGACAAAAGGCAGGGGAGGGGGACAAATTTCACAAAAACTCTTCACTCCCATAATTCACTTCATTAAACCTTCGTTTATACGGCGAACAAGCCACCCCCAAACTGTCGAAGAATTAATCAGACGAGCGACTTTAATCACCGAATTTCAAATTGTAGAATTCTGTATGCATTTGTCACTTAAAAAAAAAAAATCCTCAAATTAAGATCTTATGTCACTACTAACCTTTAACAGTTGGACTATAAATGCACTATAAATAAAATCAACAGCGAACATCTTTACAGTCACTGCAGTGATGCTACCTGACAAGAGAAGATGCTGCCATGGCCACTCGTTCCTACTTATACTAATTCAATCAGGGGGAGACAAGTGAACTAAGTGAAGATAATTGTTTCCTACAGCAGATGATGTGTGATAATTAAGTCTGCCGGAATGTCTTTGGCGTTTAGACTCCTGATGGGAGATTGTGATTGAAGGGCATCTGTCCTGACCAGCAGCAAGAAAAATACCCCACGCGAGTGCAGACACTGGTGGTGGTGGTGGTGGTGGCTGATTCCCCTGCTGAGACAGGTGAAATTTATGTCGGTCATTTTGTGTAACTTTCGTGATTGTTGTTTAATTGGCCATTTGTGAGTCTCAGTATTTGAAAATACCTGTGATGCTAGGCTAACAATGTATGTATAAATAGATCTGATGAGAATAATCAAATGTCACACATTTTCCCCACTGAATTTTTACTTTATTTTTTTTTATAGTATGATTTTTGATTCAGAGGGGAAAATTCTTTCCTCAAACTTTTCCCAGGGCTGCAAAATAAATGCCAATTTCACATTGGTTTGCTACCACAGAATTAGCATTTTTCTTATTTTCTAATCATATTGTGCTGTATTTGTAGCGACATCGTGGTTCAGTCTTGCTGACAATCATGCGACCAAAGTACTGATTTCACAGGAGGAGAGTGACTTCCTAATAATCCGTTTTTAACCCAGCGCCATGCCTTGTTTTCACTTGAGTAGTTTCTTTCTTTGCCATTCAATCAGCAAAAGACAAAATGTACAAAAACTATGAAATTTCAAGACCCTGAAAATTGTCTTGTTCTCCTTGGGGTAGATAGGTTTACTCAATTAAAAAAAAAAAATCAGGCAATTTAAATAACAGTTAAATCCAGGCTGTTGAGTAGTTTGTTATATTCATTGAATCTGTGTGAAATGTCAGGTCTGGAAGAAATGGTAACACTAGAAAAATTGATTTTCATGGTCCCCCAGTTTAGTCTGACAGCTAAAAACATAAACACTCAGGAGTGCACAGGGGAAAAGGCTTTTATATAGGTGATGATTAATCTTTCCTCCTCAGCAGAGTAACAGAGACGTACTCCTATCATCTCCAATGAGTCTGTTGCGATAGGGCAAACTTTTGCACATGCGTCCAGTGTGAATAATTTTTCTTGAGCCAATTTATGTGCTCCTTTGACGGAAGGTTGGGGGGAGAAGTCTTGAGTCTGGGTGGTTGGTGGAAAGCTTTCAAGCCCCTTTTTTGCTTTTAACATCAAACCGCTTGTCTTAGGATTTGCTCTCAGAGTGAGTGGAGAGGCAGGGAGACAGATACTGACACGACGAGAACCAGGAGGTGTCAGGTGAGCGATTTAAAAAAAAAGTTCTCCTGAGGGGCTGCGCTGCAGACTCAGATAACGCCGGTCCCAAAAAGCATCTCGGCAGCTTTGAAAAGGAAATGAAATTTGACTCTGGGAGGATATTTTTGACATGCCAAATGAATAATTTAAGATATTCTTAAATGAGCCTTTCAATTAACAAGCTGTCCATCAGGAATGTCATTCTTTGTGTGATCACCCGGTCATGTTCTCCCCTCAAAGAGTCGGAGGATGTGATTAACCTTGTCTCCAAATTATGGCTAAATCACGGCGCGTTGAGAGAAAAGACCTTCCCTTGCTGACAAGGTTGACGGGGTTAAAGGTTACTGGCTGTTCATCAGACATGGAACAGCCAGTAACAGCCCTCCATATGACCGGAGAGGTCTTTCAGAATCATGCAGAGAAAAGCCATAAAAGTCCGTTAGCCGATGAGATGTTTATGGTCATCGGATGCAGTCGATGTTTAACCATCATTGCCTGGTTGGGTCATTTTGTTGCCCTCAAAGTCAATAAGTAAGCAGATGGAAACTAGAGGTGCTCTATCCTTTGGTAGGTCTGCCTATATCATCACATTGTGCTCCTTACATTAGTGAATTGTTTAAAGGATAATCCCATTTCGCATTTTTTATATGTCTTCATTTTGCATCTCAACAAAAAAGTTGGACATTGTTGGGGACTTTAAATCCAGTCATAATTCTCAATTTTCTTCTCTTGGCTGTTTTATTCTTGCGAAGCAACTCCACGGTCTTAAACGTTTCTCAAATATGGCTTATTATCACGCCGCGAGATTAAATATTAAATTGCATCTTGGCTCCCGGAGACGTCGTAACAAATGTTTACAATGGGCACGGCTTCCAAGACCTATCACTCCTCCTCACAATCCAGCGCTTAATTTTTTCTCCTGTGATGATGGCCATCTGGTCAGATCCGAACCCCGGAAACTCATTTCAATGCAGTAAATCTGTGCAGAAACGCACCCCAAGACTTTTAGATCCGCTCTTATCCGCATGTCTGGCCAATCATTTCTCCCAGTGATTTGTCGTCAGTCCGACTGTAACCAGAGAAATGCAGCAGTCATATGGTAGTCGCCTTTTTTGGCAGCGATGTTAATGAAATATGGGGGAGGCTTTTGTAGTGGCAGCGGTCCTTTTGGTGCTGGGGAGGAGCCAGAAACGGCTTCTGTGGCAGCAGTTGCAGGATCCTGCAAAGTGGGCTTGACTGAACGGCACAAATAAATTTATATTTAATGTTCCCGGTGGGATTTACGCTCCAGACCATGAATAATTCTTTCTTGGCAATGGAGATTTCCAGTTGTACGCCCATATATGGACGATAACACCATGTGATCCCACAAGATTGTCCTTGTACGTTCACATATTCAGGCAAACGAGTACATATTTAGGCAAACGAGTACATATTTAGGCAAACGAGTACATATTTAGGCAAACGAGTACATATTTAGGCAAACGAGTACATATTTAGGCAAACGAGTACATATTTAGGCAAACGAGTACATATTCAGGCAAATGAGTACATATTTGGAACAAACGGGTACTTATTACAGGTTTTTTTTTTTGTTTCTTTCATTTGTGTTTATATTGTTAAATACTTTTGTCACTGAAGGTCTCATGACATCATCCCATGCCAGTAACAGAAATGTGAACATGCTGTATCTCGTTGGGACATTCGCGCCAAACCTCGATTGTGTGCTAAGCGTTGCTGCACAGTTGGTGCAGGGTCTGCTGGCTTTCGTCGGTGTGTGAAAGTGACACCGCTTTTGTGAGCTTGGTGCATGAAAGTGTGCGTCGCCTCACCAGTCGATAGCATGAATTATGTATGCTGGGGAGAAGGTGAAAGCCCATGTTCGGCATCATCTGCGGGCTGTTAGGCGAATTAACATTTGGACGGCCATTTGCTGGCCGCAGGAGGGGTTTGGACTGTTTCGCCAGCTCCGATTGCGGCTTCCCGCCCCCCAAAAAAATAAATTCGTTGTCATTTTTCTTAACAGGTTTTTTGACTCTTGTAGAAGATTTACAACTGAGGCGGCCCCGCTTTAAGGGAGCAGACTTTAAGGCGTGGGTAGCGAACACGGCAGATGGAAGTGAACTTTAATTGGCTAGCTTCCTGTCAGGTCTAATCAGGATTGGTGTTCTGTCATCCAAATCCTTCAAAAGATTGTGTCTTTGACAGACAAGCATACAGCTCGACATGTTCATTTTTTTTTTTTTTCCCCCCCCTGAAGGCAATATCATTCAGGATTTTCTCTGCAGCCTTATTTGCATACAGTACTTGCCTTGGCACACACCTGCGATTTGATGGAACTGCACAGGTTGTCAGCGCCATTAATCCTGTAGACTATCCGCCGAGTCTGTCAAGAAATCTTTTACTGCAAATCCCCATATTTAACTAAACATATAGCCGATTTGATAAGGTGCCCCCACCCCACCCACCCCCCCGAGTGACTCAGCATCCCGAATCGAGTGGAGGTGAATACGTGGGGGTAAAAGAGTGAAGAGTTGTGCTAAAGTGATTTCTGTATCATCTACCTACAAACGTACCAAACGTACCATTTTCACCGCCGTTCATGTCTGTTTCCTGCTTGTCAGCCATATGTCGTACGGACACCCCCCCCCCCCCCGTGGTTTGTTGGCATTGTATGTTTTTTCTTCTCCGCAGCTTTAAATAGGCAGGAAAACAACATTTAACATATTTCCTCGGCGCTGCTTTAAATTGGTTTACTCATTCAGTTTACCCTCCCTGGTTTCCTATCGGTTCTGCATGGCAAGCCTTGAAGGGAAATAAAAGATCTCACAACCCCGCGTCTGATTTTTAAAAGGTTGACGCAGGGGGGGGTCAACCTTATTTTGGTATATCTGCGGAGAAACATCTTGCTCGCAGATCTTTTTTCAGCATTGCTCCCGGTCAGTTTGCTCTTTCAGATATTCTTTTCTCCTCTAAGAGCTTCAATCCCAGCGATGCCTACCTGCCATCAATCTTGATTCAGGAGAAAGGGGTCTGGTGCCTTTGGAATAAATGAAGCCCAGTAATAAAGGCTGTGCATCCACTGACTGACTAAAACATCTTAACCCCGTTCCTATCACTTTCTGCATTAGCAGGCCCCTCTTGGGCAATTTCAGCTGCCTCTCTTTATTACTCCCATGTCAGTTAGAGGCATTTAATATTCGCTTCGCCCACTTTTTTTTTTTTTGCATTTCTTTTTTCTAAATCACTTTCATAGAGATTAGTCGGATGAAAGAGAGTTCCTTCAGCGGTGACTAAAATGGATTGAACCTGATGATGATTTACACGGAGGTTTTGGTGATCAGAACTAAAACAGTCACACACTTATACTTTAGAATTTCAAATTTTACCTAATATATTCCTGATGCTTGAATTCACAATCTGACAAAACCTTGAAGGCAGCACCTTTGGTATTGTTGTTACCTACATGGAGACTTACACCCCAGATGAAGGCTTTGGATTGGCTGCTCATTTTTCGAGACTTTAGTTGTGTCTCTTTCCTTTTATTCTAGGATATATTTTAGCAGGGGATAGTCATTTAGTGAGGTTGCAGCTTTTTCTTTCAACGCCTTTCTAATTTTCAGATATTAGATCCAGGAAAAAACAAAAAAGTTCAACCACATGCTCCTGGGTTATACATATTTGAAATCCTTCACGTAATCTTTTAGGTCGATTTAATGACTTGTTCTTATCATATGGAGAGCTGACGATTGGTCCCAGCATTCTCAGTCTTTTATTCTATTTGGTTTTTCTTTGAGAGGTGGAACATACAATACGATAAGCAGCAGAAATTCATCTATTGCAGTCGACGCAGCTGGAAAAATGCTCTCATGTGTCGACGCATCTCGACGGTCCACGTTGATGCAGTTAGTGGTAATGGCGCTTCCAGACAGCTGCTACGTGTTAATTCTCAGTCAAAATCAGACAAGCGTTTGAAAAAAGGTTCACGGAGGGATCACGTTGATTTGGAAAAAAACCTGCAGTTTGTTCCCGATTGCGTGCTTGATTCCATTTCCAACCGACGGCGAGGAGCGCGGAGGTTAGAATGACCCACAGTAGCCACATTTGTGGGAATGGCTGCAATAAAGTGGAATGGCTCTTTAAGTGACCGGCTCCACTGGAAGCTAATGAAGACATTAGCATTTTGCCATCATGCGTTTGCATAGACAATTGCAAAACGGGCTGAAATGGACTAATATGAAATAGAAATTAATATGTGTTGACATTTATGTGATTGTGTTTACCTTGAGGGTAACAAGAGAATGTGTCTTTTTTTTTGCACTTGTGTGTCTACAAATATAGGATCTCACATTTATTTGTTGCCCTAAGATATAAAAGGAGTCGCTCAGATTGTTGCTTCTACTGTTGCCCTGTATTAAAGGGATGTGCTGCATCTTTCCGAAAAGAGCTCATTCCTAACAATTTCCTGTTTTTAATGAAGAATAAATACGATATTTCTGTGGAATTTAAGTTTTATTTTGCAGGTATGAGCAAAACATGTTTTTTTGGAGGCCATTGGTTTTTACTCATTGCTTTTAAAGTAACATTATGGCCTTGAGCATGTAAGCCTCGGGGAAATCATTGCTTTTTTCCCCAAATATCAGGTTCATAGGTTCGGATCCATGGGAGTTACGGTCTGTGAGTTGTGGACTGAAGTTGTTCAAAATGTTGTGCTTGTGTCAGTGGGAGTCAATAGTTGTTTTTGAACTTGTTTAGAACATGCAGTACACTTAAATGTGACCTTCAATGAATCAATATGCAAAGAAAAACTTTAAATACATCAGTATAAGTTAAAAAAAAAACAAAATACGTGAAGCCTAACAGGAATGCAATTTTCACCCAAATTAAATCAGGCACACGATTTTAATTAAAGTCTGTCATTCTCTTGTTTTCCGTGTTGATTAAGTAATATATAGCCTTTTTAAATTCCCTGATTCATTTATATTATCGTTCAAACAAGTAACTGATACAGCTCCTCTAGAGGAAGTTTATCATTTGTGCCACAGCAGAAATTCACAAATATGATCCGTCCTTATTTATTTATTTATTTTTTATTGTTTAGGTCACATTTTGTGTCATTTTTAATGACAATAAAAACTGCAGACAATAAACAAGGACGAAATAAATAGGAACGACACAAAACGGGAAACATTGCCAACAAACGCAGTAATGAATTCATGCCGTCTTGTCACTTAAAAGCATTTCATGAGACTGATTTGAAGGCTTGGCATCGGTTGGATGTTCATGTTTGACATGTAATAATATGATGCATTTACCTTAACGTGGAAAAAACGTGAGGCTGTTTGAACGTAACACAATGCACGGCTAGCTGGATAACCGTCCTCTCTCTCTCTCTCTCTCCTTTCCCTTCTCCTAGGTAAGCACTTTCTTTGCTATCTGTTGGTAGTGGTGATGGAGGAGGGAATAGCCGAGCGTGCATCCTGTTGCTGTCGGCGCCGGCGAAGGTTTCATGAAGCTGAAATGTGAGGCAAGAGCGATTAAGGTGATGCATTGTGGCCAGTGTGCCCATAACGGGGATGCTCCTCGCACTGGTTCTGGTGAAGTCAGCAGTACAAACACAATGGAGTGAACACCCCCCTCTCCCTCCCTCCGCAACCCAGTTTCACACTCCGCTCTACCCAGGAAGCCATCAGTAGACGGGAGAGGAGATGGTAGAAGAAAGGAGGGTCTAAATTGGAAGGTGTGTTCACGCCGTGGGCTTGTTTTGTTGCATCAGTGCGATGTGCAGCCCCTCCTGCAGGGCGTTCAGGTCGCGCTGAGTGTTTCTGCTGTTGTAGTGGAGCCACTGCACCAACTTATGTTCACATAAACACGTCATTTTGACTCTTATATGACTCCTCTGATTCAAAAATAAAGCAGTCCCTGGCGTATTGGCGCTTCAAGATTTCACGGCTTCAGTAGATCGCGGATTTTTAGTAGGGTAGTCAGGTGATACCGTACGTGCATGCTATTGGCTGACAGCATCCGTGTGTGCACTGCATTCTGGAACTCATGGAACTCATGGATTCTGGAACTCGAGAGGGTTCATAAATGTTACCATAAATAATTTAATAAATACGTTCTAAATATGCTGCGAGTGTAGAATTTTGTGCAAGAAAACCAAGTCCATCGCTTTGTTCTTACACCAACTGGTCAATAAGAGGTTAAATTCGGTAACAGTTTGAGAAAGGTGAGGAAAACCTGAGCTATAAAGGGGCAGAAGTCCAAGAGCGGGCAGGTTTAACGGCTGCCTGCACTGTTAACGATAAAACACGCGAGACATCCCGGTGACGAGCGGCCCAGGGTATACCCTGGAAGGCTAATGGGGAAGTGGGTAAAGTTGGGCTGGGCAGGTCATGAAGAGGTGACGCGAAATGATTGGATAAGAGGGGGTAACACAGGGCTGAGAGACGTGGCGGGATTCAACATGACAGGAGGGTAATGGGGGGGTTCAGAATACACAGTATTTTTGTCTGTTAAGATGTCACTGTGGTCAGACCGGGCCGTTGTGGAGTTCATAAGTCGCTCTAACTCGCACGAGGGGATGTTTAAGACACTACATGTCGGCGTCTGACCAATCATAGCTTTTACGGCCGTAGCAATCATACTTTCAATCACCATTCAAAAAAAAAAAACCCCGTCCAGGAAGAAGCTGCGATGGAACGGACACCTGGTAATAACCGGGGATTACATCTGGAGCGGCGAGATGTGATGACGGCTCATGTTTGGAAAAAGCCTCGAAACAAAGAAAGATGACTGTGACCTTCCTTTTTCCTCTCACTTCCACCTCACGACGACAACAACGTCATTTGTCTTTCACTTCACCCCGCTTACAGAGCTATCCGCGCCCCCGTTGGCCGTGAAACCTGTTGGAATTTGGAGAAAGGATGGCAAAAACAAAACGGAAACTATCTCATCATCATCAGTCCTCAAAGGCCCTTGTTTGCTTGTGAAGACTTAGCCCAATAAAGACGCAATATAGGACCAGAATTGGGCAGAAAAGTCGTCAGGGAAACACGTGTTTGATGCAATCACAAGTATTGACCGCCATCAGCTGTTTTGCCGGGCGATTTTGTCAGTCGCAGAATAAAGGAACATCGCCAACGTCGTCCTTTTGAGACCGAGAGAAAAGACGTGAAATCAAGTTAAAGACGAGCGCCCGTTCTCGCCGCTCCGAGCAGCACCTGTTCTGTGAATGCTCACTTGTGTGTGATTTCTGCAGAGACATATACACACACTCTCATTTAATGTATCCATGGCAGAGACAGTCAATGGAACATAATAAACCTAAGTGCACTCCATCATTGTGCTGCAGAATAGGACAGCTTTCCATTTCAAGCCTTCCACTTTGCATCTGATATCAAACAGCGCATCTTTTCTTAACAGCCACTCTAAAGTAGCGCCGGCGTAAGCAAAAGGAGCTGGACGTGTATTTCTGTGACCTATCTGTTATCAGTCAGGTGAACAGAAGATCACATCCACTTCTTTGGTGGTGTGTGTATCGTGAAAATGTCGTCCTTTCCTTCTTCCCAGACCTCATTTTATCCCTTCGTTTCCACTTAAAAGAATGTCTTCAGTCATGTTGAACAACAAAACGACAAGCAAGCATCGTCTCTGTTTTCAGTTGAGATAAAGGCGACACAGTTCCGACCAAGTCAAATCTTATTTTGGGCTTTTTGTTCAGTATGAAGTTAAGAATAAGAATTTTTCCTGGAGTGGTTCTTCAATGCAGAGACTAACTAGAATCGGACTGCAACATCTCACGACGCCCCTGAATTCAAAATTTTACTCTGACCTACTTGCATAGGTCAAAGATCAAAGCTAGTGCTCTGACCTACTTTCATAGATCAAAACACTAGCTTTGATCTATGGTCTTACTCACACAGGCCCTCTCCCTCATCTTTCTATCTTATCCAGTTCCTGAGTGTACAAAAGTTGAAATTTGGCCTTGAGCTACTTTGTTCAAGGTCATGTTTTCATTTTTATCCCCTGTGCTGCCCGAGTAGTGTGCTTTTAGTTTCAGCGGTGGCGAAGATATTTGGTGGACTAATGAACAAACAAACAAACACACGAACACTACAATACATCAACGCTTTGAATTTGACAATATGACATTTAACAAGGTCATTACTTCAATAAAAACAACAAAATAAACAAGAATAAAACAGATCAAACTGTAAGGTAGATATTTATAATATTTAGTGTTACTGCATCTGTTTTTCCACTTAACGGATACTCTTTTTTTTTTTTTTTTTTTTTTACACTTTGTCGCGTAATTTGATAATATGTTTATTTACTATAATTTCACGGCCTCCATCAGGAAAGTCAGACTTCCTACCTTTTATTTTTTTTTCATTTTTAACCATTGACAAGTGATTGAATGAAGCATTTAGCAGATGCTCATTAGCAGTAAATATATATGAACAAATGGTCAAATAAATAAAACCAGTCGGTGAATGCAGGATGTTTTGTGGTAGAAAAGGCGGATGGGGGGGGGGGGTGGCTGGAAACACGTCGGTGACAGATTTTCCTGGCTTGATGCTAAATTCACTTGAACCCTTTGTTTCATCACTCATCTTGTGCTGAAGTGTCTTGTTTCCTCATCCTTGACATTTTAACAGTGTAATGTGGCGGCTCCTGGGCTCAGACTGAGCTCTCTTTGTATTTGTTTGGATTTTGGATGTTTAATGTGGCGGAATGGAGAGCTCTATTTCGTGGCGCTGACATACAGCTAAGGGAGGAACGGGTCCTGCTCCCATCCTGGAAACGCCTCTTACACATCAGGAATTAAAAAAAAAAAAAAAAAATCTGGACTCAACATGTTTTTATTTCTTGTCGGCTGAAGTCATGCACTTCACTTCAGCTGCTTAGCAATAACATCTTCTTATGCAGTTGATTTATTTTCTCTTTTCCTAGACAAATAACTCTTGAGGATTTTTTTTCATGAATGATGAATGTTATTCTGCAGACACTTGATATAAAAATATGCTTTAAATATATACAAAGCGAGAAATTTCAAGTGTCTTTTAGCTGCGATGGAAATTGCGTAAAAAACAAAACAACAAAAAAAAAAAAAACCCTCGGCTTATTATGTGTCGGGATTTCAGACATTCAGACATAATTCAAAAACTTTCTGATATATTGATAATTTCAAGCATTTTTAAAAATGTACCTTTTTTTTCTTCTTTTTTACAGATATTACAATAAACAGATAAAGAGATGCAAATTATCCTAAATAAAGATTGCTAATTTTTATTTAGAATATTTCCAGCATGGGGTTTGAAAGTCGGTGAAGCCGGTGGTTCGTTGCGTGTGTGGAGTGGGAGATGTGGGTGTCAGGTGAAACACAAAAAGCAACACAACCAAACCGGAACACGGTTTGCCTGTGGAGAGACGCAGAGATCTGCAGCGGGAGGGCAGGGATGTGAGCACTGAAACCAGGCTGGGACCTGGGAACGCTGCCGGAGTCCCTGGGTGTCCCACGTTACCCTAACAACCCCCCCCCTCCCCCATTGCGGAGGAAAGACACGTGAACCACCCAGCAACAACAAGATGACACAAAATCCCGGTTGTTACATAACTTCCTGAACTGTTATACAATGAAGGTGTTCAGATGGTGGTGGTGGTGGTGGTGGTGGTGGTGGGGGGGGACGGGACTTGACATCGTTGGAGAAAGTCGATGCAGGAAGGAAAAATAAAAGACGCACAACTACAATAATGTAGAAATATTCAAACTGATTCAGTATTTTTTTAAATCGAGGGCTGGACCCAAATTGTTTCCTAGCAACTGTCAAAATGGAATTAAAAACATTGAAAAAGGACATTTTGGACAATTTCAAAATATTATTACATGCTTTTATGTGTATTGATCCACTGCTCTTATTGGTATTATCCAATTGAAGCTTATTGTAATGGAAATTAATAAATTATTAATTATTCCTTCTGTTCTTGCCAAACTTGCCAAATCCCATTGGACCCCTGGTCAGGTTTTATTATGAGGGTTTTTATTCCCTCTGGATTCACTTTGTAAATCAATGGAGCTGCTGTAGTTTTCATTGATCAAGTTCTTCATTGGTCAAGCCTCTGACTGCTGTGTGTGCTGTCAAATCAAATCATTTATTGTGTGATCTCTGAATTTGGACGCTCTGACATATCTGCAGATCCGATCCGCATTCGACTCAAACCTGCTGACCCCAAACTGCAAGCGTAGCGTAGAGCTGGACTCACAGCCATGTATCGCAGGATGAAAATGGAAGCCAATCTATTTCAATCCTGGAGACAGACGGTCCTTGAGCCGTGGTTAAGAGTGATAAATGATCTGCTCTCTTTCTGCTTCTGTCACTGTCGAGAGTAAAAACCGGACAGATTCAGCGCCCGAGAATACAGATTCCTCCGAGTCTTAACTTGTGTGTTGGATTGTTTCTGTCTTATGGAGGGAAAACCAAATCTTCAGCCAGTCGTATGTACTTTTCTTTCCTAGCATAGGAGGTCAAAACAGCTTCCGGACAACACTGAAGTTTCCGCCTACGATTCAAGAAAGGAAATAAAAAACAAATACCCAAGACCGGCTGCAGCCTTAACAGAATTCAGTCCTGGTTACCTTCCTGTGAGCATCCTCATCCTATGGCACCTCCTCCTATGGCGAGCCATTTTTAGATACAGAGGCGAGGGACATATTCAGAAATGTCAAGATATCCACTTATCCTCCACTTCACCAAATCTGAGAGAGGCTGAGACGCGCAGAGCAACAGCCACTGTCTGACCTTTCTATACATTTCTCTTGCACAAGCCAGCAAAAAGACTCCCAGGATTTTCTCACAGATCAGACAATGTGGGCAGAAATGTTAAGAGTACATATTTCCACTGTTCCAGGGCCAGTTTTGGTAACAATACCAGCTCTTGCTTAAATGTAGCGCCAACAGTGCAGGTATCCAAATAAGTTAAAGTCAGTGGAGGAGCTATAAATCGTTAGATCTGCCTTCCAGAGTGACTTTTAGTTCATTGAAATCTGAGCAAAGGGTTGACTCGTGTCTTAATGTGTTTAATACACAGATGTACAGAAAGCCCACTGCACTCCCACTTGAGCAGATGGACTAGTACTTTTTCACTAATTTGCATTTTAGTCCAAGAACATGAATTGTTGATCTGGAGAAACTAAAGTAAAATGTGTGAAACAAGTTAAATTGACGCAGCTTTTCTGAAGATATTTTTTCGTCCCCGTCTAGTTTGAACCGTCGTATGAGTTGCTTTTACTTCCTGTATGCTACCTGGGAATCATATTTTATTCCTTCCAGAACACGATGGCAGTATAAGATCTAAACTTTCTTCACTCCTGCTGCATGGCTTTGATGAAGACTCTGGAAATCGGCATGCATGGGTGAATTCAAGGCTTTCTTCTTGATTTCTCTCTTAATTTCTTTCCTTTTCTGCGAATCATTTGCTCTTTTACATTTAATTGCGGTTTATCCGAGGATATGAAAGCTCTCGGAAAGTGTGTGAAGATTTCACTGAAGTTGTTTTTTAAATTCATAGCCTTGAGGCAACATTACGGTCGACCAAAGAAGAGTTTATCCAATATTCAGATTATTCCAATTATTTTTGCTATTTTAAATTTTAGATGAGGATTAGAATTTTGGATGCAAGGGGATGTGTGTTAGTCCATTCAGGTCTTATAGTTATCAGATCTTATTGATTGTCTTGATGAGTTTTATTTTTCGGGTTAGTCTGTCTCGTTCGGTCACTGCGGGAGTCGTCGGTGCTTTTCCAGTCATCTTTGGAAATTTTTTTTTTTTTTGAAGTGTTCTAAAATTTGTATTTAAAAAAAAAAAAAAAAATCAGGAAATGACACCCAAGAGCCATTATCATCCAATCAAAACCCAAGCATTTTGGGGATACTTTCCCAGTTATGGGGAACTCTCAGGTTAGTTCTACACGTGGCGACGAAGCCTGTTGGTGGGGGGGGTGGTGGTATCCAAAAATTTTGAAGAGGCAATTAAAAATTTGGGGTGTTTGTTTGTAACCGTTAATGTAGATTTAATGTTTTCTCAAAAGGACATTTAGTGTTTTTGATGGACTCCAGCAGCTGTAGCTCATTGCGATTCCGTTGGGGGCGAGCGGTGGTGGTGGTGGTAGTGGTGTTGGTGGTGGTGGGGGGGGTTTGATTTGTTGATGTTGAGAGTTGTTGCAGCGTCCCCATCCAGGCGGCGCCTGGTACATCCAGGGAGGGGTGGAGGGTGAGGGTGGGGGTATCTAGGAAAGATGAAATGCCATTACGGATCCAGTGCGGGGGAGTCTTAATTAAGTCAGTCTTCTCTGATTGTGAGCTTTTAAAGCATGTCTATCTTGAGCACGCCTGCTTAATTGGATATGTGTGTGTATGTGGTATGTGTGTGTGTGTGTGTGTTGGATGATTCTCTTTGGAAATGTGCGTGTCCGTATCGCAGTCACATGATATAAATAAACAGGAGCTCAGCGGGGAAGAATGTTGCGTCGCGCAAACCGCCGGCGTGTTTACTCAGCATCTCGTCTCAGCTTGGGGTCTCTTCCCCTTTTCTTTCTTCCCACCCCCACCCCCACACCACGGTTGTCTGCTTCATAACTTCACTTAGATAAGTTGAGTGTGCAGGTGATGACTTACTTCACAATCAACCTCACACACACACACACACACACACACACACACACTCTTTCATCTGGCTTTCATCCTTCTTTTTTTACGCAGATCCACCGTGATGTGTTGCCTTTTTTTTCCAATCAATGAGTGCCAAAGGCGGTAAATCAGGGATTAAGGTGTGGCTCGCCGCTCCGTTCCGGACCCTTCATCTCATCGAGGTGCCAGACAGAAACCTCAAGCTTGTTGCACGACTTGCGTTGGCCTCCCCCCCCCACCCCACCCGTCTTCCCCACCTTCTTACGCTTTAATCATGGCGGGTGACCTCGCTCATCACAACCAGATTAGAAAACAATTGCGCCTTCGCCTCTCTTGCCTGTCACCGCTCCCTGCTAGTTTTATTTATTGGCTCCCGTCTCCTCGGATAAATTATTCTTATCAATCAAACATGAAAAGTGGCTGCCGTTTAGATAAAGATCCCCCCCTCCCCTGCTGATTGCTGATACTTAACCAATAAGGAGACTCGTAAAGCCAGAAGAATTAGCACTATGCAACCGTCCAGGGAGCAGGAGTGCATCTGATTTTTTTTATTATTTTGGTATGAAGCTATCACCAAGTTGAGGATTTCAGAATCCTCTTTGTCCCTGAGGAGATCAGAATATTGCCTTATGGAGTCTTTAAAGTCGACATAAAAGGAGGTGGCTTATAGAGACAGTAGCTTAATATTGTCTTGCTATAAGCCTCCTGTATGAAGCGACTGGAATAGAGCAGAACTTAAAGAGACTGACTTGCTTTTCTAGGGCATTTTGGACTTTGATGATGTTCTGCATTTTCCCTCATTCAGCTGATCTCTCAGAATAGATGACAGAAAGAAAATCCTACAGTGCAGAAATATCTTGAAGCGCAAAACTGCAAAAAAAAAAAAAATTGTATCTACACTGCAGAATTTGCAGAAATCCATTATAGGAAATTAATAATGCATTATTTGTTGTGCGTTCCCGAATCAAAAGGTGACGGATTTTCTTCCTCAACGCACCGCTTCGGATCGAGCGGGAAGAAACGACAGCGTGTTGCGTAACTGGTTCCTTTTAGTTCTTCCTAGTCTCTAGGCGTTTCTCTCTTTTGAGTTGAGTCACTCTCACTGAGGAAGTCATAATCTCTTTGCTTTTGCTCACAGAAGGGTTGATTTGACCTGGTGGTCTGTCGGTGAACAGCCCTTCACTGGGAATGCGTCGGGGATGCGTCTGAAGCGTTTCTACCTGTTCCAAATGTCCAACACTTGTGATGTGAAAAAGCCTGCAGCTCAGCCTCCTCCCGGCTGCATCCCACCGGCTCCCTGATCTCGCTCCAAGAATTTGATGTGTTTTGTGTGGCGCTGTAGCCTCAGCGTGATGAATCACACCTATGGGGGGGGGGGGGGGCAGCGTGCACTTTTGGTAAACAAGGAGACATTTAACTCGAATTTTGCACGATTGGCTGATTGGAAACAGTCCTTCAGTGTTTTAGAATATAGTAATCCCTATTCTGCGATATAGCGACAAACTATTTTATTATTTAGGGTAATTTATACATTTATGAACCCTCTCCATACTGATATTAAACCACCTTCTATCTGTATTACCTTTTCCCACACTCTTATCGACTTTTTAAAGCACTTTTGGGTCTCATGGAAGTCCGAGACTCACGGAACATAGCCCACTTCTGGATAGCCCTCTTCCAGATGCCGTCAGCCAACAGAATTCGCGTAAGGTATCACGTGACTGCCTACCAAAAGTCAGCAATGTAATGAAGTTGTGAGTGTTAATGCGCAAATGCGTGAGGGATTACTGTACTTCTTAGTATTTGTGGAAATTGGTCTCTTAGCAGTATGAAGTTGAAGGTGAACTGCTTTTGCATCTTGAACCGCGTAGATCGGAAGTCTATTAAGTACATTTTGTTGTGGGAATGAATCGAATATCACACATTAACTTCCAAGGGTTTATGTACGTATATATATGCACCAGAGGGAGGGTTTTTCCCCGTTAAAGCTTTCTGAAGTAGTGCGTAAGCGTTATCCTCCGCCGAAACCGGCAATGTTTCAACGTAACCTCTCGAGACAAAATTTTGACCAAAGTGCCTTTTCGTTTCTACTTCAGGGTCTGAACCGAAATTGGAGTTGAAGTAGCTTCAGGCTAGAGGTTTGGAAATTCTAGCGCTGTTCCTTGATTTGAGAAGGTTGTGGGGAGATGAAGGCAAGCTAGATTTTTTTTTTTTTTCTAAGCCGATAGGATTTATTACATGTTCCGGGTAGCGGGCTGGATTTAAACAATCCCTTGATATCTCTCTTTCCTCCTGGTACCACAGATGTCATGCAGAATATTTGAACACATAGTTTAAACGTGGGTGTGTGAGTCTATCTTTGTTCTGTGTGTGTTTGTGTGTATGTAATCTATGGCGTGTGGTCAAAAGGGCAGGTGAATAATCGCCCCGGCGCCTGCTCAGACTCCCATGCGTTGTTAAGCATCCCACCGCAAGCAAAGTCAAACACAAGACGAGGCTAATGGCTCCCAGATGCTCGTCTTTTGTAAATGACAGCGTTAACTATAACTCTCATTACGCTTTAAGCACGTCGTGAATCAAATATAATACAGATTCTGGAGGTTTCTGCTCCCCCTCTTAAAAGTCGGGTTGTAAACTCCTGAGGCTTAAGTGGGAGAGGTCCCCAACGACGACCAATGTAGCCCAGAGAGGTCCCCAACGACGACCAATGTAGCCCAGAGAGGTCCCCAACGACGACCAATGTAGCCCAGAGAGGTCCCCAACGATGACCAATGTAGCCCAGAGAGGTCCCCAACGATGGCCAATGTAGCCCAGAGAGGTCCCCAACGACGACCATTGTGATGCAGCACGTTATCGGTGGAGACCACGTTATCCATGTTGGACCATCTAGTGTAGTACTTGTGGTTTTACCCCTAGCCGTTTCTGTATGTGCTTTATTTGTAATAAAGGGAGCTGTGTGGCTCTTTTCTAGCTCTATATTTTTTGTTCCCGGACTCGGCGAGAGTCGAGTATTCCCCTTTATGCTGCGCCTCACTTCATTTTCTGTTGGAAAGAAGCTGTTTTAGAGCCACTCCTTTAAGGCCCCTCTCCTCGGGGTACCTACTTGCCTCTGATTGGACACTTTTCTAGGGAGCCTACTGAGGGCCATCACCCACCGCATGGGAGCTCCACCTTATGCTCTTGATGGTCTGCTATCAGGCACCACATTTGATGATGCCAGAGCTCAGCGGTTACAGATTGACAGTTTCAGGACTTGGTGATCTGATGTCTCAGGTTGTGTTGCTAAGATAGTTAGCACCAATTACCTCAGATATATAAATCATCGTATTCCACTGTACTGTTTTATTTTAGTGCATCTTTACAGTGTTTGTATACCATTAATGTTGCTAGGTGACAGCGATAATACCCCTGACACTGGCAAACATAATTGGTCTTGGTCATCCTCATGATGTCAGTGGATGCTGCAGGGGATATTTGTCCCATAGCAGAACATAATGTAGATTTAAATTGCAGTTAGGGAAGCAGGTCACAGCTCCCAACACACATGACTAACAACTCAGGGCAGGTTGAAGCTTACAAAAACCCGTTTGGAGGGCTAAACAAATCTGGAGGTGAAGTGTGTCGACATTCGTCTGTGTTTCTTTTCCCTCCTGCAGGTGAGCAGGAAGACGACGACGGCTGATGCAACTTAGTTTAAATCCTGGATTAAAACATCAGCAGAACATCAAAACATATCATGCAGACTCTAATATAGCTACGAATAATAGAATACTTAAATAGCTGATAAAAGAAAAATTATTCTGTTCTTATACTTCATTCTTACATGGTTAATTGTTCAATTGTTGAAATAGTTGGTAGATAAAATCTATTACACTCTCATACAGGCCATGCATGTTATAACACAAAAACCTGATGTCACCATGGTTACAAACACAGAGTAAGAAAATGGAACCATATTCAGATTCAGATTTTAGATTTATATTTCATCGATTCCTCGTGGGAAAGTTCTTTTTCACTCTAGGACATGTATTTGTACGCACATATGGGCTGGAAAGACGCACACACACACACACACACACACACACACACATACAGAGATGGTGGAGTGATGGGCGGTGCCCTGGGAGCAGTCCGGGGGTGGTTCGGTGCCTTGCTCAAGTGCCCAGGAGGCAAACTGGCGCCTCTCCAGCTCCCAATCCAAACTCCATACTGTGGTCCTCACTGGTCTTGATCCAGTTCCCTGGGGACTGAACTAACTCCCCCTTTGACCTCCACATCTCGATTTTCCAGCTTCGACGTTGGGTGTAGCTCCTCTTGCAGCACAAAAACATAAAAATACAATTGTAATACCTTTGATAATTCTTCTTCTTGACTGATGCCGAGTGTGAAAAGGAAAGCATAGGATTTTCTGCCGGTTCTCACCTCGTACATCTAGCCTTTTCACATTTCCCTCAATTTACATTCACAGACGTCACTCCATGTATTTACCAGTCGCCGAGTTTGTGCTTGCAAGAGAGCCGATCTCTGATCAGCCCCCCGAATCCCTCAGAAGTCTCACACAGTGACAGCAGAAGATGGGCGCCTGATGCCTGTGTGTTCCGTTGATATCTCTTTCTTGAATCCGTCGACTTTAACAGTAAAGCAGGAAGCTGCAAAGGAACCTCGTCTATTAGGATTCTGCCCACTTCCTGACATGCTGCGAAGGAATAAATAAGAGCGGTGGGAATGCAGTCTGGAGTTAAATAAATAAACAGATCATGCACCAAATAATTAACCTCTCAGGGTCTTTGACATGCTCTGAAAATGCTAGAGGGGTAGGGGGTTGCAGGGGAAAATGTAGGAAGAACTCTCACACTGAGTTGGCTCCTCTTCCTCAGGAAGCTGTGCATCTCCAAGGTTAGCCTCTCCTCTCAGAATGCATGGTTACACAACTCTCTTAGCTGTGATGATGTGAGGAATCTTCATCCCTAGGATGCTGTCCTGTTCAATATTTTATTCAGATTATTAAGTGATGACAATCGACAGACATGCACCGTAGGTAAGTATTGCTCACAGTATATCTTATCTTACGGGCCAGTCGTAATGGTGGTGCTCCGTCCATTCAGGATTCCCAGTCTTGGTCGATGCGGGTGTGTCGTTCTGCTAGCATGTTCCACATTAGAATGTTTTTTTTTCGTTTTCATTCGATTCTGAATTTACAAAGTTTTGTAAAAGGGACTCCAGGGTGTGAACTTCTGCAGCGTCATCATGGAAATGACCAACATGCAACTCTTGTGAAAAAGATGTCACATTCCAGCGTCTCGCTGACTGACCTTATTTGAGTGTCGACCACACAACATAAAATGTCCAGTTTTGTTTGTTTTCATTTAGTTGCCTTCCTCTGATGTCAGTTTTCTGCCCTACTATTGTGATCTTACTCTGTTTTACTGATTTTGAAAAGTGACACTGCCACCTACTGCCTTGGCATGCATACTGCACCATTTGTTTTAGCAATTTTTTTTAAATATTGCAGTGTGAGCCAGAGAAGAAGAAAAAACTGCTAAACATGTCAACTAAAGCACTAAGACAGACTTCATGAAACCCTAACCATGTGATAAAGTCACATAATTCCATTGTGAGACTTTTAGATGGGATTATACTGAACATAAATGAGTCCCTATTCTGCTGCTGATGCCTCAAACGTCCACGACGACACCTGGGGGTGTCTCCAAAACACAGCGTTTTAATCCACAGCCTCCATTTCCCCCTCCATTTTTTATTTTTATTTTTTTAACTAACGGTGTAAAACCAGACATCATTTGATTTCCAAGTGATACAGAGCGAGGCAGCAGATCGTCACGCTGGAGGAGCAGAGAATATTTGTCAGACAATTATGTGATGATGAGCTCGATTGTTTTCGTTCTGGGTCAACACTTGGTCAGCATTTCCACTGGATTTCAACCAACGCCAGTTCCCAGTCAGGAAACTGGAGCCAAAAAGGACTTGAAATCTGAATCTTTAGGTTACGAATCAAGACTTTTCGGAAAGATTTGCCAAACCCTGGGGGCAGTGTACACTTTCAACGCATCACAATAACTAATTAGCTGAGGGAGTGAGTTTTGGTGGCCGGCTGCCTTCTCATGGAGAACTAACAGAATAATGAACAGCATCCTCCTCAGCCTCCTGTATCTCTCTCCTCTCCGAGTCTTCCTTCAACCTTTAAATTGCCATCATTTGACAAAGTAATCAACATTGTTTTAATTAAGTTGTCTAACTTGCTCGGATGCATTTTTTTTTCTCTCTCTCACCCCCACATCCCTCTCTCGCACTCCCGTTTGCAAGCTCACTTTCTGCAGAAGCACAGGAAGTCATTTTTTAATTGCAACTTTAAAAGAATCTCAAAAAAACAAACAAACAGATGCATTCATTAGGTTTGTGTCCAAACACAAATTTAACATCCACTAAGATGTGCTTTAAAATCAAGAACATTTGTGTTGTCATATAATAATTATAGTTACAAACCTATACCTATGAGTTGTAATGAATCATTATTTATAAGACGTGTAGAATAAGAGTATTTTATTGAGCAAGTACATTTCAGGTAGAGCGCTGGCAGACATCAGAGGAATATTCCCTGAAGAGCTTCATCCAGTCTGATGAGTCATCTCCTCTTCACTCACTGGCAGGATGTAGCAGAATTAGAATAAATAGTCCAGAGCCTGAGTTGTGATGTCATCACATGAATGTTGCATCGGAGGGGGGCGGGGGGTGCTACTTCACACCCACTAGAGCATTAAACGTTCGACTGATGCATGTCATCCAATACACTCAATAATTAGTCGGGAAAGGACAAACGGCACGTGTGGATTCTGCTATTTTTCTCCAGCAAAAAAAAAAAAAAATATTAATATATATATATATATATATATATATATATATATACTCCTTCTCTATAATAAGGGGCAAGGAAAAAATAAGGCCCCCCAACTGGGAATCAGTTTAATTATATGATGTACTCAGTGTCCATTAAATGAAGCCTCATTTCCACATTTGCGGATTGTAAAGTTTCTATAGAAAAACGAACTCATTGACCTTGCCGCAAATGATAGTAAATAAAAGATGCATAGCGAGTTTTTCATTTTCCAAGTGAAAAACTCTGTTAATGACACTTCTTTCCAAAGTCTGAGCACACTTCCTACACACAATTACCCTCCTTGCCCTTGCCTTCACAGCAAGTTTTTGTACTTCTGCTTATTAAATAAACAAAATTGTCAAATTTGAAACTGCAGGTGTGAACAGGTTTTTTTTTTCTTCCTCCAAAAAGATGTTGATGAAAATCAAGATGAAAGGGAAAAGAAACCTTCCGCTTTTTTCAGACCAGTGGTCATGTTTTGTATTTTTTAAGGTGATATGACAAAAAAAAAAAAGATTTTTTAAAAATATTCTCTCAATGAAAAACTCTGTGAATGACACTTCTTTCTAAAGTCTGAACAGACTTCCCACGCATGCAGTAATTACCCTGCTGCCCTTTCGTTTGTCACGAGTTTTTGCACTTCTGCTACGAAAATAAACTGAAAAGCAAAATTAAACTCCAAGTAATCCACCATCTATTTCCAACACTTGATTAAAATCATGGAAAAAATGAAATCCTTGTTCATATTTTGCAGGTATTTCACCATATTTGACAAGTTTCTGTTGTTCTGAACCAACCGTGAGTATGTTGATGTCCACCCATCGATTGATATTAAAATTTCAGTGCCATGTTGTTCATTATCACCCTCTGTCTAATGTTCAAATCAAATTCCTCCCACCCATTTCACTCAGGAAACCATCAGGGGCGCCGAATGTAGATGCTCTCAAAATGCCATTTCATCAGGGATTAATGTTAAAAGTAGGTGTATGTGTCTCCAGCTGATTAATGGTTCTTTAAAGGGTAACCTCTGAATAGAAGGATGCCTTTAAAAATGGCTGGATGGGAACGGTGAAAAGCAATAAACCCTCTCAGGTGACTTTTTGCACATTCTGTTTATTAAAAATAATTATTTATCATTCTTAAATTCATGACTTATTTGGCTTCAAATCAGCTTCAATAACTTTATAAGCACTGCTTTGAGGAGACGGAGTTGTTCTACAAAGATACGTATAATATAAAGCCCTGCAGAAATTTAACCATAAAAGGATTCAACAACTTGTAGATTTCCTTTCCTTTCTGACAAATTTTACCTCGCATCACATTCAATTGGGATTCCGAGCATCTACCATTTGCGTTCTCGGTTGTTGTCGTCAACGCGAATGCGCCAAAGCGATTGCAAAGTAATGCTGCAACACGGGAATCCGGTCAGGGAGGGTCTCCCGGTTGAAATCCTCCACGAACCCGTTGACTTTGGTATCTGTGTTCTGAAGACTTCTCTAACGTTGAGATGAAGGCGACGTGCCTCCTTCCTCGCGGCCCCTATCAAAACATTTAGAGAAGAATTTCACTGAGAATAAACGGAGCCGGAGTCAGATCCCTGATGGATATTGACTGCCCTGCTCCTATGGTTCTCATCCTCCCTTCTGTTCATGTATATATGCATGTAATTACAGTTACGTCAGGAACAACAAGACCTTTACACATGGTCATCATTTTGACATCAAGCGGTCGTGTGAATGTCTTATAAAAGGTTTCTTTCCGTTTAGGGTAAACTGAGGCAGGTCTTTTGCTCAAAAAAAAAAAAAAAAAAATGTTGGTTGCTGTAGAAGAAACCAAACCCTAATTAATTTTGTTAATTAAACTTGACTTCGCCTGACATTTCATATCAGCGTGGTTGCTGCAGAGGTGGTCTATTGAATGAAAATGCGTCGCAGTCACAAAGCACCTGTTCAAATAAGCCAAATAACTGTTAGAAAAAAAAAAAAAAAGCCACTTCCTTCCTTTCCTTCCTAAATGGGGTAGGTTTTGGTCTTCACACCTAGCCGGCCTTAAATTGCTGATCACAAAAGGAACCCGTAAAACCACTTCAGTCAAACTAGCCATTTCGTTCCCGGTATGGAGTCGAGTGATTTTTCTCCACGGTTGGTTTGCGTAGTGCAGCCCAGGGAAACGGCATTGACGACTTAATTTTCGACGCGTTCCTCCAGCCTGCTCCTTCCTGAAATACCTTGATTAGTAAAACAACATTAGTCCTCTCCTGGGACGGTGTGTCTCTGAAGCGAGGGGCATGTTGGTTTCTCGTGTATGTTTCCTTTCGGATCAGTTGACGGATTAAAGACCACAGACCGGCTGTTTTTATTTTCTCTTAGCTGTGCTTGTATTGTTCAAAACAGGAACTGAATATAAAGCAAATGGAAAAAAAAAAGACAAAAAAAAAAAAGAAGCTGTTAAGGGGCGTTTAATAATCTATGACCTCAAAAGGCAATGAGTGGAAAGTGCAGCATCAGCAGAGCTTATCTCTTTCTACATGTTGCTACCAGAGATCCCTATCGAGGACTTATCAAACGCTTCCAGATTATGGTCATGTTTGCTATTGGCCACTAAAGACCTTGCTGATTTCCCTCTAAAGCTGGTGTTTTGGTGTGGTCAGAGCCAAGTGCAGACTCTGGGGAGTGATATGCTAATCATAGCTACTGTTGATATAGGCTTATAGAATGACTGGAGATCAAACAGTAGTTCATAAAACAGCCCTGGAATGCTTTAGGGATTCAATTTTCACCTTTGTTGTGAAAGCTCTGCTACTAAGAAGTAAAGCATTCAAAATTAATCTGTTTGCCGCATGCAAAATGCAGCTAATTTATAGGTTTGATGTTGTATCGAAGAAAAAGAAATCAACTTTATCGCATATTGATCCAACCTCTCTCCTACATCCTTTACTAATAAGTTAAATTACAGGATTTTCTGGATTATAAAGCGCACTGGATTATAAAGCACACTGGATTATAAAGCGCACTGGATTATAAGGCGCACCTTCAATGAGTGGCATATTTTAAAACCTTTTCCATCTATAAGGCACACTAGATTATAAGGCGGTATCCATTCACTTCCTGTGACACATTTTCCTAAAAATGGAATTTCTGATTCATTATTCTAAGAATTTTTTTTTTTTTTAATAAATACTTTCGTCATTTCTAAGTAAACTTCTGCTTCTATATTACATCTAAAGCCTCTAACTACATGTTATTTTATTTAAAGACAAGCTGTGGCGTGTTAGCCGAGACATTAACTGGAGAACTAATGTTCTTCCCGGAAGAAAACCAAGAGTTTTTTCTGTTTCTGAAGTGGCGTTTTTTTGCCCTGTCGTGGCTCAGCAGCTGATCTGTCAAAATTGCTTCACATAGTCGGGGGCCCCAAGTGGCTCCCATTCCTATTGTCGAGCCAAATCCTGTACCTTCACCTTTACAAAGTGCAAATGGGAATGTACGGCAAGAGCTCAAGGCTCGACAGCTTTGTTACCAAGGAGACATCAGTAGAAATTCTGTTCACAGCTGTCCACGGGGACACAGAGCCTTACTTCACAATCATGCCATTGACAGAAGTATGGAGAAATAGATGGATACTCCCAACAATGTTCCCCGAATCCTTGTGTCCAATTGAAAATGGCTTTCATGCAGAGTGTGGAGCAATGGGCCGGGGGGCAGCAGGGCTCCCTCACCGTCCGCAAGTGCAGTGGATTCTCTCCGAGTCTTTTTACCGACACCAGTAAAGCAATAGGATGCTGGCGATCACAATAGCGTTCACCTCAGACCTCTGGAAGGATAGTTTAGTTTGAAATGTCACACAGTTCAACAGTTTTCACCTGTATAGCGTACATGTCTGAAATGTGTAAGAACATTATTTTAGTATAATGACTCGATCTTCACGGTGGCGCGGTGGGTAGCGCCGTCGCTGCACGGCAACGCACAGCAAGGCGGAAAAGCAGCTGAAGAAAAATGGATGGATGGACTTGATCTTTTTTCCGAGATATATAACTTTATTTCCTTGTAATCTATTCATTGTCTCATCAAGATACCACCTTTAAAAGCTTTCCACTGGAATATGACACGTTAGTTGTCTCTCATCTTTGATTAGAACATATGAGCTCATGAACGTGTCATAAATGGTACATAAAATTATGTTTTTCCGTCTTTAAAAAATGTTTTTAAATATGTTTGAACTGATATTTTGCTTTTATGGAAATGCAAAGGCAACCTCCAAGCCACTGTTGATTTGTATAAAGTGACGTTAAGCTGTCACTGTGGACCACATCGTCAGCAAGCCTTGATGTATGTAATCGTAAACCGTCGCTTCCACTTTTGTGACTTGTTTAATCCATCAGGTACAGGAGCCCAACCTCTTCCCATCATGGCTGTATTTGTTCTAGTGTTTGCATCCGAGACAACGTAAAAGACGTTTGGAAGTATGTTGAAATTGAAAGTTGGATCGTTTACAGATGGCCTTTTGGTAGTAGAGGGAGAATAAATAGGTGTTTAACCTCTGGAACAGAAAGGAACTTCTTGATATCTTGAGTTAAATTGTTAAAATATAGTAATAATATTAGCGACCACCTTCTGTTGTCGAGTTTTGGACACTGTTAAGTCTACGTTTTTATCTGGACATCACCTGTTGACCTTCCTTCAACACATCAATAGAGGTTCTTCTGTGAAAACCAAAAATTTCAGATCTGAATATGGACTTTTTAACACTACCAGCTGTGATGAAGGTGTCGTTTCATGTCCAGATGGCCTTTCTCTGGCTCTGCAGCGAATTTTCCACAAAACTTTTCTGATGATCTGTAGGTGAAAGAAACTACCTGGTATATGGTGAGTGAGAACTACTCTTCTTCTCATGCCACACGGGTCTAAAGGAGATGATATGAATGCAAAAACCAGACTTTTTTGGCCTGAAGTATAATGAAGAGGGCCCAGCTGTTTTGATTTTATTTCACCATCCGACTCCCTCATTAGCATCCACCTCCTTCCAGCTGAGTGGCAGCGTTCTACACCCTTATTCTCACAAGGGTTCACTGGTGACGGAGCTACCAGGGCAGGACAATGACTGCTGTCCTCCTCTGCCTGCATGCTGCATTAAGACTTCCAAAAAAAAATAAAAATGTCGAAGTCAGCTAGCCTTAACTGGAGGATGTTTTTCCCCCTTCCTTGCACATTATATTGAGCATTAACCTTTTCAACTGAAACAAACAAATCATTGAGTGCAAGTGCTAATAGGAGATATTTGCCTGCTGGGAAGTGTTTGCATGTGTCTTTTGGTGAATGCAATGAAATGGGGGGGGAGGGGTTGTTGGGGAAAGGGATGGCTGCAGGGAAGTTGACATGATGGAACACAAATGCTTATAGCTAATTTTGTTATCTCCAGAGGTGCAGGCTATCAGACGCCATCCTCTCCGCCACGAGAGAGGGAGACTGCTCAGCCCAAAATAACAGAAGCATTTCTAAAAGTAGACAAGATTTCATCATCCCGGTTAAAAAGGGGAAATTTTCGTTTATAGGACGGTTTTGCCTGTTTGAGCTGAGCTATAACAGTCTGTGGGGGAAGTTAATCAGCTGCTTTCTCCAATGTGGTTGTGTTAGGAACAGATGACAAGAGCCGCATTTGTTTTTTGCAGATGCTGAAAGGGAGAGTGAAATTCTGTCCAATTTGGCTTGTCTCTCTGCAGACAAACCTTCAAAAAGTGTCCACTTTCATGTTTCTCTCTTTTTTTTTGGGGGGGGGGGTATATTTATGTAAGAGTTGTGAATGTTGCCTCAGAAGTTTGTAGAAATTATATTCTGTGGAACTGCAAAGTAAACATGTCAGGTTGGTTTGAGGAGGTGCTTTTAGGATTCGAGTGGAGTGAAGCAGCCGTCCTTAAAGTACATCCACAGCAAATACACATCTATAGCACTCCTATGTGCTCTAACTATGTATTTTACTCATGGACACACATGCATTTTTGATGGAATGAGGTAAGGTTGCTCTGGAGAGAAGTGTTGGACATCCTCTGTCTCCTGGCGATCATCAAAGTTCTTTCCTTAAACCCACAACCGCAATCTTTAGCCCTACATCAAACAGTTGGGTAACAGGACCCAGCAGGTAGGAAACCACTCACAGAAATCATTTCTCCAATGGGGGGGAGGGGGGTGTTCTGCAAAGAACAGAATTGGCACACATCCTGAGGATAAGACTGTCAGAATAAGACCGTATGGATCATTCTGGACCTGACGACCAATGGAGTCTTCGCAACCACTGGATCTACTGGCTTTCAGCGTGGGCTGGATGTCCCTTATATTTTAAATTATATTGTTATATATGAACTTAATTGGACTTAAAAAGCACAATTAAGTTAGCTTTAGCACAGTTTAGGCATTAATCTCACCTGCCCTGTGAGTTACTTGGCGTATTTATTCATTTGAGGTCCCACTTGTGTATTCCCTTTGGTGACTGTCTTCCCTCTACTCTGTCCCTGGTGCTTTCTCTTTCTGGGCACGGTCTTTACGCCTTGACATTTCTGCTGATACAGTTGCTTACCTTCGCCAGCCATTCGCGTTCTGCAAGACCGATTTAGATTGCACATTCAGCCAGTACTCCCCTTCCAATTATGGTTTCTATTTACAGTATAATTACAGTAATATTTTGCCACTATAATGCAATAAACGGGGGAGATAAGCCCGCGGATATCAAGCTGTCCACGGGATCACTAGTTCACCATTTGAAAAAACCTAATTGTGCTCGCTGCAGCGGAGGCTTCTTAAACAGCATTTAAAAGCTAATCAAATCAAGGATTTGCCCAAAAAGGCATCTGGTGAGACAGCTTTTTATGGAGGCCTTTTGCACAGCTTGTCTCTAATCTGAAAATGAAATTTTACTTTCAGCAGTCTGTTATCTTTTTCTCAATGTTGTGCATCAATGATCTTGCATCAAGTTAAATTGATTCCTCATGCCAGTTATATCAGTAATCTTGTGTATTAAATTGCAAGTAGAAACAAAAAGGCGAGACAATGTATGACTGAGCTTAAAGAACATCCTGGCAGATGCTTCATTTTAAGGACCGAGATACGATGGGATGCCTTCCAGGGCTTTTTTTTTTTTTTTTTAATTTCTCCTCGGCTCGGTTCTGATCGTCTCTCAGAAATCCAACACATACAGAATGTATGATCTCAGCCTGATCAAATCCCTCATTCGAAAAGCCAACAATGAAGAAAAAGGAGAACGAAAGTTGACTCAAGGACACCGAGATAAAGCCCCTTTGTGTTCCTCGTGTTTTTGACATTGGGTTATTCCCTTTTTTAAAAGTTTTGTTAACAAAATCAAATTTTGGTGCTAGAAAGAAAAAAAGAAAGAAAGCAACTTTCCATATTGGAGGCAAAGAGGGTTTTTACTGCAGATCAATTATGTTTCATAAGCAATCAGCTAATTAATCGTTCTAAAATAAAAGCCTAGCATCTCACTAAATATTAGATTTAGTATTGATTTGGAGAGACTGTGAAGTTTCCCCCCATGCTTTCTGAGGTTTCATTAATTGTCCACAGTTGAAGTTTGACTGGCATCCCTGCCTATTGTCTTATAATGCTAATTAGTTTTGCCCTACTGGGAGACCAGTTCACCTACTGGGAGATGATGAGAACATGCATTCACTCTCAGGTCTTTCAAACAACACCGTTTACTTCCTGTAGATGCAGCATATGTAGCACTGATGACTTATGTAGATAAAAAGAGGAAACACGTGTTAAAAAAAAAACAAACAAAAAAAAACCCACAGTCCCTTAAGGAGAGCGGTGGTAATTATTTTTCTTGTCTTTTAATCTTGTCTTTGCTTTCAGCTTATATTCTCAGGTGTGAACTGTGTCCAGCTGAATAAACGGGGTGTTACTTTAAATTTACATTTCCATACGTATATATATTGTTCCGCACCTTGTCAAGAAAAAGTATACCCCATTATAATGTGGTGGCTATCAGAGCAAACAGTTACGTGGTTCCATGTGATTTCCTGCATGTTGCTGGTAATGTAAAACATTGTCTTTTTTTTTTTTTTTAATGAATCTGTTGGGTTTTTGAAAGATCACATCAAGTTTCAGAACTTTCCAAATCACTGCACCGACTTTCGAATGCACAGAACGTACGGTCGTCTCAGCAACACGTACGCTAATCAAGGTTGGGGGGCCGTGGGGGGGGGGGGGGGGGGGTTTGCAATGCTCTGAACTACACACCTTCATTTACATCGCTTCCCAGCCCCCCTAAGTGGACATCTTGTTCAAGTCTGCATATTTCGATCTGCAATTTCAAGGTTAGGCTCGCTTGCATAGGCGCGTGCCGTAAAAGTCAATTAAACATCGCGATGATTCAGCGAAGGATTTAATGTCACGTGACGCAAGGAGCGCTAATGAAAAACAAACTATGGAGGTGCTATAAATCAGATTTTTAACCATATTTCAGATCATCTGTAACTTTAAATATGACGGGTTAGCACCAGTGGATCCTCTTTATCACTCGGTTGAACTGTATTTCCCGTTCTGCCTTTACTGGCTGCATGTTCCACTCGCTGCTCAAGCCTTTAGCTTTGAACAGAATTCAAAGCCGAGTCTGAAAAAAGACCCTAATGGGAGTTTGACAAAGAAAATGCTCGGCCTTCCAAAGCGCCAGCATTCTTCAGCTGAGGCTTATTGGTACTTGTGCCCCCTGGTATTAACAGCAGAGCTGACCTTTAGTTTAATGCATGCACATTGAGACTTCATCCCACCAAAAAATAATGCCAAGCCATAGCTGTTATTTCTATGGAAATTGTTTCGATACATGAGTGATGGGCAGAAATATAATGAAACGCCGCTTGATGATTGTGAGGGGGGCGCCCAAGCTTCGGTTTGGTTCCTGACTGTTTAAAGACAGAATGCAAAAAGTCAATTGTCAGATTGTCAGCCTCCAAGACTTGCTTTATATGGTAAGTAAAATAAAAATCTGCCATTGTGGTGTGATAATCCCACTTGATCCCAGAATTTAAGAAATTGTATTTTATTTTTTTTAAAAAATGTTTCATCGAATCAGTGCTGGAGCGTGGAGACCTCAGGAGACGAATGATGTCTTAAGCAAGAGTATTTCAACTTTACGCATCAAGGAGAATTAAACATGAGTGTCAACAAGTGAAGGGTGCAAAGCCGTCCCCAAGTCTGAAACTTCCTGAAACAGCTGTTTATTCCCACCGTATGTGCTTATTCTGCTGTTTAAAGCAGGATTATATACCCCAAACTCTACCTCTAGACTTTCAAGGGCATCTCAGATTATAAGGAACATGGGTGCTGACCTGTTTACGTCTCCCCTCACTCCATCGATACCCGGACTATCTGTGTCCTTGAACGCCACGCATGTGGGGGGGGGGGCGAGCATCTGTGCAGAAATGAGATGAACAACCTTGGATGCAAATGCTTTCCTGAAGGAGAGAGAAGAGAGACCGACTAAATAAGAGCAGAGTTTAAGGAGCGTAAACCCAATAATAACAGAAAATTTCATTCCGCATAGCGAATATTTTAATTCATAGCAAAGGAAGTTATTTTAAGATGAAATGACTAATTAGCGGCGAAAAAATGTGCGACACGGGAAATGGAACGCCGTTTAATTACATTTTCACTCGGAGTACAACAGAAATCAAAATTCTTGTAGGAATGAGAAAGAGCTCAAAGGCCTGTTGAGTTATCGGTCCATCTGTGTTGATCGTACGACACCTGCCTCATAACAATTTAACAATAACTCACAGCGATCATTATTCTCGGCGGTCAGGCTTTATAAAGCGCTGACACCAGGTGAAAATCATCTCTTATTCAGAGCATCGGCTCTGGAGGTGTAACGGACGTCGCCGCCGTAATGCAGGTGAGACCTCATCCGTCTCCATAGCGTGATTAAAACACAGATATGGACATGAATTCATTTAGTTTTTCATCAAATTTAACAGTGGCGTGGACTCACAATCCATCACGCAAATGGGAAACGATCGTAGTTGTTTTTTTTTTTTTTTTTTAGCGCGTTATTAGCATAAGGTCTCTGGAGGCGCGCGGGAACACCTTAGCATTGATTGACGAGGTGCCGAATCAACCCTGAGGCGTTTTTTTTAATTTATTTTTTTTTTATCCTCTTTGGAATCTGGGATGTCATCAAGCTGTCATGTTAAACAGGATAAATGTCACGGGGGTCTGCATCTGTCGAGGTCACTGAAATTAAACATTGATTATTTACACATGATTTTTATACATTCACGTCCCAATACTCTACGTTTTTCATTCTGTGAGCGCAGAGAAGGAGATTGTTTTCAGGCGCCACGCGGCTAACGGCATTAACAGACGCTATACTTTAATCTGATTATTGACAATACCATTAGAGATGCACGACTCCGACAGAGCGTGTACCTGTAGCGATACAGGCACGAGGGTGACCTCGGGTTAGTGACGGTACTTAAAGCATATGAGATGAGCTCATGCAGAGAAATTGGACCAAAGTGCCGAGTTGACTCCGGTAAAGTCCAAGGCCTCTCCAGGGCACCGTAGTTTTTAATCAAAAATCACTGAAAATGACCTGAACTACCAAAAAAACTGACTGATAACGGATGCGTCCATTGCAGGACGTTTTGGAACAGCGTTGTTTTTCCTCTCTTGGTGAACTCCAGTTTAATTAATGAGTACCAGCTAGCGGGTAACGGCTAACAAAGTGTCTGACACATTAACCCCACGGTCGCCTGCTGAAGTCATTTGACCGTTAACATCTAACGGTTAAGTGCAAATAGTGAGACAGGTCTCTAATTGGATGCACCATCTAATGAATCCCCACTTCTAACGGTGCAACAGGGTTGTTTTTGTTTTTTGTTTAAATCTGGACATCCAACCCCGAAGACGCTTAAATGTCACACACCCATTCATATACAGCTTTTATGCTTTGTGTCAATACTTTACTGACGTGATGCATCGCTGACATGTTAATATCTGTTATCTGCCGTTTGAGGGAATAACTCTTTATGCGTCACCGTGAAGCGAATCAGATAAAAGCACTCTGTCAGTTGTTTTCCAAGGTCAGCATCTTAACAGATTGGCCTAAAAGATGTTGTATATAAATAATACATTGTCGCCGATGGAAAGTGATGGTGATTGATTAACAATCACCGTTCTTTTGTACCATTTATCTTCTTTTGAACAAAATAAATAAATAAAAAAAGTGTCCCCTTTGTGTTTTCTGCTTAGAGAGAGAGAGAGAGGGGGGGGCAGTGTTGTAAAATGATTAGACGAGGAAAATGGGCTTTGAGCTGGAGAGCGGTTCCCATCAGGGATTATTCAGGAGAAAATTGGCCCAGATAATTGAATTCTTGTTTATCCTGTTTGTTTTGGGTTTTTTTGTTTTTTTTTTTGTTTTTTTTTTTGTTTTTTTGTTTTTTTTTTTTGGGAATAATGATTCGAAAAACACTTTTAAAATGAAATCACAAATAAGAATCTGATATTACGTTGTTGCTTTCAAATCATTACCGGCACATTTAACCCCCACTTTGTGTTTTCACCGACAGTTCCTGAAGGGCATGAAATGAAATTCTACTGATGCGCTTTTAGTATTAAGCCGTCCACAAGTTGTCCATCTCAGGGATTCTTTTAGTCTGAACATGTAGGTGTCAATTTCAGATAAGTGTCCGATCTTCAACCCGACACAAGGCGACCATTAAAATCACTTTGACTACAGGAAAACATCAGATTGGAGAATCAGGTTGCGTTTGTTGGACTGAGGTGTAGCATGGTGAGCTATAGTATGACCTACTGTATGGACAGAATTAAATGCATCCCATAATCACACATCACACTCGTACGTGATGTTACATAAATTCCTGAACTCGCTAGCAGATGTTGCGTAACCCCGACACGAGGCTGCCGTGCGGCGGTGGTGCGGCATCGTGGGTATTTTTAGACGTTGACAGAAAGCTCTGGCGTTTTATCCCACCGCGTCTCCCCTGGGGGAGGCCGGGGCTTCTGTTTTCTCCAGCGGCTGCCGTGCTCCTTCAGACCAAAGAGGTGGGTGGGGGAGAAGCTGGCTGTGTGTGTGTGTGTGTGTGGGGGGGGGGGAGCAACAGGTTGATGACACTCCAGGGATGAACGTTGGGGCCGGTTGGCCGGGCGAAGCCAGTTAATGCAGGAAAAATTGATGGAAAGAAACGCAAATTTGTTTATAGAGGGTGGGAGAGCGGTGGTGGGGGTTTTTTTTGGGGGGGGGGGCAACCTGATAGAGCAATCTGTCAATGTGGACTAAAAGCCGGGGACGTGAGAGTCCGTCTTTTTGAACATTGTTTTTCCAGTGGGAGTTGATTGATTCTGTTGTTCTTACTTTCACCTCATTCACCCCCCCCCACCCCACCCTTCCAACCCCCCCAATGCCCCACCCCACCCGCCCTTCGCCTGTAGTCGTCTTCTCCTCATATTTATTTCGTCTCCTCCTACTTATAGATGGGATGTCTCTCCTCCTCTCGGTGTCAATCCGAGTCGCTCTCCTCATTCATTCCTCCCTCTGCCCCTCCCTCATCCCAGCATTGTGTGTGTGGGGGGGCAGGTTTCACAATGTGGGGCTTCATTAGGTCTGCCTGGACAGCTCTCTCTGGTAATGATATTCCATTATCGAACTAAAGAGAGAAATCCCAGCATGCATTCCTTGCTTAGACTCCCCCCTCCAAACATCCTACCCCCCCACCCACCCCCCACCCTTAACGTGTGCTGTGACTCAACATGCTGGTGCTGCAACCGGCGATTCTGCAAATGCATGACTAATGATTGTCCGTTTAATCGGGAGCCTACAGCGGGCGCGGCGCTCCTTTTCTTACTTAAATCACTGTTTCACAACCTACACATGTGTGCAGCCCATTTTCACTTCTCTCTCAACATTCACCCCCAACCCCCCCTCGCGCCCCCAAGCCTTCTTGCTCATTGTGTTTAAATGTGCGAGAGCTGGCACTTAAGCCTGAGGCCTTTTTTTTTTTTTAGCATTAGCAGTGCATTTGCTGAAGGCTGTCTCTTTGTTTGTGATGCTTAATGATGCTAAATCAATTAGAGCGTCTATTGCCCTCTTGATTTCATGTCAAAAACACTCCGACTGCAGATATAGGGCAGGTTTTTTTTTTATTATTTTTTTGAAAGTCACATTTTTCTCCATCACTTAACTCAAAAAGAAACTAAGACACTCGAGCTTTATATCAGGAA
Source organism: Antennarius maculatus (assembly GCA_013358685.1). Classification (NCBI taxonomy): domain Eukaryota; kingdom Metazoa; phylum Chordata; class Actinopteri; order Lophiiformes; family Antennariidae; genus Antennarius; species Antennarius maculatus. The sequence continues at coordinate 2,537,745 of CM023617.1, read as the reverse complement.
TATAGATTTGTAGACATTCAGGCTTGTTTGCTGTCCAAAACAATTTTCCTTCATTACCATGAAATGATTCATGTGCTCATTTTCTCATTAACTCTGTTTACAGTCAGGCTTGGGCTAAACCTAATTGAATAAAAGTACTTTCTTAGAATTAAGTCACGGTTAAAAGAAATCAATCTCCACAGATGACGTCTCGTGTTGCCGTGACAATAAACGTTCGTCACGTGATCGGTCGGCTGACCCCATCGCTCCGCTTCTTGGTTCATGCTCTTACTTTGAAAAGACAGGAGTCATCCGGTTTAATCACTTAAGGAAACTCCCCTCTCACTGATAAACTAATTACGTTGTGCATACTGACCAGCCGACGTGATCCTGGCTTAAGGCATGAGTCAAATCAATGCCCCCACTGTTAATTTATCTCCCTCCTGACAACCCAATTGGCTCTCCGGAGTGAGCCGGCTAATGAGGACTTCCTAAAGGTTAAGTAAACACAGACGATTGGTGATGGAAGCGACACACCAGGAGCTCGTCCGCTATATGAGCTTTCCACGATGGCGGGAATGGCGGATGTGAAGTTGTTTGAAAGTTAACCGCCCGTCAAATATGACTTTACCAGAGCTCAAAACTCTTATTTTGTAACCCTACTTCTAAAAAAGACGTGTCCATCGCTAAACGACTTCTGGATGTCACTTTTCCTTTGGTTCTAATCTCAATTTGGGTTGAAATGAAACCCCTTTAAGAGCAACAAGCTGGTTTAATCCCCCCTTATAGTTTTTACTATTTCTACGGTTTTTTTTAGTATATTTATTAGTTCATTGCATATACCTGTTTATATTGTGCATTTGTGTTTATTGTGTATTTTCCTGCTTTACGTGCTTTCAATTGCCCCTTGGGGACAAATAAAGTCTTTACTTCCCGCTTCAGAGCGATGATGTATTGTAATTGTCAGTGTTTGTGTGTTCGTCCGTTCGTTCGTCTGTCTGTTTGTCCACCAAATATCTTAGCAAGATAGAAAAATGAAACAAAAAGCAGATTACTCGGGCAGCAAAGGGGTTAAAAATGAGATGATAACCCTAACCTTGAGAAAACTAGGTCAAGGTCACATTTCAACTTTTGTACACTCAGGAACCGGGTAAGATAGTAAGGCTAGGGAGAAGGCCAGTGTGAGTAAGACCATAGATCAAAGCTAGTGCTTTGATTAATGAAAGTAGGTCAGAGCACTAGCTTTGATTTTTGACCTATGCAAGTAGGTCAGGGTAGAATTTTGAATTCAGGGGTGTCATCTTAATATGGTGGAACCACGCCTTGGACTGATTCAGATTCAGCTTTAATTTGGGGGCAGGCTGTCGGGATCGCAACGTTACAAATGCCTGATTATTGCCCCCCCCCCCCCCCCCCGACCCCATCCCTTTTTTTGGGTGGGACTTACAAACTTTGAACGCTGTTGTGTTTCCAGAACAAGGAGATCCAAGTTTTCATCCGAAACGATATTATACTAGAATTTGAATACCATGAGTGAGTGAATGACATAAATTGTATTAAGCCGGGCGCCCCGCTTACTTTCTCATGAATAAATAACAAATGAGTGTGAATCGGTGGATGGAGACATCAACTCTATTACCACTCTGCTGGCCCCATCCAATATGAGGAGAGCAGAAATGAGAAGTGAATTGCTGCATTATGCACCCAATTTTCTGTAAGGCTACTGGCCTTCTTTCTAGATACTGGGTGATTGGATTATAGGATTTTTTTTTTTTTTTTCTCTTGTAAGAAAGTAGAAAACACATTCTTATTGGTCTTGTTTAGAGGAAAAAAGCCTTATTTTTAGTTTTGTTTTACTATCCTGTCATCGTCGAGCTGCAAAAGCTTTCATCTACGTCTTGAATAATTCCTTTTCGTTGTTGCTGCTGTCACCTTTTCTAACCTCGATGAACTAGTTCCAGAGTTCGAAAAAACAAAGTCATGCCAATGCTCTCTTTTGTTCCTCCTCTTGTTGTTGCCTTCATTGTTTTAGTCATTCTTAGACAGTTTTAGAGCCAATCCCCATCCTCCCTCGGCAGGGAATTCAGAGGAGCAGCCAGGCCTACATCACACTCTAAGCCCTACGCAGAGCCGGGGCCTCGTGGGTCACAGGTGGACCTCATGATCCTTGGTGTTTGTGCCCATGCTCCCCAGCCTGGACCCAAATCCATTCTTCTCACACTCTCAGAAAAACAGAAGCAGAAACGCCCGGCGCCTGACATTTTTCCTGCAGAACAGAAAAGCAAATATAGACTCGGCAACAAAGATGAAGCGCTTGTGATATTTTATAGATTAATTTCTATATTTTATGGCTCCGTGCCGTGATAGCAGAGGCCGGAGACATTGTGTTAGCAGGTTGTCTGTCAGTCCAGCCTTTTCCTTTGGTTTGCTTCTAGTTGTATCTCAGGAAAGCCTTGAGGGAATGTGTTCAGATTGGCCACAGCTGTCTGCTATAGTAGGGTTTTGCTTTGTGTCTTTACTGCAACAATATTCATCCGTAACCAAAGAGCTTTTGTGCAAATTGCGACAAAATTCCCAGTTAAATCTTTAATTGGGTAAAACCATAAAAGTGAAGGCATTTTACACCCCAAAGGGTGAAAGGTCAGCCGATGTGACATCACCATGTTCTGTAGGAGTGCTTTTCTGGCCATTATTCAGCATCATAAGTCAAGAACAGAAGGGTGTACTGCAACCATATTTCACGTTTGGTCGGATACTGGATTGGTGACATTAATCTTGGGTGTCCACCTTGAAAATGCGGTGATTACATAGATTTTCCAGGTTGCCTGGTTGAGGACACGTGTGAAGGATCCACACTGTACAATTTATAGCTTCGTTGCTACATCGTCACATATTGAGCTACAGCTGATTTTTTTATTGCACCTGCCGATGAAGCTATCAGTCACTGGATTACGAGCTCGGCTACGTGGAGGTGTAAAACCGCACGGTTTAGAACCTGTTTTCAGCCGTTTAAAATTCAGTCCTCATACCTAAATGAGACAAACAAGGTTGGACTGTTTAGTAGGAGATGAAACCATCTCTAGTCGTCTCCAGGTGGGATACATACCTGCAACCGTCCAGCATCTTTCCAGAGGTTCTTAAGACCAGTTATTTCTAGGGAACTCTCAACCAAGATGAAAGCTTTCCTGACGCAACCCGAGAGTAACAAACCCTCTGATCCGTCAAAAGGTTAGGGTTACATTCAGGTTGAGATGGTGGACAGGGTTCAAAGACACCATCTTTAGCATTGAAATGAGGATTATTGACTCCGAAACTGCGAAGCTTTCCACGAACATCTTGAATCTCATTACGTGTTGGTGTAAATATTCATTAGTCGCGCAGAGCAGATTGTCTTACTGCGAGTTTAGTTTGACATCACGGAGAAAACATGTTTGTTGTGCTTTGTAGTCTCGATCAGGCTGCTCGCGTGTGTTCCTGTGTGTGTGTGTGTACGTGTGTGTGTGTGTCACGCACACGGGCCATGATGGATGAAGGTACGCTTCATTCTGGACTCCTTGACACCGTCCCATCTGCTCTCTGTTTTCTCCCATCCATAGCTTGTTTTTAGCCTCTGTCCTCCCACTCTGCTCGACAAATAGTTGTTGTCACTTCCCCCCACAACTGTAACAAATGAGAGATAGCCCAACACAGACGTTAAACCGGGAAGCGCGGATTCCCAGCGTTCGAAGGATCATCATCATTAATTCATCCGTTGAAACATTTCGATTATTTCTTTCCCACTTATTGAGACCAAGGGAGGCTAACAACAATAACACAAATCAGATTCAAACAGACCCTCAAGAGGCTTGTATGATTGCGTTGGTGTGTAGATAGCAAGACTCTGCTTCGGCATGTTAAGCGTTAGCATCAAAGGAATGGAAGAGGAAACATGTAATAGTTGAAATGGGGATTGATGAATTCTTCCAAAGGGGGAAAAATAACCTTATTTAAAATCCTGACGAAGTGCCACGAAAAAACGAAATCATTACAGAAAACATGTGTTTTGATCAACAGAACTGCTCGTTTTCAACTAATCAATGTGTAACTAATGGCGTTTCCATCCTGCCGATGTTATTTTCAGTTATAATGGAAGCTTGCTGCCCGTCTTTGTCGGGAGCACTTAACTTTTTTTCTCGCATTGATCAAAGAAATGAGTCCGTTTTAAGATTTGTTATTTTTGCGAGTCAGACACATAACAACTTGCACAGCGGGGTTAATCTCATTCCAAACTATTGTCGTTTTTTTTGTTTTTTGTTTTTTTTTTCTGTTGCCATTTCTCCGTCTCCATGCCGGCTGAACAAGCTGTCATGTACTGCATATGTAGGAATCCAAACAGCAGCACAGTGGTCCACGACTACTTTTTGCAGTGATTTCAAATAGTTTGACTCTTTAGAGAAGTTGTGATATTGGAGGAAACTGGATTTGCTGTGTTTTAATTTTCTGCAGTTTAGTGGGAATGTCGTCAATGGAAATCGTCAATGGTTTTTTTAAAATGAATAAAATGATTAAATTGATCAAGGTAACAGACTTTAGATTGTATTTTACTTCCTATGACATTTCATGGGTGTGGTTTGGGTCTGTTGACTACCTGTAGCTAGAGAGAATAATGCATAAACATGCATGGTTGGATGTCAGGGTGTTGACAGCAACCGTCGACTGTGTGTCGGTCCTAGAAGGTGTAAATCTGATAAGACTCCGTGTGTTAAAGGTAATTTTAGCAGGTAACACAACACTGCAGCTCAGGTTGAACCCAAACAACATGGTGATGGCGGTTTGAAAATCACTTTTGTGCTAATGATGCTTTTTTTTCTATATTACACAGGAAAGCTGTTCTTACAAAATGTGCCCAAGGTCATCCGCTAACAACTCAGTTTGTGGCTTTTTTTTTTTTTTTGTTTACTTCAAATTTAATGTTTTCCTCTGGGGGAGCTGTGACCGGGACAATATAAGCGTTTCTTTTATTTTTTTTTATTTATTTATTTTTTTTGCATTGCGACTCAAGTCCTCTGGGCCATCAACCAATGTGCATCAGCGCTTTGAAAAACAGAACAAGGGTGCAGAGTGAGGGTTTCTGTGGTAGACTTCATTGTTGATTTCACTGACTTAAAGATGACTTCTTCCCAGCTGCCTCCTACACAAAGGCACACATAGAACCTTCAGTGGTGTATATTTTATTGTCTCCTGGAGATACGGTACTGCACCAGACTCTCTGTGTAGTGGAAACAGGGTTTTCTTTCTGCCTTCAGCCATGTGACAAACAGTAATCTAATGGTGTATCTTATTTCGCAAAGTGGAGACGAGCAACATTTTTGACATCAGAAAAACAAACAAATATGATATGGGCTCGGTTCCTGGCAGTAGAGGCCTCCTGCTTAATTTACCAGGCACTCCAAGAAAATGCAATACAAGTGCAGCAGCGGGACCGGTTATCGCCGACATCCAGGGCTCTCCAGGTAAAAAGTCTGCTTGGTTTTCTGCACAGATAATTCTATTTGCATTTGGAGCGAATTAACAAATGAGAAATTCTAGGGGAAATTTCTGATTTACAAAGAGTTCTAGGGAAAAGACGCCCCGTCAACTTCCTTTTTGTTATTTTCGTTACGGGATGCAAATATCGCAGAGTGACGTAATGAAGCTTCACTTCTTTAAACGAGTGGAGATCTGTCAACCTTGGCATGACCTCCGTCTCATCGAGCCTAATTGGCATCTAGATTTCAGGATGTAAGTTTGAGGATTTTACATTATACCAACAATAATTTACCACATTGAAATTCCATTATTAGATGCCATTGGTGTTCAAATCAGAATCAGATAGGTCCTATGGGGTTTATTGTATGTTCTGGCCATTCTGTGCTGGCTTTGCCTCCATTAGCTTGCTAACACACACATTTTGAGGAATGCTATTCTATACAGCCAATTTATTGGCGGGAACAAGTCCCTCCATGTAACCAATGTGATCCTAAGCCCCACAGACTGATTGAAGAAAAAAAAAAATGAGCGAGGCTTCAGTGGCAAAGGGGGGTTATAACCGCTCAGAAGAGGCAGCCGAGCAGGGGGGGAGAGTATTGCTGCCTTCCCCCACTCCCCACCACCACAAGCAGCGCATCCCTTCATGCTTGGTTTGCTCAGCTAAGAGTAGTCAAGTGCACTGGAAATCTCAGACGATGCCGAGGCTCCATTCACACCTCACAGAACTCTCTGCACTTCCAATTCCCAACTGGTCCCTAACCAACCTCCTGGCCTCACAGTTCCTCCTCTTCCTAACACCTTAGTAGCCTCACCTCACCACCGACAACCCCCCCACCCCCTACCTCCTATGCTACCTGTCTTATTCTACAGGTTATTGGAGTAAGGGAGCTTGCCCACTGGCCCATGTCAGGTTGTACTCAAACATCTAAAACAAGAAGGGCTCAGTGTAGCGTGAGTACAGACAGGAGTGTCTGAGGTGTCCGGTTTTGCAGAGGAATTATTTGAATTTTTTTTTTATCTTGCGTGCTTTCCTAGTGTTATAATGTTATCGGTGAGGGATTTCTAATATACTCTGATATGCATATTATTGTGGTCTAATATATGTTGTAATATGTTAATGTTTGAATATGTTTTGGAACCTCGTTGCAGGGTCGGTCTCCCCTTTTCATGAAACACAATTGAGTTTGTGTTCCCCCCCCCCCCTCAAAGGAAACAAATAATGCAAAATAAATTCCATTGTTATTCATAGGTACTTTCAGGGCAAGCAGATTAAAATTTTAAATGCTTTTGTTTTGTACAACTACATTTTTCATGCTCCGTTTGAGAATTATTATTTATTTTTTTTGTTGTTGTTGCTTTTTCGGAGTCTGACGAGAGTCCGGCGCATCGTCTAGAAACCACTGATGCCCGTATGGCTGTCAATCTCATTTTGTTTGATAAAAAGAAACATGATATTCATCTGACAGCGATATTTACAAGTCGGCAACGGTCATGTCAGACAAATCCTGTGGAGGAGGGAGCGGATATCCCTGTAGAGCACCAGTTTGTGGAAAAGCCAGAGTATGTTTCATTAGTCGTTTTGCCTTAAAATGTATTTACGTGTGTGAATAATTGCATCTCGGTGGGCGTATAAAAAAAAAAAGAAAAAAAAAAAAAAGAAATGCACCTGGAGACGAAGCAGTTACTCAGGCGGAAAATAAAAAAAAAACCAAAACATCACCGTGCATTTGGGAGGAAAATAATTCCCAATCGCTACGAAAGCAGGGAATAATTTATCGATGCCAGGCAGCAGAAACCATATTTAAAACATGATTTTTTTTCTAAGACCAGAGGAAAAATAAAGAAACGAGTCAAGGCAAGAAACAAATGATACAGATATCCTCCCCGATCTTTCATCTAAGTCTGGGCGTCCCGTTTGTCTCAGGGACTTAGCATGGCCATCAGTTATTTCCCGGCGTTGCATACTAACACATAAACATGCTGAGTGTAGGAAGAGAGGCTAGGACTGCCAGCCCTTTGGTTCACTCAGCACTGAGTCATCCAACATCACATCTTTGCTCGCTTTCTCTTTCTCAAAGACATCCAAAGAAATTTGTTACCAGACATTTTATGCATCTCCATTCTTTTTTTTTTTTTTTTTTTTTTTTTTTTTGCTGGATTTATAAAGCTGGAAATACGAATGTGTGGTTTTCAGGACACTCCTTCAGAAATACCTTGTTTCTTCACGCGTATTCTATAAAGACAGCAAAGAATGAGTGGAAATTACAGCCGTTAACACTTGGATGTGTGTATTTTTTCAAAACTATTCTATCTTCATTCATCACATGGAACGTCTTCAGTGATGTCATCATCAAGTCTGATTTGGAACTATTTCATATCCAGAGCTCATACTCCATGATGACGATGATGTGCACACAAAAAAAAAATAGAACAATGCAAGAATAGGGAAAAAAGAACATATTACAGAACAAAACTTCCTTGATTGAAGACTTTCTGACCACCTCTTTAGACTCGTTTTTCTATAACAGTGACTTTTTTCCACCCCCATGACTAAAAAGAATGATACATACATGTTTCTATCATTAGTAGAGACACAAATATAAAGTGAGCATGAACAGGATGTTATTAAAAATAAGTCTCCAGTGTTATACGTACAGAATTTTTTTTTGTACTCGTTTCGGTTTGACAGCCGTGAGCAACAGTCTTCTGCCGACTGTCTCGTTTCACGTTTTATTTATAGTCATTAAAAAACCAGTTTGTGAGGCGAATGCTTGGCATTTATATTAGTAATACATGTGGCTCCAGATGTTCTATATGGAGCTAACTCTCAGGAGCTCTGTGGGCTAAGGAAGAGAGTTTCCCTTTGTTTCTTCCTAACAAACTAAAGATGAGGTTGGAATAGGTTAGCTGCAAATACAACAGCCACGAGTTAAGCCTTCAGTGTGTTTTTGCAGCAAACTGTAGCACTGCAGCCAGTTCCACCCAAAAGAAGAGCTCTCCTGGGCTTCCACATAAAAGATCACAGCAGCTGTTCTACCATTTTGCAGCTTGCAAGCTCCCAATTTCCTCCATCAACCCTCCACCTCTCTCCCACTCTTTCTTTCTGTCTCTCTCACCTGAGGGTGTGATTAGCAGAGTCGATTAACGCACACTAATCAGGCTAAAACACAGACTGACAGATGTAGAATGCCAAAAATTACTTTTTTTCTGCTAACTTTTTCTTTCCCCGAGTGGTTTCCTTAAATTAATGAAGGCCGCCTTGCCACAATTCATCATCGGAGTAATTGTCGGCGGGTGTGTGTGGTACATCGTGTATTTCCAGACATCTCTGCATAAGTACAAGCTTCTCTTGAAGTAAACAAACCATCACGGTGTTGCCTGGACTCTCCTGCTGTCAGTGTGCATCAAATCAAAGCAGAATATCCGCCAGAAAGTACAGAGATTAGGTATTCCACATCTCTGCCTTGACCTTGTCACTCAGTGTGAGCTTTCTAGAAAGACTGACCATCCATCCCAACCCAACCTGTTGATAACTGTAACTGCTAATATCTAATATCTATCTATTTTTAGTCTTTAACAAGAAGAAAGATCGTTTTTCTACCCTGGATTGGGTAGGGGTAGCACCAGAGGAGCGCCAGACCCACAGCTGGGGGAGTTGGGCCTGCAGACTTAGCGGCCCCCCCCTGGTAAATAAAGCCACTGGAGCCGGTTTGACGTCAGGGAATACAGTCCTGGGGTGATTTATAAAGCCTCCTACTCAGTCTCCCGACAAAGACACAGCAGGTTCACGCAGGGACGAGACTGGCTTCAGGTGGGAGGGAGGTGAGATTGAGGTCAGGCTCCAGTCGGCGCCCACCTCCCTTAGCCTTTGCACCCCAGGGGATAAAAACTGTGTTATTCCCCCCTGTGGGAGCAAAGAGCCAAACCTCCAAGAAAGCCACCCATGTGTTTTTGGGTCGGATCCTGTAGTGACTCATTATGTCCAATTAAGTTGAAAGTGATTTCATGAAACCAGTCAGGCTCAAGAAGAGGATAAGATTCTGAAAAATCTGTAGCCCAAGTCTTTGATATAACGTGAAAAACAAATCTCTTCACCTACATTTTGGTCTTAATTTGTCTTCTTGCGTTTCATGCATGACATCTAATGATCCAGAGGCGAAAAATGACAAATGCACTTTTGCTAACATGCATGTTTTACAAAATGTTCAACTATAAAAATAACTTGAAAGCAAAGGAATCGTACAGTGTTTCTATCTTCACATGTACAGTAATGACTGGCGGGAATGCAGATTTAAATGTAGACCACACATTCAGGCAATGAAAGAAACAAGAAAGATGTAACAGCCTGGCGTCGACCTGCTTGTATCTCCCTCCGTTTCATTCGCCCTCAATCATATCTTCTCTTTAATGATTGCCGGCACAAACAAAAAAAGAAGCAGAAACAGCCTCTCCCGATGTCTTATCTTTGAAAGGTCTCCTTCCGACACCCTGAACAATGTCGTCTCTTCATTAACGCTCCACCTCTCTCACCCCAAGCAACTGTAAAAGCTTTCATTTTCAGTTCATTTATGATGTGCAAAATCCAAAATGTGCATGAAATAGATGATGGGTGGCTCGTGAGATGTTGAGCAGGACAACATGAAGAGACTTACGAATCGGGATTTGTAGACAAGATGCAGTAACAAGACTTATCGTGGATTAATGCAGTATTAGGTTTATGTTTACCTGCTCCATCCTCAGTGGGTGGACTGGGAGGACTTGACTATGACCTTCCAGTCATAACAGAGGCTTCAAATCGATGCATGAAACAGAGCAGAAATTGCTCTTGTCCATTTTAAAAGAAACCGACAAAATAATCAGGATGTCTTTTTATTTCCATCGCAGCTCAGAACTTTTCTACACTGAAGTCGAAGAGGCATATGTTTAATTTGGCCTTGAGAGCATTGTGCTTGGTAGGGAGCTAATGCTCAAATGTGCTCTTGCAAAGCCATATAATCCTTTATGTGATCAGGAAAGCATGAGGGTTGAGGGAAATGATGTGGATTGGGTAATGCCCCAAGGTCTTATGGTAAAATGAGACATCCCCTATAGTCTCTACATGCGGCTAAATAATGATGTCTTTTTTGCCAACTGCTCTGCTTTCTGCCTCATGAATTAATAAATATATGAAAACTATGTTTCATACTAAACGAAAGCTTCACCCAGGAGCTTTAAAACAACGTACGTTTTCATACATGTTGCTGTTGTTGGGTATGAAATTTTTTTAAAAAAAAGTGCTTCATTTAATTTGTTCTGCAGAAATACCTGTGTCATGTATTTCATTTACAAAGTTGGAAGTCAGTTGGGGTGTCTGAGAGCTACTTGCAATGTGCATTGCTTTAAGCAGCAGCACAGACTCAGAATAAATCATTTTAAATCACACAACTATGGTATTTTCTTACCAACGTGTGTATATATATTGAAAAGATGGTCACGTTCTGTCCAAACTGAATAAGAAACAGTCCTGATGCAGCTGTAGCTGCACTGCAATGCAAAAAAAAATAGACCATAATGGCCTGATCTACCTCTGGAGCTGCAGCACTGACTGATAGTCTAGTTATACGAACATGACACATAAACATATTCCAATAGCATTGGTCATTTTGAAGCTGTAAACTCTTGACCTATGGGATGAGACTCAGGGAAGATGGACCATGCATTCATAACATCCTCAGCTCGGCTTCCTTTGATAAATTGAGAGGTGAGCTAGTGTAAGGAAAGAAAGAGCGACTATACCCTCGCCCTGTTAGCATATCAGGAAAAGTTTGTCTTTTGGGTGAAACAACATGAGTCCGATCCAAAATGATGCAGAATGGAGCAATAGACGCTACTAGAAGCATCAGAAAAGTCATCAGAAGAGTCATAAATACTCTGGTTGTCTTGATGTTCCGTGAATATTCAAGATGCTTTTGTGAAAAATCAGCTATTTCTTATCAGGAAGCCCTATTGTCCAGGGAGAAATACGACCTTAAGATGGTGCTGAATGTAAATCCAGGTTGTCGTTGTTGGAGATCTTCCAAGAGGAGGCAACAGATGCTGTGTCGCAGGTGTCTTTTGTCAAGGTGGTATCAGATGTTGAGACTGACCTGGTGGTTATTATTATTTTCTGGCTGCAGCAACACTGTCCTCACCTTTTAAGGTGCGTCCACCGGTTTGTTTGAGCCTGGTTGGGTTCTTACTGTCACAAACAGGAAGCCATGTGACTGACCAACCTGCCAAATGGTGCACCTCTCCGATCTATATCGATGAACACTTTAGTTGCACCTTGTCACCGCGTTGCACCGCAACAAAACAATTTGCCTCGCCTTGAGGTCTGTAGATGTTGTCATTTTACAGCGCATGGGCGGAAGAGATGGGAGTAACTGCCTGGCAGCCCGTAGACTTTCAGTGGTGATCCCCCCCTTCAACAAGTTTCTCTTAAGATGAAAGCCCTGCATGCTTTTATCCCACTTCCATATTTGATATACAGGCAGGGGTTGCAGCTCTGTTCTTGTCTCAAAGTGCTATTGTGTCATTTGATCTTGGCAGATGGGAAGACATCTGAGGACCCGAACGGGCGAGAGAAAAAAAAAAAACTGTGACGTGCACAGTTTGACGCCGCGCTCAAATATTTGTCATCCAGCTTTTGAAGAGACAATTAACATGGGAGGCAATTGCTGTTGCCTTTTTGTCTCCTTGGTCCCTGTCACAACAGTGGCCTGACATCTTTTTGTAGTGCAGTGCTCAATTAATATTATCCAGACGTGAGAAATGTTGTAAAAAAAAAAAAAAAAGGTCTGGATTTTGTGCCAGTCTGTCAGGCACTTCAGAAAAGTGCACTTTATATCTCTGGATTTAATTTAAATTACAGGCGATATGACTTTCTTTTGGCAAAACTTCGGCCAAATCCGTTCTTCTTCTGATACAATTAACCTCGTATCTCGCTGATAAGTCGGCGCTAAATTGGTCCAAAGCAGAACTCATTTGGCTGAAACTATTTGTCCCTGAAGCCAGACGTAGCTTCTGCCACGTCAGATGAGAGAAAAGTAGGGTAAAGTTTGGAACATAAAATATAAAAAAAAAAAAAAAAAAAAAAGGAGGACATTTTCTATTCCCCCCCTTTCTAATTAGCTCATGCCCACATATCCGCCCTCACCTAAAACATTCTGCTGTTTGGCCTCATTAGAGGAGTGGAGCACTGCAGTCGGAGATGTGTGATCAATAGCCCAAACTGAGAGTGGACTCATGCTGATCACTTGCTAAATCCCACTTCTGATAGAAGTTGTTGTTCGGCACCAGCAGAGCTAACTCAGTTGATTAAATATCCACCCTCCCCACCCTCCTTTTCCTCCCATCTCTGCAGGCTTGAGTGATTGCCTGAGATGGGAAGGAGGGCTTATGGAAGGGGGAGAGCAAGAGGACTGATGGAGGAATGAAGGGAGGGCAAGAAAAGAGGAAAGATCAATTGTGGATTTAGCTGAGAGCACAACCTTGGCAAGTGCACACAACTCGCAGCAGATAACATGATTATCTCGGGAAGGAAAAAACAAAACAAAACAAAGAGCCCCACCTCGCCGCATTATGCAAAGGAAGATGTAAGAGGAGTCTTGTCTTCCATGCAGGCTTTAATTCAACAATTTTTACTGGATGCCATGCTCATTTTTTATCTCCAGCACCAGCTTAAGAAATATTAATAAATAAAACATAAAACTAATACCGTGGTCCAGGGTGTATTATATTGTGGGGATGAGAAGGAGCTCACTAATGCAGTGGAATTTGAGCATTATTTTTCAGTGGGAGTGAAAAATATGAGGAGCTGGCACATCAATCAAGCCATTTCTACATGGCAGTATTGAACAGTGGGGATTAGCCACCCACTGCGAGGAATCAGTGAGGGACAAATAAATGTATGAGGATTTTTTTTTTCCTCCTCTGTCCCTCTGCCTTTTGTCCATACTGTCACTGTGTGCCTCAAAGTAATTATCAGCTGATGAATGGGAGGTTGTTTTTTCCCGGCTTCCCACTCTGCAGTGATGTTCTCTGGTAGACGCTGACAAGGAACATAAATTTCACATCTGAAATATTTTTTTTCGGATGTGGAAATATCCTCAGCGGAAGAGATGTAAACGTCCTGTTTTTCTTTTTTTTTTTGTATTTTTTTTGACATTGTGCTTCATTTTTTTTTTTTTTTTTTTTCCCCAGCGTGTTGCCTTCTTTAAGATTTCCATCAACGTAATTGGGTTTTTTTGAAGACTTGAGTTCAAATTCTGTTTTTCTGGATGTTCTTGAAACGTGGCTGGAAAAAATAGCTATCAGTAAAAAGTCATGTGATCCTAATGCTGCAACTGACCCCCCTCAACCAGTGTATGTCATTAATAATAATTCACTGCAAGGGTTTCATGCCCAATTAAACGACTTCTTTGGTGTCAAAGGGTTAACGTCCACCTGTGACGAGTTCGACATGAGATGAACCAGACTCCCAAACATCCATCTGACCCCCCCACCCCCACCCCCCATTCCTTCCATGTCATAATGTTCCACCTCATGATGCCGAGAGCGGACCTTCATTATACGCATGACTGCAAAAGGTGGTTTGTTGGGCGGGGTGGGGGCTTCTGCACAGGTTGTTCCGAGCGTTCAAGCAAATGATCCTGTTGTTATTTCTGGTGAGGACAACATCCATCTGGAACCGTGACCCACATTCACCTGGAAGAGCCCAACCGTTTCTTCGAGATTCATCTTAATGGAGTTTCGCTTCATTTTTTTTTTTTTTTTTTTCCCCCCCACAACAATGTGATTGCAACTTTATCCATTGCGCTTGTCATCATCGGTAATGTTGACATCCTGTTGCTAGGCAATAGCAGCAGCTTTAATGGACTCCAAATGGGAAATTGACGCGATTGTATGACCACGATGTTTGGAAAGCATGCGACGGAATTAAATTTAACGTCCGTATTTTGAGAAGCGATGTCAGAAGTTTGGAGTTCACACAGCTAAAAATGAAAGAGGACAGGATGGATCGGCGAGTCAGTTTCATCTTTTAAGTGTCGTGACTCGTTCCCTGAGTCTCACCCTTTGAATCATGTCGCAGGTTCTCCAGCTTTAACGAAGTTCTGAGATGAATCTGCGGAGGCTCTTCTGGATGTTTGCCGCAAGCCGTTGTTTTGTGTTTTCCTATTGACATTTGTGAGCGAATTTTTCAGATGTTAACCTTCGGAAATCAAAGTTTGTTCCAACCCCCTTTGCCTGCTTTGGCCTTTTTCTTTGACAGCTCTTTCCCCCTCCCCTTTGCTGCCAGAGGATACATTTAAAGTCACCAACTATTATACTCTAGCTGAGGGATGAGTGTGCGAGAACAGAATATAGACTTCTGTCTGGACACCTTGTCTCCGGCTCAGTCTCGGCCTGCCTCTCTTTCTCTCGTGTAAAGGAAATGGAAGCTGCTGGCTGGAGATAAGCCTCTCCTTTGCAGCGAATTGCAGCTGCCACTGTCAATATGCACCAGCATTTTCGGGATCCATTTCTGCGTGTCTTGTCATTGGATGAAGTGACGGGTAGATTGGATGGAAGACCTGCAAGCTGGGACGGGTCACCGGCTTGGGCATCTTGATGCTTTGGATTGCTGGTGTCAGCCCCCGTCGGCCATTGGCATTCAGACTTACAGCTCAATATGCAATGAAAATGGGCCTGTGAAGTGAGACAAGGCTAAATGCATGTATTTCCTCCCAGAATGTGTTAGTTAGAGAGGGATGGTGCAGAAATGCGCCGGGGGAATGAATGGAAAACACCAGCTTTCATCTTGTTTTAGCTTCATCACCATCACGTTGTGGATAATCAGCCTGTAAAACTTCACATAATTACTTGAGGGATAATGCCTGACAAGGTGTCCATTATCAAGAATTAACTAAGAATGCAGAGGCTAATAATCCCTGATTATGGACACCTCAAAGGGTATTATCCAGCTGCTATCATCGTCACTTACCAAAAAAGGGGAAAAGGACCATTCATTTGTGTTTTTGAGGGTTTTTCATGTCATCAAAAATGAAATTTTGAAGACTTTCACCAGGGAATTGGTCCAACAAGCCACTCAGGTTGTGATTTTATACTTTAATAAGAAGGAAAAAGCCAAGATAATATTTATCTGCTGGACTACATTATTTGCAGAGACAGAAAACTCATGTTATCAAGACACAAAGAAAATTACACCGTGTAACATTGACAAGCAGAATGTGTAATTTGATAGTATGTTTATTTATTACATAAATCTTTTATTGCTCCTGAAAAATATCCATATTTATAGACGCATTGAATTGACAATAGGATGTGAGATCATTAGAGCATTGATTACAGCGCATGGTAGAATGTTGTTAGCTCATGTGCTACATTCCACATGTTAGGGGAAGGAGAAGACCCTGAAGGAATACACTCATGCTTTATACATCCAGCTTTTCTTCATATGATTTATCTCTAATGATGTGTCTGCTTCCAGCCCAGGTAGTTTCTCTGGAACCACTTAGTAGGTGTCCATTCTCAGGAAATAATGGACACCTTGCTGCCAATCACAATTGAGTATTCACCCAGACGGTGTTAAAATAGAATATCTGTATGTATGTCTTAGTTGATAATGACTAGTATGAAATTTTTAAGTTTATTGTATTTATAAATTATCAATGAATGAATCATAGAAAGATTGCTCCTACATATTATTTTGTAAATTCAAGAGAAAATGTACGCATTTATGTTCATTTTCAATCTAAACTAAACAAATGAATTTAAAATCTAGTTTGCAAAATCATGTTTTCAAATGACATCCGCAAAATATCTAATATAATGACACTAATGATTACATTGTTGTATTAAACAAAGTGTTAGGTGAAATTAAAATAAAATTTGTTCATGTTTTTACAAGATTTTTCTCGAGACATTTTAATTTTCTTGCTTTTTTTCCATACTTGGGATGCAAATAAATCATTTTTAACACCTACATCATGTTGCAATATGCTACTAGATAAAAATTAAATTCATGCATTCTGACTTTTAATGTGTGCCTGGACACTGTTCCATGGGGCAGTAAATGACTTTTGTAGCATATTAATGCTGCCCTGTGTAAAAATTATGGTAGAAAAGCATTAGGCCTCATTTATCAATTTCATTTAAACAGCACACCTACTCGGCGGCAGCCAATTACCCTGGCGGGCCAGCGTGCAGGAGTTTGGTCCTCAATATGTTTTGACAGAGCGGCGCTATATCATAGTTAGCCCTGCAGACACACTCGTCAGCCTTATACTTGATCCTGAACACAAAAGCTGTCAGCCAGTTCAGAGGCTCGGGGGTTGGGGGGGGGGTGGGCGGCTGACAATGTCTGCCAAAGACAGCCATATCTTTCAACAAATGGGATATGAGTTTGATACTGCGGTCTCTAATAAAGGAAGCGGGTGGCCTGAGAAAATAAAACTCCACATGTTGCTCCGTTCCAAAATTCCACTTCTTTTTTTATCTTACAAGAAAGAAAAATGTCAAAATGGAAATGACCAGTACAGCGGTACCTCTACTTACGAAATTAATTGGTTTCTGGAAGAAATTTCGTAAGTAGAAAATTTTATAAGTAGAGACGGTTTTTCATGCAAATGCCTTAATCCGTTCCAAGCCCCCCAAAATTCAGACATAAATGCTTTATAAAGCATAAAAATGAATCTAAACATGTAACAAATACATGTTACAATTAGATTATTACACAATAAATGAGAGTTGTGCATAACGTAAAAAAACAAAGAATAGAGTAAAGAATAAAAATGATGGTCATTTACCTTTTAACTGCTGTCCTCATTGTTTTTTACCCTCTTTGGTTCATGCGCTCCTGCCTCACCATGAACAACAGAGTGAATTCCAGTCCTCCTTCTGAACTTCTCCAACCACCCACGCCATGCCTTAAACTCCTTAAACTTCCTTTAGTTTTAATAACGTGGTGATTGTAGATGCATTACGGCCATATTCTTTGGAGAGATCAACCAAACGCATCCCTTTTTCATGCTTTTCTATCATCTCTTGCTTTGTTTGTACGGACAAAAAAACTCTTTTCTTCGTCTTTTCTTTTCCTCTTTTCTCCGTCACTTTCTTGGGGTCCATAGTGAATACTCTAAAAGTTAATATATTTACGTAAAACTATCAGAACACCTCAGGAGGGCTGAATGACGAGGACGCTGCATGAACACCTATCTAGCTCCACACAGAGGTCCCTCTTAGCCAATGGGATGCCAGGATGCTAGGTAATAGCCAATGGCAGAGCAGCTATGAGAATGTTGCGTTCAGGAACCTGTGGGAGCTGCGAGTATCAGCCCATACTGTATTTTTTACCTTTCGTAACTCAAAATTTCTTTTGTAACTAGAGGAAATATTTTCCTGTTGAGGCGTTTCTTAAGTAGAAAATTTCGTCAGTAGAGACATTCGTAAGTAGAGACGTTCGTCAGTAGAGACGTTCGTCAGTAGAGACGTTCGTCAGTAGAGACGTTCGTCAGTAGAGACGTTCGTCAGTAGAGACGTTCGTCAGTAGAGACGTTCGTCAGTAGAGACGTTCGTCAGTAGAGACGTTCGTCAGTAGAGACGTTCGTCAGTAGAGACGTTCGTCAGTAGAGACGTTCGTCAGTAGAGACGT
The DNA here is from genome assembly GCA_013358685.1 of Antennarius maculatus. Taxonomy (NCBI): domain Eukaryota; kingdom Metazoa; phylum Chordata; class Actinopteri; order Lophiiformes; family Antennariidae; genus Antennarius; species Antennarius maculatus. Next base: position 2,519,588 of record CM023617.1, on the reverse strand, counting down.
TCGTCAGTAGAGACGTTCGTCAGTAGAGACGTTCGTCAGTAGAGACGTTCGTCAGTAGAGACGTTCGTCTGTAGAGACGTTCGTCAGTAGAGACGTTCGTCAGTAGAGACGTTCGTCAGTAGAGACGTTCGTCAGTAGAGACGTTCGTCAGTAGAGACGTTCGTCAGTAGAGACGTTCGTCAGTAGAGACGTTCGTCAGTAGAGACGTTCGTCTGTAGAGACGTTCGTCAGTAGAGACGTTCGTCAGTAGAGACGTTCGTCAGTAGAGACGTTCGTCAGTAGAGACGTTCGTCAGTAGAGACGTTCGTCAGTAGAGACGTTCGTCAGTAGAGACGTTCGTCAGTAGAGACGTTCGTCAGTAGAGACGTTCGTCAGTAGAGACGTTCGTCAGTAGAGACGTTCGTCAGTAGAGACGTTCGTCAGTAGAGACGTTCGTCAGTAGAGACGTTCGTCAGTAGAGACGTTCGTCAGTAGAGACGTTCGTCAGTAGAGACGTTCGTCTGTAGAGACGTTCGTCAGTAGAGACGTTCGTCAGTAGAGACGTTCGTCAGTAGAGACGTTCGTCAGTAGAGACGTTCGTCTGTAGAGACGTTCGTCTGTAGAGACGTTCGTCAGTAGAGACGTTCGTCAGTAGAGACGTTCGTCAGTAGAGACGTTCGTCAGTAGAGACGTTCGTCAGTAGAGACGTTCGTCAGTAGAGACGTTCGTCAGTAGAGACGTTCGTCAGTAGAGACGTTCGTCAGTAGAGACGTTCGTCAGTAGAGACGTTCGTCAGTAGAGACGTTCGTCAGTAGAGACGTTCGTCAGTAGAGACGTTCGTCAGTAGAGACGTTCGTCAGTAGAGACGTTCGTCAGTAGAGACGTTCGTCAGTAGAGACGTTCGTCAGTAGAGACGTTCGTCAGTAGAGACGTTCGTCAGTAGAGACGTTCGTCAGTAGAGGTACCGCTGCACTCAACTTATCCTCGATTCCACCAAACTCGGAGAGCATGCATATCAGCTTCATCCCCGTGTTCCCAGGAGTTCAGGGACACGATGACCTAAATTTCACCAGTTATCATCCCCCCCTCCACGCGATCTGTGTCTGCATCTCTTATCGGGGAAGGAAAATAAGCATGGAAGTTCATGCTGAACTGTTGGAATTGGAATGGGGGGGCTCATGATCTGCATTCAGGCGCAGTCTGTGAATTCACTCAGATGAACCTCCAACTTGGTCACCTAAAAAAAATAAAACATTGAAAAAAAAAAAAGATTCAGCATCTACTGGCTTTAAAAAAAAAAAAAAAAACGACATCTGGGGAGTAAAGCCTGGATTACACTCTCTCTCTCTCGAGGTGTTACGGTGATTGGAATCAATCTGATGCGGCTATATGTTATAATCACTTGCTTATAGTACTACATCTATTTCATATTAAGTTGTGTAAAGGCAGGGAAATTCAGCCCGGGGTTAAAGCACGACGCCTCATTCCCTCCGGCTGTGGAGGAGTGTGAAAAACTGATATGTTGCGCTCCAAAGCCAAGAGGGGTGAGGTGGACTGTGAAAGCACCGCCATTTTTTTTTTTCTCTCCTATGATCACTCTGCTGATGGAAGGCTTTGACAGACCCAACTCATCATCGCCGCTTCGTTGCATTTCTTCACTTACCAGATATCTGGGTGATCACTTTCGTTTCTGACGCGACTTTGGTCGGCCGGGTGAAGTGAGCTAATCTTTAATAAGATCGTCAGTCTCACAAACTCAATGCCGTTCAACGTTCAGATAATATTCATCATACCTCTTTGTCTTTCTGCCGCAAAAAGAAACTCAAAAGCTTCTCCGAGTTGTTCTTAAGCGCTGCAGGGGTTTATAAATTATTTCTATTTTTGCCGCAATTTAGTCTTAAGAGGATTTCTCTTTTAAACATCGTAATTCCATGCTTTTATTTTGAATTTTATCACTTAAAATAGAATTATCCTTGTAAGTAAAAGGGAACATAGAGTGAGGATCTCTACCAAGAGTCAAATCATTCACAATTTTTTATAGTGTTCAAGAAAATTCAAGGATCCACCCCTTTATCCAGGGCTATTCTTTGTGACTACGCCCACTCCACCCAGTTTCACGGTCATCTGTGGAGTAGGTGAAGTAGAATGGGCAAAAAACTCATCAAAATAATGTGCGTGTATCCAGATCGGCTTCAGTTTCACGTAAATCTGTGAAGTCACTTCAGTGTAATCCCCCCCAACAGACAGAGGAGTTAACAAACTAAACAATAAATTGATCACTTAACCTCCTGCTGGAGGTAATTAATTGATAAATGGCATCTAAATAGCTCAGTAATTGTGCCAGCTCTCTGTATTTGTAAATGCGACGCTCATACTTTTAACTAGGTTAAAGTCTCGTGTTCTCTCTCAAGCCTTCACTCCCAACACTCTGTCACTCGGATTATTTATGCATGTATTTATAGCTAACCTTAAAATGTGACTGCTCGCATTGGGGCCTTTTATTGCAAACCGCATAAAGATTTCATGTCTTGAAGCCCCGCCCCTTCCGCACTGTACCTTTGCTCTGCTGGAGCCCCCCCCCCCCCCCCCCCATAACCAGTCCGCTTCACGGGTTACCTGATGCAAACTAGCTGTGGCAGTCCAGCGTCGGGTCAGCCAAGGAGACCTTCCACCTGAGGCGGGAAGCAATGAACAACTGTTCACATGGAAAGTGTGTTAGCGCGTGTGTGTGTGTGTGTGTGTGTGTGTGTGTGTTTTTGCACGATCACCTGCGGAGAAGCGACGCGCAATCAGTGCAGGCTTAAGTCATAGCGACAGGTGCATCGTGGGTCCCCCGTTTGTTCGGTTGTCACTGTGTCCAATTTGAGTAAACACGTATGTTTATCTGAGCTAGCAGGAAGCTGCTCTGGCAAAGATTATTGGAAGGTGTTTACTCGATGTCATCCGGTGTGCAAATATGTCTCCAAAACACATCTACAGGTAATTTGAGACCCAATTCCAACAAGGGATGTTATTTTGTTAGCTTTAGTGCTAATAATTTGAATTATTACTATATGTTTTCTCAAAATTAGGTAAAAGCAAACTCAATGAAGCTCTCTGATGATGCAATGTGCACTATCTGTATTATGATTAAAGGTTCCAACTGGAGCCAGAAACTAGCAGGAAATTACAGCTTAGTGCCCCTTGTGGTGAGGAGGGGAAATGCAGCTACGTTTTCTAACAAACCCGCATAACAGAACATTTGAACTGCCAGCGGCTCTAAATGGAGTATCGATACTCCACTATTGGAGTACTTTTTATTATCTCTGCTAGATGTAATGGCACTTATTCAAAAGCTTTTGAGATGTATTACATTTTAAATTGATGAATGTATAAATTTCAGCTTCGATAACGTTTTGAGAGCGCTAGGAGAACTCTCACAGAGGTTTTGGGTTTAATCTCGCTCAATAACCGGCTCAGCATGGTCAGACATTCAGATAAGGAGCTACTTCAGATCGTCAGTGCATATTCTGCGATCATGCAGAGGCTGTTTTTTTTTTTTTTTTTTTTTTTTAAGTGCCAAAGAAACAGTTCTATCTGAACCACATTGGTATGATTCTACTTTCAACAATGTGATTAATGGGAAATAAAACCCCCAGCATTATAATAAATGTCCACTTATTTCAGTCTACTCAAAGTGAATTTCTCCACACGTTTTTTTTTTTCCTTCTTCTTTTTTTGACATAAAGGCATTTGATGATTTTGTCGCCGATAGTCGAGCTTTACCTCCCACACAGGGCCCTGCACCAACCGAGTTCACAAAACGCTGTTATGTCAGTGTAATCATGAAATTTAATCATCTGCTCAACTATTTGCTTGTTTGGTTTGCGGCTGCTGGTTTTTATGTTAGTAGATGTGATATTGGAAAAATTCCAAAGGTAAAATTATTGTTGAAATAATTCTTTCTGCGCACACTGGAATTTCTAAATGGATAGTTCTTGTTTTTGTAATAGAAAACACAATCAGTGATAACTCATAACATAATAACACATGCCTTTTTTTTTTTTTTTCTAAATAGAGTTCATCATTTATCTTTATTACTTTTCTTTTTATATGAAAATTGGTGAATTTCTTATTATTTGCTGGCTCCTGTTGACGCGTATTAGCAATTCATGAGTCCAGGTGGGAGATATCAGAGCCTGCAAGAAAAAGAAGAAGAAGAAAAAAAAAAAAAAAATCCGCAACAAAACAAAAAGAAGGAAATTGGATGAAGTCTGGTTTCATCACGGTGTGGATGTTTCTATTGAAAAGACGCTTTTTAATCAGGTTCTGGGTTCGGCTATTGCAGATTGCGTTGGCCCTGAGTGTGCTTATTCAGCAGGAGCAGCGCTGGCGGTAGAGCTGCGCCGATGACAATACGAGTACAGTGATTGTCGGGAAAGAGGAAACCGGGAAAATGAGTCCGAGTAAAAATAACTCGAAGTTAAACATAAAACATTGTGATGCACTTTACAAAACCAAATTCCAGACACATACGGACTCTAATTCCTTTCCCATACATCGCAGCATCAGGACCATTTTGTTGTCACGGAGAAAGAAAACCAAACTTGTTCAGTGTCATTGTAGAAATTTGCCAAACAAGCTCTCAGTGTTACGTAGGGATACTTTCAAATGTCAGTTCACTGGAGCTGGGAATAAAAAAAAAATAAAAAATCAGCCTCATTTTGAAAAGCCACAGGCAGTGTCAGGAGATAAAATGAGACTTCTGCCTTTTGGAGGGGCATCTCTCTCTTTTTGCAATTTCAGTTTTAGGTGTCATTTCAAATTAACATTTTGAATCTTTTTAAATCCCCTCCCTCGACATAAAAATGACAGGAAGGTTATACAGCCGTCGGTCCTACTCCAAACTATACCAAATGCTGTATCTGAAACTCTGGCCATTAATTATGCAAATTACATTTTTTGTGTTTTTTTATTGAGCCAAACTTCATCGTTTCTTGGTCTCCAACATTCAGTGGAACAACGACTGACTGACTAACTCTTAGCATCTGTAACTACAAGACCATCGTTCTCTGCTGGAAATCTGTGGATGGGTCCCTCTGGGTTTGGGCCCAGGTTACTGCCTCAGGTGATGGATTTTGGGTCTTGTTCACAAATGGACTCAGAGAAGACTAGACAATTTGGTGCGTTGTTGGCAGTAATTCCCAATATCGATCCACCACAGTGACGGGAGGGCAGAGTCTAGAGGAGAAACTCTGTGATTTAGCAGTTGGTTTACTCTCTGACCCTCACCTGTGGTCATGAGGTGGTGGAGGAGGACGTGTTCGTAGGACGTCAGTAACATCTGCATGAAATGAGAGTTTGCTCAGATCACTTAAAATCCAGGGGTTTGTAGGGGACCTGAAGCGGTTCCTTCATCACACATGAAAGATGTCGTGAAAATGGGTGCGCACACACTTCTTCTCGTTGTTTCTCTTTATGTTTGATCATATTTTGTTGAAATGATCACTTTTGGACCTACCTGTTATCTAAAGGCGGTCATCGGTTGTCATGTAAACAGTTTCACTCAAGGAACTTCACAAACTTTCCAGAAATGTGCATGATTTGTCCTTTTAACTCCGTTCTTGTATATTCAAGTGTTTTACTGGTGCGATACAATTCAGTCGAGGCCTCAGGAGGACATCTTAACGCGAGCTAGCCGTGTAGTATAACACAGTGGCATCTTTCACGTTCAATCCTGCCTCTCGTATGTAGTAAGGGATCACAGTCTTGTTCTGAGCGGACTGCCAACGTGTATTTAAGGCCAGATTTTAAAGCCGCTGGCTTAAGGAAGCTAATTAATATCCTCATTAGTATGCATACATGATTGTGAACATGCTAAGGAGGACGAAGCATGACATGTCCGATCTAAGACTTGCGCTTGTTCTTTGGCACTGAAAGTAGAAATTAGACACAAGAGTATTAAAAAATGATGAGTTCATACACTATGGCCATATCATGGTGATTAAATAGCTCATATCAGAGGGCATGAACATTTATGGTAGCTCTTTAATCAGTGTTTGCAATGAAGACAGTGAAACGGGTTGATGATGTGGTTTGGGGTCGGATAGGGTTTACAATCGTCCAGGGATCCCCCTGACTTATCTGAATGCAGATGAGTTTTGCTTCAATATAGACATATATCACAATTCAACTTTTTGTTGCTTGATATTTTAAACTTTACCGACTTGTTTCTTTCTCGTCTTCAATTACCAACCGTGACGCCAGTGTCGGTGTCCGTGTGTCTTTTTTGTGTCACCTGCTTTTTGGATCAGCTATAATTTGCCTTGGGTCTGACGGTCCCCTTAACAATCTTTGTTAGCGCCTCCGTGGCGTTGACAGTTGAAGCCGGAGGCATTATGTTCTCAGGTTGTTAGTCTGTCCCTCCTATTCTTGTTGACAGGATGGCTCTAGAACAATTTGGCGCAAACGTGTCAAACTCTCAAAGTCAGGGATTCGTACGCTAATTATAACAAAAATGTCTCAACAAGCGATGGTATCTTTAATATCAGAGTTCAAATTATGATTGACTTTTTGGCCGTTATTCACCGTTGGTGACACCTTTCCCACCCTTAACCATAATGTTTCCTTCTGCGCTGTCAGGTTTAATATTTATCTAAATGATTGGCATTCAAAATGTGCTTTACTTAGGTATGTTAGCCCAGAATGTGAGCAGGAACAGGAAGTTTGATCTTAGCTGTGGTAGCTTCAAGTTGTTGTCTTTGTTTTCCGTGATTGCAGTTGAATGAAGACGCCATTTTTTTCCCCCACCTGAAATTATCCACTTAAATCATAAACGCCGCCATGGTGACACTTCCATTTAGCCAAGAACCACACTCATCACCTCCGGTTAAATGCCTTCACTTCTCGGTACATATATTATGAGTCTGGACAGAAATGCATGTAAACTGCCACTTATAGGTGCGGAACACAACAGCCGAGGCAGTAATTCTACCTTTCCGTGTCGTCGCCTGACAGGTTTCAGTTCCCAACAACAGCAAAGATGCACCTTATTTGTCACGTCAAAATTGGGATCATTTGGCATGCGAGATGGCGTTGTTCTGGAAGTCGTACGTCTCAGATCTGGCGATGATGGCCTTGGCAGAGTCTGTCAAGTTTACTGTGGAAATCAGATCTGCACGTTGTTGGTTTTTTTTGTTTTTTTTGTTTTTTTTTTCGTCGATTCTTGCGGGTGGGCATCATTTGCATAAATATCACATTTGAGGGGAAAAAAAAGAACAGCATCTCACCGTGGAGCTTATAATGCTTTAATTGTGCTGAGCTTTCATCAATCGCCAGATGCAAGTGTGGCAAATTTAGCGGCGCTAGCATTAGTATTGAGAGACCTGAAATAATGGATGCACCTTCCTCAGGTTTACATGTGGCATCATGGTCAGAAGGATGCTTTGATATAACATTAAACGGTATAAAAGCGTTGCTAAAACGAGGCATTTTGCAGTTTCAACCGGTATTTATAAGGATATGCCAGAGATGGGCTGACTGAGTATCACACTGTCAGTGATGCAGGCAGTTGGATAAAGATCCCGCAGCAGCTGTTGGGATTTTCTGGCATTGACACGGCCCCTGTGAGAGGCATCACAATGTGATCTGTCAGTCTGGGCTTTATTAGACGACACAGTTGATTTTACAGCGTCTGCTTTTATAATGAAAACCATTTTCCCCTTGCATAGATTTCCTTTCCCTAAAAAAAAAAAAAAACTTTTGCATCAGTTTTCTAACAAAATGCTATTTTCGGCGTGAACTTTTTTTTTTTTTTTTTTCCCCGTGAAAAGCATGCATCCAGAAAAACACGAGTGTGTTTCCGCGGGTGATATTCGTAAGATTTGCATCTCTCCCCTTTTTTCTGTCAGCGAAACCTCTCAACATTCAACTCTTACTCTTGTTTGTCTCTCCACCGTCCACCCCGTCCCTTAAAATAAGAGCGCAACAGCAACCTGGCAAATGACAGTGGCAGTTCAGCAGCCTACCAGAGGCCGAGAATCACCGGGAGGTTTTTTCCCCAGAAAGTCAACACCGTCAAAAAAGTTTGCATCTGATGAGACGTGCTTTCTCATCCCTCAGCTGGGAAACGTTACGGCGAGCAGTAACGGGGTCAGGGAAGCATCGCTGCTGCTGCTGCTGCGCCGCTGCCTCCGTTGCTGTGTTTTAGCGGCGTGATGTGCCGCCGGTTCACAATTAGCATAGCGTGGCCGATCAGGAAATGAATGGCATCAGCTTGAAAGCTTGACACACACCTGTTTCCAGCTGTAACCGCACATGAGCATTTGTTTGCCTGTCACCTACAATTAATTTCAAAGCTGTTTTTCCGGCGGAATCACGCTCCTGTTAGGATGCCACTCCTGCAAAAAAAAAAAAAAAAATAATAATAATAATTTTTTTTTTTTCCTTCTTCTCAAGGTTAACACGTGACCCCTCCGTCAAGCAGAAAGCATCTTTACTCCCCCACTTCTCTTTGACTCTGACGTCTTTATTTTTCTCGTCTTTTTACTTTTCATCACTCGCAGCCTCCCGTGTCAAGTGCGTTTCCTTTTTGACGCATCACACGCGGGGAAAATATGGAGATGTGTCGCCTCCCGAACAGAAGAGATTACTGTTGTGTTTGAAAAGTCACTCCTGCTACTTCTTATCCCTTTATTATCTAGCGGGCCCCCCCACCCCCACCCTCACCCCCTTTATCCATCACCGCTAATGGTTACAAGTGTCTTACCTCTAATAGTCTGCCTGGTTCCATTCAAGATGTGGCTGGGTGAACAAACATACTGCCTCTCCATATGTTGCACTTTTAGTGTCCTGTGTCACTGGGAGCAAAAGCAGACGTATGTGTCTGGATATAATGAACTGGAATTAACCGTTTACGACCGGAGTGCTGGAATGTCTCCTGCAAACACAGTTAATTCCATAATAGATCATTAAGAAAAATACCAGAAGTCACTGCCACTTAATATAATTCTGGAGCTTCAGGGTTGAGACATAATGTTCAGAAATGTAATTGGTTTTCATGTATTAATGCATTACGGTCAACTAATATCCAACTTCTTCTTCCCCACCATCCAAAAACGTGCATAGAGTTGAATCGGTGCATTCTCGTCTCATTAAGACGTCCAATCAGAATATGGAAGGAGCAAAGTTCAAAAATAACGTTTTGTTTTTTTTTCGTGGCGGTGAAGCGTGAAAGAGAAGGAAGCGAGCTGCAACGGGGAGACTCTTGTGTGACGGTTGCGTCGCGACACGGCCGCTGTGGTTCGTATGCATTCATCACGCCGCGCTGCTGCAATTATAAACCCACAGAGAGGCATGTAAGGACAGAGAGACACAGAAAAAACTTGTGGTTTATAATTTTTGCGGCCTTGTTTTGTGTGCTCGTCTGATTGGACGTGTCAGACCTACATTAGACAGATGACTCTAAAGATGAACAGCCTTTAATAACCTGGAAAACTCTTAGCAAGTGTTGTAAGGTCATATGACTTCCTTCAAACTTCACGAGTCATCAGTCTGACTGACAAACTTCAACTTAATCTAATTTTTTTTCCTGCATTCAATTCTTATCTGACGTTGTTTCTTGTTGCCAAAATTGGGGTTTTTTTTGTTTTTTTTGTTTTTTTACATCTAGCTGTCAGAGTGTATTTTAGAATAAATATCTGAAAATGCATTTAAAATATTTCAAAAATAACATTTATCAAAAATTTGGCACCAGTTTCCAAGTTTTTGTCTTACCTCATCTAAAAAAAAAAAATGTTCTGGCACAGCTAAGAAACTTACATGATATAATTTGTCATGTCTTGATTTATCATTTTTGAAAATGTAGTTGGAGTTGCCGACTGTTTTTTTTTTTTTTTTTTTTTAGATTGAGCGTCCCCAAACTTACTTTTTTGCTGCAATCTAGGGGTAAAAAAAAAAGCATCCTTAGAAACTCCTAAAAGTTCACCGAGCAATTTTCTTTTCTGCACCTCCTGCAGCAAACGTGACCTAAAACAGTAAAGGTCTATTAGCAGTGGAGAAACTATCCACGGTGCTTTTTTGGAGTGATATTTCCGTCCGATCTGCGTTCCTTTCTTTGCCTATTATTCTGATTTCCTCTGACACCATCTGTCTTTTCTTAAGCTGCTATACGGTGACATTTAGGAATGTCACAGGCCAATATTCTGACTGTGTGGTATTTGTATCTTGAGCAGATTTAAGAGGATCAAGCTGTCACATGTTAAAGGACATGAGTCATATGCTGATTCATTTTAATTTCTTCTGACTGCTACAAATTGACATAATTACACTCATTATGATTTAGTCAACAAGCAAAGTCCTTTCAAGGACTCTCGGAGAATTATTGAAATAAAAAGACGTGATGATGCTTTTGTCACATATCACATTTGATTAATTACTCAATGCTTAAACAAACAATCCTGAAACACATAGTTTTCACAATCAATCTGTTATTTCTAGAAGATATCAATAACGTTTGTTTTTTTCCTGCAAAATTACATTTTGACAGATTCTGATGATTCTTTACACTTCATTCTGTCTTTTTTTTTTTTTATTTTTTTTTTATAGGTTTATATCCATTAATTGTCATTTAACGGTCAACGAGTACGAGCAACAGTCGATTCATCAGCCAGGTTGTCATGGTTATGCAAAGATATCTTGATGATTTGCAGCTTATTACAGCAAAACTGGATGTTTTTCTCCTGACCTGTTTGCAGATTCTTGACATCTTTGTGACAAATAACCTTGTCACAAATTTATAACCAAATTTATGGCTTTAAAGTCGAATTCAAGTTGTCAACAAGTTCACTTCTCTTTGTTGGGCGCGAGTCGACCGCGACGGATCCGCTTGTCCTCACATGAACCGATTCTATCGTATATTCGCAGTAATTACCTCTCCGTGATTCTTTCCTTTTGTGATTCCCGTCTTGTCAATATTGCATCTCAATTCCATTATTTAATATTCTCTCCCCCCCTTTCTTTTCTCTCTTTTCTCCTTCAGGTGAGTGTCAATCAACGACGCCTGGATTATCCCAGTCCCCGCCGAGTCCTCCTACGTTCCTTTTTTTTTTTTCTTTCCTCCATCATTGCACGTGGTTGTATGATCCTGCCATCAGGTTTGAAAAGATTGCCCCCTTTTTTTCTCTCTGATTTGCCTTGATTTTTGATCAAAGAGAGCCGACGGACCACCCGGAGAGACGGGCTTCACGCGGTGGAGTGCCGTGGTGGTCCGGGCTCGGCGGCTCTGGTTGCTGATGGCTCGAGCCGTGTAGAGATAAAAGTAAATGTCGCCGGCGACAGGCTGCTTTGGTCCCTCAGATATCCGTGGCGTTCATTGTCTCGGCCTGACTTGATCTCTGTTGACTCATTGGCTCCCCAGGAAGCTGAACAGCTACTGTATTTAAGACACAGTATTTGTCTTTTTTGGGGGGGTGCTTGTTATTCAGTAGTGTCCTCTCCAAGTTCAAGTGTTTACTACAGAATGTGGACTGATTACTGATGACTGCAAACAGAGAGGATTCCTCTGCTTTGAGCTCTCCCCCCCCCCCCCCCCCCGTGTCCTCGCAGCATCTCCGAGGACGTTGGAGTGTTTTTCCGGAGTGTTTTCTCAAAGATCTTCGACCTTTCTCAAAAATATTTTTAATCAGCTATGACAAATTATTTGTGGAGGAAATGAGCGGCTTGACACTGATCCGACAAGACGGCGTTGGGATAAATGGGTTTTTTGGGGGGGGGGTGGGGGGTGAAGTTAAACCAACATATTGTGTTTGGAAAATGTGTAATATTGGCCGTCTCACACTCCACCTGAGATAACTTAATTTGTCCGGTCTTTGTGGTGAAATTCATCTTTGTCACCGGGTTGAGTATGGGAATCATTGCAAAGATGCACAAAACAACAGCCGTAATACTTATCTTTGTCTTGTGCAATAGATCCAACAGGACGCCATGGAGAGGATATTGACCTTTTATCTTGGGTTAATTATGTTCAGTACATCATTGTTATGGTATCACTGACACTTCAGGGAGACTGTTTGTCTAAATGAAAAGACAAAAGAGACCTTCCTCCTGCATCCTCAAACAAATCTCTCGACTGCCGCAATCAGTTTCTATCAGATTCTGTAGGAGAAACCTTCCTTGGCTTCATCACTTCCTGTTTGGAACCCTTGATAGCGGGAAGAGGTCCTGGAAGGTAGGTACAAAACCCCTCTGTCGGGGTCTCTTTAGCATCACATCTCTGCCCCATTTTCACCAGTTCCCTGCAAAGTCCAACATCCCTCCGTCTTCTTGTCCCACAGTATCTGACTTAGCTTCTTCTAATCCTACACTCCATCCCAAAAGAACCTCATACTCTATATGGTGGCTTTTGGTTTGCCCGTATGAAGAAACACAAGTAGAACCAACTAGTAATTACTAGATAACTCTGATTTATATCCTCTGTAAAGTTATTAAATCTGTTTTTACACTACAGGTCCTTAGATACTGTATAAAAAATGAAGTTTAAACATGAGTTTGATCACCTTACTAAATAAGTTAACGCTAAGAATTAACAGGGGAAAACTGCAGGGAATTAGGAGCTTAATTGTTGCCCAACTAACCATTATTCAAGTGATAAATTAACACTAAAGTGGGGGATTTTCAATATAAAATACAATTAAACAATGGGACCCTGAGTGTGATGTAACACACTGCACTTTCCTAATATCCAGTTTGCGAAAGATAAAGCTAGTCGTCGCGTCTCGGCCCATCGATCCAATGGAGCAACTTTTTAGTCTAATTGCTTTTAAATTTGCAAACGTTTGCAATCAACACGAGCAATTTAGCCCAGGATGCGTTCTTAAGAAGCAGCCTGGAGAAAAATTCATTGCAGGGTTGGCACATATATCTCGGATTATTATTATTTTTATTTATTACCTAGACTACTCACCCCACAATGCTGCACACACATATAAAAACACACACACACACTCCAGTGGTCATTAAAAGCCCACGTCACCGAGGGCCTATCCCTGGCAGCACCTGCCAAAGCCATTATCTGCCACCCTGGCCTAGATGAACGCTTTGGCATACATCTGAGCAATTAGGCCAGATTATTGGCAACCTTCCCCGGCCTTGCCACATTATCGAGACCACTAATTACTAGCAGTGTTCTCCCGATCCCTCATTCTGGTGCGGGCGGGGGTGAAATAAACAGCAGAAGCAGGTGGACCACCCCGTTAGGTACGGGGACTCGTCGTGAGGCGCGACGTCGGGGGGGGGGGGTGTTTGATTTGAGACGTTTTTGGAGTGCGTACCAGGTTTCCCCAGAGGAAGCGCTTTGTCAGAAGAGGCGGGATCAGGGTGTGACCAGCGGCGTGATTGAAGTCTCTTTGAGGTGTAATGATAGCTGATGACTTGTCGGTGAAGTGCTGGCAAGAGTGGGAAATCACGCCTGCTGGGCGATTGCCGCATTAATGGAGAATGGCACACAAACAAGCCACATATGAGCTCTTGTGTCCGTGATCAGATGACCCCCACCCCCTACCCACAGCCAACCCACCCCCCAACACTCCATTTGTACAGAGAAAAACAAGCTGACACTGCAGCAAATCCACACCATGCACCATTGGAGGTGTTCCTAAGGAATGGAGGATTGTCATTGGATAACCTTTTGTGCAGCCGTGTGGATGTCACGTTTGGGGAGTTGCTTTTAATTAATGATTAATTTATTATTTATATATTTTAATTTTTCATTGTTTTCCCGGTTTTCTTTTGCACCACATGAAATTACCTTTTCCCGTTTTTCTTCATTGTTGTCCAGATAGCATTAAATTTTCTTACCCGGCTCCCTGTTGATTTTTTCTAAAGCAGATAAAACCCCCGCTATAATAAAATTTCCTCTCATCTCTTGGCCTTTTTTTAATTGCGGCGTCTCACAGATCTAATTGGCTTCATGACAAGATCGCAGAGGTTATCTGTCTTTACGATCTGGAATCTGACAAATAAGATTGAATTTGAATGGCTGTGTTATTTACCCCATGTCCTGTTTATCTAACAGCCCTTCTCCTTTTCTTCCAAACCAACACACGCACACACACAAACACACACACACACACACACACACACACACACACACACACACACACACAAAGGGAAGACAAATGCAAATGAGTTTGTAGGTAATTTTAATTATTTAACCACAACTTATAACCATAACGTATCTACTGATTAAGTTGCGTCCATTATTATTATTATTGAGACAAAGATTTGGAGATGTGGATGTGTGGAGCTCCACAATTGGCAGATTAGACATTGGTTTCGTATTAGTTTCTAGCAGTCAGTGGATTATTAACTTTTTCCTTCCTCACTCCCCATCTTTTTGTCTCCCTCATCATCAGCCTCTCTTTTTTGTACCTCCCTGAAGTGTGGCCTTTCTTTGCAGCAGACCAAGCACAGCGTGAGGCCTGGAAGGAATGGAAATGAAGGCTTATTAATTCTCCCTGGTGGCAAGAAAAAGGGGGCCAGGAGTCCATGCCATGTCAGAGGGCTTGGAAAGCCGAGTGGGAGAATGTGAACGCTTGTCTGAGGATGATTTCATAGCCGGCTTATTTGGAGAGGTTTTATTTGTACTCTGGAGGGTTTATTCCTTTAAGTTTCATTTGGGCAGGATAGAGCAAAGCTGTTTGAAACAAATCATCACACGGAGACGGAAGCTGGAAACGCAGACCTCAGTTGTCCTCCAAGCGAACTGAGTTGGTTTATTAGAGAGGAGGAGGTAATCCGTTCAGCAACAGGAAACCACTACCGCAAATACTAGAGCTACAAATCCGTTCTCAGACACTCCAAACTTAGTGTTTGCCAATTACAGCACATTGCACCACATATTGTTTTGTGTTTGCCAAGATTTGAAATCTTAAATCTGGAAACACGAGACAATTATCTGGTTTAAAAATGCCTTGGAATACGTCCGGTAACACAAGCAAAAACAACCCAACTTCATGGACAGATCATTTCAAATATTAAGCTACTTCATCCTCATTCTGAGTGTATAGTGGTGCCTCTACTTACAAAATTAATTGGTTTCTGGAAGAAATTTCGTAAGTAGAAAATTTCGTAATTAGAGACGTGTTTTCCATGCAAATGCCCTAATCCGTTCCAACTCCCCCCAAAATTCAGACATAAACGTTTTATAAAGCAAAAAAATGCATCAAAACATGTAACAAATACATGTTAGGATTAGATTATTACACAATAAATGAGAGTTGTGCATAACGTAAAAAAACAAATAAAAATGCTGGTCATTAACCTTTTAACTGCTGTCCTCATTGTTTTTTACCCTCTTTGGTTCATGCGCTCCTGCCTCACCATGAACAACAGAGTGAATTCCAGTCCTCCTTCTGAACTCCTCCAACCACCCACGCCATGCCTTAAACTCCTTAAACTTCCTTTAGTTTTAATAACGTGGTGATTGTAGATGCATTATGGCCATATTCTTTGGAGAGATCAACCAAACGCATCCCTTTTTCATGCTTTTCTATCATCTCTTGCTTTGTTTGTACGGACAAAAAAACTCTTTTCTTCGTCTTTTCTTTTCCTCTTTTCTCCGTCACTTTCTTGGGGTCCATAGTGAATACTCTAAAAGTTAATATATTTACGTAAAACTATCAGAACACCTCACGGGTCGAGGGCCTAATGATGAGGACGCTGCATAGACACCTATCTAGCTCCACACAGAGGTCCCTCTTAGCCAATGGGATGCCAGGATGCTAGGTAATAGCCAATGGCAGAGCAGCTACGAGAATGTTGCGTTCAGGAACCTGTAGGAGCTGCGAGTATCAGCCCATACTGTATTTTTACCTTTCCTAACTCAAAATTTCTTTCGTAACTAGAGGTAATATTTTCCTGTTGAGGCGTTTCGTAAATACAACATTTTGTCAGTAGAGACATTCGTCAGTAGAGGTACCGCTGTATATTTCTTGCATTTTAGCTCCTTTTTCTCACATTGGAATGAAATGAAAATGTCATTTCACATAGGTGCTAATAAATGTCATTAGATCAGATAAAATTGGAAATACGAGCTAATGATTGACCTACCCTTATTTGTGTGCGGTGGCTAAATTGTTCAAATATGTCCTAATTCTTTATGCATGAATGTTTGCTTCCTACCAACTAATCTTGATGACTGGATAAGGTTTTAACATTCATCATCAAGTGTTTTAACATTTCTTAGTTAATTATATTCGTAGCTGACTTAAGAACAGTCAGTAAAACACATTAGCTTCTCCAACCAGGTGAGAATTATAGTTTCCAAAATGAACAGATGAGGCTTGTTCGCTTGGACAAATCCAGATATGAGTACATAAGGTGACGGCTGACAGGCCTTGTAAAATCCATTAAAATCACCAGAGGCTCCTTTACAAGGCTGTGATTAAGTTGTCCATAGTGTCATCTGTTTGGTTACACCGCTCATGTTCGTGTTTTTCAGTCGTCGGGGGAAATGTCATGTTATTGCATTACGTTAACAACATAATCACTGTTTTCGTCATCTCGTCTGTTGCTAATGGTGACATGATTGTCTTTTCTGGTTAAGGCCGGATGAATGGCGTTTTGTAGGAAGCTTCCAAACTGTCTTCGATTTCATTCCTGTAACACACGAGGCTACGTCTTCAATCACACGTGACCACGCTGACAACTTTTGTCTTCATCACACGCCTTTGTTTGCTTTCCTCCGATTATAAAAGCACGAATAAATTAATATTTCCTTTAATAAGAACTGAAATACCACTGCTTGAGTAAAGTTCAGGGTTGCAATGTTAAAGAAACCCTTCGTCTTTCATCAGCAAGGACATTTTGTGAAATTTGCAGCTTTCCCACCCCCCCACCCCCTCACTGTGACTTTGAACCTTTGTCTATCAGAGGAGATTCAAAAATAGCAAGACATGCAGTATCAACACATGGTCTGCATCTCCCATTCCCTTTAAAAAAAAAACGACCACATGGTGCCGCGACAAAAAGGCATTTTAATAGGCCTCAGATGAATTATCTATAACTACGACTGAATAAATCTTTAATCGCTGTAATGAACTTTAGAGTATGGATTCAAAAAGCCATTTAGCTGATAAATGACCCATGGAGGGCTGTGATACCAGGATAAATCATAAGAGGCTGGGGTCTTCACTTTTTTTTTTTTTTTCTTTTTTTTTCAAGCTCATTTGAATAATTGACTTTGGAAATATGGCAGCTCTGAACATGTCCTCTGATAAGCAATCGGAGGAAGCCTGTCGCATTTGCATCACAAAAAAAAAAATGGCAAATCAATTTTCTTAGACTATAAGAACACAGGCAGAGGTATACCTCCACATCTCATGGGAACATGTCCTCCTTTGACTTACTGCCTCGAATCTAGGCTACCCAAATCCTCCTGTTGAGCTACGGATAAAAACTAAACATGAGTCAACAGTGACCCTCGTTTTGTTTTGTTTTTTATTGCGGACTCATACGATACTCTTTCCGCTTCGTTGGACGAGCAGACAACTCGTGTTTTCCCTTTGGTCAGACGCCCGATGGCACCTCCAGCTACCAGCTGCTCGCGTCCCTCACCGTAATTTTATGTAGACAAGGAAAAACACACATCTTCCCGTTTTTGTCAGCAGTTTTTGCAAGTCTTCTGCGTGTTTTTACAGACGCTCATATTTCACCAGAATGTGAAACCGCGGTTTTGATTTATAGCTCGAACGAAAAGCGGCATCAATCCACAGGTAGTCATGGCTGCTCTTGCAGGGGGGGGGGGGGGGGATGATTGCCCAGCTGGATTAGATGGTTGGATCTTGATTTTTGCAAAGCTGCAGCATCCCTGCAAATGAGGCATACAATGGGTAGAAGGACTGCACAACTGTTAGAACCAGCAGGAACAAGTTTTTTGGGCATCTTCGAACTACCAGTTATAATCACGTTAGTTGTGAACAATGTTATTTTTTTCACAGCAGGGCTACGACACACGTGTGTAAGGGCAACACGGCAAATGTCAGTCACATAATTTTGTCATGATTGCCCCGCATGTAATGGTCTTTTGAAGCTGTTTCTGTTGACCTACTTACCTGAAATAGGCCAATTGTTGGTTTAATACACCCTGAATATTTGTGAGGAACTTCTCGGTGTAAACAAATCAACAAAGCAAGAAGTACGAAGAGTCTTTCAACAAGCCAACATTCTTGGCCCTCACTCAGGAACACTATACGTTGCTATCAATTACCTTTTTCATGATGATGAATTGCTTTCATGGCTTCCTCCTCAGACGCTGTTCTTTTTATGTAGAAGTGTGAAGCGTTGATGCGCAGGCGGAGCAACCGACCTCATTTGAGCTCTGCTTTGCCGAGCGTCTGAGTTTAAGATGAGATCACAAAGCTCCTAAAACGTAACATGTAATGTTTGTCAGACTTTTTTTTTTTTTTTTTTTTTTACCCCCCCATGAGACAGTCACTTTGGAGATGTCTGCCCACTCGTCAGCAATAAATCTAACATCTAACTTTTCTTTTTTTTTTTTTTTTTTGGTACACAAGGGCAGCTTGGATAAACTGACACTCGAAAACACCCAATTTCTGCAGAATTAAAATCTAAAAAAACTGTCACAATCTGGAGATTTAAGTACGAGGTGTTCCTGTTTTGCCACGGCTGAATTTAAAATGAGCAATTTCTTCTGCATTTGGATCTGTATTGGCTTTAGTTATTGCTGCCACCATCTATCAGTCGCATTCCCTTTATGTCGAGAAGGGGGACATTAGATATTCAAAGTACACTGCTGTTTAGTGGCAAGGCGGTGCAGCCTTCTCTGCAGGGGCTGAAAGGTGCTCAGCTTTGACAATTACTTGGCTCAAAGACTGAAAACAACAATGACTGAGATGAAGCAGAGGCAATAACGTTCGGTGGGGAACCCACTAAAACAGTGGTGCCAATTCCCTTTTACTAAGTAGCTGTCATCTTGCCAAATGATGCTCGTCACCAGGTTTTGCTTCCTTTTTTTTCCCCCTGTCGCGTCGCAGAGTTGTTTCTGTATTTGAAAGTCTACTTAGTACAATCTTTGAAGGCTTGTAGATATCTCTCTTCACTGGTGGAGATGGCTCTGACAGCTTGCTCCACACATGGGAGATGTAGGATTCTGTGTAGAAGAGATATTCATGTGGAATACTGTGTCAGTTCAGCTTTGGTTCCGCATGGCAGTCATGAATAGTCTCAGCTATCCCGAGGATGAAGCGAAGCTGTTGTATACTGCTGTGTTGGAATGTGTGCGGGAGACTGATGAAATGGTAAACACACACTTTATCGAACAAAGATCTGAGTTTACTAGTGAACAGCAAGCGATTCGGAAACACTGACCTCACAGCCAGTGTTAAACGCTCCTTGGCAAATTTAGAAAATTTGACAAAAACACAAACCGCTGCATGGTTTCATTAACCGAACTTCACGAGTTTATTTAACGGCGAGAAAATAGAACTATTAAGGGAGCCACTCGTGCTCTGTCTCATGTATATTCAGGGTAGAGTCCTTAAACCAACTTTTGTCTTTCCCTCATTCCTTAAGTGATCATTAAAAATGTGTTAATGCCTTCATTAAGCCTTGCCCATAGAGTTAAGCAACTTAACATTAAATTATAATTCGCCAAACAGTCCCAACATTAACCTGCTTGATATTGTGCTGCTCTCATTTTTGTCACCAAAGCACCTCTGATCCATCCAGGCTTGGACTCCACCAGAACTCTGCGTGAATTGAAAGTGTTCAGTCTAAAACATTCCAGATACTGAATTTGATGGAGATCTTGGGACTCTGGAAGTCACGTCATGTCTATCACAGGTCTTGGTAGTGGACATGGGCCAGCGTGGGCACTCTGACCAGCTTCTAGGCTCTACTTGTGAGCCACGGTGTGTTCTGATACCTTTCTGACAGAACCAACCCAATACAGTAGCTGTTCTGTTGTGTGGGGCAACATGGGCAAACCTTCGCTGCCCATTTACGTCAATGAGCAATGGGTAACCTTGAGTCTGCCACCGGTTGCCCTTCCTCATCCCCCTCTTGGTCAGCACTAATAACTGAAGACCTCTAGTTTTGGAGATGTTCTGATCCAGTTTAGTCTTGTCAAACTCCATAAGATCCTTAAAATTGATCATTTCTCCAGAATTATTCAAATTTGAAGACGAAATGTTCACTTCCTGTCTAACACATCCAATCTACTACCAGGTACCATTGAAACAAGAGAATCAGATTCATATCAGTGTGTTTCACCATGTTTACAGGGGTCCCTCACATAGTGTCTGCGTGTTACAGATTTAGCATGTCTCGATGTCATATTAAATTATAAGAAATCCATATTATTTAAGCGGCGGTTTCTATTGAACACAGTTCATCTGAACACCTTCATTCATATTCCTCTTGTTTTGCCAGTGTGATTTCTCACCCAGTCCACTGAATGGGAAATTAGCACTGGGTACTACTTACAGATCCAATAAACATTTAGTACAAATTGGTCTCATTACATAAGATGGTTTGGGTTACCCAATTTTCCACACATGCTCTTGCAAATTAAAGGCGAATAAAAAGCCAATCACGGTTCTGAATGACACGTCCCTGCCCACCTCTTTATTCTTCAACATATCTGTGCATAGCAGATACTTATAAAGCCATTGCTCTTTTACATACTCCAGTCCTCAATTGCAGCACAGGGCTTCATCATAATGCAGTAATGTTAGCTGTTGATACAGACAGCCATTATCTGTCCCTTGAGCAGGCTGGTTAGGGTGGAGGTGTATTAACGAGGCTGTTCTATTTTTCTGTCTCTCTGAAGCTACCACATCGCCTCTGCATGGACGGTCATTTATTATTTATTGGCCTGCTTTGGAGGCATGTGCAAGGCAGAAATACAGGCATCAATCAATGTGTGTGGGCACGAACCATCGTCCTAAAGGACATACACATTTACAAATGACCAAGCAGACACACGGATGCTTTTTGCAGCGCCTTGTTTTTTTTTTTGTCGGTATTCGCTTTCTGCATTCCGCGCGCACACAAAAAAAAAAAAGATCTTAACACATTCGACATGCTGCTGACATGGCTTTGGCAAAAAGATTAGCCAGGATTAGATTGGATCAGCTACAGAACTAAATAAATAATTGAAAATGTATTCTGCTTGGAGCAATTATGAGCTTTACGCCTGCTTAGTCATGATTTCGACAAAGTGTTTATGTGGTGTACAGGACACATTTGAGCTCCGCCTGAATCACATAAGTCTTTATTCCACACAGCGATGAAACATAAAGATCATTTAAATGCTGATATATTTAAATAAAACCACCACAAGATCCAATTTTAATCAAAGCTCAATCACTGAAGACTCTGCATTTGAGCTACGGAGCTACGGCTAATTTGACCAGTTGTTGTTGTTTTTTTTTTTAAAGTTGGCCAAGGAGAAAGCTCAGTTTTGATTGGCCAGTAAATTGCATCATTTTCAAGCAATCCTCATCAATGGGTTATTAATTTTCTCCTTCCTTGGAAGATTCTTCTTTCAGCTTTCACCAGACTACATCTGCATTTTCTGGTTAAACAAAATAAACAAACAAAAAAAATTATATATATATATATATATATATATATTATATATATATATATATATATATTTGCAGTCTGTTTGGTAAAAACTGAATTTTCTTTTTTTTTTCTTTCTTTATCAGAAGAAAATCATTCAAATTTTTATATAAATTCTACCACAGTCCTGTTTTTCGCTGCATTCTCAGTGTTTCAGAGGTTGAGATGAGGCGGTAAAAATAATCCACTTTTAATCCCCGAAGTTTTTTAGAACAAATAAGTTCTCTCTCCTGGAGTCTGGGTATCACTACCCACAATTCTCACCTGTAGCAATTAAAAAAGTTGTTTGTTACTTCTTGTCCATCCTACCAGCATCTGTTAACACAATTATCTGCACTGGAAGCTCCGTAAACACACCTCAGATATCAGGTCCAGACATTGGCAGGGGACGGAGTGATGCATCCATGCTGTCGCTGCTCGCTGTCAGTCAAAGCAACAGCTAATTGTGCATAACTTAAAGCATTAATGTAAAACACCTTATGTTGTCAATCATTAGCTGTGGCATTAACGACCAAAACTTTGTTTTGCACTATGATAACCTTTTAGTAATACATTAAATCTGACCAATTTATTCAAATAAGAGACTATTTAGCTCTGGATGGTTGACTTTGGTTTCCGGACACACACACTACACAACAATCACAAACACACTATACAACAAGTCGTATATGTTCCAACACAGACGACACACACACACACACACACACACACACACACACACACACACACACACACACACACACACACACACACATTTAGTATAGCCCACTTTCCCTTCCCCAGACTTGCTCAGTGGCCTGTGGTTGATGTGACACATCCTCAGTCGGTGCAGTGATGCCCAGAGATGAGCCACAATGGTGGGTGGGTCACACACATTTTAAACACGTCACCTCTATGTACACACACACACACACACACACACACACACACACACACACACACACACACACAACAGGGATCAGGTGACCTATGCCTTGCAGACTTGAACCATGCTCAGTGGCCCTTGGATGATGAGTGGCAGGCAGCTCCTCTCTGTTTTCTGTTGTCCTCCTTCTCTGCTTTTATGGATTTTTAACCCTAAACGGCTCTCAGAGGAGTTGATATCGAAAATAAAAGTGACTCATCTCTTAAAAATTCTTTTATACCTTCCTTTTTTTTTTTTTTGATCATGTTAATTTTGTGGAAAGAACAAAAACAATCGTACAAGAATATCCTAATCCATAGAAGAAAGTTATTGATGTATAAATATACAGCATAGTGTGGTTTTTGCGTCATGCATAAATAAGCAATGCTTGTGCTTACATTCTTTCATATATGCAATATTCCAAGGTAGCTTTTCCATTCATTCCAATTAAAGTTGCTCACCAAGTGGAAATGCGAAAAAGTTTTTTTTTTTTTTTTTTTTAGTTTCTTCATGTGTCAGTAGGCTTTACAGGAGCTTAGCAAGTCCAACCACTATACTGACACCTTTTAAGGTTGTTATGGTAACATGTTAGGAAGAAAATAGCTTTCTTACCCATCATCCAAAAAAAAAAAAACCACAATAAGTGTCATTTCCCAACTGTATCTGTGTAACCCTGACGAGTCCAAGTCCAACACTCGCCCTGGTTTGGCTCGGTTTTACCTCCAATATTTGGCTGCTAAACATTCCACTTCAAGCTAGTTTCAAAACTTTAGCAATACTTTTGTTTCACTATTGTTTGTTCACGGTCCTGGTAGGAACCAGCTATAGAATTATAGATTTCAGAAAAGAAGAAAATTTCTCGAAAGCTGAGAACGTTTAGGACAAAAAAACTCAAACCAATAAGCTAACAATATGACAATAACAATAATACATAATAAATAAATAATAATAAAAATATGAAAATTAAAATAATTGACATGATTGACAAGAACATATTGAAAAGCTCATCTTTAAACAACGTTTTTAAGGCATAATTGCAAAATTACTCATCAGAACCCCTGGGCTACTCGCAACCCAACAACCCAAATGCACAGCTCCAAAACGGTGTCGCTCAGATTTGTAGTCTTTTGCTGGAATCACTTCTGATGAATTCCAAAGAGGAGAAAAGCAAATACGAAAAGTGAGAGGAAGAGGAGGTGGATAATGAGACAGAGGTGAAGACCAACCGGGGATCACGGGGACCAGGAGTCTGAGAGGGCGACTGGGAGTCAGGAGACGATGGAAGACAGGGATGAGTGAAAGACAGATTGAAGGAAGTGAAAGCATGATCTGAACCCACTGGTGGGGTGTATCACATGAGAGTCTTATTAGTTCACCGGTTTGTCGGTTAACTGAAGCTTCATTTCCATTGTTGTCAGGGATTGCGTCAGCTGAGTGGTATCCAAAGGGCTTGATTGACGTTTGATTTATGTCACCGTCTCGGTTTGGGGAGCCGTGCGCTGCAGACGTTAACCGTTTTGAGAGTTGCTTTTTATATGTATTTTTGTCAATAAGCCCCCCCCCCCGGTTTATTGATAAACATAAAATAATGACACTGCTATCCGTTTATATATTAAAAAAAAAAAAAAGAAACCACATCTCTAGATTTCCATTCTGATGCAAGTTTTGCACTGCGGGACTGCAAGAATTCATTTCACACAGAAATAAAAAGAGTCGGGTGTTGAGTCTGAATATGAGATGTGATGCTGAGGATGAAAGGTGGCGATGTGGAGCTTTTGGGTTGTGGCTTCAGTGATGGTGCCATATGGGGTATATTTTGAGGACATAATGTACCGTAAGTCTTAACTGGGGGCGATTATCTGTTCAGAATGGCTTAATGACTCATCAGTGTCCTGTACTTCATCTAAACATTAAGCGTTCCAGTTCATTGAAGAATGGAATCATTTATTGCATTTACAAACTATGTATGTATGATAATGAGTCAACGCAAAGCTGGTTACAATGACACAAGGGCGTCCAGATTTTAGTTGTCTGCCCGAAACTTTCCTACGTATAATTTTGCCTCCTTGCAGAGAATGATGGGAAAAATTGAGGAAAAAACCTTGGTTTGGAGGCTGGTACATTCATTTCCTTTGCCGGCTGGAATTATGGGCAAGAAAAGATTTTGTTAAACGAGACTATAAGCTGAATTTGTGGGTCATCGTGTTTATATACACAGTGCTTTGCAAGAGTAAGAAGATTAGAGGAAGTGGGTTCAGGCCTACCGTACGAGCGGTGGCTTACTGTCAGCCCTGAACATTTTCCCCAACTCCACCCTGCAATACTTCCATTATTCACAAGTTAGACCCTGGAAGTGTTTGGTTTCCAATCCCGAAGCAATGCAAGTCCAATAAAAGGTAGTTATTGATTATGTGCCTGAAGTTCTTTTACAAGGATGTTTATTTTTTTTGGCCTTTGTTCAAGCTTCGACAACAGTCTTTGCAATTTGAAAGAACTTCCTGGTGTTTCAAAATAAAAAGATCCACATGATTTGCTTTCAGTGTAAGCAACCAGCGGCAGGAAGTCGTCACTTTGAATCAGCAATTAAAAGGTTGTGACAAAAAAAAACTGACATCCGAGTCCAAAACACCGCCGTATGTTTTTCCGCCTCTGGTCCTTCCTAAATAGACGTATCCTTGTTCCGTGGTCATTTTGAAAAATAGCTCTATTATGAAGAAGTCAAGCAGCCAGAATACCCTGTGGTCGAATGACATCCTGATTTATCATCATCCAATTATAGGAATCAGAAGGTGCTGCACTCCCCGTGTAGAGCGCTGTTTGTTCATACCTTTACTTTCATTTTTATTAGTGAAACAGTGAGATAACGAGGAAAAAAGGCGACAGGAACAAGACAAAGACGCCCACAATAACATGAAGCGGGTGATGATGATGGATGCGAGAGTGTCTGAGAGTAGCGATTAGACATACACTAAATAGGATGTGTGTGTCAAGTGTGCGTGTTTGGTGTGAAGACTGTGCGTGTGTGTGTGTGTGTGTGTGTGTGTGTGTGTGTGTGTGTGCCAAGGTGAGAAAATCAGCGAAAGTGGTAATAAATACAGTGTATGATGCAATGTTGTGATGGTGGTACGGCAACACCATCGTGGGCTTGATCCACGTTACGAATGTTGTGATTGGACGCGTCTGCTCAACGCCATTGAGGATGCATCCGGTGTTTTGTTCACATGTTTGAAAAGCAGTAGCTTCATAGGTCAAGGTGCAGGTAGGTCAGAGTTGTGAGCAGGCGTTCAAGAAATCCGGTATAGGCTATGTCTCAGATCTGAGAAGTGTAAAGACGGCTTCAGAAATCACTCCAACCCCCCCACCCCCACCCCTCCAATGGGACAAACCAACCCGGGATGATCCGGCCCAGTTTTGTCATATTGATTGAAAGTCTTCAATAAATTCAATAAAAAAAATGGATACATTACGATCCCAATTGGCTGAGAACGCGTTTGTCTTTGAGCACCAGTCTGAATAAGACCTCCAGACGAATGAGATGCTTGATGGTTTTTTTGTACCTTTTTTTGTCTAAGTGGGGCTTCCGTACACATTTCATGTTATTATGCTAAGTGCCTGTGTTGTGTTCGCATGAGTCAACCCAATTCCGATAGCATCTGCAGGCGTGATTGATCGCAGTGTGTGCGTCTACACTTAGGAATGCGTACGGTCTGTGAGACATTTTTTTTTTGTTTCTTTCTTAGATTAAGAGAAATCAATACATTGACCCATAAATGCGCCGACATGAAATGAAGGTGAACTTGTGGGAGGGCAGAAAGCGAAGGAGGGAGAGGCGAAACAGAAAGGGGGGGGGGGGGAGATGGTAAGAAGGAGTAGGGGAGGTGTGAAGGTTACAGTGTGTGTGTGTGTGTGTGTGTGTGTGTGTGTTTTATCTGGATCTGGCTTGACAGCCTGAATGTATGCGGTCACAGGAGTTGCTGGTATGCATCGAAAAGGCGTCAAACAAACAGGATCACTATAACTAAAATAAAACACGTGGGATGATAATAGTTGTATTATAACCATCTGAGTCACGGCCTCATTTTCTATAAATCACTCATTTGGTTGGTTTTTTTTTTCTGATAAATTCCTCCTCTTGATATTTTTTTTTAGACTCCACTCCAATTCTGGACTTACGCTTTTATTTCCTCATGAAGGGAATAATAGTTGACGCTGGCCAGAATGTGAACCTCAACATCAGTCATTTGTAGGACACTGGACTCAGTGGATGAGTCTCATTTTGTATGTTTCTGATTTCTTCTTCTTGTTTCTTTATTTCTTTATTTTGCTGGATTGGGAGGATGAGCCGCCGCTTTTAAGCTTCCGGTTTCGTCCTGTTTGATGTTGCAGCCGCAAGAAATGCCTCAGAGTCGTTTAAATCCCCCTCTGAGATGGTCATAAGTTCTGCATTAGCTAGGAGAAGAAGAAAAAACAAAACAAAACAGTACAACAAAACAAAAGTTTACAGTAGTTTTACTTTTATTCTCTATGAAATCCTTCCTCGTCTTTGTTCAGGACGAAGCGCCGCCGCCGCCGCCTTTCGATCTGGCCGTTCTGCGGTTCTCGTGACGCACGCGCCTCTCCGTGTCATCTCATCTGTATGTATGTAAAACAAACCAGATCGTGTGTGTGTGCGTGTGTGTGTGGAGGTTTTTGTTGTCTCATTCTGTCTATTCCGGTTTGCACTGACTAAGTTTCACCTCCACAGTGTGAGATTTATTCATATCTGTCGACACGACAGCGACGATCCCAGCGTGTCTGTGGACGGCCTAAACAAATAAAATCTGGGCTAATTTTAGCTTCAAGCTTTGATTTGATGATGGTGAAAGCTGGCTGGTTATGTATCCACCCCCCCTCACCCCCCCCCATGTCTGTACGTTAAGCTGGGCTATTCTCATCCGAGTCCTGTAGTTCTCTCAGTCTTCTCATCTCGCTCTCACAATGAAAGGTATTAAGTGTACCTGTGAACAAGTACGTGTGAGCACGGCGACTCTTGTGCATCGTGATCGCTGAGGCAAAAGAGATGCGGCGCTCCTTCATCAATCTCCATTCTGGGTCTGTCAAAACACACACACACACACACACACACACACATACACACACACACACATACAAACACACACCCTTCTCTGCCTCCCTCGCTCCTCACCTCTTCTCCAATGTCATCGTCTCTCTTCCTCCTTGTCGTCTTTTATTTTGAAAGAACGCACTGCAGACACACCCTCAAATCTAATTATTTGCAAGGTCGTAGCACCAAGTTTGACCTCCTTTTACAAAGGTCAAAGGTCGCCGCTTTGTCATACATCACCATTTGACCGTCTCTTGATGCCATCCCCTTGTGATCTGTGGATGCAGACTTTTAAAACATCAAATTCCTTTTAAAGCCCGTCGTCTTCCTGCCCGCGTTTGGATCGACCAATGAGCAGATGGGTATCGCTGCGGTGTTATTAAGCGGACGCCTGCATCTCTCCGCTTTAGCTGTTCGCTCCGGGGAAAGTTATCGCCGTTGAGGACAGACGCTGGGAAGGTTTTTTTTTTGTTTTTTTTTTTCTCTTTCAGGTCAAACAGACATGGAGACTTTGAACCACTTCCTCCACCAGAGATTTGTTTTAAGCTGTTTGATGCAGCGTTTGTTGGCCAGCTAACGTTAGCCTTCAGGACATTTTGCTGAAACTCTATATATATGTAGAATATATCATTCACATCAGACTCCCTCCTTATCTCTGTCTTTGTACCTGTCTTTTGCTGTCTCTCTCCCTCATCTGCCCCAAATTAAAGTCTCATCTCCACTCCAGAAACCTGCCAGGCTCCAGCCTGTTGATGGGTTTGGAACAGGGTCACAGCGCTGATCTCGTCCAAGAGGCTGCCTTTGAAGCAGGCTGGAACACACACACACACACACACACACACAGATACACAAACAAAAACACACACAAACGCACATACTTTTTTTTATCTGATTTTGCGAGCCTCTTCCTCCCATCCGTGCT
Organism: Antennarius maculatus; assembly: GCA_013358685.1. Taxonomy (NCBI): domain Eukaryota; kingdom Metazoa; phylum Chordata; class Actinopteri; order Lophiiformes; family Antennariidae; genus Antennarius; species Antennarius maculatus. The sequence continues at coordinate 2,491,055 of CM023617.1, read as the reverse complement.
GTGATGAAGTGGACGGGAGCGACTCTTCTCCTGCTCTCTTCTAATGTGTTTTATATTAATGAAGTTGGCCACTCCACAGACGTGGGTACGGCGGAATTGAGAAATGAAGTCCATGGGATGCTTTTTCGGTCCAATGTGTTGGAATTGTATCTTTATAATTCCTAGAATTATCTCATCTTTCTGCTGGAGCGAAGCTCGGCTACTGTAGATATCCGTTAGATATAAAAACTCCACAAGCGTGATTTGAAGAAACGTCATATTGTCTAAAGTAGTTGCTTTTTAAAGAACTAATTAGCATGATGACACATTTTTTGCTATTTTGGTCTGATTTGATCAGTGTGTGTGTGTGTGTGTGTGTGTGTTTGAGGCGCTTGTTAACTGGAATCCTTTTTGTCCAACTTCCAACCGGCATCAAAAAAAAAAAAAAAAAAAAAAAAAGTTCTTCAGAACCACCTTGAAAAACTCAGAGTGCTGGTCAACCACGTCGCTGCCACATTATCCACTGATAATTAATTCCAGGACGTGTTGAAGTGTGTCACGCCAAAAAAAAAAAAAAAAAAAGCAGGGTGCCATTTGATATTCATGAGGTGTCATCCTGTTCCAAACGTCCCCTCCGGTGTTAGCGTGACAAAACGCTAGTTCTGTTAAATCCCGGGGGCCTCCCGCCGATCTTAACTCCAGACTCATCACTCATTTCTGGTGTGTGGTCGGAGGATCGGGAGGGTGGGGGTTCGCCGTTTGTGCATCTAGGTGAGGGATTTCAATCTGGCAGGCACTTTCTTCTCCCGGGGTCAAGCCTGACTGACCATTAATGTGTTGTGGAAGTTGGTCTCCCATTGGCCATCAAGGATCACGTGATCTGATTGCAGACAAGTGAGGAGGCTGGCTGGCGTGTTTTTTTTATTTTTTATCTTCCCATTTTTACACATCATTAATGTGGATTAGCCTTTAAATCAAATACGGACGTCATTAAATAAATTGTGTTTCCTCACGTTTTTTTTTTTCCATTTAAGGGTTCATAAGAAAAGGAAAGACAGACGCTTTAATGTTTGTGCACAATTTTTATTGAAATCTGAGTCATAGGATCCTCAGAGGATGAATCAGAAGACAGGATATGTAGAGGTTCTAAGTCCGCCTTAATGCTCAAAATCCGTGTTTTCTGTTATGAACACAATCTGTCACGAGAGACACAAACCTCAAAAAGAAAGCCAGATAAATGACAACAATATCAAAAACCTTGTTTACCAGTCCCCGCCTGTATGAATATAATACATCTGACAGGTGATACACAGATAAGGGAAGATGCACAAAGTCACAGAATTCTCGCTTCTTCTTAATTTTATGTACATAAAGACAATGTTTTTAATTTTTTTTTTTATTGTTGCTTATTGCTCTCGAAAAAAACCATTGCAAAACTCACTATGGCTAACTCCATGTTAATCCAGAAATGGGGGGTGGGTGGGAATAAGACTGTACCAATGAACCACACAGGTAGATATAGTGTTCATATTGTTCTCTCTCCATAAAAAGAGCTGCGTTCACACCTCCGATTCACTGAGGCGATGCTACGCAGGAGGCTAACGCTAGCTGACCCTCAATGTGAATGTTGTACAACGACAGAACGACCTAATATATCACCAAATCTGAACATCAGTCTCGAGTGAGCCGGCCTCTCAATAAGTCATTTCTTCAGATGATTTTTTTTTTTTTTTTTTTTCTCCTCAACCTAAACTTTCATTTCTTCCCCCTCAAGTTGGGAAACTGGGGAGGCATGGGAGGAAATTAAAGCCGAGACGGTTCCTATGTGGAGAGCCACTCGGCCAAGCTTTAAATCCATCAAAGGAACAGCATCTCCAGAGATGATGAGCTGGATGACATGCATGGTGTCCTAACAAGTGTTTTTTTCATATTTTTTATTTTTTTTTCCCTTTGGAGCTTCATTGAGCCGTTCCTTCTCGGGGCCCTTTCGGGTGAATGTAAGCGTGGGCCCCAGCCTGGCTGGGGGTCCCTGCATCGCCGTGAATATTTCTAGTGGATTAGAAGCGTTTAAGTCAATGACACCAGGAGTTTCTGCTTTATACATATTTGCAAGGGATAGAACCATTTTCTCCCAGCTTCTTCATAGATAATTGCTGAGACCCGAGGACACCCCCACACTTATTAGAAATGAGACATTTCAGCTCACAGATGTGCCTGATTGGACAATGATTGGAAATGAAGAAGAGCAATAATTTATACACCCTATGCTGGATTATAGCGAACAATACCAACAGCTGTCGCGAACGAGCCTCCAGATGGATTTTCTTCATTCTGCCTCTCATTATAACTATATAATGGGAACTTTGTGGAATTGTTTTCTATGTTTCTGTTCAGTTTTACCTCAAACTGAACTGTTTACAACATGTTTACTGTTGTCGACAACCGAAATAAAGACGCATATGCTGATTAAAAAAATAAATAAATAAGAGTAAAAAATTTTAACTTTACTAAAAAAAGAGATGTATTCATGGAAGATCTCCCAAAAAAAAAAAAAAAAATCTTTCCGACAGATAAATGTCTGTGAGTTCTCCATCCAGTTCTCAGAAATGCACTGTGATGTGATACTACAGAGGAAACGAGCTCCTCCTCGCCATCTTGTTTTGGACATAGAACTGAATTGCAAGCGTATAGAATAACATCATAACCATAATATAATGAAGCAAAGTTTGGACCGTGCAAAAAAAAAAAAAAAAGACAAGCATCTGTTTTGCAGCATGAAAGCTCAATAATGTATTTTGTATTGACTGATCTGGGAAGCTTGCAAACAGAAATATCCTATTTTGGCTCCCACTGCACAATAAGTAAGACATTTCACTTCATCATTTCCTCTCCTGCGGATAAGATCGGCCCGAGCCGAGGGAAGTGTATTTATGAAAAAGACCAAATCCCTCCATCACAAATTTACTGACAATAATGCTGGAATATTGTTGGTTTGGCGTCTGCCGCCGAGGCTGCAGCGGCATCGCATTAAATATTGATGCTCGGCCTTTCTTTGATAATCTGTGAGAAATGAGGAACTGTGAAGTGTGTTATGGCTTCCTAAATGTCAGTTTGATGTCCATTTTAAGAAACACTGCACCTGTAATTAGAGGCACTGAACCAATTTAGTCACGTTTTAAACGTTGTGCCTCATGATGCAAAAAAAAATACTACGAACAGAAGACAAATAATCCAAAAAAAAAAAAAAAGAAACGCAGTAAAAGTCTCAAAGCAGATTGTTCCATTCCTTTTTCAGCAGGTGTGTACGTCTACCTCAGCACGGCACAATCAAAGTTCATAAAGTTCATACGTTCATAAAGGAAGCCGAACAGCAGTGTTTTGATGCCCACCAGCGTTAAAACACACAGCGGTGTGTGTTTCGTGTGGAGGGATGAAGGATGAACTCTCGTAACTCAAGCAGAGCGTCTTTATATTTACCGTGTCTGATACGTAATAAATAACATTTCTAAAGGATAAAACACTTTTTCAAACGAAACATGCATCGATGGCACCTGCTTCTATTTTGACCTACACACCAAGATGGTGGAATCTTCAAAACGCTTTTTTTTTTTTTTTTTTTTAAGATTCCACTGTGAATCTGTTCCTTTTGTGTTACTGACGATACAGTTCAGGCCCTACTTTGGCTCCCATGTTGGGTCCTTTGTCCCAATTCTTTAGGGGATGGAGGGGTAAAAGGTCATCTAACCCTCCAGACGACCCTCCATATGATGTGTTTTCAACAGGTAGAAGAAAAATCCCAGAATGCTTTGCAAACATATGCATCTTAAATAAAAGATGGCTTCCAATTCATGCAAAGAAATTTAAAAAGTCATAGATTCTGTAGGAGTGAAACTGTTGTATAAATATGTGTTATAATTACCTGAATCTACTGACGGCATGACGAGCAGCGTCTTTTTTTTTTTTTTTCCTCCTCCCCCCACAAAAAAAAACAAAAAACATGGCTGTTCTGGTCAGAAATATTCATGGATGCTTTGAAATTTTCCACTTTCATACCAGTGGGAGAGAGAGAGAGAGAGAGAGAGAGAGAGGAGTAAAGTGACGGGAGAGGAGGGGAGGGCAAGTAGGGGCAGCTCTAAAACGACACGTCGAAACGACCGAGAGAGAGAGAGAGAGAGGGTGGGATTTTAATCTGACAGCAACAACCTGATTGGTCGGCGGGGGTCAATCGCTAGTTGGACAACATGTTAAGTTAAGAGCACAGAAAACACGCGTGAATCCGAACATCTGACGGCCTAATCTCCCTGATTAGGTTAAAAAAAAAAAAAGAAATAAATAAAATAAGACAAGCACCATTTGGTGGGACAGATTCTCTAAAATAAACATAAGTAGCATTAAAAATGTATTAAAGGCTTTAACAACACGTAACATAGAAGACGCCTTGTTATGGATGCCGTATGTTTCTTTTAATATACAGTATGTGCTCATTACGTCTGCGAGGCCAATCCTCCGGGCGGGGGGGGGGGGGCAGCGGCTGCGTTTCATTCGACTGTGAATCCATGTCGGATACAGAACGAGTAAATCACCCCTCCGCCGCTAACAAGACCCTCAGGCCCCTTGACCTGCGGATCTATGGAGGAAGCGTTTGCGGCCCCCATTGGCAGTCCAGTCCAGATTGCCCCCCCACCCCCCCACCCCCGTTCTCCCAGCACAGCTGACAGTGTCACCGTTTTCTGTGCCCGCTGCTGAGGGGCAGGCCGGCGCAGTCAGCGGCACCGTAAATGTCACCGTGTCTTTTGATGGGGGGGGGGCCCCCCCCTGTTTGGATCAATGCCGATATGTAGCATACCTCTCTTCCAGCCATGTGACCCCCACCCCCACCCCCCTATTCCCATCTGTCCATCTATACATTTATTCATTCAACCATCCATCCACTCCATCCTTCCCTTCCCTCATCTTTTCCTTTCATCGTTGCCAATTTATAACCCCGTCCTGCTTCTTCTTCTTCTTCCCCCCCCCCCCCCCCCCACCCCCTCCAGCAGCCGGTCTGAACCCACCATGCATGTACAGTTTATACTGAATGCATTAAAGTTCTCGTTCATCACGTTTCCAGCTATTTTAGAGTGAAAGAACGAATAATCAGAGCATCAATCAGACAGACAGGAGTGATGTCAAAAATATACATTCTTTAAGGAAAGTAATGGAATTAATTTATATGCAGGTCAGATTTTCTTTATATCTCATCTGCAACACAAAATCCACTCTTCTGTATAATAAGCGTATTATTTTATGTAATTTTTTTTTTTTTCATATCACGTCACATCACACCCACAAAAGAAAGGAACGAGTCCCTCCAGAACCCACCACCCCCCCCCACCCCCACCACCACCACCCCCACCCCTGAGGCTCCCTTTCCTCACATCCTTTTATACAGACTGTGCCCACTTGAGTTATTATGTAACTGGGGTTCTATGAATGCTAAATGATCACTAGATTTATTAGCTAAGCATTAGCTTGGTGTGTGTGTGTGTGTGTGTGTGTGTGTGTGTGTGTGTGTGTGTAGGTGTGTGTGTGTGTGTGTGTGTGTGTGTGTGTGTGTGACAGGCGTATTGAGTGTCGACACCGTGCTGTAATAATATCTGACACCGCCGTAAGGGGAGGTGTGCGTGTCGGTCGTCATGGCGCCGTGGGATTTGAATGCAATATGTTATTCTATGTTAATTTTTTTATATATATATTTGTGCTAAATCGCATTTGGAAGCTTGCATCTGTTTCTTGTAGCGCTTGTGTAGTAACCGTAGTATGAATTTATTCTCTTGTAACTTTTAAATCCTTATATATACTGTCCATATATATATAGAATGAACTGATGAAGCGTTCTTCATGTGGAGGTTCATATTTTATATATGGCGCTAGTATGGAGAATATTAAAAGGAGCCCCAGAAGGGTCTTATTTTTGCATTTTAATTTACTGTCCAGAGGTTTGCTCGGTGTGTGGGATTACCTTCATCACCTCCATCTTCCCCACCGCTGAGTTATGGCAGCCGGAGGGGGGTGCTCGGTTTTCGGGTGACCTCCCAACACGCTGAGCGCTGGGGGGAGGCTTGCACATCTTTGTTTTGTGCTATCCAAAGCAGAAAAAAAAACAACAACAACAAAAAAAAAAAAACGCAGGCTGGGAGGGGGAATAAAGAAGACTAAAGCATACCAGAATAGACTCGCCACTGGCACAAAATCAATGGCATCCAACACTTTATCACACGAGCTACTCTGACGCAAATGCTAAGTAAGCACTGTGAAACTCTGAGAAGCTGGTTGAATAGCCGAGCGGTTGTTCCTGTAAAGATGTGGGCAGCGTTTGAAAGGCGTCACGTCACCGACAGGAGGAAAATTACAGCGGCATTAACGGCGGAAGGACGACCGTAATCAATACGTGTGTGGAGAGATAACTGTGTTGAAACAATGGCTTCTTTGTTGATGCTGGAATCAACCTTTTCTTCAGGCCCCGGTATCAGTAGGTGATCTCGTTGGGTTTGATAGATAACTGGTTATACTGGTGCGGGAGATAGCCATGCTTTGTCCTGAAACCATTTGACTACAGTATTTTGGTTCTGAAGTGTTTTAACGATGAACACATCTCTTGTGAAAGAACTCACCGTTATCCTTGAACAGTTTTGTTCCCCCCTCAAAGATTCTCCTTTACATCTTTTTGGAATCAAAGGCCTTTTCACTAGAGGAAAACTGGTTCAGGAAGGAAATTAATGTTTTTGGACCAAGTAGTTGGGGCTTTGTATTGTTGGCTACAGACATTGTTCATAAAACCTTAGCCGAGGGCAGGGCGACCACGAGAAGAGTCGACCGTTCAACCGCCGTGGTGTATATGTGTTTTTTTTGGGCCAATGTGAGATGAAGGACAGGGATAGGTTTCATGAAAGGTGTTGCTCTTTGGGTGTGTTTTTTTTTCTGAAAACAATTTTCTGTGTGGAAAGCTTCTTTTATTCGAGGTGATGGAGTATCTGCCAAGAGAATCCACTGAATTGAACACAAGTCCAAACTTTAAAAATGGTTCAGTTATTTGCTATTAAATGTGTGGATTGGATTAGGATGTAATAGAAGGTTGTCGGGTGTGATAAGCAGTGCAGCAGCTCCGGGTCAATCAATACTCTTAAAAACATCCTGAATCTCACAGGTTGTTTTCAGCTTTTTTTTGGATCGATCCAGATCCCACTTTAATTATATTCTTTCAGGTTGTCAAACTCTCTTGAGAAATGTTTTAATCTTACCAATTAGTTTCCAAGTGTCCTGTAACCCCAACTTTGCCCCCTCATATTCAACACTTTATACCAAAAGATGGTGAACTCTCAGGTTGACTCTGGCTTTAGCTGGATCGTCGTTTTTTATCTTCTCTGCACTCATGTCAAAAACATTTTAGCTTCTGAACACAAACTTTCTAAAATGCAACATGAACTAGCGTTTTCTAATTTTTAATGAACTATTACCCTTCGTGATAAGGGCTGAGCTTTGTTTCCAGTTCTTAAGATACCTTGATCACCCTGCTAGTCGGCAACAAGGGAGCATCTTTGTTCTTGGAGTTGTTGGAACCAGGAAAAACGGGCTCATCACTGAGGAATGATGGAGACTCTTCGACAGCCTACGTTGGGAGGACTTGATGATTGGTCCAGACGGTCTCTAACACTGTAGGTCTTGTAGGACCAAAGGTTATCCTGCGTTGTCCGATCACGTGAACAGTCTCTATGTTCATGGTGGTTCTGGTGAACACTTTGCATCAGAGATTGTCCTATTCTGACTGACCTGTTGACCCATCATAGCATCTACATGAGAGAGATGGAAGGAGGTGCCGTGTTCTGATGACCTTGTACTTCCTGTGAATGCTAAGTATTGATCTGGACATTGAAAAAATCAAAAACGATGGTAAATTGTATAAAATATTTGGAAACAGTTTCTACATCGTCAATATTATCTGGATATGAAACCAAATGTAATCTATTGGCTTCCGTTGTGCATCAAAAACACTCCTCCACCTGTTTCAAGGACGTCCATTCATTGTTGTAAAATTTTAATCACTATTTTATGCATAAAACAAACAAAACACTGAAGTAAATTCAGTAAGATTTGCAAACACTGCCCTTTGCCTTTGTAGGGCAGAATAACTGGAGATATTAATAGACACAGCAGACTAAAAATTAGTCGTAACATGTTGTTAAATTAAATATTCAAATTATTTTGGACATCAAAAACAATCACCAGATTTTTTTTTTTTTTTAGTTAATTGGGGCTTGATAACTTTCTCAGGATTCAAGTTATCTCCAAAATGCCAACAGTGTTGCTCATTAACGGGTCGGAACGGCACAAATATCTCTAGAAAACTTTCCAGACGTTCGCTGATTAGATATCTCTCAGCAGCAGCATCTCGTCTCACAAACGCAGACGATGTTTACTCACCAAAATTGTTGGGATAGAAAGAAGGCATCACCTGAACTCTGGTGAGATATAAGTCAAAGTTCTGTTACAGAACGGCCCGTTTCTCACTTCACAAAGATACTCCAGCTATTAAATGAGAGATTCTCTAGTAAATGAGAGATTCTGACCACAGGGCAGCTGTTCTGTGTCCTGAAGTGGTTGCGGGTCAGCAGGAAGAGGAGGTCATACACTTTTAACCCAAATTACTCCTGGAGTGGGACTGTGGCAGATGTCACGGCGTTTTAAGTGGTAATAGACTAGAACGTGTCCATATGAATGAAAATCCATTTAATATTTAGTGGTTATCCTTTACATTTGTTTTGTCTTCATACATAAGACTACTATATTTGAATTATTTGGGGTTTTAATTCAAACTTTCCTGCATGTGCTTTTCTTGTTCCTTTTGGCAACTTGGTTTCTCAATCTGAGGATCCTCAGATGTTAACTTGATCCCAGCGTTCGTTTCCACCAATGATTTATCTCGAACGTATGGAGTTTATCTCATGAGATTAGCCGACACTGCTGGATTATGACGAAAGGTGGAAAAACAATGCTATCTGTTGCGTCCGTTTGCTGTGGAAGGTAGTTATCTCTTATCCGGGAGTGATCTCGGGGATTCATTGCCTCGCATATCTTTCAAGGCTTGCAAAGAAACCATGGATGACCTTTGGACCACGGTTCAAATCTAAACCCCAATGGAAGATCGTTTTCAGGTGCCAGCAGCCAATGAAATTTCACAAAGTATTATTTTTACCGTCATTGTTGTACGAGTTTTTATTTTCTCTGGAACTCCTAAGAAAACTTGTAGATTTCTCTGCTGCCAAATCTTCTCCAAATATCCTGCAGGCCATAATGATGGAGGACATGAATTTTGTCCGGTGCCACATGAGGCAACCATGGGTTGTTACACTTGCAAGAATGAGTTTCTCTTTTATTTCCAAATCAATAATATTTGAGTTCAGCCATTTGAGGTCTTGCTGTCTATAAAATCCTGCATGACCGCGTCCGCTGTTGGCTGGCTGTCGAAGCCAGATAAGAGCAAAAGGCCCAGTTCCTCATCCTCGGTCTTCTGTGTCTTTTAATTAAATGTCTTATGTGACTTTGTGAAATTTAGTGTAATCAAACGCATTCAAAAACTGAAAATCTGGCTGATGCAACCTCAGCATGGGGCTGTTGGAACCAAAATAATGACATCATTAGGCTTCCTCGAGATTTCCTGTTAAACTGATGAAAGAAGTTGTCTTCAAAATGCAACATATACGTGTTTGTGTTACATTTGAATACAGTTTAAATTCTTCACCATATACTGTATATACATATACGTACGTATACATGCATATGATGAAGAATTACTTACAGTAACATTCACTTCCATTAATTATCAAATGCAGCCAGTCTAGACAGAGCAAAGAGTATAATCCAACTTCATCTAATATAGTGCTTCTACAGTTGAATTCCAACTTTTAATTAATGCAGTATAAATAAATGGCCATAAATAAACCAATGAATTCAACATGATTAAACTTTTTATATTTATATTGAAAGAAAAGAACAAATTTGGAGTCAGAAAATGGCCCTTAAGCAGAATGTGATATGATATGTGACAGCTAGAATAAGTTAAATGAGCCATGCCTCAGTGCACATTGTGACAGTGAATGATTGCTGCTTCACAGCAGCAGAAGCAGCAGCTCTGGAGTTCTGATCCATCTCACTGGTGCACAGGGCTGGTGAGCTGGTTTTCCCAAAACTTTAAAATCCCAGCTATTCACAAAATCCCTTTTTTTTTTGGGGGGGGGGGGGGGGGGGGGGGTTGGTGTTTTGCAAACTCCTTGCATCCCAAAAACTCGTCTGCGCCGCTAAAGCTGAGAGCTTTTCCTGGCAGATTGCCTTCCATTTATGTCAGATTCCCTTCTTTTAGTGCATCCCATTGTTACAGATTGTGACATTTTTTTTACATTCAGAATTGGGGAGCCAAAGTCGCGCTCACGCTGCGTCATTATTGTGTCAAAAACACCGCTGACGGGGTGGGCAAGATATCCATCCACAACCCCAGGCCGCCATCCTTCCTTATCACCTACGGCAATAAATCAGACATCCTTCGAGAAATAATTTTATTATAACATTCATCTGCAGCGGTTGTGTTTGGGTGTTTAGTAAGATTTATGGGTGGAAAGAATTTCGGCGGGATGAAGCAGGGCATCATGGAAGACGTACGGCGATAAATCACCCGGGCGACGTTAGGGATATACGACGGAATGTGAGGGAAAGAAGTCACTGAAAGGTCCTCATGTCGACAATCTTGTAGTGTGTGTGTGTGTGTGTGTGTGTGTGTGTGTGTGTGTGTGTGTGTGTGTCGGATGGAATCCTCACCATAGGTGTGTTGGATTGACAACCAATGGATTCATTGTCTGGGGACCATAAAAATCCCAAAATGCATCTCCCTGAGGATATTCCCCAACACCTGTTCGTCAAATGCCGACGTGATGCAACACCTGCAAAGGATTCTGGTTAAAACCGAGGATCTCATGAACATGCATGTTCTACGAACTTCCAGCTAACATGCAAAAAAGTATGAAAGAGAATCGCGCCGCATCGCCCCGCTTTGATATTCAGCCACGTTTCCAGATAGTCGTCTGGGTATCGGAGGGGGGAGGTCACGCCTGCATGCTGACTCACCCATCCTCTAAGTGGTGAGTTCAGGGGTTCTTTTTAATAATAGAGCCTCATAGGATGAGAATCGCTGCACAATAACAACGATGATCTCACGATGCCGCCGAGGTGTGCTCAGGTGGCGAAGCTGTAAATATATATTTTCAGCGTACGAGGAAAGAGTTGTAGTCAGCGCCGCACAACCCGAGACATCTCGGTTTTTTTAAAGAGCTGCTTTTAACCCGAATCTTATCATTATTCAATTTATTTCAATCATGATGATATTGCAGCATTAAACTGAGCCTACCGGACGCGTTTCGGAGCTCGTTTTGCTCTAACAGGCGATGCCGAGGCTACAAAACACCCCGTAATAATACACTACAGGTTCAGACAATGATACT